>HG995406.1:1357696-2557696 GCA_905333125.1 Pheosia tremula
TTAGGTACTTAATAACGGCAATAACCCTACACTCATTGTTGACACTAAAGTGGCTTTTTTTTTTAATTGAGTCTGCACATAGGCTGTTCGCAGAGCGGTCTTCATCTTCTTTATTTACGAAATGAAATGCGATGAAATAAAATGGTTATGAATCTGGCCTCACCCGCAACTTAGCGGGTATTTTGCAATATTAAATTCAATAAATACACATTATAAAGAAAATAATGGATGTGACATGAAGATATGAAAATGGCGAATTCCGCAGAGCGGTCAGTGGGGTCGTTATAATGATCAATCATTCGAACGAGCCAATGAGAAGGAAAATAGATTTTCCTCATTGTGTTTAATGAATGACAGATGCCCCAAGATATTTCGTACAGCTTCATGCACGACCGTGACTACGGATGTGTCATGAACGTTAAACATAATATATTGTCTCTCTTTTTCTCTGTCGATTTTAATTTATAGAAAAGAACGAGACAATATAAGAAAAGTCTTGGAAGACATACCATCTCTGCGCCCCGCTTATAAATGAGATCATACTATTATTGGGACAAATTGATGAAGAGTTATTTTCCTCTTATCTAATCAGTACATATCTAAAGTTGCTCTATAGTTATTTTCATTCATATAGCAATGATGGTGATGGTAGCTTCATGACGTGAAAATAGTCCATCATAAATATTTATAAGCAGTAGCCGACATTGATTCCGATTTATAGTCATAGAACCTATAATTATAATAATGATGAAATATCTCCCATTGACTTCAAACCAAATACCTAGTCGCTGTAATTTAATCTCCTACACTCTGAAAGGACTACCTCAGACATTATATTATACCCTCCTGTCCCACTGACATAGTCAAGACCCTGCCCTTGAGTTAGATGCGTGGGCGCCGTCCTAATAGCCTCAAAGGCTGGCTGAAACGGACGCGCCCCTATTTCTATTTTACTTCAGATAGCGCAACTCCAAACTCCAAATACCTTCGAACTGGTAGAAAGTGTATTTTATTCATTGTATTCTATCTGCTGAAAGACGTCCACTGCTGGACATAGGCCTGCCCCAACGACTTCCACACATCACGGTCCTCCGCCACTCGCATCCACCGGCTTCCTGCTACGCGTGTGATATCATCGGTCCACCTTGTGGGGGGCCGTCCTACACTACGTCTTCCGGTTCGTGGTCGCCATTCTAGATCCTTTCTGCCTCACCGGCCATTGGTTCTGCGAGCTCTGCTATGAAAACTAAGAAAGTGCATGCCATGAAAATGGATTGCGCTCGTGTTTCCCAGACAATTCAGGGCAGGACAACGTAGGTATAGGTAATTAAGATGTGATTTATAGGGTATATAAACAAAACCGCTACCAACGCCATTGGGCAAGTGTTTGCTCGCCCTAATTTGTCTCATTTGGAGATCGTAATCTTATCATTAAGGTTAAACCGCCATGTGAATTATACAATGACATAGGTATGTACAAATATTTTTTCGTGTAGTGGTACCTAGTGACCCTACTTTCTGTATCGAGGGCTCCGGGTTCAAATCCTGGCACAAGCTCAACGTGATGAGCACGAATTTTTAACCCGAGTCATGCATGTTTAATATCTATACTATACAATTAGAATTGTCTATCACGAGTGTCAGGACCCCAATATGATTGTTTTGCGAAGAAATGCATATTAATTGGCGTCCCGACACTCGTAACTGACGGTTTCTCGCCTAACATCGGAGCTCGGTGTTGCTGGCTTCTTTAATTATCAATCAACTTGTTTGGTTTATTATTGGAAAAGTTGACAAGCCGAGAGTCAGTGGTGTGTTCCTCTTTCCCTATTTGATTAGTGAAAATATCGATAAGTTTATCGATAGATTATCGACTGCGAGTCATCTCTACCGTGAAAGAAGTCGAAATAAGATGGTTTGTTATTAAGCACTATTTTGATAGTAGAGGAGCGTATTTTAATTCCTACATTGTTCTCACATACCTATAACAATGTAGTGCTCAAAAATGTAAAAGATCTTTTAAAAAAAAATGAGCAACCGTGGAGTTGTTTGCCCGTTCTTCTCCATAGGAACGGCATTCCGAACGGGTGGTAGAGTAGTAACATAATATTGTATAACTTTTTACGATTCATAAGTACTGTACTTAATGGTCTACGTGAATAAAAAATATTCTGATTCTGATTCCAATAATTTGTGCAACTTGCACCATTTACTTTTAATAAATTGTGAACGACACCTAATGGTCCTCACCAATAGATCAGTCGCCTTATTTCATCCGAGTGCCGAAATATGTAGGTATCTTGTGTAGTATAGGTACCTACCTTTAACTGTATGGGCTGTAAGTACATAATGTATATAATATGTTTCACCGCCATTGAAATATACATTTCAGCGTTATGGGAGGTGTCTCGGATACAAATTGCCAGCTCAGCTAGACGTCAGTGGTATGAAATAGTCGCGATGAAGCCAAACAGATACGTACTCAGTAGTGCGGTTTTGATTAATAATATTAAAGTAGCTGATATTATCTGGTATTTTTATAACGTAGTTTGATGTAGGTAAACAAGTACCAACTTAGGTAAGTAAAAAATATAGCCTTGCTTTGACCAAACGGTCAGCAAAAAATGGCAGGTGTAATTACTTAGTAAATTAATATAATATGACCGAAATATTTATATACAAGGAACGCGAACAAAACACGATGGTAATGTATAAAAAATGTTATGGAACCTTGTAAAATATCTGATTAGCTAACTAATTTAACCTTGCAAAAAAAATATCGACTCACCGTTAAAAAAGCACCATTCACTTGTACTAGAAATTCTATATTTCAAATTATTTTTATTCTTAAATCGACAGACTGAAAAAATTCTAAATGCACTCGGAAAACATTTCAATTGTTATCACTGATACGAATATTAAGTTATCAGCTGGTATCGATAAGTTTTTTTATCAATTCCTCACTATTCGACCGAGTACTCGATTACACGTCCGATTGGTACGGATGCAAAAACGTATATGCGAGTCGGTCGAGTGACAGTTGGCCCGATCTCCCGCTAATAATTGCCGGTTGCGCGTACGCAACCTTTATATACCAAAACCTTAGTTGATAACAGCATCAGAACCTAAAAATTAACTAGAATTTGGCCCCCGGTTTTCCCAAATAGATATTTTTAACGTTCAAAGTAGTCTGTTTAGATTATCACCCGATCCAATCAAGTTTTAGGTATCTACGACAATTCAGCCGTTCAATAAAACTAACAAACAAACAGCCTTTAGGGAATAGGGATTATTTTGATCTTTTACAGGCTTAGGTGCTATATAAGCTTCGGGTACGAATGAACTAGCGAAGAAGTGCTACAGGTAGGTAAATATAATGGCGACTTAGAAAAACTGGCTTAATGGCGAAGCAATATGAACTCAAAATCCAGTGGCTGTTCGTTGGTAACAAAAGCCTTTGAGATTTGTAAGGGGGACCAATTTTGCGATAATTGCGTATAACTGATTGTGGTCACTAGTAATCCACGGAATAGACACTTGATAAGGGTAAGGGACCTTCTAGCTTTTACAGTAATTCAAGTTCAAATATTAGTATAGTTAAATGCCGATAGTCAAAATCAAAGTCGTATAAATTAAGACTACACTATTTGAGGAAATCTGATACTAGGGCACATGTAGATCACATACTGCTGCAAAGTTTCTGAAATCAGAATGATACTAGGCAACTTATACGCACGTATCCAAACCTTGCATGTGTTATTTCCACTATTTCTTCTCGGTATATTTTAATACACAGGGGACTGACCTTTTGACTGCAAAATCCTATGTAATATGAAGCCTTTTATTATTCATTACCTCAATAAATTCTACTCCTCAAAACAAAATAAGGGCGACTATTCTTGTTTGTTTTTTCGACTTAATTTATGTAGAAGTACCAAAATATGAATGAATCTCTATGGCGTCTTGGTGTTTGTATCATGCGTAACTAAATGCTGTCCATAATTTTAAGTAAACGTTCAATTTAAAATTTTCCGGTACGTAATTGTGTTTCGATTTGCTCCTTAACATCGGTATTCTGCAGAAAACGTACCAATTGTTTTTGTCAATTTGTTTCATTAACATCTCGCGTCAGTAATGCTACAAGCACGAGAACATGCGGCCACAATTTACTGCAACCAGCGCCGTTACACAGATTCAGGAAGGACATTCGCAACTCACAACGCTCTGTGAGTTGCAGGTGGGTTTTTTTCGCAGAGCTATACAAAATGCCAGGAATCGCTTCGGAGAGATCGGCACTGTGGTGCCAAATGCCCATCAAAAATGATCAGTGACGGCTCTTGAGCTACAATATCTTAAGATTGACAACATGTACCAGCTCAGACCAGGAGGTAGGTCTGGGGGTACCAGCCACCGGACGATCCGGCATCAATCGAGAAACGTCGACGAGTTAGTCGAATTTGTCCGTCGAGAACTAGCCTTGGTGCTCCCCCTCCCTCCCCGTTTGTTTGTACCGGGGCAAATAAATAATCGGGACATTGTGTTTTTCAGAGAGATAAGTAATTCGTAATTTTTAGTAATCGTTGGCGTATAAATTAGAGTATGGAGACGACAAGTCAAGCGATTATAATAACCCTGCATTCAGTGTTTACTATTTTAACAGTCTTTTTTTTCAGTAACGACTTTCTTAAATATTATGATTGTCATCAAAAATTGTATATAATTATTTAAGTATCGAAGGCTGAATAAATATGTTTGCTGATGGATCATTAATTTAAACCAAGAATAACATTGTTTTATGTTTATTCACAAATTAAACAATGCATTAGTTTTGTTATTTTCACGGTAGGTACGCCAATAAGTAGTAACCTGTATTCAGTTGGTTGTACATATGTCGGGGTAAACGCCTTACAACACGTTGTGAACCTAATCAGTCGCATTAATTGGCTTCGTATTGAACACAGAATGATAGACTATCCGACGACAATCGCATGAAAAACGTTAAATGCTTATTCAATTTGTCGGAAACAAGTACTAATGTTCAAATTAGTGTTGTTCTGTAATCAATTTGTTGATACAAAGAAAAATACATTTACAACCACGTACCAGACTAGTTAGTCAGTTAGATATGGTTAGAATATTGCCTTGGACGACAATAAAAATATTCTTTATACCTAAGTAGGTAGTTACTCAGTAGATTACGGTACTATAGAACCGAACCCAAACTTCGGTAAAAAAAATACAAATTCACAAAATGCTTATTCGTTTAGGTACCTCCAATGTTCTTTTTTATCATTACAAAAAAACAGAGTACATAGGTACCTATAACAATTTTTCTTTGCTGTTCTTCTGATTTTATTGAATTGGCATTCGGCTACAAAATAGTGCCCTTTTTGCCAGTATCATGTAAAATATTTCTTCCGTTATTTTAAATAATATAAGTACCTCTGGTCATAATAATGATGTTGATGATGAAATTAATCCCCTACCGCTATCAGTAAAGCCGTGGATACCTTACTGAAAGTTTATCGGATATTTTGGGAGAACTCAAAAAGTCATGCTATACAATTTTATATTAATTTCCTTCACTCGTGTACGTTTATAAACACGCACAATATGTTAATAGCCCCCTAATATTACACACATTATATATCAAAGAAACATAATTTTCCGAACATAAAACAAAATTGACAACTTCACTGTTCCACTTCCCACCAAAAAGTCCCTTTTCTGAAGTTATGATGACATCTGAGTATATTATGAAAAAAAACTGAGCAGGTAATAATGTTTGTTCGTATGTCACGTATACATGTGGCTGGATTTTCCGAAATCCTCATACGTAATAGTATGTGAGATTATTACAAGTTGCAGCCTATTTGTAGGTAGTAACTACATACTAATTCAATTCTACATCAACATATTAACAAAACTCTTAAAAAGCGCTACCATGGAGTTACTTGCCCGTTCTTCACCATAAGAACGGCATTCCGAACGGGTGGTAAAGCATAAGTTTGAATAGTACCTAACTAGCTGTTACCCGCGACTTCGTCAGCGTGGTATTTAACAAAGACACAACCGTTGGCAACAGCCTGCTCGCGCGTTCTGAGCCCGCGGGACGCATTGCAGGTTGAATATCAAACTTAATCAGGCGCAGCGCTGCAACACTGGTTTTTTTTGTGAGATCCTATTTTTTTTTCTAAAATAAAAGTAGCCTAAGTTACTCCTTGTTATATCACCTATCTGCCAGTGAAAGTCCCGTCAAAATCGGTCCAGCCATTTCAGAGATTACCCGGAACAAACAGACAGACAGATGGATAGACAGACAGACAGACAGACAAATTTTTTAATAAATGTTGTTTTCGTATAAGTACCGTGTATACATCTAAATGCACTTAGTAAAAAGCGGTTATTTTAATATTACAAACAGACACTCCAATTTTATTTATTTGTATGTATAGATATTAAGTAAGTACCTACTATTATTCTCCCCTTTTCCTAATGCGTACCTTCGCATAAATAACTAATGCTGTTGTAAAAACGACATTTATGTACAGGTACTTACATATATTTACTACAAAATGTGTTACATTTTGTACATCAGTAGGTTAGAAAGATAACATTCCTAATGAAATAAATAAAATTATTAGAATAGCGCCGCATACTAAGTGCGCGATGAAACGCTACTGGTTCACATTCTTTAAAAAAAACACATTTATTAAGTGTGATAACAAAATGTTCTTATAGACTAGGCTACAGATCTATACATATAAATAAAATTGGAGTGTCTGTTTGTAATATTAAAATAACAGCTTTTTACTAAGTGCATTTGGATGTATACACGTTACCTATACCGAAACAATTTTTTTTAAAAATTTTGTCTGTCTGTCTGTCTGTCTGTCCGTCTGTCTGTCTGTCTGTCTGTCTGTCTGTCAGCTGATGTAACAAGGAGTAACTTAGGCTACTTTTATTTTAGAAAAAAAATAGGATCTCACGAAAAAAAAATTAATACCAATGTTGCAGCGCAGCGCCTGATTAGGTTTGATAGCAACCTGCAATGCGTCCCGCGGGCTCAGAATGGGCGAGCAGGCTGTTGTCAACGGTTGTCTTTGTTAAATACCACGCGGACGAAGTCGCGGGCAACAGCTAGTTACATATATAGTTCTTACGAAAAGATATTTCACTCTACAAGTAAATTAAAATAAAACGCAATTCTTGCTACAAAGCAATTAAGTGCACTTCAGCTCCCACATCGCTGCATTCTAAAAAAAAATTGTACGTAACTATGCGCTTCTCTTTTTATTGCGTAACTCTATCTCTAGCAAGCCCGCTGTAGGTACTTATCGTGGTAAGAGCGACGAGTGACAGTGGAATCTTCTATTTCTACTGTACGAAGTTACCTATACAAAAAATATTACAACAACTTGTTAAAAGTAACTATTTCACATTTTAATAATGTAGTATTTATAACTATAACTATTTTTATGTTTTAAATAAATAATTAAATTAAATTCCGGTCTTGATGACGTATACTTATTAACAAATTGTTTAAACATATGCTTTTAATGATTTGTAGGTATATTTGTCATGAAATACTTAGACTAACCAATTTAATTTATGTAAAGACCTCACATAAATTAGAATATTGAGTGTATTGAGTATTGTTATCGATCAGTTAGTATAACTGTGTAGGAGTATTATACTAATAGCTGTGCCGACGAACTTCGTACCGCCTCAGAATCAAATGTATAATCATTATTATTTTTCATGGTTTAAAGTTATTCTGCTATTCGGGACGGAGCCGAATTCAAAAAATCAAAGCTCATAACTATAGGCCCATCCGTTCTTGAGCTATAAATGGTGTAACTAACACGACTTTGTATTTTTATAAATATAAAGAAGAAGAAGATAGAGAAGATTATGTAGTCTAAAAACTTTATTATTACTAAATATGAATACTATTAGTAGTTCGTGGCATCATGTTAGATCCCTCTCCTCGTGTTCGAGAAGAGAGTTATTTGGTTGTTCTATCTCTCGTCGAAGTCCATCGAGACGTTTTTGTCGTACGTCCTTTTTTTCACCTACTTAAAAACCACTTACTTCAAATTTAAGAAAATATTGCAAGCCTCAACACAACGCCTCCATTTTTTTCTGGGTCTCTTACCGCCCCCCTTTAGGCCTGCAACGCCCACAAGGGAGCGTTATCGCCTATTTGGGAAAGCTGGTTTAACTTGATATTAAAGGTAGAACCACTAATATCTGACAATGCAAATACGTATGAAGACCCTAAAATGATTACACCACTGCATAATTTAGCTAACCGTAAACTTTATAGTCTACCGTATTTAAACATTATGTATGGAGAATGGAAAAGCGCCTCTAGCGGACGGTATTTAAAACTTTCAGTTCTCCAAACAAAGTGTCTAAATACGGTAGATTATAAAGTATACGGTTAGCTTACGAATAATCTCACACTTGACGTACAGTTCCCCAAATTATAACGATAACGTCACTATGAGATCATAAAGGTTTCCAATTTCCATTCGATCAGTATGCAGCCGCTGTATCCAACACTTGATATGAAGGCAGGCACTGATGGGCGTGAGACCTCGCACGGAGGAGCTGATGTCTCAGACTTTTAGAGGAAAACCGTTTGACGACGGCGAGAGACGTCACGTGATGAGGTGTGACGCACTCGAGGGCTTGTCCCGATAAGCGATAGATAGATAGCCCTGTGGATAAGCGCGGCTACGTACGTACTTTCGTTTTGTCGTCGAATTGTTTAAACAAAGCCAGGTCTTCAGCATGTTTTGCTCTACACAATAACAGAAAACATTTTATTTCGAGACTAGCTGTTACCCGCGACTTCGTCCGCGTGGTATTTAACAAAAAGCGGACGAAGTCGCGGGTGACAGCTAGTCTAAAATAAAAGTAGCCTAAGTTACTTCTTGTTTCATCAGCTATCTGCCAGTGAAAGTCCCGTCAAAATCGGTCCAGCCATTTCAGAGATTAGCCGGAACAAACAGACAAACAGACAGACAGACAAACATTTAAAAAAATGTTGTTTTGGTATATGTACCGTGTATACATCCAAATGCACTTAGTAAAAAGCGGTTATTTTAATATTACAAACAGACACTCCAAGTTTATTTATTTGTATGTATAGATAAACAATAACACAGACACCTCTTTCTTTAACCGCGCGAAGGAAATGTGTACTCGGATGTTTTTGTGTAGTGTGTAGAGACACGATTGGAGATCCGCCAGTTTAAGATTCATCCGTAACTTAGGCCGACATAAAGATACCTTACAAAGTTAGGTCTTGGTCTCGGACGTGGTACTAATCAATCAATCAGCCGATAGACGTCCACTGCTGGACTTAGGCGTAGGACGTGGTACTAAATAATTATAATATGTACTTAGAGAATAGATAACCTGAAAAAAGAAACCTATGAAGTGGGTAACCGCTGTGGTGTTATAGATCCACTTATGTAGGGCCTTGGATAAAATAATTAAAATAATTACCAGCATGCTTGCTATAGTGTTGCTACTTTGACGATATGGAAACAGGAAAACTACTTTGGCCCGTATGCATGGCCCGACCAAAGACGAAATTTAAAAAAAAACTTTACTTACATTGTCGCATTCTTTCTAATCTATACATATCATTTAAAAAAATACTCATCGCTATCAGTAAATGGAAAGTATATGAGAAAAACTATTATTGTGGGCCTTTATCAACGCAATAGAACCAAATAGAACCAATCATTGTTGGGATTGTTGTCTGTTTGTCTGTGCGTTTTTGCGCGCTAATCTCCGAAACGGTTGAACCGATTCGGGTGCGGATTTCACTAATGTATTATGGTAAGCTTCACTTAAGATTTTGTGTTCGTTTAAGTTAATCAGGTACATAAATAAGAGGGCGGTATGCGTAAATGCATTTCCCAGCGGAAACAAAAAAAAAAAAAGGTACATAAATAAGAATGTTATATGAATTTAAAGGCGCGGACGAAGGAGCGGGCAACGGCTATATTTAATAAAAGAGATATAAGATTATATCTTAGTCGTATATTTGATATTAGTGATGCAAGAATACCTATTAACTGCTGGTTAAGTAATTTATAAGTTGACCACTCGATTTTTTCCGGATACAATGTGAATCATCCAATTATGTATCGGCACCTAATCAAGTAATTTCCTTATAGGTGCGCTGTTACCTATTATTAACTTACACAAACATGCGGGTACCTACTCGTAAGAATTGATTATATACAGGTTGCTACAGAGAGGGTATACTAAGCCTGGAACCTGGGCTGCTAAAGTAGCGCAGGTTCAAGTCTTAGTATAATATTTCCGAGTAATTCCGTATATTATCGCCAGATGAATACACAGACCAAAACTAAGCAAGACTTAAATCAAATTATTAGACATTTAAAAATTACGCCCTGTAGGTATGAGCGCACGCCCAAACGCTACTGGGTCACATTGCTTAAGAAAAAAACAATCATTTTATACATCAACGAGATCCATACAACTTACTGATACATCGCTTAGAATATATTAAACTATATAAGCTTATGTAATTAGATGGTTACCCTCCAAATCTAAGGTTCAAACCATGGGATATACCGGGAATCGAACCAGGAACCTTCAGTACAAAAAGCAAACAACTGCGCCAATCAAGCGTGCGTCTCGCGGCCGCGTTTGTCTGCGCTTACGCCGCGCAGTCACGCGCGAGGAACAACCGTCCTTGTATAGGTACTTAAGTACATTCTTACCATCATTACGTTATCATTTTGTCGAGTACCTAAATAAGTAAAATAGGTTAAGATTTTAATATTAGATTATTATTCTGAGCTTCCCAATGGCACTCTTAACCAACGGACATCGGAACAGCGAACGCACGAACGAACGAACGGCAAACTTGTGCATAGCCCCTGCGCACCGCGCCGTTGCTAAGCCCACGTCTAGATAGTTGAATATCGATGCAGTCGCAATGAAACTCAACATGGTGATTTTTCAAAGGTCCCTGTATGACGTCCTCAGTCCATTGTTTTGGTATGTCATTCTCATACACACACAACCTGTCACAAGCAGCTACGCCAACAAAAAGGTTCAACCACTTAATGTTAGGCCCCCTGAATTTCTCCTCGCATTTCTAATAATTGCATCTCCTCCGTCAGGACTCGGAGACAGTTCTGTAAGCCGGCGGCTGATTGTCGTACCCAAGCTTCCGAAGATCTTTGGATACCATTGACATGTTAATTGTGATACTTCCGTATGACTCGGTCCTCAACACTGTAAGAAGGAGTACTTAATTGATATATTAATTTCACTCCATTTATTGGAGTTATTTGTTAAATCAATTGAATAGCAGATGTTGCAATTTTAATTTTTCAAGCATCTTGCAGATCCTTCAACTTATTTAATTTCAACCATCGAATAGAAAACTTACATGGCAAAAATGGTATAAATTTATCTGAATATATAATTTTGTACCTTGTTCATATTTACCATCACATTACTTTGAATAAACTATAATATGAGATATAAAATAATGTCTTTAACTTACAATAATTGTCATTGCCACTTGCCAACATTTTTGGATCCGCCAACTCTGGATAGCGGCCAGTAATCCACGCCAGCCATTCACCCAAGACAGTGGCGGCCTGGGGACGAAGCAGGGGCGCTGCTACCTGCCTGATGCCTGTAGTGGGCGGCATCAGGAATACCGCATAGCCCCTTAATGTGTCACCGCTAATTGTATTCTGCGCTCTTACTGTTAATATTAGTTGTGGCCCTAGGAACATTAGAATAATATAAAAATTATATTCAGAAAAAGATTACCTACTTACATACTTTAATTGCGTAATTGATCCAATTATTGTGGAGATGTAGAAAATAAATAATATTTAGGGCACAAACCTCCCTTCAATATGTGGGGTTGGGCAGTATTATTTACAATAATATCACTGATGCTGTCCCACAAGTCCAGTGCTCCCAAATTAAAATTAAAGTTAGGTACCTACTTAGCTCAATATGTACTGTACATTTTGAATATATTTTAACCTACATTAGGTATATAGATTAATTTGGTCAACTAAAATGTATGTTATAATTACTTATGTGCTTTGTTTGCAAAAAAACTATATCAATTCGAGCCGGACTTTGTTGTAGCTAATTAGAGGAATAATAACCACAATTTGCAGAACAGAAATATTAGCTACACTGACTAATTTGTAGGACAAAACACACAAGTTTAAGGTTACTTACACCCAGAAACATTGGTACTACTAAATACCATGTCTACAGGTAAATTGAAGGTCACTCTCTCAGGGTCATTGCCAGAGCGTGCCATTTGACTTGTGCCCGATGATAAACCAGACATTGGCTCCCAATCCGGTCCCCAAACTGTTTCATACTGCACATACAGCAAGTCGTCAAACACTCCTGCAGGAAATGTCACGTACTCTATTTGACCGGTAAACGACACGAGGAATTTCGTTATCTCAATTTCTTTCATTTGTGTCGTCAATTTTATCTCAGTTTACAGAAAACAGTTTACTTCTTGAATCATACGTAATAATACCAAGAGTAGTGACGGATTATGAATGTTCGACAATTTGATCAAAACAAAACAAACGTTACTATAGCAACGCTTATTTTTAATATTTTGGTAGGTACCGTGGGTACGAAGTATTTGGACCGCGATGCTTGTTTCATACTGCTGTTATTATCAAAATGAGAATTTATTGAACACTGCCGAGCAACTGGGCTCTCTATCGCAGATTTCATGAAATAAATTACTTGTTAAGTACTTTACAAAAATGATCAGAATCAGGAATAAAAATGAAAACCACATATTTATTTTTCAACTTTCAACTTCTCAACTAGTTTTTTTTTCATATAACCAGAGACAAAAAAGCGCATGCTTCCGTTGGACTGTTTTATCGACCTCATTCTCAAGTTTTGCCACATGATGGCGTTGTATGTGCTTTCAAAAACCTAGTCGGCCACCATTGTGAAGGTGATTTCTTTGAATACATTTGAGATTTTTACGTTTTCTGTGATAATTGTCGGCGAAATAATAAGTTATCTACGGTAAGATATAGTGTCCTGTATTCCAGCAATGGATTCCATCGTGTAAATTGGTCTAGGAGTGCTTAATTTCAAAACCTAAATGCGTTCAAAATGTCACGCGAAGTGAGCATCAAATTCGTGAACTCCATACCATGCACTCAATATTCATAGTTTTCTTCTAAAATAAGTGATCGCCAACTGTGAGAAAGTGTCGTTCAACACTCGGAATATATGTGGAATGCAATGGATATTTGAAAATTTAACTCGCGCACATGAAAACGTTTCAGAAGTTTCTGTACACGTCGTAAGCGGAGCGCAGTTACGCGGGCGAAGTCTTCAAACTTGCCGGCTTCATTATGGTGGACTGAAGGGGTGGTTGTTGACGGATCTGTGTTAGATACGTGTTGTAAATAGTGCCGCGAGAGGCCCGCTCACGATGTCGGGCGGGTCGCAGCACAACCCGAATGGCAGACAGTCGCAGTTGGGAGCAGGATGGAGTCCCCTGCAGGTGGTATTAAATATTCACGTATTGTTGTTAACGCTAACTAACCTATATGCATTTCGTAATATCCTGTCGGAAACGTATTTGCATGCTGTGTATTCATGAATATTTTTATTACCAAAACACGCAATCTAGGTATGTAAAAAGTTTACATTTTGTGCAGAAAATATTCTTTGTGTGACATCAGTATGACTCCACTATGTGTAGTGTGCATTATGTTGGGTATACACAATCAGCTGTTTGCATTCACACACTTGATTATGTGACATACATACCTACCCGTTTTATTATTAAACTAAATATCAATGACACAATAAATTGATTTAAACGAAATTCATAAACAAGTTGTAAAATACTATGTGGTAGTTTTTTATGTAACATCATGTTTATTTTCATTCTAAGAAATAGTGATTTGTGTATTGCCATTCCTTTAAAGGCCATAATTCAATGTTCTGTTTTTCTAATTAAAAATCTCTTCACTATGACTGCTACTCTCATTATATATCTGCAAAAATACTCATATTGGGTGCTTAAGAATAGTAAACTTTTAGTACCTACTCAAATCAGAGTACAACATAATAAAATAGGGAAAAACAAACTACTAGGAAGAAGGAAAGTGCAATGTTTTATTAGGTATCAAAGTGTGTAAACAATCTATTAATCTCATCAGTTGAAATGAATCACTATTCAAATCCACACTTATCTGGAATTATCTGGAACATGTTTCATCATTTAATTACCCTTTATCTTATACTGAAAACCACTTACTATATTAGAATTATCTGCATTTCTTTGAACTGTATAAATAGTACTATTAAGTACAAATAATGTTTGGACTAGTTAGAGAAGCATGGAGTACACTAGTTCTCAATTATTTCTCTTAAAAACGAAACTACATTACACCAAAATGTAAACAGTTATTAGTTAGGTATATAATAGAGATTGCTAATTGCCCAGACTTAGAATTTTGAAATGTTTGTATTGAGAGTCAGACAGATATACTAAACTGAATCATTCCATATAGTATTTCTAAATTTTGATTGTCAGCATATACAGACCTATATATTTATCATACTGTGGTTAATGTACTCATGTATCAAAGATCCTGCTGTAAAATGTTTGTAGAATATATGCTAATTTATTCTATGTCATGGTCAGAAGTTGGTGTTAAATATTGAAGTGTTCAGTTACAGGTGGCGAACTTGCTTGCGCGCGCGCCACAGGCCCACATGGCGTCAGAGCGCGGCGTGACGTGGCACACGCCCACGCCCCCTCCCCACCTCTACCACGTGCCGGCGCCCTCGCCCCCTGACCCATTGCAGGTAATTGCAGCAATCACTTTAGCGGAGAAGGGAGAATTTTCCAGCTTTTTGGGTACTAACTAGTGAGACTACTGGAAACCAAGTTTAAAGTTTCTGACTGGCTATAAATTATGTATATATTTTTATTAATTTTTATCCACAAAGATTATACATAAAGGTACAGTCAATTATGTTATTATGTTGACCTATTAACAACTTGTTCTGGAAGGCATTTGGTTCCGCATGAGCAGGGGAAACAAAGTCTCCTTCGGTACTTATTTTCAGCCACACCCTACTCCATAAATAACCACATTACCCGCTGGCAACATATGATGTAGGAATTACTAGTGTACCCTATGTTTTGAGTCTAACCTCCGACATCCCAACAGTGAAAAAAACCCTTAAAATTTGTCCAATTTGGACTCAGTGACATTAAAACTGCTTATTGCAGTACAGACAACCCAGTTACAGTTTTATAATAGTGAAGATTAAGTATAGTTGATCACAAAACAAATGTCTTGGACAGTGTAAATAGATTGATTTTTTGGCACACAGTCTTTTTGATCTGTTAAATAAAAACAGCAGATCTTTGACGCAAAAAAAATACTGCGTCATTCCTATTACGCGTACAAAACATATTTGTTTCCGTACTGATGTCAACTGCTTGTTAAGACTACTCTGATACAACACTTAGGTTCCATATTTTACAGGACCAATTTATCAGTTTCATTTGTACATTTTTAATTGTATGTGTTGAGGTAGGTATTTGTTATGCTTCAACTAAGATTTCAGCTTCACATGGCTAAGTTAATAAATAATTAATGATGATGTGGAAAAATACCTACGATATTATCGTATTAGCCCCCCTTTGATTCACATCCTTACAAGTATAGTATCGACCGATTCGGTTATTAATTGATACTTGCATTATGAAATGTACTATGTAAACACAGACAATGATCGAATCGAACCGTTCGGTTGCGTATTCGTATCGAATATTATTCGGATACTTGTCGAAACGTTCTGATCGACCCGCAGGTCCACATGTTGATACGGGCAACATGTGGACTCTTCAAAAAAATCGTGTCGTATTGGAGAACGCGTATACGCGTCGGTGGTACGATAATCGGATCGGCACATTGATGCATAATATAGACACGCCCTTAAAACGACCTATTAATAGTTGATAACATACGCAAATTTTATGCCTGACCTGTATACAGGGTGTTACAGAAAGGGTATACTAAGCCTTGGACCTCAGCTTCTTTAGTGCATTTGTAAACACTTTATGCAGTCAGAATCGTAATATGTTTATTTTTAATAAATAGTTTTGTACCCAACAAAATGATAATTCTGATTTATTAAGAACAATAGTTTTTTTTTTTAAAATGGACATTCTCCACATTCTAGCTTCAAATAGTGTTTATAAATGCGCTGAAGAAGCCCAGGTTCCAGGCTTAGTATACCCTTTCTGAAACACCCTGTATATCAATGCTGTACTAGACTCGACCCTTTTTATTAAATGCTAACTAATCTATGCCGTTATTTCATTATATATTTTATCGTCATTGCCTTCTAACCAATCCTTACCAAAGTGTTGGGTCTGTGCTTATTACCATTACTGCCTTAGTATTCTAGTCTCCAGGACAGGGCCCCAAGTCTGCTAACACAATCGATTCATAGTCGAACAGCAACCGCATAGTAACTGTCACTTTTGACAGATATTGTATGGAATATCTGTCAAAAGTGACAGTTACTATGCGGTTGCTGTTAGATTATGAATCGATTGTGTTAACAGACTTGGGGCCCAGATCTACGGAGAGCTGGTTCCCATTGAGCGGCGATTCTGAAGTGTTATTTTATCGATGTTCGGGTGTCCCTATAGCCGCTCCCACTAGGTCTTAACCATACAATGCTATGGTTGCACCATTACACATCGGTTTTTCTACTTTGTAGAGCGTCGTCTCTGTCACTCATACCATTAACCCGCGGTCTCCGTCCAAAGCCGATGTGTAATATGTCCCGCCGGGTGCTGTACTAAACTTTACTAAAAAAATATATACAGGTGTAAGTGGCTTAGTACCGAAAACTGATATCATGGATTCAGATTATGATTCTTTATTCCCACAGTTGAAGTTTGCCTTCGATCTTTTCGTGATTTTAAATAAAAAAAAAACTAATTTAGACCAAAAACTGCAATGTAAATAAATACTAGATGCGCTCCTACGCACTCGTCACTCGCACGCTACGGGTATCGCTCGGAGCGTTGTGTTCTCATTGCGTGGTTTACAATACATTGCGCTTTAAAAATTACACCCATGGCTTTCGACATTAATGATTTTTATAATTTTATTATAGGTATTAAGTGTAACCTTTACCCAAAGTTTTCGTTACAATGCCCTCTTACACCCTGTACATATTACAAGAAGAAACTTTATTTTCAACATGTCGCCCTATTAGAGAACAGCTCCATTTAAATAACACACAAATAGCGACAATCTGTCGCTAAAAGTAACCACTAACATATAATATTGTTTGGTTGTCTGTAGTATAATGTTATTAACTAACTATAAGCCATTCACTTTTCATAACAATACTGCTTATTCGTGTAATATTAACCGTCACCGTAACCGCTGCGAATATCGTAGGGTCTGTTGCAATTGCAGGCGATGAAGGCGGCGGGCGGCAACTCGGTGTTCCGACACACGGCGACACCGCCCGAGCTCTACAGACACACGCCGACACCGCCGGACAAACATCACATGAGGTGCGTATACATTGAACCACAGCAGTTCTATTCTGAACATAGTAAATCTCCTCGGAAGTCGTCGCGGAAGTCACACTCACCATATGGCTGGAGATTTGGTCAAGTCAAAGTCAAAGTCAAATCATTTATTTCGTATAGGCCTACGGGGGCACTTACAAATTGTCATTACATTTTTTCCTTAATACTACAACCGGATCCGGGTTTCAGCAGAGTCATTTTAAATCATTCGGAATCGACATCGGAAACGGATTTAAAACTTTCCGATGTTCATGTCGCTCCCGACGAGCGTTCCGACGGAAACTTTTTGAAAAAAAAACGATTTGGTATTGTCATCAAGATACATCGAAGACAATAAAATTCGGAAATTTTAATAGCGATTGCTGAAGTCCAGCTCGGAAGTTTTCGATTCCGTTTCCGATATCGATTTCGGTTGGTTTAAAATAATCCTGCAGAATACCAAATCCTATTGAAAAACATCGTTCTTCTCAATTCCGCTGTCACTTAGTGGCCTTATTGTTGAACGAATTTTAAAACTACAAAAGTTATCTAAGCGCCCATTCACGAGTGAACTCGCAAAAGAAAATAGAGTAGTATAGCTGAGCACGAAATAAATAGAATAACCATCGCTGACTATTTGTTACAAGAGCGGAGTAGCCTGTTCTCATATATTGCTGTGTGGTAATTTGATTCATCTCTCTCTCTTCAACACATCATTTACAGAGTCGCTCAATTGATTCACTTAGTACCGAGAGTAGTGAGGGTAGTGGAATGGCGAGTGCTCATTCGTAGCCCAGCCGCCCTGAGGATGCCTCGTTTAGAGGTGAAACACGTGTCGAATACTTTTTAGATTCGCTTAGTTTCGCGGAGATTTGCATACGTTTGGGGTCCCGACCCTCGTGATAGATAGTTTCTCGACTAACATCTTAGAGGAGTTCGGTGTTGCTGGCTTCTTTAATTATCCATCAACTTGTGTGGTTATAATTGGAAAATTTGACAAGCCGAGGGTCAGTGGTGGGTTCCACTTCCCCCATTTGTTTAACAATATATTTTGCGCCGAGTATTATCTAATTCCATCAATTATATCTCTCTTCCAATTTTATATACATAATAATTGCGTGAGACGCGATTTTTTGTCGATGTTGGGTCGTGTATATACTAGCGTGACCATTCCAGTAATGATTCTTTATTCTGTGGTTCTAACCGACTAAATTTGGTGGTCTGATTATCGGTCGTTGACCTAGTTTTTCTCGGCTATACATGTTTATATCAAAGAACCTGTCGGTGGCGAAGGATGAATATTCGTGTGTGGACAAAAAACTAAAGGAAGCCCTCTTACTCAATGTGGTCTAATTCTTCCATTACACATATACTTATTTTTCTACAAGCCATGTTTTTGATCGTAAATAAAAAAAAATCTTTCATCATAAAAAAAAATACCTGCTTAGGAATTTGTACTGATCAACCGTAAATTCAATCAACTCAGCACTTTTCATTCACATTCAGCACTTTCAATACAACCGCGATAATATAGTTTATTACCCATAATTGAGTGTTGTCTACACTAAACGCATTGACACACCCTTAGCAAAGAAAAGGTGTGCGGGAAAAGCTTTGGTAGACCGTACAGGATCGAATCTCAAAAAATCCCGCCTTCGTACGTTTAGGGATGAATCAGGAATATACCCTCAAAATTTCTAGGCATCACTCTAGGTATTTCAGAATGCAAATAAAATCTTGATATCATTAAGATTCATTACGATGTTGTCGGCACAGACACACGCCGTCGCCGGGCGACATCAAAGCGAGCGCGGCGCTGCCCCCCGTGGAGCTGTACCCGCACCTGGGACCCGGCAGGGGTGAGCTGCACAACCTTCGTTTACTTACTAGTAATATATTAATCACCGATCATTTGCTTTCACTTTGTTATTAATGTAATTTAGTTTAAGGGTTATCATCGCTATATTAAGATGGTCTTAATATTTGTCTAAATAAAAACCTTCCTGGTTAATAAGTTTTAAACAAAAACCATTATTGTTTAAAACTTATTATTAGTTAACTTAAGTTGCACTAAATTAGGGATTAAAATTTCCACATTTTCATATTACCATGCGCCACATGTCTTGGTATTTAAAAAAAATGCACAGTTATCTATAATTAAGTGTTACTTAGAGAATGCTGCATATTATCAGCATCGATACCATTATTTTATTGTATCAGATAAGTTGGTTCGCGCGGACGAGTTGCTCGCGTACGCGCGCGTCGGCGTCGACCTGTCGCTCAGCGGCGGCCGCGCGGCCAACGGCGCGCCGCACTCGCCGGCGCCGCCCGCCCACGCCCCCGCCCACGCCCCCGCCCCCGCGCCCGCGCTGTCCGTGCGCGACGCGCCCACCATCAACAGCCTGATCGCGCGCGCGCAGCCGCGCCACCCGCACGCGCCGCACGCGCGCGTGGACGCGCTGCTGGAGCGCCTCGCGCCCTCGCCCGTGTCGCCGCACTCCGTCATCGTGCACTCGCGCGCCGCGCCCACGCCCTCGCCGCCCTCCTCCAATGAGGTCAGTCCCAGTCTCCGATGTGTGTCTCGATTCCTCTAGTATCAGGGTGACGATCGGCGGGTGGAATTTGTTTGGTGTATTACTTTTGCCGATCGTTCCGCTTCGTCGCGTGTTATACCGCTTAGGACTTAAACTTCTGCGATTGGGTAAATTAAACACAATATTGCAGGATTCCGCGGACTCGTGCGGCGCGCCGCCAGGTTCCAAGAGAAAACGCAAGCCTGAGCGCACTGTGCGGCTGCCCACTGCGCCGCCGCCGCCGCCCGCCCCGCCCGCGCCCCCCACCCCGCCAGCCCCGCTTGCAGCCCCCGCCCCGCGCCCCGCTGCCTGCGCCGAGCCGCGCGTTCCACCGCAGCGCAGCCCGCCGCGCAGCCCCCCCGCCGCGCCGGCCCCCGCGCCGGCGCCCGCCGCCGCCCCCGCCCCCGCCCCCGCGCCGCTGGAGAACGGCGACGTGCCGCACGCGCCCCGCCCCGCGGCGTCCCCGGGCCGCGCGCCCTCCCCCGCGGCGCACGCGCGGAGAAAAACGCGCTCCGGGTCCGCCGAGACCATCGCCGACATCGCCGCCATGATCGCCGAGCCCGCCGCGCCGCTGCTGGCGCCGCCGCCCGCGCCCGCGCCCGCCGTCACCGTTGACAAGCTGCGCAGCGTGCTCGCCGGCCCGGTAGAGTCCGAGCTCGAGCCGTCGCCTGCGCCGCCGCCCGCCCCGCCGGCCGCGCCCGCCCCCGCGCCGCCCGCCCCGGCCGCGGGCCCGGCGGCGGCCCCGCGGCGCCGCAGCGCGCGCAGCTCCAACGCGGACGCGCCCAACGTGCCCGTGGAGTCGCCCTCCGAGGCGAAGCCCGCCGAGTCCGAGGCGAGCGACGCGCACAGCGCCGAGCCGGCCGCCGCCAGCTTCGTGGAGGTCGAGAACCAGCTCGAGAAGATGTTCGCCGGGCTGGAGGAGGGCCCGCCCGCGGCCGCCGGGCCCGCGCCGCCGGCCAAGCGGCGCCGCTCCGCGCCCGCCCGCCCCGACCGCCGCCCGCCGCCCAGACACGCCGACCACAGGAACAAGGCGCAGCGGAAGAAGGTGGACGCTCGCCGCAACAAGAAGGGCGGCCGGGAGGGCGGCCTGAAGGACGCGTACGACTCCGGCAGCAACGCCAGCTCCAGCCGGTCGCGGGGACCCTACATACAGGTCAGTTGCAGTCATCTATTAACTTGTGCTCGTGCAACTATAGATTTCATTCGATACGGATATTATGTATCCTATCTTTTCAGACTAATCATTTGTTATCGATAATGAAAATCACTTTGAAATTGATCCAATAGCTTTGCTGTGATGCTTGAACAAATATATATGTATACAAGTGAGTGAATTTTAAAAACATGGTTTCGTGTTCAGATAAATTTTAATTATTGTCATTAATCACAGACGTCACAGCATAGTTGCATTTCTTAAAAGTATAATTTATTGTCTGTAATCAATAGTTTGAATCACTATTGACGTGTATGTTGTCGTGTAGATCCGCGGGCCGCGCGACTCGCCGCTGTCGGTGAGCGTGATGAACAACACGGGGTGCGAGGAGGAGGAGGCGGGCGCGCGCCGCAAGCTGGGCGAGGAGCCGCGCGGCGCGCGCGGCGGCCGCGGCCTGCACG
Source organism: Pheosia tremula (assembly GCA_905333125.1). Taxonomy (NCBI): domain Eukaryota; kingdom Metazoa; phylum Arthropoda; class Insecta; order Lepidoptera; family Notodontidae; genus Pheosia; species Pheosia tremula. Next base: position 1,379,525 of record HG995406.1, read on the forward strand.
CCAGCACGCTGGGGCTGCGCTACGACGCCACCACGCCCGACGCCACCTGGCTGTGCGCCTTCTGCCACCGCGGCCCGCACGCCGCCGCGCTCGGCGACCTGTTCGGCCCCTACGCGCTCGACACCGACTGCGACGAGTACCGCGCGCTGGACGAGGCCGCGCGGCGCCAGCACGGCGCCGGCGAGGTGTGGCTGCACGAGGCGTGCGGCGTGTGGGCGCCGGGGCTGCTGGCGGGCGGCGCGCGGCTGTGGGGGCTGGCGGCCGCCGTGTGGGCGGCGCGGGCGCAGCGCTGCGCGCACTGCGGCGCGGCGCCGGGCCCGCTGGCCTGCGCCGCCCGCGCCTGCCGCGCGCGCGCGCACCTGCCCTGCGCGCGCGCGCACGCCTGGGCGCTGAGCGAGGCCGACTTCCGCGCGCTGTGCCCGCGCCACGCGCCGCACCCGCACCCGCACCCGCCGCCCTAGCGCGCCCACCGACCCGCACCCTCATAGACGCTACACTAGATAATACCTTGTTGAGAGTATTTAGGAGTCATTCATGCGGCGCGAGCTGTCCGCTCTTGTTTAACTGAACGTTAGTTGTAAAGTGTGAGTGTACATATAGCGGTTACTATGTATATAAAACGATTTTACGCATCGGAACACCAGTTTTTTAAGACGTTAATGTAATTATAGTGATCATGTGGCATTGTAATCGAAGTAACAGTATTTTGTGGTCTCGGGAGCGCCGAGCGCGGCCGTGTGGCCGGCCCAGACTGACGTACTCTCGTATATAAGAGGAAACAAACACATGAATAGGTCGTAAAGGTAACATTTCCACAAAAAAAATAACATAATATTCATACTCCGATTTTACAACTTGTCAGATCGTATGGTGAACTTGTAAACAAGAATTTATGAGCTCGCATTACGCTTCAGGATCCTTATATGCGACTATTCATTTTCAGCTACTAGAAAAATTATAAATTATAAACTACATAATATTTAATTTCTGTATGTAGTATGTATAGAATGACTATCGTTTTACTTTTATTCGGAATTATGAAAGGGAGTACAACCGGATGCGACATTGTCTGTGACAGTTTCGTGTAGGCCCATGTGTTAGCCGTTCAGATATTGGCCGTACACTTCTTGTTTGGAGATTTTGCTTGTAGCGACGTCGCCATAGCATCCCACTGAGTTTGTGCACGAAAATGTTAAGTCGACTAAGAAACTCCATTATCACCTTACGGTTGAATATCATTTGCACATCGTCGAGGCGTATTTTTGTCATTTGTTATTTATTTAAACTTAGAAGGTATCAAATATGAACCTTAGTAGACTTTAGCGGAAAAAGGAATATCTTCCAGCCAGGCGGGTAGTATGCCGGGCCGCTAGCCCGAACGGTTATTGTCGGGATCTGGTATATATGTTACGTGCTCCGAAAACTCAAAGCGCGATTTAGGATCGTGTTGAGTATTGTCTATTGTTCTGCAAGACTATCTGTATAGCTTGTGGCTAGGTTGAAGAGGTCGCTACAAGAGTTTTAAATAATTAGAAGTTTTTATCCAAACTGACAAACCTCGTTGTTTGCCGAGCTTACATACGCAGAGCTAGAGTATCATATGACGTCATCGGTCTGGACCCGGCCACACCAACACGAGTTTATAGTGAATGGAATATATCATAGTTTATTTTTTTTATGTGTTGTAAATATATTGATTTTAAATTGGTTTACCTGTTTAATTCTCTCGTGAAATCTCAGTATTTCGTTCATTGTAAACTAGCGTTGCTCGGCTATCCCATGTGTTTGACATGATCATGTAACAATGCAGTGATATATAAAAGTAATAAACAACTCTTGGATGTTAATAATTAGGTATATTTTTATGTAAAAATAATGAATATATAAACAACTGTTTAGTTGCCATTTAAATAGTATCAAAAACTAGTCTAAATAAATAGTGTCTTGTGAAAATAATATGAAATCGTTTGGGATCTATTGAAATTTACATTTTTAGCTTGAATGACATGGATTGGATACTGCATTGTTGTCGGTGGAGTAATAACTAAATAATATACGTTCTCTTATACTTAATGGTTATTTATACCAACAAATGTACGCTTAAACTTTAACTGTGACGCGCTTCATATATTTTTATATGATTCATTTGTGTTTGTGGGCGTAAATGTTTGTACATTTTTTACATTAAATTTGTATGATTGTGAGTTAGATTTTATTTTTTTAATAATTAATTATAAAAATAAATAAAGTACATACTGCGCGAGTCATATAAAAAGTGTTGGAGCGTGCCGCGTGTGAGGGTAGTACGATAAGGAGTGTCTTCGTTGGGCCGACTGCGCGGGTCGGCGACGTACTTTAATTCCAGTGAATAGTAAAACAAAATAGACTTTATTTAGAAATCATTAAGGTACAAATTTATAGTAGGGAGAATTGGGCCAGTTTAGTGTTTTTAAAAAAAATATTCGGACATTAAACTTATGTGTACACATTGAGCGAACAACATCAGATCATCCCAAAGCCTTCGATTGTAAATGGTGTAAGATTTTTTTTATCACTTACGGCAAATGATTACTTTATTAAGTATGTAATTGTTATAAATTATATTTATCATGACATTATAAGCAAATTTAAATACAACATGTTTAAAACGACCTTTTGGCTTTTATTTACTCACTAGCTTCTGCGTGCGGCTCCGCCCGCGGTACATCGATGAAACAGCCTGTATAGCACTCGGGGATGTAGCTTTCTATAAGTGTACGATTTTTAGAATCGGATCAGCAGTTCCAAAGATTATCTCCTACATCCACACTAACAACATTTTCCTTTTATTATATTGTTACAATATAATTATACATCAATTATATATTGCATATTAATCTCACTAATATGAATTTGACAATAGTAGAATGAACACGTGGTCTAAGCAAATTCACGATAAGATTTTACCGATTTTTCCCGGGGATTATGTGCCGGTCTTTTTTATAATTATGCAATGAAAAATAGACAATACGGTTTATGTAACGTAAAATATATTTATTGCACATTAATCTCACTAATATGCATTTGACAATCGTAGAATGAGCACGTGGCGACGACGCTGCCCTCCGCGGCGAGCTTCCAATCAGCGCCGTAAGCAATACTTCCATGGTCCTGGTATTCGCCAAGGATCTCCATTTCGTCGCCAACGCGCAGCACACGGAACCCTCCGTACATACAGGCGGCGAGGACCGTGGATCTAAGACGAGGATGCCATTTCAGCCGCCACACGCCACCCAGGACATCGATCTGCGTGACGACACTTTTCAAGTTCCTCGTGTCCCATAGGCGTACTTTTTCGTCGTAACTAGAAAAAAAATAAGCGATGAATTGATAGCTTCCTCCTTTTTGATGTAGGTTTATATATAAATAAGGGCAAACAACCAGAGACAGTTTGATGCCATAAACTGCATAAGGTCCAACCCAGTAACAAACGACGGTACCAAGATGTCGAGAATGAGAAGGTTATTAAGGATTTTTATTTTATATTAACTTTATAAGTTTGGCAGATGGCCTCACACGCGTGACTTGCAAGGACCATGATGTGAGGAGGTCTAAGAAGAGGCCATGGAGACCCATTCCGGATGCATGGCATGGGTCTCCATGGCCTCTCCTCTCACTAGTCGATCGAACTGCGATAAATACCTACAACGCGCTGTACCTCGGCGGTCGAGGCCGTAGCGCGCTTGCAAGAGATAGAGTTACGCGAAAAAAAGTGCATAGTCACGTAATAATATATTTTAAATGTATCGGTGTGCGAGCTGATTTGCACTTAATTGCTTTGTTAAAAGAGTTACGTTTCATTTAAATGTCTGCGTAGTAAAATATTTATTCGTAATATCCATTAGATAATCTATGACCATGCCTTGCCGTGGTTGGACAGTAGAGAACTAACTGTACTAGGGAGCCGCTTCGACATCCCTCGACGGATAATGGGAGACTGATAAGTAAGCAATTTTGAACTTTAAAACAGTTCAAGATGGGTTATTACTCACCTTCCTGTCAGGAGCTGGTGTTCCACCTCCACATGGCTCCTGATAGCGGTTACGCCGGCTTCGTGGCGCTTGTTGACCGCCGTAGCGATATCTGGGACCCGGATATCATAGCACTTGAAAATGCAATCGTCGCCACCTGTATCAAGCACGTAAGTTATTTTTCAAAAAATAAATAAATTTATTGATTTCTTATATTCACGCGAAAATAAGCTATTAAGTATTTCGGCCGCCCTATTAGCTAAGACTTTGCGACAGCAGAAAATCGCGCGGTGATGGCTCCATCGACGCGCGATGAATTGCTTCGTGTCAAAAAAAATCGTATTACGTATGAGATCGCTTCCTTATGGCTATAACTAAATATGACATATCCCCCCCATACCCCAGTTCAAACTATGACACTAGGATGTCAACCACCTCAGTCCTCCCGTGACCATGGTTTGGATTTTAAATTCTTGTCAATATATTTTTTTAATAACTTGTATATTTACAAACAGGAAAATAAAAAAAAACATAAAAATAGTATGACAACAAACTATGTATCAAAAAGACCTTGTCCGCGTGGAATGGTGGCAAGAATGCTGGCTGCAATTCCTCGTTGTATAATCAAAATAATTTTTTGAGCGAGGAAAGTGTCAGCCCTCCTGTCACCTGTGGAGGCAATCAACCTAGGATTAAAATTACTTTTTTAATATACCTGAATAAAACACATTCGTATCCCAATAGTTAAAGGCAGCGATCCATGCTTCGAACCCATGGCTCTTCCATAAGCCCACTGTCTCCAAACCACCTCCATCTACCCTCAACAAGCTTATACAGCCCTTCGAATCACTGACCGCTAAGCAGGGCGTCTCTGAATGCGTCTTGTTCGTCGACCAATCAAGAGACAGTGCCAAATTATCTCGACCAATTGAATGCTCAAGCCAAAATTTTAAACTTAACGTCCCATCTTCGTCGACCAATCGGTAAAGTTGTAGACTACCCTCGGATGTGACAACGGCCAGTGCCGGGTAGTTTTCTAGTCTATGGTAGCACCACTTTTGGTCTAACACTCCTGACGTGTTTATGGTTTGTATGGGATTCAATTCTGTGGTGTTTTCGTTGATCACGAACAAATATATTCTTCCTAGTCTTGTCTGTTTAGTTTTATTCTCATCTGTAATGGTATAATAATTGTGTGTGATTCATAGAAAACAGACTATAGACATGTTTATTACATAAAACGTTTTTTTTTGTTTATATGGACAATTTTGGAGAAGTTGTAAAACTATTTTTACAACGAGATAACTTAAGTACCTAGTTACGATGTACAACCTGGCGTCGTGGGTCGTGTTGGATTTCGTAGCGCGTCATCAACAACATTTTGTAGCTTGCGTACGCGCATTGCACCGTAGACAAGTGACAAGAACATACGCAGACAGTAACGTACATTAAAATTTACTTTACGATGTGAAAAAAAAACATTCGGTGCGGTGCTCTCTGACAGGTGTCAATCGAAGGGAACAAGTATCGGCTCAGTGGCTTCCTTTTTCATTGCCCATAAATTACCATATATACCTACATGACATTGGTATAATTACTTAGTGGAATTCCCATAAATAAACGTCATAGAATAATTTTGAATGGGTACCTACCATTTTTGTCTAGTTGATAAGTTCCGCAGACCAGCAAGTCACGGTAGGGCTCCACGGGGCACCACTCCACCGAGTCCGCGCTGTATCCGGTGTCCCAGCGCAGCTTGTTGTTCCACATCACTGCAATATTAAACGTCAAAAGGATCTACAACGGCATTTTAAAGGAATGTTCTCCTCCCGTATGCTTTGTAACTAGTATGAAGACAATTCTTGAACCAAGAATACGAATAAGTAACAGAGTAGATGCGACAGAATAGTATACTCCCCTTTAATTACTCGTCGTTTGTATTCCAAAAACAGCTGAGCGCCGCGCCGCCCAAACAGATCTAGCAGTCCCGAGGCAGGGACTCCATTATGGCGACTTTCACAATGTCAATCCGGATCACGATAGAAAGATAGTTTCATGATCCAAAGATAGTTGATATAAATAAAAACAACACAAACACTAAGTTGAAGTGGCAGTGGGCGGCACATAGCTCGTAGAGCTGATGGCCGTTGGGACAGAATGGTTCTAGAATGGCGACCACGAACCGGAAGACGTAGTGTAGGACGCCCCCCCCCCCCACAAGGTGGACCGATGATATCACACGCGTAGCAGGAAGCCGGTGGATGCGAGAGGTGGAGGAGCGTGATGTGTGGAAATCATTGGGGGGGGCCTATGTCCAGCAGTGGAGGTCTTTCAGCTGATAGATAGATAGATAGAAATAAAAACAGAATTACTATTTTAAACCCATTTATTATAATAAAAATATGTCCATACATGAATATAACTATAGCGCTGCCGAGAGCCGCGGCGATCTCGACGTCGCGTATCAACACACATCACATGCAATAATTGTAAAAATTTGTACTCTATCGTGTATCGTCACAACTCACAATATATTGGGACATACGAAACGAAATGAAGGAATACAGGACTGTCCCCAAGTCACTAGTGGAAGGCGCGCACACATAATTATATAGTCTTGTTGTATTACGCTTACTCATCACGGTGAAAGATTTGGTCACGTTGTCTGTGTCGATCACACATCGGCCTAGCACACAACTGTGCCAGAACATTATGAGACATAGCAATTCTTTCGCGCGCTGTTTTACGAATAAATAAACGAGAAAACAACAAGTTGTGAGCAAATCCTGGGATGTCTTGTCACCGTCGTCGTGCAAGTTACTATAATGGGTGCAATCAAGTAAGAACTTATCCCTCTTGATAGATTTCTAATGCATTTATGGCATTGGGGTGCACGGAACGACTCTCCCCGAGTGACGTCATTGAGCAATTCCCACGCTTGCGCACCCTCGGCAATGTATATGTCTATCACGAGTAGAGCAAAAAAAAATTACTATCGTCTCAGTACGGACATTACAAAGAATTGCAAAGCAAAATATACCCGATTGATAGTGCTTTTCGACTCCCCGACGTGTCAAACTTTGTGTAATGGCCACGAATACGGGTTGCTTAGTTTGACACAGTTGGTGCGATCGTCTGGCGATATTATTTTCAAAAGAAGATTGCCTCGCGATGCCACAAATAATTTTCATAAAATTGGGATCATTTTTATCTTCAAGCCCGTTCAAGAGACCCAAGTAGTATGCGTGCACGCCTTAAAGATATTATAAAACATTATATTGTTACTTTTTAACACTTTAATTCATTACAACATTATAATGTTGTGTTTAAGCGGCAACTCTAGTAGTAAGATGAATCGCTAAATGCTTAGAATGTTCGGATAACCGGAGCAACTTTAATAAGTAATCTAGTTAAAATAAATTACATGTCTCGTTTACAGATATGTTAACATCATTTGATTGAATCAATCCTATCTAAAATGGATTATTCGTAAAAATATTACTTTACATTTTTAAACTTTTCCATCTCGCTTATGTTTTCTAACGTGAGTATACATTAAATTCCGAATCGTATACGCTATAATTCATTGATTTATATTGTCCGTATTGTACAATTTGTTGCCGTAACTACTAATTGGTATTAAACACTGCGTATAGATGTTATAAAACCAATGGCGACGCATCTCGCTCACACCCATGGTGAGTGAGTCAGATGCAAACGAAATGCGTTGACATTCCTTTTTTAAACTTCTATAAACGAATTACACTCTTATTTTAAAAAAATGTAAGTGCCTGGTTAAATCTTCACAGCGATTCTGAGACAATTCTGTATCATAGAGGAATTCATTATAAAAAAAGAAAATCAAATGAGAGAGAACAGTCACAGAAATAGAAATGTTGCCAACAACATTATACACATCTAGAATGATAGGGTGTACAGGTATGATACTCCGATTTAAATTATATTTCTGGCACCCCTATAATATAATTCTGCTATGATTCGGTTTTCTAGATGTGCATAGATGGTCATAATGAGTGACACAAATCCCTAAACAAACGTTCGTATGAAGCTTTATCAACATAAGGCAAAAAATACTTAAACTTCTTTAAATTATCCACTATAAATACAGGGAATTAAAGTCGAATGCGCTACGTAGAATTGGTTTTGTGCACTTTTTAACATACGCTAATAAAGCTCACAATAAAAGGTCTTGAAAAATATATTACAAATATAAAAATATCAATTAAAATGGACTTCAAAGGGTTAAATATTATACAATAACATTCATTTACGTAAGTACATTATTTATTAATGGTAACTTATTTTATAAGAGTTTAAAAACTATTTCGTAAAATTCTCCTTAACATCTATATATGCTATGAAGTATACTTGACGGCAGTTGGACCAGAATCTCTTAACATTTGAACAGGGGGTAGTCAGACAAGTCATTTATGGGTTAACGACTAAAATCGGTGGTATTTTATGAGTACAACTTATGTTTAATCTCTTTGAATGCTAGTTCTTTTTTTAAACAACTTAGTGTGGGCCTTGCTGGCCAGGACTCATAAAGAAAATATGAATGTGTAGTATTACAAATCATATTTCTCTTTAAAACACCATAGGAAATTTATAAAGTAATCTGATGTAATAGACAATCAAAGAGGTTAAACAGGGAAAATCAAGAAAGGGGCGCGAAATGTTTTGAGCTCGTCTAAATATACTCCTATTATAAATGGAACTATTGACATCGCGTGGTAAACTATATACAACTTAAAAACTAATAAAAACCGTAGGTAATGATCGTTAAATCAATGAGCACGTTTATCTTACAAGCTAGTAAACACACATAACATGAGGTCACTTACACGCTTTGTGTTGCAATGACTATAAATCAAGCCTCGCGCCTAAATAATATCAAAGCTACTTAATATGTATTGCTATAAATGATGAATAACACTTCCAATTCTATACGTTATATTTAGACGAATTTATTGTGCTTGCTATTACTGTATTATTTATCGCCGACGGTTACACCAGTAGCGCTACTATGCTGGCCACTGAAACATTTTACTGTTGCCAAATTAAAAAAAAGTTTTTAAATTTAAAAATAAAGCGTTCTAAAAATGCCAGTAGTAGCACCACACAGCTAACACATTGGAGGTCCACACAAAACTATTATAATTTATCCACAATCAGTATTTGCCACGGTTTAAATATACGACATTGACATTAACATTAAAAATATTAATATTTTGTTTGTGTCTGAGGTAGATGTTCACAATAAATGTTGCGATCACAGCCTGTGTTAATTCAGGACATTATATCTGTTCGTTTATATATCTCTTGCTCAATAGGGTAGGTACTCATCGGATGTGTAGAAGGGTAGTATTCTTTCGATTTGAACATGATAGGGCATTATTTAGAAGTTAATTAATAAAATATGTTTTTCGTCATTTAAAAACCACATCCATATTGCATCTATTCTATGCAATATAAATTATCTCTTCATTTAAAATGCTACCCCTCTACCTATTCGATGAGTAAATAGCTATTATATTCTCAACTGCCAGATTTCCTATATTTAACACTTAACACTATGTATTCAAGTATTTAATTACTTTAAATAAATAAAAAAGAACTGCATGAGTGTTATCTTTGGAATCATCCATATTAAAAACGAAAACGGGGAATCGATTGGAGAAATATGTTTAAACATTTCCATAATATAAAATTAAAATTCTCTTATTTTTATGTCTAAATACCCTGAATTATATATTTAATTCTAATAATTTAGATTTATAGATGTACCATCGAACTTATACCTATCCTTCCAAATGTGCCATTAGTCATAATATATTTTGCACATTTATATTCCCTCCCATAAAGGTCTACTTAGCATCTGACTATTATGTTAGTGGTTCAAGCGATAATTTTGCGCTCATGACAAATGTAGAGAGTAGTCTTGTTTAAAGCAAAGACTAAGAAAAAAGTATGCAATCAGCAAATGTTTTTTAGCTTCAAATGTTGCCAACAACATTGTTCGGTCTATTATTTTTTTCATGGCCTTAGGCATTGAGGAGTTAGAGCCACATGTTGAGATAGTGTCATATCCACTGCAGATTTTTCAGATAAGCTAAATTCGTCAGTACATCTATAACTCTTGCAAGAGAACATTAAGATAAATCTTTTACATATTAAATCATGAAAAATATTCAATCACAAATGTCATTACTTATAAACATTTTCCTAAACAATCAAATTGCCATTCTCTCATGTGTTTGAAATCAAAATTGAGTTAGTGTTAGCACTTGTCTGTAGATTAAGGTTAATAAATGCCCATAGGCTATTAATTTTTTTTTATATTATATACTCTGTATAAGTCTGTGGGGCATTGAAGACCAAGGAATGGGTTTTTTGGGCGAGTAGTGATTGCCAATGTAGTGTTTAAATGTTTTTTTACCAATCGCCAATGGTATGCCATGCCACCCAATGGCAAATTTAACTGCTCAGCTTTTGGCTGAGTGATTACACAGCAATACTAGTGTTAAGTTGTGGTAATGGCCCCCGAATCTGATCTGCATAGATATTTCTGCTCTTCTGATACAAAGATAGACTATAAAGAATAACAGTGTGTCGTGAAAAGTGAGGGTGTCCGTAAAAGAGGCGTATTGGGCACTAGACAGATCAATAAAAACAGTATCAACTTTATGATTTGAGCTTTAAATCAAGGATGTGACCTACTCAGCTTCTATAGTTGAAATAAAAAAAAATTGATTTGGCAATTTGCAAATGAGCAATCATTTAAAATGTATCATGAATAGAATTAATAACCAGGGCCTCACTCTAATTCTCAGATTTATGAAGTTCTATTTATTGCATGCATTGCACTATTTTTGTACATTATTATACATAAATGATTCAGCAAAGGTTTATTTTTTTTTTTCTTGAATAACTACTATCATTTTATAATGCATAAGAACTTCTGAAGCCTGATAGTTTAGACTTTATGAAATAGAGTAAGCCTCCAGAATCAATTTCATAGTAATCATAGTTCTAATGTGTATTACATTGTTTTTTTTACATTGGATAACAGTGTGACCTTTACGGAGATGTGTGCAGTTGTATTGTTTTATGCTAGAACTATGTGTCTTTGCAATTGATCACAAAATGTCAGACTTTAAAACGACACTCAATAAAAGAATGCTGGGATGTTTACATTAAGACAAAAATATCCAATTAATAAATTTTATACATCCATCAGCCTGGAGATGTTTACTCGTTAACAAAGGCCTCCCCCAAACATAGTTTACCCTACCGCATTTATTCACTGCACCCCCCTGATCCCCCTCGCATTGAGGGGACGCCCGTGCCCGGCAGTGGGTCTATAAAAAAGGCTGGTATTATTATTATGTATTTACTGCAATCTCGCAATACATATAATAATGATTGGTCCACCTAGAGGGGGCCATCCCATCCTGTCTTAAAAAAAGATTACAAGACATCAATAACTGAACTTGCTAACAGCTGACACAAAGTTACAACATATAACAAGTAAAGGTAACATGCCACAAACTAGACAACCATTTTCTTTATACCGTATCATGCTTTCCCAAGACTTGAGGTACACTAAAATTGACTGAGATAACTGACTCCATAGCAAGCTACTGCCTTGCAGACCTCTCGGTCTCAATGAGACACTCCCGCACAAGGATCCGGGCGTGAACAATGCCACGCTTGAGGCGCTCAGCTGAGCTGCGACTTCCTGAGTAACTCGGCCTCACCTCTTTACCCATCTCCTCGATAACGGCGAGCAGTTGCGCGTACTTCGACATACTGTTGTCTTTATCTTTCCCGACAGGCGATGGAGATGTCGCAGGCACTGTAGATATTGTCGCGTGACTATTAGCCCCATGGCTCATATCTTTGTGGACGTTTTTGCCACTCATAGGTATCGCCGTCACCGTCACGTCGCTCAACTTCGACTCCACAGCCTGGATGTCCATAGCTTCCATTTCTCACTGAAATATTACGTTCGTCTTTAGCACAACAAAGGAATCAGCACACGAATATCAATAGAACGAAACTTACCACTATTATAAGCTAACGGATAAATATTTTCACGGGCAAGAACGCGAACTGCACGCACAACCCGGGTGATAAGTGATAAAATCAACACTACAATAAATTAATGTGTTATGTGGGACATACCTAATGCGATTCTTGATCTTGAAGGAAACCGTCGAAAGGTTCGTTTTTATGAACTACTATGAGCAGTCGCAGTAAAGAAATACTGGAATGTATTATTATTCGTAAATGCAAATGACTCCTATTTTATACCCGTATTTCAGTATTTTAGTGTAAATAACAAACAAGTCCACAAATTACCACATTGACAGACATGTTTTTTTCGATAATTTATTATCTATGATCATTCTATTGCTTTTTCCGTTTCGTTTCTATTCAAGGGTTGCCGTAAAATAAAGCCGATGCACGTTATTCATTGTTGTAATCGATGATTAGTACGCTGCTGGCCTATGCGGCCTTTGCAGCTTCACCGGGTTTTTTGGGCGAGCGCAGAGTGCGCTCTAGCCGGAGGGGCATGCAACTAGCTCAAGGGCGCCACATGGGGCACGACCTCGGCTTGGACTGTTGCTTGGGGGGAGATTGTCCGATTACGGTATGCTGCATTTTCATAGAATGGTGATAAATAGAAGACAAATATTACGTTTCATTTAACGTTAGGCAAATTACGATTCACCTCTGTTTCAGGCTTATCTGTGGTCGCTCTCCTGTCTTGTCTGTCTGTCAAACAAATCAATCATAAAATGTCAGAATTCGACGGCCGATGTTGGGGATTGGTTTTCTTCTAGGCTTTTTCTTTCACGATCGAAATTCGTATATGAAATCTTATTTTCATGTGGACAAAACAAATATAAATAAACCCATCGTTGGTCCCTCCTGCCATAGATACATGTCGTTGATGAGCGATCGTCGCTTTGATCATGTCTCGGTTTAAATTAATCAAATAAATGTGAATAATAAAACAACGAGAGGTCGGTGTTAAGTGATTTCTCCGCCCACTGCAGTGTGGGGGATCATTATGCGATTAGAGAGACGTGAGTCGCGCGTTTGCCTGTCGCCGAGAGGCTGAAGATGTCGGGAGAAGGTGAGCGCGCGTCCCGGCCGAGCTCGCTGCTGCTGGAGGCGCCACCCCCGGAGCGCGAGCCGCTGCGGTTCGACGTGCAGCTGGTGGGCGCGCCGCCGGAGGTGGAGCAGCTCGTCAACAACATCAAACAAGTCGCCGAAGACTTTCTGTACCATTGGAAGACTTTCCCCATTGGTGAGAATGTGTTTTTATGCATTAAAACGCAGCATTGCTTACGCCGCGTAAAAATGTGACTTGGGACTAATTGCTGTGTAATTGCTGTACACAATTTATGGTTAGTTTCTAGTAAAAATTATAAACACATTATCCAGTAGTAATGAGTGTGATATTTAGAAATTAGAACTGCCAAGTTCATGTGGATTCACACTAAAAACAGTGCTATAGACTATGGAACCCTAAAAAGTAAATAATGTAACAGGAATAAACCAATTAAGCTCTGTCCTGCTTATTAGTGCATGATGATTGATGAGCTTTTAAGTGTTTGTTACTGGTAATTACTTACCTTTATTTACATGTTACATATAAACATTTATGTTGTGACTAGGATAAGAACTGGGATATAGGTAGTGTTCATTCCTTGAAACATATTTATGCTAGCTGCACCTATGACTTTGTACTGGACTTGTCTTTTTTACTATCCCAGAGGAATGCCTCCATATCCTGGGATAAAAATAAATTATACAGTGACCAGAGTTGTCAGCTATCACCGTGTCAAGTGTCATCAAAATTAGTCCAGTACTCTTTCTTTGTCACTATGCGAGAAGAGATACAAAAAATTCCACATGAAAATATTTTCAGCCAAAAATGGCAACATTTTACTTTATTATATAAAAAATTTAGGTTTTCCTCTGCAAAGACTTTTTAGTATATTAAATCGTCTATACAACGAACTTACACACGCACTCAAAGGCAGACTCATTAAAGCAGCATATATCAGGGATATTGCAAATACCGGGATGTCGGGAGAACAAAAATCATTGATCCCGCAAATTCCGAGATTACTAATAACCTGCGGGATTGGATGCTCAACTTGCGGGTTCGATTCCCGCCTGAGAAGAATCGGAAATGATTATTTTGAAATTCGCCCTTCCATGACTATTTCATATTGGTGTGCTATCTGACTGGTATGTGCCCACAGTGCTCCCTCCGTCTCGTTTCACGGGCGCCGGGAACCGACCCTCGGACATCATCGTAGCCCCGCCATGCGACGAGCTGGACGCCGCCGCACTCGACGCAGGAGTCGAACCCCAACCACTCTCGCCGAAGCAACTGCATTCTATCAGGGAGAAAGGGTAAGTGTGAAACCTGGGAACGCCTTGTTCACGCCGCGTAAACCTAATAGTTGGAGGGCCTTGGAGGATCTGTGTGGGCTTATAGAACAACGCAATTCAAAAAATATTGGAAATACTTTTAATGGTCAGCTGTGTGCGTATATCAAATCTAGAAACCATATCTTTTTAAATTACTTTCTTTAAAAAAAAAGTACTTTTCATTTTTAAAAATTCCGCTAAAAAACCTGCTATAATGTCATGTCGCCAAAATGACGTCACCGCAATTATATATTACATAGAATATACATTAAAACTGATTAGAAAAAAAAGAAAACGCCAATTCATTCACCATGGCTTGATGAACACAATTTTCCTCACGAACCTGCTGTGGAAAGCCATTGTAAATGGATAATTTTAATTTTTGGTGGGGGTGAACTTAACGATTATATGACGTGATGTGACGTCACACTAATTCATTAGTGTCTGAAGTCCCCAGATAACAAGTATGAAATTTAGGTAAGGCCAGTTCTTGTGAAACTGCCACTCTCCCGAACATATATGGAGCTACTTCCCATGGTAGTCCAAATTCATTTTGTCCCGTTCGCCAGTCGCCAGTCGTAGGACAAGTAACCTTACATAATTAGCAACTAGTGTGTGTATTGAACGTACGTAACTTATGGCTCTACTCGTCGATTTGTTTCACACTATACATTATTCAATGCGCCACCTACGCGGCTTGTAAGCGAATACAATGTTATACTTTGCATAACAAAGGCGAGCATGTAATGTGCTCATGATATCGTTCGGAGCCTACGACGACGCTGTAAGTCTGATGTAGGCTTATTACTACGCTAATAGGTCGTAGTGCGAGGATCAAAGCGACCAGACCGAAGGAAAATCGACGCATCGGAAATGTGGCGCTGGCTACGCTTATCAGAATAAGCTGTACTGCGCAACGCACTACCGTCTCCATATTAAAAGTACTTGGAGATAGGAATGAAATGATTTCGTCGAATGCTCGCATTATATCGGACATATTACCCGAAAAACTAATTCTAGAGCGTCTGGTGATCCAACAATGAGTAGAAAAAACAGTCCCCATAAAGTCTTACGTGGAGTATAATTTGTATGAACGATTCTTGGAGAAATTCGATAAATGATTCGTACCCACAGTAGTCTATTGTCCACTTTCAACTGAGCAGCCAGTCTGCTCACAGTGACGAGTAGTTGATTTCGAACACAAGTCGATTTGTGTTCGTGTTTGATATGCTAATTTCCATCCATACATACGATCCGAACATTGGTGATTCATGGTCGGGTACAGCGAGAGTGCGTACACGGCTTAGCATTGTACCTAAAGCCGTGTACGCACTACGATGCCCTCCCGTCCTGCGACTGTCCAAGCCGAGACCGACATCCTATTTGTTCTCAAGCTAATTGTATCTACTAAACCTCTACTACAAACTGGAGTGCACTAAATTCTTCCCTTCTTGTCTGGTAAAGATGTAAACGACATTTGCGGTCGGCATCTTTTGTTATTATAACAAATCGTTTGATTGTATTGTTTTCCACTAGGCTAATATATTACGGGTGTTACGTGCGAATTGTATGCTCATCAGTAGCTGAGCTTACCGGACACAGAACATTACTCAGGGAGCTAGAATAGCTGTTCTCATTTTCCGTAGCACAAAATATTAAAGTAATCGCATCGTCATCGTAAAAGCATGATGTCACTTCTATTTACGTATTTGTACTCCTAATATATGTCGGTTATGTGAGGGGGACGAACACGATTATCCAAATGTAACCCTAAGTATAAATAGTACTTAGGCCACATAGCTACTCTCACAGCACAGCTCAGTTTGACTTTGTCAGTCAATTGTGCGCTTGATGCAGCAGTTGAACGACATCTCGATCGTTTATGATCATTGATCGACATCCGTATTCCGAAGAATTGTGGACCGTTCCAATGGAGTGGAATGCGTCAGATATGAATTCCTTTATATCACTTCATACATTCAATAACCCCCTAAATTTATAGAGGTTATATAGCTTTTTCAAACGTCATATTATAGTACTGCGCACAAGAGTTTTGCTTTGTGCACTACTATATGACGTTTGATAAAGTTATATAACGTCTATCAATTTGGGGGTAAGACTGTAAAGCGTTAATGTCTCGGCATTTATGGATTTTTTGTCTTCTGTCTGTTCACTCATCACGGAAAGACTACTGGTTTTTTTTTATTAAACATGGCACGATGATAATGTATAACTCAGATGAAAACACATGTTTTTTTTATGCTGGGAAATGAATGAGATGCATGACAGCCAAAACACTGTATTTCAAAATCCATTAGACTAGTTGGAATTGTGATAAGCTTTAACGACTAGATAAACCTGGAAGTACCTTATAATGACTACGATACCTATTACCTCACAAAATGGAGGGGTTCCTCGGAAATGGTCGAAAATCTAAAATCCATGCGTTCGAAATCGCGGCACAGTTAGTAAACCTATTACGCTGCATGATGAATAACTATGTGCATTTGTTCAACGCCAGGTATTTTGTTTCATGACGTGTCTTAATTCTATAATGGGACATACTAATAGGCTAACATACTTTACATTCTGAGCATACAGAAATGTATTCATCCTTAAATAGTTTATTTTTATAGTGTGTTTTTATTTTATAGCCATCACTGAAGTATTTTTGGCGATGTTCGATGAATAACGGTTCTTTTTGCAATAAACATTCAAAGGACTTTTTTTTATCTATGCCACGAATACGATCTCTTAAGGATAAGGTGCTTTCACGGCTTGTTACTTCCTAGATAGTGCCCCGTGTTCTTATTGTTAAGACGTCACCGCGAAGAGTGCCCTTCACAGACAATAGATGCCCTTTTATTTATAAACTGCAATGAATGTGCTTCCATCAAATAAATTAGGCCCGTATAGCTCACTTAATAATAAAGGCTTCTGCACACTGCTATCCTATAACCGCATAGGCTATTTTATGAAACAATATAGTTTATGATGCTGATGCATTCGTGAATATCGAGATAATTGATTGTAAGGACAAAGCCCATACTTAAATACCTACTACTCTCATGCATCAAGATCAAC
The DNA here is from genome assembly GCA_905333125.1 of Pheosia tremula. Taxonomy (NCBI): domain Eukaryota; kingdom Metazoa; phylum Arthropoda; class Insecta; order Lepidoptera; family Notodontidae; genus Pheosia; species Pheosia tremula. The sequence goes on from HG995406.1 coordinate 1,397,095, forward strand.
ATTTTTTTTTTCATTTTTCGTATTTGGAATAGGGAAAATGATCATTAATTAGCGCCGCTCCTGTGTTGAGTTTGAAATCGTATTTCTATAAAATTAAAGTTGATTTTGACTTGCTTCTCCGGAAGCTTACGGGGTAAAGTGTTGCCAATAAAAAGCCAACATTGATATACTTACTGCGGGAGTCGTCAAACATTAGGCAATCGGATATAAAAAGATTCGATGACATGTAATGTTTGAGTCAAACCGTCAAACGGTTTGACCGTCAATAGTTTGGCCTGGTTCCCCCCCAAAGCGGAGAGGAAAGGAAAGGATGAGTGGCATTTACCGATCAGTGGCTTATGCGGGATGTTTACACGTAGCGTTTCGATAACGTAATCGTCTTCCATCTGTCCCACACCACAGATTTCATAAATAAGTATTGCAGTGACCGTATGTTTTCTCGCGGAATTGTTTACGGGAACCGGGTCTCTGTGAAACGGGCGGAACGGTGTGCAGTGACCTTTATTCACTTCTGTCCCACGGTAAGTTTTTTTGTTGTCGGTCCGCCGTCGGTGCCGGTCGGCGCACGCAACCAAATGTTAGTCATATGTTGAAGCTAAAAAGACGAACGCAATGGGAAATGTTTGTTATATTTTTAGCGAGACGTTACAATTTATAAGGCCGCGTGTCACTGACTCACTGTTAGCGACCGTATATCGTCATAGGAGATATGACACAACATTCCGTATGAAGAAGAAAGTAGCGCAACTGAGAAGATCCGTAAAAATATATATATTAGTACATACCTCACTACATAAGGTTGCGAAAGATACAACCCTCCCTAATTCCTCTCGGATAATGCAGTGTACTTCGGAATTTAAAAAAATAAATAAAAAAGTTTTAATTATAGGATAACCGAAAGTACGACTAATTTTGCGAAAATTGAATAAATATTAACAGGGATGTCTAGTATTGCAGTATATTAATTTCAATTCAATACTTAATAAGCTAGATACTAGGCCATAGGTTGCTGGGTATATAAGTAGGTATGTACTATGCATTGATGTAATTAATTACGTCCATGTAATATAACACCGCGTATGCGCCGCCCGCGCCTCCATGGTGTCACATTACCACATATTAATGACATCCTTCTGCTTGAATGAGATTTGGATGAAAAAAAATGTTTATCGTTTAAATTAAACAAATTTTACTAATTTTATCGCGTTTACCTTATGTTTTTTTACGTAACCGATGTTTCGGCTGCTTTTCAGCAACCATGATCACGGGAGGACTGAGGTGTAAGACGTCCTAGTGACAAAGTTAGAACTTGGGTACGCCTAAATTTAGTTGTTGTTTGCGATTCGATCTAAGCAGAAAGTGCTCACAGTGTCATGAGGTTTTGCAATTGTGTGCTTGGTTATTTAATTATATGAATTACTGGATCCCAAGTCGGTGGTAGCACCCAGCCCATCTACCCTATTAAAATTAGGATTTTTTTAATTTCAATAGCCTCACGTATCATCCTTGTTCGGAATCGGTGTTCTTTTGCGAGGATCAAATCTGATATAAAGACGGCTGCGATCCTGTATTTTAATTTAAAGGGTTTGATCATGTCAAACCCGTTAAATTAAACTGAATGTTTCATTCTGTATGTGTAGAAAATATAATTTAAATATGTTTCGACTAACACTGCTAGCGGCTAATATTCAAGTTATTTTAATTAGTAATCATTGTAATAATAATATTCATCAAAGGAAATAATTTATAGTAAACAAATGTGTGCGCAAGCGCAGGTGCACTCTCTCTCTTCCCTCACTCTCATAGTCCGATGGGATGGCATCCGACACGTCGCTGACTCTTATGACAGAACGATATTCGGCTAACCAAACATCTGACCGTGTTCATGGCAAAAATAATTTGAAAGAATTTATAGGTAGTTTTGGGAATATGCTGTTTTTTTTGCTTTCTTTGCGGACAAATGAAGTCTCATTTAAATAGATCTTTATCGCTCTCACGCTTCTATGAAAATCATCATACTTAGATGTCATTAGAATAGGTTTTTTTTTACCGTTAATGACATAAGAAATATTCTGATCTCTAGTGTGAACCATTCCTTTTTTGCAAATTAATTAATGTGTATCCATTACTTTTAACATTCTGTATAGAATATATTTGTTTGTTTGTCACGAAGCTTACACAAGGACAGAGTATTTAAGCCGAGGAAGTTAAATGCTAAGCAATTGGAATCAATTCGCGAATGGGGGTATGTGGCCCTGATATGTGTATGTTAATATATTTATGTGTATTATGTTAGCGCCAAGGCTTTGGCTCCAATGTTGGCTGCTTTCGCTGTATCTGTAAACTACTAACACCTGTTGCTATTACAAGGACGACTAAATTAAAAACAAAAATAAATATGATTACATTTTTTTTTACTCTATAGTATCCTCTATAGCTACTCGAGATATTTTTTTTGAAACTCAAAAGGAGAGTCATACATTTTTGCTCTGCTTGTAAAACAACGTTTCTTAACCAATGTTTGTATCAAATATGTCTTCATACCTTCTGCGGTTTCATACCATTACAATTCCTTGGGATATTTGTGTAAATATTGTACCAACTATTGGAGCCAACGTTGAACCCCCATACATAGCATGTGCCCATTAGAAATGCATTATTTGTATCTGTGCAATGTTATTATTTATGTTTGTATGTCTCCCCCACTCCCCATGTTTATAGCATCCATTGTAAGCTATTCGTGAGGTAGGTAGACACTTGATCAGGTAAGTGGGTTGCGCTGTACATAAAGCGAATCCATTTGACAGGACAGTTAAGTGAGAGGGTAATATGCCCGCCGAGGCGATATCGATAGAATATATGAGGCACGTGCCCAGGGCCCCGCGATCCATGGGGCCCCCCTAGTGCCTGCCAGATCACCAACCGTTAATCAATAAATATATTGAAGTTCTTAAGGTCTATAATAGCTTGAAGACGATCCAAGTTATGTGTTTAGGGAGTTCGAGGTGCCGTCGCGCCACTTCCCCGGGCAGACGCACGTGTGGCGCGTGGCGGGCTGGCTGCAGCGCGGGCGCGTGCGCCGGCGCGAGGAGCTGTACTGCCACGTGGCCAAGGCGCTCGCACTCATCGTGGTCGTCGCCAGGGACCGGCTGCTGAGGGACGAGCCGCTGTCGGTCATCGCTGGCGCTAGGTCTCTACTGCAGGGCCTTCATAGGTGAAATAAGATTTGAAAATATTAGCTTTTATAATGTCCACATTTGGGCACGGGCCTACCTTCAATGCGAAGAGGTATCAGGCCACGGTTCGCTAGCCCAGTGAGGTGTTGGCGGTCTTCTCACGACGGGTTTCCTCACAATGTTTTATTCACCGTTTCGAAAGTGGTCGGTACCTGCATTATACAGTAAGTACTCCACGAGCGTTGCTGCAGCTTACTCTGGCATAATGGAGTTGGTTTGTTAATATGGCGACATTTATTTGTGTTATCAGATTGTTGGACCTCGCTTTTGGAATGCCGTCATTAGAAGCCCGCGATCTCGAGAAGAAAATACGCGAAGAGAGATCTCGTTACCTGGTAGCGGAGCTGATATGCATGGTAACACATTATTAGTTGCTCTTTGAATCCGTCGCATGCGTCGATTGGTAGCGACAAAATTGTAAATGGTCGAAGATGATAGTACTGTTATGAATTTTACCTACGGACTTCTGTTTTTTCTAGGCTATGCCCAATTAAATATTTACTATATTGCCATTTCGCACAGAACGAGGTTATGTTTCTCGTGTTAGCTAAACGATTTTAGGGGTATACTTTAATGTCATGTCACTATGGGAGTCAATAAATCAAATCAACGTTATTTTGCAAAAAAAATTCAGTATGATAGCGAAATCTCCCGTGAAGTTCCTAAAGCAGAAGCATTCATGACATGTATATATGGCATATGTCTAAGAAATCCTAGCATCAACAAACTAGGTATCATTATCGCAATGGATAGGCTGGGACACATGCTATTTGTAAAGGAAAATATTAAACATATGATCGTAGATGTATGACATATTGTTGGTTGGATTGATGATGGTCGTATGTGCCGGTGCAGCCGGAGCACCAGGAGGACATAGCGGCGCTGGCGGCGTGGGTGACGCGCGCGATGCGGCGCGCGGCCGCGGAGAAGGTGGACGCGCGCGAGCCGCCGCGCCCGCCGCCGCCGGTGCCCTGTCTCTACACCACGCCGCAGCACGTGCAGGTGGGGACGCTACACACACCGCACGTGTATCTCACTAATCACACTAATATCTCACTTCTCACTATCTCACTAATTTAATAAATGTGAAAGTTTGGATGGATGGATGTTTGTTTGTTACTCTTTCACGCCAGAACGGCTGAACGGATCTGATGAAATTTGGCACAGAGATACATTATAGTCTGGAATAGCACATAGGCTACTTTTTAACCGCGGGGCGCAGCTAGGAGACTATAATAATCAATTATGAATGTATTAGAAACAAAAGATACACGACATTAATGAAAAACCGTTAACATCTGCAAAGTTAAAAGAGTAGAAAAGTTTTCAATTTTGTGTCATTGCGTGAAAAATATGCTTTTTTCAAAAGTATGGTGTAATTTTGGTGAAATATTAACCATTATGTGTTCATAAACGTGCACGAGTGTAGGAAAATACTACTAAATAGTAAAACGTGACGTTTCCAGTTCTCCCAAGAAGTCCGGTAATTTGTCAGTAAAGTATTCTCAACTTTACCGATAGGGTTAGGGGGGGTTTAGTCACTCCTCCACCCTGACACACACTTTGTACAGAAACATTACATTAAATATTAAAATCCCGCATACATTCCCGTTCGAAAGAAAAAATTTAACGGTAATGTGGGGTTGCCAGTGGTAGCATTTTTGTACCGCCGACTCGCTCACACGCCAGCTGTTATGAGTGCGAGCGACAGTGACAGCACGGTTTCTCGATGGATGTGATCGGTGTGGCAGGTGGACCTGCGGCTGTACCGGCGCGAGACGGTGCGGCGCGCGGCGGGCGCGCTGCAGGCGCTGCTGGAGCGCGAGGCGCGCGGCTGGTTCCTGCACTTCCGCGAGCGCCGCGCCGCGCACCTCGCCACAAACAAGATGCCCATGCAAGACATCGAACAGGTACCGCGGCCCCAAGTCACTCGATACGACACAATCGATTCATAATCGAACAGCAGCCGCATAGTAACTGTCACTTTTGACAAATATCCCATATAATATCTGTCAAAAGTTACGTTTTGTATATACGTTACGTGCTCCGAAAACTCTCATAGCGCGTTTTAGGTTTATATGGGGAATTGTCAATTGTTCGGAATGTCGTCAGCAGCGCCATCTGTGAAGCGTGTGGCGAGGTTGAAGAGGTCGCTACATGTCAAATCAAAATTTTATGTCATATAATTTTTTTTTTATCTCACTCCAGTGTTGCCAGATTGGGTATTTTTTTCGCAATTCTGGGTAAAAAATTTGGCTCTGGAGAAATTTTGGAGAAATGAAATTCTTGGAGAAAAATTTGGAGAAAAAAAAAATACCATGGAGATTTTGGGTACTTTTTAGTTTTCATTCTTTTCACTCTGCTTTTTCTCTCTATGGTATGTCATACCCGTCAAACACATGCAGTGGGGATACGTAAAGTAAAAAAAAAAAAACTCATTCTGCTGTTTCAGTTTGTAAATTAGAACAGTCTTTCAAGGAAAAAATAATAAAAATTAACCGATATTATCAACTTTTTGCCTTTGGGTAAAACTCAAGCAAATTGTATCATTTTGGAGTAAAATAATTTCAAATTTGGGTAGAAATAGAAAATCACATCTGACAACACTGTCTCACTCGTTGTTAGCATATGATTAGATCCTTGTTACTCGATAGGACGTCCGCGACGCGGCGATGCGCGAGTACGTGTCGCGCGTGTGCGCCGCGGTGCTGGCGAGCGAGCCGCTGGCGGCGCTGGGCGGCGGCGTGCCGCAGCTGCTGGCCGACCAGCTGCGCGCCACCGCCATCGTCACCAGGTACGTGCGGGCGCGCCTAGGCACACGACGATACTATGGGCAGTGGGCTACACAAGGGGTGGGCAACCTTTTGAGTTGGAAGACTCAAAATTTCACAGTTTTTAAAGAGCCCCCATTTTTTTTCTTGCGAACTTCACTAAATTAGTATTAGTACTAGTACTAATACAAATAGTAATACAAGTATTAGTATTTGAATAAATAAAGTTTTTTGATAAAAAAAAACTTATCTATTTGTTCATAAGAAAGAAATATTTTTATTCATATATAAGTAGTGTTTTTGCCCAACAAATTAGATAATAGACAGGGTGTCCAAAAAGTGGCCAAATAGAAAAAAGCGAGCAACAAGTGGCTGAAAGATAGAACTGGTGCCTAGTCTTCGTCGATTCAGAACAGCTTTTCCATGTTTCATTTTTAATAAAATAATATTTGCGTATGGAACTAAAGAGCCGTAGCTTCACATCCAAAGAGCGGCAGGTTGGCGACCCCTGGGCTAGACTATACAGCGGAGGCTCCCCAGGGCGGAGGAGGGCGCGCGGCGCAAGCTGGAGGCGGGGCTGGCGACGGCGGAGGCGCGGCTCCGCGCGGCGCGGCCGGTGCTGGCGCGCGCGGCGGCGTGGCGGCGCGGCCGGCTGGGGGCGGCCGCCGCGCGCCTGCGCGCCGAGCTGCGCTGGGCGCCGCACGAGGACGCCGCCGCCGCCATGCTGCAGCACCAGCTGCACCAGCACCGCTACTTCCTGCTCCGGGACCTCGCCTTCCTGCGCGACCGCGAGCCGCTGCTGCTCAAGGTACACCCCCGCTGCATGCATACGCTGCCAACTGTATCTCGTTACCAAAACAGAATTACTTTAAACCCTGATATCACGAGTACATAATTCAATTTATAGCGTCTCAAGAAATGTTGGTCGCAATCACGCTGTCTTTCGTTCCCGATGAACCCCAAGGTTTAGTGTCACGCTGTCGATCGTTCCCGATGAATCCAAGGTTTATTGTCACGCTGGCGATCGTTCCCTAAGGTTTAGTGTCACGCTGGTGATCGTTCCCGATGAACCCCCAAGGTTTAGTGTCAAGCTGTCGATCGTTCCCGATGAACCCCCAAGGTTAAGTGTCACGCTGTCGACCGTTCCCGATGAACCCCCAAGGTTGAGCGTCACGCTGTCGATCGTTCCCGATGAACCCCAAGGTTTAGTGTCACGCTGTCTATAGCCGACCGGGTCGGGAGTGCGGTGTTACGGAGGGCATGGTGTGGATGTATGTGCGTGGGCAGGAGCTGCGCGGCGCGCAGAGCCCGACGCGCTCGTTCTCGTGGGCGACGCGCACGTGGCGCGCGGCGCGCTGGCGCGTGGAGCGGCGGCTGCGCGGGCGGCGCGAGCGCGTGCCCACCGTGCTGTCGCGCCGCGCCACCAGCATCGTCGCGCCGCGCTCCGACCCCTCGCAGCCCGTCTTCCTCGTGCACCGCGACGCGCTGCGCACCACCACCACGCGCTGGCCCGCCTGGCGCCTGCGCAACCTCGCGCACAGGTACGCGCACACGCACACACATACTCAATCATAAGTACTCACTCTAAATGATATACCTACTGTGAAGACATTCTCAAAATAACTATTGCTCTCCGTACCAAGTTGTATAGAGATATGAGTTAACACACAAGACAGCGGGGCCTATATATGCACATACCGCATAATATAATACGAAATTCGTATTCGTACAATATAGCATGCGCAGTCGCCATCTTTGCTCATTTATTTAATGCGACATATAAGCGTGTGTGACTCCCTGTCAAAGTCAAATCGTTTAGACCTACGGGGGCACTTACAAATTATCATTACATTTTTTTTTCTTAACTCTACAACCGGATCGGAACGCGACCTCAACTGTGAAGATCCGGCGAGAAACTCAGCGGTCGTGTCTTTTTTTTTAAATTCATTATTTTTAGAAAAAAAAAAAAGTAAGTCTGTCCCCGCTGTGGCCCAGGACGTGGTGCTGGACCTGGAACATAATGTACGTGCTGGGCGTGCTGGTGCCGTGGTGCTCGCCGCTGGCGCTGCGCGCGCTGCTCTGCGTCAAGCCCTTCGTGCCCGACTACGAGCTGTCGCAGGTCAGTGCGACGCCACTGTGCTCAGAATGGGCAGGATAGCGATAAAGTAGTAGTAGATAGTCCTTTTTACTATAGGTCAAGTAAGAAAGAACACAATTGTAATTTTATTGCGAGTTTTTTTTTATTACATTATAGGCAAGTATTTGATCTCGATCTCACCTGATGGTAAGTGACGATGAGATCTACGATGGAGCATACTCGCCTAGAAGGTACCTGTTCACTCTCGACTTGAAAACACCCAGATTGTAGTCGACGGGGAACAAAGACGCCAGTAGCGTGTTCCATTCCTTGGCAGTTCGCACGATGAAAGTAGAAGCAAACCGCTTAGTGCGTACCGAAGGAATGTCCACAGTGTACGGATGACACTTGTCCGTGCGTCTTGGCTGAAGCTTTTATTTTATTTGTATTATCTTTATCGGGGGAGGCCTACGCCGAAGAGGCGACTTCTACAAATATTAATTAAACTTTCATTCATTTTAATTATAAATTCACGATAATTATGTAAGTTAAGTAGAAGGATTAAAGGCTTTTTTATTTAGTTATTTATTTATTATCTTTATCGCGATGTATAGACCAAGGGTATGATAGTGAAATGTGGTGTACTAGGTGAACGGTACCCTGTTCCCGAAGCGCAGCAGCGAGACGCAGACCATGTGGTCGCGGCTGCTGACGCTGTGGCGCCACGTCTCCAAGGAGCGCACCCGCTTCGAGACCGAGCCCGACACCGGTGAGTACACCACTAATCACAGACTAGAAATGTGTAGTACGCGTTTGAAAACAAAATCATCATTATCCGATATAATTGGAGTGTCTCAAAATAACCGCTTTTTACTAAGTGCATTTGGATGTATACAACGAAACAACATTTTTCACAATGTTTGTCTGTCTGTCTGTTTGCTCGAGCTAATCTCTGAAATGGCTGGACCGATTTTGACGGGACTTTCACTGGCAGATAGCTGATGTAACAAGGAGTAACTTAGGCTACTTTTATTTTAGAACCCCCCCCCCCCCCAACCCACGCCAACGACTTAATATCACGCCGGTCGCGCGGGCTCAGTAGTGTTATTCTGTAACGACAATCTCATATCTCACGCGTGTGTCCAAAAGTGAATTGTGGAATTTCAATACAAATTTTACATTTTACCTGAAAATTCACGTGAGCTTGTCTTTTAATCTCATATTGCACGCGTGATTCCGGGGGTAAAATGTAAAATTTGTATTGAAATTTTACACTTTACTTTAGGACTCACGCGTGAGTTGTAAGATTGTCGTTACAGAATAGCACTACAGAACGCGCGAGCGGGCTATTGCTAACCTACTACGCGACCACGACCACGCGGACGAAGCCGCGCGGGTAACAGCTAGTAAAACAATACAAACCGTGCGCTTCTATGGCAGGTCTTCTAGGCAAAGGTCTCAGTCGTCAGGCGAACCGCGTGTGGAATTACGGCGTGCTGGGCGGCCTGGGGTCCGCGGCGCTGCTGCTGCTGTTCCCGCTGGCGAGCGCGGCGGCGTGCGCGGCCAGCGCGCTGCTGGCGCTGGCCGCGCCGCTGTGGGTGCCGCCGCTGGCGCTGCTGCTGCACGTGGCCGCCGCGCTCGTGTACGACGTGGACTGCCCGGACCCACCCAGACTTAACAGGTATTATTCAAACAAATAGGAGTATTATTATATTTTATTATACACTAGCATGCTCCCCGCGGTGTTACCCGCGATCAAAAACTGTACATTTTACCGGGATAAAAAAATATCCTATGTGCTATAATCTATCTCTATGCCAAATTTCATCCAGATCCGTCCAGCCGTTCTGGCGTGATTGAGTAACAAACATCCATCCAAACTTTCACATTTATGGGATTTATGACAAACATACAACATACATATATAATTAAAAATAAGAAACTAAAGCAGCAGGCAACAAAATCAATGCTGTGTGCAAGCAACACCACTGTCCCGGTACAAGAAAACAACTTTCACGTAGTACTTAACACATTAAATTTAAACAAATGGGGGACGAGAGACACACGACCGACCCTCGGCTTGTCATATAATCCAATTATAAATCAAACAAGTTGATCGATAATTAAAGAAGCCAGCAACACCGAACTCCTCTAAGATGTCAGTCGAGAAACTGTCTGTTACGAGTGTCGGGACCCCAATTAATATGCAATTCTCCGCAAAACGACGCGAGTTTAAAAAGTATTCGACACGTATTTCGCCTCTAAACGAGGCATCGACTGGACTCTTTTAAATTTAACTAGCTGTTACCCTATCCCATCAAAATCGGTCTAGCCATTTCAGAGATTAGCCGGAACAAACAGACGGACAGACAGACAGACATAAAATGTAATAAATTTTGTTTTGGTATAGGTACCGTGTATACATCCAAATTCACTTAGTTAAAAGCGGTTATTTTAATATTACAAACAGACACTCCTATTTTATTTATTTGTATAGATTAGGAAGTCCGTTGATTTACAGTGAAGCCTAGTGTTGTTCCATCGAAGTGTTACAGTGTGAGTGTGTCTGGCAGGTGGTTCCCGCTGCTGGAGGCGGTGGTGTGGCGCGTGGGCGTGCTGGGCGCGCTGCAGGCGCTGGCGGCGCTGCTGGTCGCGCTGGTGCTGTGCCCGCTGGGCGCCCTGCTGCTGCTCATCGGTGCGTACAATACTAATTTATACTGGTGGTAGGCTTCGGCCGTGGCTAGTCACCACCCACTGAACAAAGCCATGTCGCCAAGCGGCCTAGCCGTGTTCCGGCATGATGTTCGGTGTTGCCTTTCATGGATGGCGGGTCAGATCAGTTGTGCTGCATGTGCCTAGTGAATGTAGCGTCTTGATCTACTGCCGCCTTCCTACCTAGGCAAGTATGCTCCATCGTAGATCTCATCGTCACTTACTATCAGGTGAGATCGAGTTCAAATACTTGCCTATAATGTAATAAAAAAAAAAATAGCTCATAAAAAAATATATTATAATGCTACTAACACCTGTGCTAAATGCCGTTAATTAATGCCATTTGACGCACGTGTAGTAGGAGAATTAAACATAGGCCATACAACCATTAGAAAACTCACAAATAAATTATTTGTTACCAGCTGCGCCCCGCGATGTTACCCGCGGTTAAAAAGTATATACATTTTACCGGGATAAAAATAGCTTATGTGCTATTCCAGACTATAATCTATCTCTGTGCCAAATATCATCGAGATCCGTTCCGCCGTTCTGGCGTGATTGAGGCACAAACATCCATCCATCCAAACGTTCACATCTATACATATAAATAAAATTGGAGTGTCTGTTTGTAATATTAAAATAACCGCTTTTTACTAAATGCATTTGGATGTATACACGGTACCTATACCGAAACAACAATTTTTACAATTTTTGTATGTCTGTCTGTCTGTCTGTCTGTTTGTTCCGGGTAATCTCTGAAATGGCTGGACCGATTTTGACGGGAATTTCACTGGCAGATAGCTGATGTAACAAGGAGTAACATAGGCTACTTTTATTTTAGAAAAAAAAATTGGATCTCTCGAAAAAAAAATAAAACCAATGTTGCAGCGCTGCGCCTGATTAAAGTTTGATAGCAACAATCTGCAATGCGTCCCGCGGGATCAGAACGCGAGCAGGCTGTTACCAACGGCTGAGTCTTTGTTAAATACCACGCGGACGAAGTCGCGGGCAACAGCTAGTTTGTAATGTGAGTGTGTTGATCTGCAGGCGGCGCGGCGTGGTGGTGCGCGCGCGGCGCGTGGGAGGCGGCGGCGTGGCGCGGCGTGCTGGCGCGCGGCGCGCGCGTGCCGGCGCACGACTCGCGCTTCTGCCGCCGCGTGCGCGGGCCCGGCCTGCACCAGCGCACCTACTACCAGATCACGTGAGCGCGCACCGCACCACACCACACTACACTACACTACACTAGCGCGCGTGCCGGCGCACGACTCGCGCTTCTGCCGCCGCGTGCGCGGGCCCGGCCTGCACCAGCGCACCTACTACCAGATCACGTGAGCGCGCACCGCACCACACCACACTACACTACACTACACTAGCGCGCGTGCCGGCGCACGACTCGCGCTTCTGCCGCCGCGTGCGCGGGCCCGGCCTGCACCAGCGCACCTACTACCAGATCACGTGAGCGCGCACCGCACCACACCACACTACACTACACTACACTAGCGCGCGTGCCGGCGCACGACTCGCGCTTCTGCCGCCGCGTGCGCGGGCCCGGCCTGCACCAGCGCACCTACTACCAGATCACGTGAGCGCGCACCGCACCACACCACACTACACCACACACAATCATCAATTGTTCACTCACGACCGACGTCAATGTGAGAGAACGCTCGCCTCGGGTAACTACAGTCGCAGGGTCAAACTCCAGCTCGGACCTCGATTATTTCAACCATCACTCAACTCGTTTTCAACTATGTTTAAAAGGTGTCGGATTGCCAACCCATCGGACTATAGCATTGAGTGATACGAGAGTTCACTTGCGCTTGCGCACATTCTTGTGCACGATAATAATTCATGCGTAGTAGGCAAGTTTTCATATTTTAAATCTGTTGGATTGCCAACCCATCGGACTATAGGATTGAGTGATACGAGAGTTCACTTGCGCTTGCGCACATACTTGTGCACTTTAATAATTCATGCGTAGTAGGCAAGTTTTCATATATAAAATATGTTAGATTTCCAACCCACTGCACTATAGAATTGAGTGATAACATAGTGCACCTGCGCCTGCGCACCTGTACACGACAATACTTCCCGCGCAGTAGGCTAGCTGTGGTTGCGATTGTTGCGATGTGGTAAGTGTAGTGGTGCGGGCAGGAGCGGGCAGGCGCTGGCGGCGGCGTGCGCGCGCGCCGAGCTGCAGGCGCTGGGCGCGTGGGCGGCGGCCGCCGAGCGCGACCTCGCGCGCCCGCTCCGGGACTACGAGCACTTCGTCGACGCCTGCTTCGGACCCTTCTCCGTGCAGATCGCCAAGGTAACCCCCCCCCCCCATACACTGACACGTTACCAGGATCCCATGTCTGCTCGCACAATCGATTCATAATCGAACAGCAACCGCATAGTAACTGTCACTTAAGTGACTGCTACTGTACGGTTGCTGTTCGATTATGAATCGATTGTGTTAGCAGACTTGGGGCCCTGGGCTATGCGCAGTGGCAATAGACAATAGCGTCTTGTGTCACATTGTCTTCTGGTTTTTATTATTATACTAATTTGTATATGTGATATTATTTTTTATGTCTATGTATGGGGAGGAAGTCTTTTTTGGCACAAAGATTATCCTACATATGTTGATTTTGGTGCTAAGTTATCATAAAAATCTGGTAAGATTGTTTTGTTGTCTACCCCAGTGGAAACCAATAACAAAATGTATGGGAATGTTTTTTTCGGCTTGTTACATTTCCAGTACGCTTTTTTTATTATCATGCCAGCGTCGGGGGAGGCAAGCGGGCTATGTCGGACTCCTACCGACTAAAACCCCGCGGTGGTCCTTCTCCCGCCTTGTGGTGAGGGGGCCACGGGAACGCTTTCGCACTCGTCCGCACCATATTTCTAGTACACCACCGTAACTTGGACTCATAGAGCCTTTTGATCCTTTTCGGAGACAGGACCCATTAAGCATTTTTGTCTTCGAAACATGCTTTGTTTTTGATGTTTCTCAAAACCCCCCTCCCCCTCTAAACGTGCTATAGGCTCGAGTGTTTGCGTAGCGAGCCTAGCAGGGTGTGTGTGTCGCAGACGGGGTCGTACAAGCAGCTGGAGAAGGAGTGCAGCGCGCTGGGCGCGTCGGTGCGCGAGAAGCTGGCGGCGCGGCGGCGCGAGCTGGCGCTGGGGCTCAGCGACGCGGCGCGCGCGCGCGTGCGCATGACCTCGCACGACCTGCGGGTACGTTGCGCACACGCACGCTTCTACAACATACACATTGTCGCTGAGACGGCTTGTAACTGAGCTTTTCTAGCGTATATGTAGTCATTTTATGAAAACAGAATTTTGATATGCTAAATTAGGAAATAATAATATGTTCGCAATTTTCATTTGGTTGGAAACAAGTATTTTTTTTAATCTATTCTTTCTGAACCAGCCTGTATAAAAACACAAATACGTTTTAAAAATGAAAAATGAGACTAAAGTCTGCGCCACACCTGCGCCTAATGTCGTCAATTAACGCGTTAATCGTCATAAAATACCAACAGTTGATGTCGATTAGCTTGTGAATGAACGCTCGAGGTGCGTAATGTTGTGCGCAGCGCGCGGTGGCGGCGTGCGCGCAGGAGCTGGCGCGCAGCTGCGGCGAGGAGGCGCGCGCGCCGGACTGGTGGGCGGCGCGCGGCCTCGAGCCCGCCGACTGGCACGCGCTCGCCGCCAACACGCTCGTCGAGGTGACGTCACCACACACCACACACACTGCCATTCATACTTTACAATCTATTCAATAAAACAAGGAGCGCTGACTTATTGACAGACGACGTACACCTTAAAAAGTCGAACCCAATCTTAATAGCTCGTTGGGTGAAGCTATGCATAGGTGTTCTTTATATATATAAGGTAGGTGGGCAGTAAGTTTTTTTTTTAATTTTCACCCATAAGTGGTTCAAATGGGTAGTATTTCGTGTTCTTTTTTTAGGTTGGGAATCAGCTACAAAATGATGCCATTTTTACCAGTGTCGAGTATTTCTTTACGGTTGGAATGATATTATTAGGCAACCCTGATTATACCGATGAAACGAATCGCCTACCCTTGAACTTGAAAAATCAAATTATACTATTTCATTTCAATTTCCTTCACTCGCGCACGTTTATGAACACACAATATTTCACTAATATAACATATTATTTATCAAAGAAACACACTTTTTTGGAAAAAAAATAATTTTACAACTTCACGGTTCAACTGCCCGCCAAAAAGTCACATGGTGAGTCGAAAATTGCATGAAAATGTTTTTATTCTATGTTGCGTTCGCGCACTTGGCCAGTGACAATATAAACTTTATGTTGATGTGACACATCACATGGAATGTGTTATACCGTTGGTCCGGTCCGCAGCGTGCTGAGTGTGTCGGTGTGCGCGCAGGTGTTCGACGCAGAGGTGCTGGTGGCGCTGGAGGCGGACGAGGCGCGGCTGCCGCTGGAGGCGGGCGAGGCGGAGCGCGCGTGGGCGGCGCGCTGCGGCCGCCACGCCGCGCCGCCCGACGTGCTGGCCGAGCGCGCCGACTGGGGCGCCGCCACGCGTCAGTACCGCCCCACCACACCCCGCCCCGCCCGCCCCGCCCCGTGCCGTGCGACCTCACGTGAGCTTCCCTCGTCCGCAGCGTCCGGCGTGTGGTGCGAGTGGGGAGGCAGCGCGCTGCCGCGCGTGGCGGCTCCCAGCCTGGACGTGGCCGCCTTCAGCCCGCGCGCGCCCGCCGCGCACCACCCGCCCGTGCCGCACCCCGCCGCCGTGGCGCTGGTGCTGCACAACAGGTACCCGCCACACAGCGCGTGCGGCGCCGGCGCAGGCGGTGACCACTAGTCACCTTTTTTTTTGTTTTCGCTGGGATATGCTTTTACGCATACCGCCCGAGCCTAGGGGAAATTGAGCGGATATGTGGGACTCCTGGAAAAGTCCAGACTACCCACTAAAACCCAGCGTGCTGCTCTCGCCGCTTTAAGTTGAGACGCCACAGGATCGCTTAGAAAAGCCCACAACTGTGACGCCTGCCAGCGGTGGGCCTGCAGAATCGCAGGCTGCAGTCTTCAGGAGAGATGTCCCCCTTTTGGGTTACATCCTCCCTATACATATATACAGGCACGGGGTCCCCGTATCCCCTGCAAGCTTCTCCTTCCACCTAATGCAGAGGCAGAAGATGCGCGTACCGCCTTCTTCTGCCCCAGACCAGTAGTGACCTGCTTGTTTACCTCTTAATATGTATTACACGGTTTCACGTTATATTATAATCAGT
The DNA here is from genome assembly GCA_905333125.1 of Pheosia tremula. Classification (NCBI taxonomy): domain Eukaryota; kingdom Metazoa; phylum Arthropoda; class Insecta; order Lepidoptera; family Notodontidae; genus Pheosia; species Pheosia tremula. The sequence goes on from HG995406.1 coordinate 1,413,167, forward strand.
TTGATTGTGTGTGTCGATCGCTGATCGGTGTGCTTGTGTGGCAGGGAGTCGGACAACCCGGTGCCGCTGGACTCGGAGCTGTGCGCCGAGATACTGCGGAGTCTCGAGGACGCGCCCGACTGCGACGACAAGCGAGGTTCGCACCTCATACGAGCAGTGGCTCAGGACCCCAAGTCTGCTAACACAATCGACTCATAATCGAACAGCAACCGTATAGTAACTGTCACTTTTAACAGATATCCCATACAATATCTGTCAAAAGTGACCGTTACTACACGGTTGCTGTTCGATTATGAATCGATTGTGTTAGCCGACTTGGGGCCCAGGAGATAGGCACCCATGCTAAGAGTCAGATCAATTAATAATTCGTATAGTTGGTTCTTTCGTAGACCAGCCGTCCTATGGATGCTTTGTTAAGAGGCGAAATACGTGTCGAATACTTTTTAGATTCGTTTCGTTTCGCGGAGAACTGCACATTAATTGGGCTCCCGATACTCGTGACAGACAGTTTCTCGACTGACATCTTAGAGGAGTTCGGTGTTGGTGGCTTCTTTAATTATCGATCAACTTATTTGGTTTATAATTGGAAAAGTTGGCAAGCCGTGGGTCAGTGGTGGGTCCCTCTCCCCCATTTGTTTAATATTTCGTGTACATGTAATAAAATTATTGGATTTTTTTTCTCGAGTTATTTGAGGGTTCCTTTGGGATAGGTTAATAAATAATAATGTGTTATATTAATTAATTTATTTTAATTCTTCGCGAACCGTTGAATGCAGATAGCTAGCAACCGTCTGTTGTGGCGTGGTATGGGGAGGCCTATGTTAAGTGGTGGAAGTGGTCCGGCTGACGGTGTGGTTGTTGCCCGCAGAGGAGGTGGAGCGGTACCGCGGCGGCGGCAGCTCGTCGGGCTCGTCGGGCTCGTCGCGCGCCAGCGACGCCGGCGACGAGCCGGACGACGAGCGAGCCGCGCACGCGCCGCGCTCGGCACACACCGCGCCCGCAGACACATCCATCTGCAGGTCACATGCCATTACACACTCTTTTATGCTATTTTTGGAATTATTTTGTATTTATTTAATTACACCAGTTTACGTTTTTCTTACACATATTTTTGAAATAAAACTAACGTTACGGATTCGATCGAATTTATTTTATGTTTTTTTTTACGTTGCCGACCGTAAGTAAGTATGAGAAATCAACACATTATTTTGTTTTTGTTTTTTTAATTTATTTTAGGCACTCACATGTACTAAACTTGTATATAACAAACACAGAATGCAAAACGCTGAACACTTTGCTGTGTTCTTACGATCTGATGTCCAGGCTACACCTTCGCCTAGTGCCATTAATTGACGCGTTAATCAACATAAAATCACCAAAATGATATTATATGTATATATAATACCAATTTAAGTAATCACCGCGTTCACCTACGTAAAATGTAGGCATTTTAGACAGATTCACGCGTCAATGTACGGCACCACGCGCAGGTGTAGGGGACGGCACGCTAATGCTTGCTATGACGTCATAGCAATACTGTTATAGGACGCAGACGCGTGCGGAGGGCGCCCTGTGCCGGTGGACGCTGACCGGACGCGGGGTGCGTCTGCGCGCCGACCTGGCCAGCCCCGAGGACGTGACGCTGGACGCCGAGCGGCACGGCGGCACCTGCGTCTAGATGCGTCTGCGTCTACCTGCGTCTAGCTGCGTCTGCGTCTAGCTGCGCCGGCGCATACGTTCAGTGACGATTGCACGAAGCTATAACATAATCGTGACGACATCGAGAAACCATGCTATCACTCTCATTCTTATCTACGAAATCTGTGGTGTGAGCGTGTAGCTGCGTACAGTTTGTGTGTTGAGTTACAGAATATCATATACGTGCGTGTGAGCGAGAATGAAGCTGGAAGCAAATATTGCTATGTTGCTCTGGCGCAGGGACGAATATGTGTTACGCTCCCTCTAAGGTGATTTTTATCACTTGTAGCTGTGAATACGCTGGTGATATTAATATGGTTGAACACACATATTATATATATAAATGCCTACTTTTACGTCGTAAACCGGGCCTGAGATTAGAGGATACGGTAAGTATTTCAAATAACCTGAATTGCAATTTGTTAAATTTATCATATCTTCCACAAAAATATTATTTCATAATTTGTATTTTGAAAAATCCGCTTAGCACGTCATGGCGCTAATATGACGCTTCAATGCGAATAAACAGGGCCCCAAGTCTGCCAACACAATCGATTCATAATCGAACAGCAACCGCATAGTAACTGTCACCCAATCGATTCGTAATCGAACCGCAACCGCATAGAAACTGTCACTTTTGACAGATATCCTTTTTTAGCAGTTGCTATGCTGTTGCTGTTCGATTATGAGTCGATTGTGTTAGCAGACATGGGGCCCATAGTAAATGTAAACGATTGGAGGTGAGACGTCAAAATAGCGTAATGTCACTTTCGGAAATAAGTTTGCATTCACATGATAACGAGTATTATATTTAGTATTTTTTTGTTTAATTTAATTATTAATGTGTTATATAGAAACAATGTGTGTATTTGTTTTCGTTTTTTGAGGACAACTGTATTGAAATAAGTAATCCTCGCGTTCTCACTGAACCGTACGTGCGACGAGCAAATTTAAGGGTTATTAAACCACACCATGACTGCAAGCTTTATCTAGGTTAGATTTAATTAAATAATAATATATTATAAAAAGTCGAACCGCGCCCGTCAATTGTTCGGTACCCCCGCGTTACATGAGCACTGCTTCGTTTGGGGCCATTCGTGCGTTTTGTGTGATATATGAAGCATGAATGTAAATAAGCGCTTTGGACTAAGGGACCGTTCAAGTATTACGTAACGCAACTTTTGTAGATTATTGACCCCCCCCTCCCCCCTCCCTCTAGTAACCTAGTAACCGCGACCGTTCTGAAGAGTTAAAACAATGTTAGGTAACGCGCAGTGCAAACCCCCCTCCCGCCCCTGTAACGCATCGTAAAGTTTCAGAAGACCCCCCCCCCCCCCTCCCCCCAAATTCGTTACGTAATACTTGAACGCTGAACATGTAAGGGACATGTTGTAGGAGTTAAAAGTGCCATTTTCATTGGGGTTATGTACATCCGCGAAAACAAAAAACTACGCGTACCAAGTCGCGAGCACAGCTATTAGGTTTTCAATATAACTGCAGCTATCACGAAACTCTGAAAAGAAAATGTGTGACAATGAGTTTAATTATACGACGCTCTCTTTTATTCTCAAATGAAATATATTTATTATATTCGCACTGTTTTGCAATAATATATCATGTACGTGCAATTGTAATCCGAATCTCGACTATACTATCAGGATATAGGGCGTAGTATAGATGTGTTCATTTATCATTGCATAACAGTTGCCTTACGTGTAAGATTAACATTATTATAAGTAATATGATATGCCAACATGCTGTGGGTTTACTGTCAAGGCGCCATCTTGGTTAGGCTTACAAATAGAAAAATCAGAGCCAGTAGAGCCAGAGCCAAGTCTACTAGCAGAGTCGACTCTAAATGGCATGTTTATATAAACGATATAATTCGACTCCCAGTCGATTGTTAGCAGATTTGGGTTTGCTCTATATAACAGCAAATAGCCAATAGGATCGCTTCGTTTACCTGTCACTGAAGAATTATGCGTTCCCATTGGTGCAGATTAATCGATCCCCCTTTTCTGCGAATTGTTTTGAATATGTTCCAGAATGCGGATTTGGACTTTTGAATTATATTTAAAAAAAGAATCAAAATGGCGCGTTGACAGCTGATAGTAACCACGCAGTGTCAGCGATACGGAGAAATTATTTTAATATAACGAGGCCTATACGTGATGTTGTTAAGTAATAATTTGATAAATTTATTACAACAATTACTTGGGATACGTGATAAGCACATCGTTTTCATTCGTTAACTAAGTAGTAGTAGTAGTTTAATTCGTCCAGTAGGACAGGCGAAGGAATCAATCCATACTGCCAATTCTGATGTTGTCAATGTCATGGGTATTTTCTTGATCAAATTTACTTGCAGGTATACAATTTAAATATAAAGGCACAAGTGCCAAATCTTGAATAATTATTTTCTTTAAATAGTTCAGTAATTATATATCCATGTTGATTACTTGTTAAAGTAAAAACTAGTCTAGTCCTTGATGAATTGTCTTGTATTTTTATTTTGTCTCTTCAAATATCTCCAAGCGAGGAGTTGATAAAGTCATAGATAGGCGTAAAATTATCAGGGCAAGCTAAAAGATTCTGTAGGGAAGGCGGGATGTTTTGATATTTTTCCAGCAATTGATCTATGAGCAATAGGCGTTGTATGTTAAAGGCCGGACATTTAAAGAATATATGATCTAATGTTTGATCTTCCTGCGAGTTGCATTCACTACATTTAGGGGAAGCGATCATGTTCATGCGGTGTAAATGAGCATTAAAACGACAATGTCCGAATCTCAGTCTCATAATCTGTGTGTAAAATTTTCGCTTTAAATAATTTTCATTGTCAACTGCAAACCAAGGTTTTTTGCCCACATCTTTATTAATACCGGCATACCATGCTCCTTTGGTTCGAATTATCTCATTTCTTTCTTCTAACCATTTTTTATTGATTTCTGCACGATAAACAGGTATCAAATCTTTCCACGGACTTGGTATATTTGTAATATTGCCACCCAAAGTGTTTGTTAATCTGGCAAGGTAATCTGCACTTTCATTACCAATCACGCCCACATGCGCTGGTATCCAAAGAAGTATAATTTGCTTACGAGATATCGCCAAATTTACCAGGATTTCTTTTATATCATATATAATATGGTGTTCATTCTTATAACCTGGATGTCTCAAAGATTTCAGAACAGACATGCTGTCAGACGCAATAATAAAATGTGATGCACTGGAGCACAAAACGTCGTTTTGTACATATTTTAATGCTTCCAAAATCGCTGTGGCCTCTGCCGAGAAAACTGTGTAAATGGTAGGTAATCGAAAACCTCGACCATACTTTTTATCCGTATCATAGAATGCAGCAGATACACTTGTTTCATTCTTCGACCCGTCTGTGTAGATAATCTGGTAGTCTGTCCAGCATGAAAGCTTCTCATAAACATCCTGCTTGGTTCTCAGATTATGGTCTATTTCTATAATGTCTGATGGAGGAAATTTACCTTCAAAGGTTCCATGATAGCAAGCCCAATTTTCAGCATGATAAACATTGTTGTTTTTAATGTATGTTGATATTTCAGTATAATCACGAAGAATATATGGATATTTGGAAGATAGAGGAGTTGAAGCTAAATATCGGGAGTCATTTAATTTAATTAAAAGAGGATGATTGTCAAAAGAGTGAAGCTTTAAAATGAAATTGAACTTTAAATACTTAAATCTAAAAGACAATGAAGGAATGTTACATTCAACTTGCATTGAAATGATAGGGGTAGTCTTCATAGCCCCTGTAATTAAACGAAGATTTCTATTCTGAATTTTTTCCAGTTTATTTACTAGAACAGAATTGGAAGCATAGCAACAAAAGCTATATTCAAAATGAGAGCGGACTATGGATTTGTACAACATAAGTAAAATTTTTGGATCAGCTCCCCAATAAGTTCTGGCAAGTGATTTTAATATATTAAAAGCTCGCAAGGCTTTGTCGGCCAAACCATTAACATGTCTTTGCCATGATAAATTCTTGACAAATGTAACTCCCAAAAACTTGACCTCATCACTAACAGGAAGTAAATTACCATCATAAATGATGTTGGTGAGTAAAGATCTGGATCTGCTGAATATTATGACTCTAGTTTTATTTGAATTAACGTCTAGTTTCAAGTAATTAAAATAGGTTTTTAAACCTTTTAAAGCAGTGTTTAACTTATTCTCTACTAGTCTTATGTTAGTACCTGTGCAATACACTGTTAAGTCATCTGCATATTGCAGACTATTAACATCAGTGCCTAATATATTATTTAACCTATGTATATACAAAATAAACAATAAAGGACTTAATATCCCCCCTTGACAGACACCCTTATGGGATGACTGAGGCCCATACAAATTGTTTCTCCTTCTTACATATACAGATCTACCATTTAGAAAATTGAAAATCCACTTTACTAATTTTACAGGCAACCCAAGTAGATGCAATTCATTAGCAAGGACATTATGATCTACATTATTGAAAGCACCAGTGATATCAAAGAAAATGCTAATTAAAAACTTGTTACTAGCAAATGCATCATGCACATCCAAGTTTAAATGATTTAAACTTTCTGAAGCAGAGCGTCCTCTCCTAAAACCAAACTGATTACAAGGTAATAACTTCTTGGATTCTATGAAATATTCAAGACGCTGCTTTATTAACTGTTCAAATATTTTGGCTGTACAGGAAGTGAGAGCTATAGGTCTGTATGAGTCATGATGATTTGAATCTTTACCAGGCTTAAGTATGGGAACAAGACAATCAATCTTCCATGATTTAGGAATAACCATGTTATTCCACAATGAATTAAAAATATTTAAAACCATTTGCTGGCTAAATGAGTCAAGATATTTGAACATTTTGTAAGATACATGATCTAAACCAAATGCAGTATCCCTACGAGAGTATATAGCACCTGTAAACTCAGAAAATGTAAATGGCTTCATGAAGAAATTATCAACATGGAAATCAATATTATTGGCATAAAGATCTAATGTTGGCATATTAGGAGGATTGGAAGTGTATTTGTCCAGAAATGGTTGTATCCAGCTATCATCATTAGCATAATTATGTGAATGACTATAAGTTTTGTTAAATTTTCTAATATTGGACCAGATAGTTGATATTGAAGTTTGCCGATTGAATGAGTTACATAGTTCTGTCCAAGCAGTCTGTCTTTCTCTGTTAATGATTAATTTCTTCAAAGCTTGTTGTTTTTTAAATGATAAATAATTTTCTATTGTAGGATTAGATTTGAAGTTCAAATAAACAGACTTACATTTACTAACTGCCTGTGAACAGGCTTGATTCCACCAAGGTAAATATAACTTCCTTTTGGGTCTATTGTGAATCTGAGACACTGGATTAAAGATTTTATTAGCAGTATTTGCTTCAGATACACTTTCTAACAAAATTTTATATAATATGTCATAACACATTTCTGGATCAGATAAATCAAAATTGCTACTATGTAGTTTTAAACTTACCACATGTTGATATTTCTGCCAATCAACACACTTATAATTTGGACGGAAATAATTAGCATTAACATAGTTGTTGTTATTTATATTTACAGGATTGCATAAAAGAGTAGTGACTGCAGGAAGATGATAACTACAAAATGAGTCATCATGCACATGCCAATTACATCTTAAGGCTAACAAGGGTGAAACAATAGTAAGGTCTAATGCATTTGGCTGCCATGTATGGGAACCAACAGTTGTTGCAGAACCAACATTCAGCAAGCACAGATGATTATCATTTATTACATCTAAGAGAGTAGTGCCACGCAAATCCGTGGATGTGCAGCCCCACATAGTGTGATGTGCATTAAAATCACCAGCTAGTATCAATGGCTGTGGAACAGACTTTATTAAATTGTCAAGCTGTGTATAATTGAAATTAGAAGGAGAAGCAGATGTAGGACTGTAAAAACTAACTATAGACAAAGTTTCATTATTTATAAATATTTGAATGGCTATATTTTGTAGAGAACTATCTGAATAAGTTTGTATCTTTTTATAATTAATATAATTTCTAATTAGTATAGCAACACCATTATGTTTAGATCCAATATCTAATCTTTCTATTTTATATCCTTTGATATTTATAGTTTTTGATGATTGCAACCAAGTTTCGGAGATTATAGCTATATGTATATCATTTTCGTATAAATAATGTGAAAAGACATGTTTATGACTAAGCAAACTCTGAGCATTCCATTGAACTATATTGAGCTTATCCATTTTTATTAGTTGTACTCTTTTTACTAGTATTAAAATTATCCAGCAATATTGATTTAATAGTCTCAGATGTAATGGGACTGTCTGTTTTAGATTTTTGTGAGCTAATTTTAACAATGGTGGATATTATTAAATTAAGAATACGATCTGATTGTAAAAACTGTGTTATGTGATGGTCAGATTTAGTTTTGGTAAGGTCAGGGAAATTTGTGTTATTGAATAGATCAACATACTTCTTTTGTTTGTATTTGTTATTGTTTTTTTCTATTTCTTCCTTTCGTTTAGGGCACTCTGCTGAAATGGATATGTGATTGCCATTGCAATGCACACATACGGCATCTTTGGCTGCTTTTTGACATTCTTTGTAATGATGATCCTCTCCACAGATCGAACACTTTTGTTTGTTTTTACAGTACTTGCCAATATGTCCATAGCGTAGGCATCGCAGGCACTGACTAACAGGTGGAATATATACGCTTACCTCGAAATACCAGCTATTTATATCGACGCTATCAGGAAGTGTAGGACATGAAAAGGTTATCGCCACCGTCTGCGTGGGTAATAAAATGGGATTGCCATCATCATCGCGTCCACGGCGCATCAGGCGACGCACGGACACTACATCTTTGGAGCTGGAAATGCCAGTATATATATTAGAATTAGACATATATGTGGGAACACCACGTATTACCCCTGTAATTTCCGTGAGTGTAGCAGGTATTGTCGCTTTTAAGTCCAGGTCTTTTTGCACCTTAATATTATTCAAAGCCATGTTTGCAAGACCAGGCCGCTCAAAGATTGCCCCAACCTTGAACCTATTAATTCGTTTGAAGCGCTTGATGCCTTTATGATGGCGCTTCAGGACCGCGCCTAACGCCATCAAATCTCGGTCCCCAATGGGTTTCGACACCTCGGTACTTTCATAAATGACAATATATTCAAAATTTCCGCCGTCCTCAGGGTATTGTCGAGAATAATTGTCAACTTTAAAAGGTTTAAATTTATCTACTCCCGAGTCATCATCAGATTCCGAAGACTGCGATGACGGGGGAAGATCCCCATCCGCCTTTCTTTTTTTCCGCTTCGCCGTCATTCCGGCCACAGCAAGGCCCCTTTAAATTCACTCACTTTATATTTATAATATAAAATAATTTTTTAGTTCAAAAAACGCGCCCTCTTGGTTTAAAGGTTTCCCGCCTTTTTCAAAAAGGGTTTTTCCGATACCGGGAATCTTCGTTAACTAATTATTACTAATAACAATGACATGAAAGATAAACTTTTTTCATTTTATGTTTGTGCAACAGATAACAGATTATAATAAGCTATTCATATTTTTTTTTAAACAAAAAAGCATGCTTCACATTAAGTAAGTAAGTACTAATCATTTCTCCCAAATTAACCTGTATATGCGGTGTAAAAATAATTTTCTTAAATATTTTAAGAGGACCATATATGTATTGGCTATAAAAAATATCACATTCCCGTTGGAAATATCAAATTAAGAAAATTTATAAAAAAATGGACTACATACTAAGTGCGCGGTGAAACGGTACTGGCTTGCTTTCTTAGAGAAAAAATCAAACACTGTTTACTCATGTATTTCATACATAAACATGATCGCTATGACCTACTTATTGACCCCTTAAAATATTTAACACTATTATTGTTACACCTAATATGTAATTAGTAATTATGATAGGTATTCTGGCATAGGCCCTCGTCGAACGGCCGCGGTAGGTTTGCTCATATCCTAAGTTAAACTATAAGTATCTAGTCGATAAGAATCGTATTTTCTTTCTTTAATGCACAAAACATGACTCTTATATTTTACCTACGCCGCTCTCATAATGATGAGTTACCAGTCATCTGTAAATCCCTTCGCGATGGTCGCAGCAACGGAAATTTATCGGATTATGTCTAGAGAAGAGAAAGACTGCATTTTCTCATTCGTTCTATGTGTACGCGACTTGTAGGTTCTCCCGTAAGGCATGTAAAGTCGGACTTATATGAGTAAAGTGGCGGGTTCAAGTTTCACTGGAGCTGCTGGTAAAGCTATTAAGTAATATTCCCATAAGTTATTCATTACCAATTATTTGTCTATGAACACTCTACCTAGTCGTTTGTTATTAATTAGCTATGCTATTACTTTATTTTTGCTAACTTTTTGCGTCATCCTGTCCTTAACGGCTTCTAATAATATTGCTATTTGCTATGCAAAAAACAATATTTGTGTCTTTTCGGTAACTACACGGTAAGGTAGATGTGACGATAGCCTAGAATAATATCATGTAAAATGCGCCTTACATACAAAGAAACGAATATTTGAGGTTTTTTTTAATTATTGTTTTCGACAATCGTAAGCGGAGTGAGAACGTAAGAAACATATTTATACAGTGTATTTGGTCACCGGATAGCGATAGGTACTACGAAATTAACATAATCTTCGTGTTTGTCCGTTTTGTATGAGCCATAAACATAATATAAGACATCTAATTGAAATAAATTTTAATGTAAATTATTATTGTTTCAACGCGAAACTTAGTTGCCAATAGGTATGATCACAAAAAATCTCTCACGCACAATTTATTTATTTATGGATGGACAAATACGAAGACTATCGTCTTTAGTCTTTAAAGTACCTATCAGCTATACTGTGCAGAGCCATTATTATGGACATGTTTTAGCCAAAGTCATCATTTAAAAAGTTATGATAGACTACTATAAGCTTGCTGTTTCTAGCTGACGTCTGACAAAATGAACTCACTCCGCTCGCGATTTGTTATTTATAATGCATTTTAAAGCTTTATGTTTTATTATTTATATTAAATTACTTAGTATAGATACTAGTTTATAATGTAGTTAGTCATATATTTTATAAAAAAAAATGCGAGGCACAGGAGGCTGTTTCCGGATTCAAAACTAGATGTTATGGCGGCAGATAGACATCGGGAAGCATGTGTCGCGATGCCTAGACAAACGTAGATATTCTATTGTTGTGTGAATAGTGATACCTTATATCTACGCAATGGATGAAATAATGGGTCTTTCTCTATCTACGGGTTGGCTTGCTTCGAGCACGTAGCGCTTTGGCCTCGGAACGTCAACGTCCTCTTTCTGAGCGGGAAAGTTCAACCACTGTATCTCCGTATGCTTTGCGATGTCTGTCGTCGCTGTAAAGTTGGCTTATCTTCATCAGTCAGTAGATGAACATCCCTTTTGTTATACATTTAAAATAAAAATGCAATGTTAAATATATATTATTTATTATAGACCCAGGAACTAAAATGTGATAGTTTTATTCATTTGATACTACTCCTTTCGGCCTATATCATCCTATTGCTCGTTGCTTTTTTCACATTCAATCAGGGCCCGGAATAGTCGTTCAGCGAGCCGCAGTCGTTCATGTTTTGCGTTTAACTAATGTGTACGTGACACTGCGCCGCATTCGGACGGGTCAATGAGGTGGTCACTTTCAATGCCATCGTCGGGTAGTACCATCGATGGACACTGTTGCCTCTACGATGGCGTGGTCAGAGTAAAACTATTTTACATGAACACGAATGATACTAGACAGCTTGTCACTTCAAACTAGCCTAACTGTTTAAAAGAGCAGGAAACTAATGTTAGTGTACTTGCGTACTGTCTCAAGAATTGAGCCTTAGGACTTGCAGTGTACACGCCTATTTCTGGGCTAAGTCCTGCTTTTTTATAGTTTCTCAATCTAAGAGGAGATCGACAATTTTAAGAACGAAGCCTTTCCGTCTGACAGTGACAGTTGATGAATGTAACTTGCTCTATAACACAGAGAAATATGCTCTGTGGTTTTTTCAAATAAATGTTGTATTTATTTGTAACCCACATGAAATTCTTATATTACTTTACTCCTCGTTCCACGTAGAATGAAAACCGTGAAAGAACTAGAGAAAGAGTTAAAAGATGTTGACAAAGAATTGTCAAAAGTGGACACGGAACTTGCAAAATGGAGGAATTTACAACGCAAACTCCACGAGAAGAAAACGGCGTTGAAGAATTCTATAAACAATGTGAAATCAGAAACTCTAGCGAAAGTCGACTGGGCCGGTACTAATTATGAATGGACCGAATCTGTAAACAGCACTTTGGAAAATGTGTTTCACATAGAAACATTTAGACCCAAACAGCTGAGTGTGATTAATTCAACGCTGGCGGGGCAACACGCCATAGTGGTGATGCCGACGGGCGCCGGCAAGAGCCTGTGCTACCAGCTGCCAGCACTGGTCGCCCCCGGCATCACCGTGGTCGTGTCTCCTCTCATATCCTTGATGGAAGATCAAGTCAGATCACTAACTAACAAAAACATTGAAGCAAAGTTGATCACAAGTACAAGTTCTAAAGAAGAGAATACACTAGTTTTAAACTCATTAAAAGATAAAAATACCAATATCAAACTCATTTATGCAACTCCGGAAAGATTTGCCAAAAGTAAGAGGTTTATGTCAAACTTGCAAACTTGCCATGCTCAGGGCAGATTGCAGAGGATAGCTATAGACGAGGTACACTGCTGTTCACAATGGGGCCATGACTTCAGGCCTGACTACAAGTATCTTGGGATCTTGTCTAACATGTTCCCTAAAGTGCCTATACTAGGTTTAACAGCCACCGCCACTTCGCATGTGCTCACAGATGTGCAGAAAATCCTAAATATACAAGGTTGTTTAATTATTAAATCAACATTCAATAGACCCAACTTATTCTATAAAATTCTGGAGAAACCAAACTCCCAACAGGAATGTATAGGAATACTTGAGAAATTACTCAAGCACAGGTATAAGGATCAGAGTGGAATTATATACACAAATAGCATTTCAGATTGCGAGGACATTGCTAATGCATTGCGTAAGCTAGGTTTGAAAGTTGGATGCTATCATGCAAAGTTAGATGCTGATATTAGATCAAAGGTCCATGTGAAATGGCATGATGGAAATTACCAAGCTATAGTGGCTACTGTGGCCTTTGGCATGGGTATAGACAAACCAGATGTCAGATTCGTTATTCACCACACTATCAGTAAATCTATGGAGAATTATTATCAGGAGAGTGGGAGGGCTGGCCGCGATGGCCTCCGAGCTGAATGTGTCACTTTATATAGAATGCAAGACGTTTTCAAAGTCAGCACAATGGTATTTTCATCAGTCGGGAGCTTAGATCATTTGTATGGTATGGTTAAATATTGTCTTAATGGTTCATTGTGCAGGAGACAACTTATAGCTGAACATTTTGATGAAAATTGGGGCGACTCAGACTGCAATCAAATGTGTGATGTGTGCTGTAACAATAATGCAGTTATTAAGGAAATAAGTCTTGAATCCCACTGTAAAACACTTAGTAGTATTATTGAAAATGCTGAAAGGCAAGATATTAAATTGACTGCACAAAAGTTACTTGATGCCTGGTATTTAAAAGGCCCAGTTAACTTAAGACATAAGGGCAATGAGCCAAATTTCTCACGAGTAAGGGGTGAAGATGTAATTGCTTATCTATTAGTTCACAATTATCTCATAGAAGATTTCCACTACACAGCATACACCACCATAAGTTATATAAAGAAAGGTCCCAATATTGATGCAGTTAAGGATGACAGTTTTACATTGAAGATGCCAGTAAGGATATACACAAATTTCGAGTTGGAGATGCGCGCTCCCAAAGATTGCGACCAAGGGGACATTGAAAATTTTCACTCTGATGTTGCACCGAAAACAAAGAAACGAAAATCTAAAGCTATTAATGAATCAAAAGCTAAAGTATCAAAAACAATAACAGTGATTGATGACAGTGATTAAATTAAATACCTAAACTAGGTACTCAGTTGTTTTCTATATATTTTGTTTGTCCACATTGTAATCAGGCAAACCTGAATGAAACTGACCATAATAATCAATAAAATATTTATTACTCACATTTTTTTTTTAATTACTTGCGAAAAAAATTACATTTATGGCCAGTTCGTATCCCATATACTGCCAGCATGCACTGTTGCAGATATCGAATAAATTTAAAATTATTTGATTGTAGAACACCTGCTTTAATCAAAAATCCGAAAGTATAAGTATCTGTACGATATTTTGCTGAGATAATGCACAATAACCGCCTAAAACGTCGAAACTATCACGCGCAATCGCAAGTTATATATTCGCCTTTTTTAAATTTTAAAGCTCCCATCATGTTTTGTTGGTGATTTTGCCAATAACAGAGTTCGAAATACAAATATTCATATGTTTTTATTTTAATGTTTTTTTTCGCGCACTTTTGGTCTTTTTGGTCAGAATAGAGTGTAGAAAAGGCAATCAGGCGCGAATCTTTGCAGGAGACGTGTGTGTGGCACTTTCCTACTCCACATTTCAAACCGATCTTTACAGATTCATGAGGTAAATAATGTAGGTACATGTAAAGGCAGCTATTGTTAGGGCGACTATCTCTACAAAGTATCGTCTCAGACTCGTCGCCTCGGCGAGTACTGCAGTGGCGAGAGCTGGCTGTACGAAGTGACATTTTCCTCCGTGGGCCTGGTGCGCGCGCGCCCGCAGCTCTGGGAGTTCCGTCCTGACCCACCTTTACCACTGTTATAGGATGATGCTGTAAATTTGATACATGTTTAGTCGATGCACTTATTTGCCTCTGGATGTATCCTGATTGAAGCTTAAGTTATATCTTTACAGAGAGAAAGGCGGGATTAGGTGCCAATTAAAAAAAATCGCCGGACAAACACCCAATGTTTAGTCCCAAACATAGAAATGCTTGTATTATGGACCGGTTGCGATGCCAGCAACACCCTGATCAGGGAAAATTACGAAGAGATAATTCTAGAAATTTGCCCAGTCGGAAACCGAACCCGCAACCGCCTGTGTTGTAGCCAAGCGGCGTCAAAGAGAACTTTTGACAGTTCTGAATTGATAGACTGTCAAGCATTGCCGGCTATAGTTGTGACGACTAAAATTATTGCTGTCTTAGGACTTTTCGTTCAGTAGAGACAATATGACCTGCACCCACCAGATCTATGTGACGGAACAGTCCCCGGCGCTCTGCCCCCCGGCTCCTTGCTCCGCGTGGTGCTGAACCCGGTGGCGCTGGAGCGCGCGGAGGAGCAGGCGCTGTCCACGCCGAGCGCGTCGAGCGCGCGCATCCGCTCCGCTATCTGATCGTTGATGATCTCCCGGTGCGGCCCGGCCTCGCCCAGGTAATCCATCTCCGCGAGCCACTCGGCTCGCTCTCGTATTTGATTCACAACTGAAATTAAAAAAGAAAGCCCGTTTATGGTAATTGGTACTCATCTGTCTCATGCATGCTCAAAATAATACAAGCACCATCTTTAGGCAGCTATTCATTTTTAATTTTACCCAATTGAAAAATAAATACGGATTTTGATTTGGTAATATAAAAGTTGATCAGTTGATTTAACCCCGCTCTTTCGTTGCATTTGAAGTGCCTCATCATTGGTTTGAAGTCATTTATGCTTTTATGTCAATAACGGTCGTTCCCGGAAAAATGGCGATACTCGCAGCGCGGGCTAGTTTTGCCAAAAAGTATTTGTTCTCTAGCGCCACGGTAGTTACGGACGTAACTTTTAGCGTTCAAAGGGTAATTTTCTAAAGTGTGCAGGGATTAAAGTCCCAGATAGTACACGGGACGGGCTACATAGTACCAACGGCTACTAATTATTATTAGCCGGTGGTACTGAAGAGTCCGCGAAACGAGATGCCGCTGAGACAATTATTGTCTCAGCCACGGCATCACGTTCGTTGACCGTTGGTGAGGGGGGTCTACTACAAGCTTTAAATATAAAGAACATAAGATCTAACCATTGCATTTGAAATATTTCTTTACATTTACTAGCAGCGCCTTTAGCGGAAATGTGGGGCGTTACTGGTATATGACGCTAACTGGTTTATGGAAAGATTCCGAAATTGAATATGGTTTTCATAAATTGTGTTTTAAACTCTATTTGTATGCAGAACCTTTTATAAAAAGTTCTTACTCTCGTTCCATGTTTGTTTATTGGTGGGTACAGCTGGGCGGGGCTTGGCGGCGCGGGGCGCGGGCGGCGGCTGCTGTTGCTCGCTGTCGCCGAACTCCATGGTGTTCGCTAATCTCTCTTTCATTTTTTCCCTATCTTGGCCACGTTTCAGAGGTTTGTATCTTTAAAATATAATCATCATTCGACAAGATAGTGAACCCGAAAAAAATTATCAGCAGATGTTATTTTTTTATTAATTTACTAGCTGTTACCCGCGACTTCGTCCGCGTGGTGTTTAACAAAGACACAACCATTGGCAACAGTCTGCTCGTGAGTTCTGAGCCCGCGGGACGCATTGCAGGTTGTTGCTATCAAACCTTTATCGGGCGCAGCGCTGCAACATTTGTTTTAATTTTTTTTTCGTAAAATCCTATTTTTTTTTAAATAACAGTAGCTTAAGTTACTCCTTGTTACATCAGCTATCTGCCAGTGAAAGTCCCGTCAAAATCGGTCCAGCCATTTCAGAGATTACCCGGAACAAACAGACAGACAAAATTTTTAAAAAAGGTTGTTTTGGTATAGGTAGCTTGTATACATCCAAATGCATTTAGTAAAAAGCGGTTATTTTAATATTACAAACAGACACTCCAATTTTATTTACATGTATAGATATAGATGTATAGATTGACATCCATAACTTCGCATATATGGTAATTACCCAAACCGGTCAATCTGAGTAATTACGTAGATAACGAAAAGGTTTTGATAACTTTTGAAATGTGTCGTAGACCTCCCAGGACTAACGCGTTGCTAGGCAGCCACGATTAAGACGACCACACTCAGTCCATATTACCCGTGAGTGCCCCACGAGTCACCCTGCCGATGGTATTTAATTCACTCACTCTTCAACGTCGAACACCCCCGAGTGCCTGATGGCGGAGAGTGAGCGGCGGCGCGACGTCCGCGGACGTGGCCCTCGGAATCCCACACTAGGGTCGGCTTTAACTTTCGCATTGCTTTGTCGCAACTCCTGCGAATCTCTCGAGCGCAGGGCAATAGTAAGCTTTGATTCTTCTAAAAGAGCTGAACATTGAAAAGAGTCGTGTTAACAGTTATTAATAGGACCATTACTTTACTAGTACTATATTGATTTCTTATATTTACGTGAATACTACACATTGAAAAAAAAATGAAGGATTTTATCTCGTTTTTATTATGCACCATAGCAAGACCTCAAGATACAGTGAGCTATTTCTGCGTAAATTGGACCGCAAGCAAAAACTAAATATGAGGGTACCCCAGTCAAACTATGACACTAGGACGTCAAACACCTCAGTCCTTCCGTGACCATGCTGGTTGCTGAAAAAGAGCCGAAACGTAAGCAACGTAAAAATCTTAATATAAACGCGATAAAATCCTTAAAATTAGTTTTATTTCAATTTACTAGTACTACTTACGTTAATCAAGTAAGCAAAAAATTAAATAGGCACTCTACTGATACCGGAGGCAAAAGTAGTGTACCTTTCAGAAGTTGTTGTTGACTATTAGTTGGTTCAGCGACGCGCGTATGAAAAATCCCACCGTGTGGCACATTTTTGCTTGGCCAATTAATATTTACAAAACCGTTGGCATCGGGTTTCTCCATTATTCAAAATAATAATATTCACGTCTTATGACACCACGAACGCCATAAATAAATAATAACATATATATTTCCAAGGCAACCGTTACCAAAGAGAATAATACACTGAGAAAAGAGGTCGTATGCATTATACTCCAATAACAACAACCACAAAATCCTAAGTTTTACCGTACATCTTGGGAGAACTTCAAAAGTCAAGTTATACTATTTTATTACAATTTCTTCACTCGTATACGTTTATGAACACATAACGGTTAATATCCCACTAGTATTATACATTTATCAAATAAATACTTTTTTTAATTAAACAAAATTTACTACTTCACGGTGCAATTTCCCGCCTAAAAATCCCCACACCATGATCATACAGTGAGCGGAATGTATATTTATTCGTAGTGGTCATACCTATCTCTAAAACTAAGCTTCCTTTGCAAAAAAAAAGTTGAATTTCCCTCCAAAGTATTCAAATTTGGATTTTGGATTATTTTCATTTTATAGGAATCAGGGCAGTTAGTTGATAAATAATAAATGTATTAGAAATAATATTCCCTAACTTACAAATATGGATAAATCTGTTTCATCAGTAATTGAGAAAATAAAACAGCAAGAACAAGATAACGAGGCAAGACTCAAAGAAATACGTGACTGTAATTTATATAGATTATCTACTGAGTTTATCCTATCTTTGTAATTTAAAATTTACAGCTTGATTATTTGAATTAACAGGGGATGCTGCGTTAATATCTATCAATCGTGCCATCCGTAACACTTTGGCGCATATTGAAAAATCTAAACAAGAGTCCATAGAGCTTATAAACACAATAGACGTGCTTCAGACTCAGGTGACAGTGGAGAAGGCGGGAAGGAACGCGCATCGTGACTTGGTTGATCGCTGCCGCGCCGAGCTGGAAACCCTGCGACGTAAATCTGTAAGTTTACAATCAGGAACGTGGTAAATCAGTACCTACTATATTATTAAATTATCTTATATCAATGTAGCGTCTTAGATAATATTACATGTAAGTACCCATGATTCTGGACGTAAAGTTGGAATTTTCCGTCGAACTTTTCATGAATTATATACGCTTTTTTTTCAGTATTGTTTAAATTATTTTTTATTCGAAATCAAATAAGTCTAGAAGAATATCTCAACTTGATTTGAAATAAAAAAACATAATTACTATTTTGGCCTCACTACTGCAATGTAAATTAACCCATGACTTTCGAGATAAATTATTTCTATAATTATATTAAAGGCATTAGGTGTAACCTTTACCCAAAGTTTTCGTTACCGTCTTACACCCTGTATAAAAATAGAAGGCAAGTTCGCTTAGTTTCTTGACGAGTCTTCTCAGTTGAGGTGACATTACGATCCGGGAACAAAAAAGGACAACAGTGTAGTTAGGTTAGATAGTATAATGCACCGCGTCTGTTTAGGACGAAGGTGTGTCTATCGTCTGGACTGGACGCTCAATCTTACTGGAGGCCGTCCATAATGTCTCTGATACATGCGACGTATGGGCATTGTTTACGAGACCAGCGTATTCCGAATCTGTATCCACCGAGAAACATGTAAATATGTCTGTAAATACAACGAGTAATGACGACAGACTGAAGGAAGCAATAGTTCGTCGTAACAGAGCGATGGCGGAGCGTGATCGTTTGTTAAACGAGCCCGATGTCGGTGATGAATACATTCGGTGAGTCTATTGTAGCGCACATATCACTGGTTATATAAAAACTTACCGCACATATGCCCCCTCTAAAATGTATGGTGGTGATGTCAAAACACCGCATCACAAAACGGCTCACTTTAACCTGTCGTTTTACAGAACGAATCGTTTTGTAAAAGGGCGAATCTAAAATCCGACTGCAACAAGCACTTGTTTGAACAGTTTCCATTAATGCAGAAGCTGGAGTATGCGAATCGATTGCTCGGTACTTATACATACATAACGTAAATGGCGAAGGATTATGAGTTGGTATCGAGCCCCCAACGACGAACCCCGATTAAACGAAATATCTACCTACTTTTCATTAACATATTTTACTTTGTTTACCCAGTATTAAAAATGCGCTTCAATATTCTATGGAGATGGCGGCGGCAAATGTTTCTAATTAACATTTTAAGTGAGTGTTTCCATATTATTATCTACGTTATATTTATCTTAACACCTGTAATATTCCCGGTGAGGAATCCCGTACCAAATCGGAACTCTTTTGGATTTTATTTTAGGTTTAGTTATGCGTAGCATCTCTAGTCGTCTGTGCATGCAGCTGTCAGCTGTCAACCAACCAACCCTCTGTCTATTGAGCATAATCATATTAAATGTCAGTCAAGCAGCAGATTTTATATTTTGTTTAGTATTGTGTCTTTGTAATAAATTAATACATTTAAATAATAAATACCGTAAAAATGAATAGATATTTACATCATTTCAGGTAATTAAGCGCCGTAACATGTTTAATATACCAACCAAACCTGTTCATTTCAAACCTGGAACTGGATGCCTAGGTTTTATTTGCTATCAATGATTACTTACAATATTTTGAGTAGATATTCTTCAATGACTACTTGGTTGCAATAAAATATTATTGTTACAGGAAATACATCGATACATACAGACCGAGGAGATCATACAGCACTAGAATCGATGCCGGTGAAAATGCGCCAATTAAATTCTCAACCAGTAAGGCTGCTAAGAAAGCTGTAGCACCTATCATGAGAAAAACAGATTTAAACATGCCATGGTACCAACCATTTTCTGTCGTCGGAAGTGTTGCTGTCTTCTTATTATACTTCTGTGTGTTCCGAGAAGAGAGTGACATAGATCTAGAATTCAATAAAACTTTGTATGAAAGAATAAAAGGATTAGAAAAGGAACAGCTATTACAGTCATATAGATTTAATAAAGAGCATGGGAAAAGTGTTGATGATATTGAAAAACGACTCTCAGAAATAGAGGAAGAAGAAAAACGAAGTGTAGATGTTTAAGTTTAATAGTTGTATACCTATAATTTATTTGATTAGTTTTGTTTTCATAGTAGTTTAATAAATTAATATTCATCAACCTTATTTTCACTGTTTTAATAATATCTTAGAGATTGTTACATGGTACACTATGAACGAGTTGTGAACCCGCGGAAGTTAGCGCCAAGTGGCTGCAGAACATTATTTATGAACCAGATGGCATCTTAGAAACCAGACATGCGCGAAAGTTCGCAAAACCTATGTTCGGAAGTGTCAAGAGTCGTTGTTACTAATATAGGTATTGATTGCAGCACTACTCTCCAAAATAATTGAAATCAAAATTGATATGGTTTTGGTAATCTGAGCTGTATTCTCTACCTTAAATTTAATACTGTTTATCCATTGTTGGATATTCATTATTTTAAGTTTTTTACCATATTATAATTGGGTGCAATTCCATCAGAGATTAAAACAAGTTATTTAGACCCTAATTTATTAATCAAATTGAAATTACAATACAATCATATTTGAAACACATCATTCACATTCTCACACTGCTATGTGATAGACAACATTACCTATTTTACTACTTAAACGTAAATTACCACGAATTTTTTTATCACTAAACAAGGCTATGCAAATGTATGGAATACTGTGTGTAAGACCAGGAGCCTACTGCAACCATTTTTTTTCAACAGTATTTCATGCAAATGCATTGGAAACTAAAATAATGTGCTCAGTTCTGCGGAAATCTTATCATTATGAATACAATAATACATAAAAAAAATTAATGAATTTAGATCTAGAGATGTAAATTTTAATGTATTACAAATAATTTATAGATAATGAACTAATAGTTAAATTTAAGCACGCTCGCCGCGGATTCGTCGGGCAAGCTGGATGTCTTTTGGCATAATTGTGACACGCTTGGCATGGATTGCGCACAAATTTGTGTCTTCAAAGAGGCCCACGAGGTAAGCTTCACTTGCTTCCTGAAAGAAATAATAAAATACATTAGTTTTTAATAAAATGTTTATACCAACCAATGAAATTAAGATTTATTTGATAATAGCATTAGTATCAAATGCTCACCTGCAGAGCACCAATGGCTGCAGACTGGAAACGCAAATCAGTCTTGAAATCCTGTGCGATTTCCCTCACAAGACGCTGGAAGGGTAGTTTACGAATCAGCAACTCAGTCGATTTCTGATAACGACGAATTTCACGGAGCGCTACTGTACCAGGGCGGTAACGATGAGGTTTCTTGACGCCTCCTGTGCTTGGCGCCGATTTACGAGCTGCCTTGGTTGCAAGTTGTTTACGAGGTGCCTTTCCTCCTGTGGATTTTCTGGCCGTTTGCTTGGTACGAGCCATATTTCAGTTATATATACCTGAAAGCAACAAAGATGAACGTTATAGACTTGAGACTTGGGAGAATCAGACTACAAACATATCACAATTATTGATTTCTTTCGTCTACAATGAATTTCTTATCACAATAACAGATTGCACGTTTTAACGCACCTTTATAATGATAAAATACACGTTAAAACACAAAATTCTATCTGTAATTCACTTGTGCGTCCACAACAACGATCATATGCTTAAGATGGCGTCGAAGAGAATGGCGGGCAATACTGACGCCAATATTTCCTATTGTTGATTGGTTGAATGAGAACAGATTTCCAATCCGTGATTGGTGAATAATGTAGGCTTTTTCATTCGTCAATGAAAACGAAAGTTTTGGTACGAAGTGTTTTGATTGGATAATCATCGGAAGGCTCTGAACCACTTACTTTTTATTATTATATTCATATATTTTAACAGCTTCGGGTACTAATCTTTTTACGCTTTACAGTCAGGGCTCCGACAAGTAGGGCCTGGAACCGGAAAGATTATGAACTAATTTTGATTAGCTTTTTAAACGAGTTAACTGCCATCAGATTGGCTTACTTATTGAAAGAGCTTTCCTATAAAACTGGGTAAGTTTATGATTTGGATAAAATAAACGCAAAATACCATACAAGTTACAACGCGTTTGAAAGGATTTCTCATATAACGCGTGCCTGTCTATTTCGATTAAACACCCTATAATTTGACTTCAAAAATAAGTACGGAGCACAATTACGGATTACGGAACAATGATAAAACAACGGATCGGATCAGTCATACCGACACAAAATGGGTGCCTACTGCCTACATAGTTACATGAAAGAGCTGCCATCTTAAAGAATACTGAACAAACCAAAAAATATAATGACGATTTTAATGTACAACGTTCGGTGTCAAATAGGAACACAGAAGATACATTCACAATTTGGAGGTATAGCAGGTTTTTGGCACCCCGGAAATGTATTAGTAAATGTGTTTAGTTCATCTCTATAACTTTTATATAGCTCTATACAACGGCTATTGTAAGTAATTTAATCTTAAGTACGGAATACAGACACCATGTTTTAGAGGTCAGTGGTAAAAAGCAACGAGTAGGCTATCATACTAGTAGTACTAACAAACAGCAACCGAGAACACAGAGATACATCATAACACAGAGAATGTAATTACATTTTGGCTTCCCCTCAAACAAACGGCAACCGTGGCAACACCTTCCCCCTGCAGCCCATTGTTATTTTTTGTTCTGTGTTGCGTGTTGTTGTACAGTAAAATAAAAGAAGTTGTCCTATTTTTTGTTTTCTTCTATCCAATGTAGATTTTCCTACAACAGAATGAGACAAAGAGAAAACACATAAATGACATTGCTGTCAAGTTCTGTCAATTGTTTTTTTAATGTTTTATTTTGGTGTCTACGAGAATGTTAAAAATATGTTTTTACGGGAATTTGATAATCATATTTTGGGATAAATCATCTTTATGCAATCGCATGCACATTTTGCCTTTCTAAAATATTTTGTATCACGTGATCGTATATTGAATTTTAATTGGTCGTTCGGTCGGCGGTGAGCGTGCCCTGCGCGACGCGAGAGGCGCAATAATAGTTTTCCAAAATGCCGTCGGAATCTAAACCTTTGTTAGCAGCTCAAACCGAAAAACCAAATCATTATAAGTAAATATCGAGTTTTTGAAGTTTTGCATGGTATTGATGAGTGAAGTGTCAAGTGTTTGTTACGTGGTACGCTTTAGCTCGCGTTTCACCGAGCCCAAATCTTGTGTTGCAGATATTTGAAGGAATTCCGAGTGGAGCAGTGTCCGTCTTTCTTACAGCATAAATGTACACAACATAGGCCTTTCACGTGCTTCCATTGGCATTTCAATAATCAGAGAAGAAGGAGACCGGTTAGAAAAAGAGACGGGACTTTCAACTATAGCGCCGATAATTATTGTACAAAATATAACGAGACTTCGGGCATCTGCGAAGATGGGGACGAGTGAGTGCATTCTCTTTGTTTTCTTTCGCTTTTAGTTACTGATGTCTACCTTTCTGTGAAATTCGCCTCAGCATAGTCTCCAGTGGAGCTCCAAGCCGCATAAAACACGAAACTTTCCAATTGCCCTTCAAAACACTTTGTTTACTGCATACTCAATATAATCTGACCAAATTGAGTGAGTGCTACAAACAACAAGTGTGTTGGTTCACTGACACACTCTGGTTTTTAGTTGGATATGCTTGATGTGGCCCATTGTTCTTTTTGGATTTTGCATAAACAATAATGATTCTGATATAGGAAATGTATTTAAGATATTATATGCATATTTCAGAGAGAAAACACATATAAATAAAATAGTTTTTTTTATAGTTTATTGTAATTACATGTAAAAATATATGGCTAATATTGACTCTTATAATGTGTTTTGATCACATCAAGGCAAAAATGTATAATTATTAGTAATTACAGTTAACACCACAGTGGAAGTATCTTCCCAATAATGTTAAATTTTTAACAGAGAAAGTTAACCACTATTAAAATGTACCTATAGGTGTATCTCTAGCATCCTTGGGTATTATGTTCACTGAAGGTATGGCACAATATGAAAAGGACAGATATATTTTTATCAGTTATAAGAATAATTTTGGGTCCATGAACAGTATAAATATGTGAGGAACATCTTCCATTACATATGATCACTTTTTATTTTATTTTCATCATATGTAGTATTGTTTATAAACTGCATTTTATTTTTGCTGAAAAGTATTTTTACTGTTCCAAAGGAATCTATTTCATTAATATATGATATCACTATACCAAACTAGAGAAAGAAAAATAAATAACATTAGTAACAGGGTGCTACTTCAATAATGATAATAGAAGTAGGCAAGACTTGATAAGGAATGCTGGCGCACTATGGGCCAAGGAATCCTTAGAAGTGGTCAAAGGTTGACCCAACACAATAAAACATGACCTCTGGGTAAAAGTTACATACTTCTTACATATTTATGTTGGATGTTAGATTTATGGCTAATTCTATAACATATGCAAGAACTTCAACAATAAAAGGTATATTAATGTACACTAAAACTGAATATTTAGAACAAATTGAAAAAAAAAACGCGATAATGATTCTGCTTCTTTTCTTATAAGAATAAATAAATGCCAAAATCTACTTCTTTTATTTGACAGGTAAAAAATCTAGTATAATCTCTACTCCTTTAATAATATCTAAAAAACATATTTTACAAAAATATCCTGACCGAATTTCGATCACAACAGCCAATCTCAACCGAGATTGAAAATAATATTCGCACATGAAATAAGTGAGTGCAAGCCGTGCTTTGAACCTGCGACCCTCATTACTGAGGCGAGCGTTCTACCAAATAGGCTATCACGGTATAGATAACTTTTTAATAGCCAGCAAAATATAAGCACCAGAGAAGTAACAGTAGAGTGATATTGTAGGTGTCCATACTTGCACCGCACCGCGGGCGACACGGAGCGGCGCTACCACCTGCGCTACTACAAGACGTGCATGTGCGTGCACGACACGGACGCGCGCGGGCTGTGCACCAAGAACGGCGCGCACTGCGCGTTCGCGCACGGCGCGCCCGACCTGCGCCCGCCCGTGCTGGACGTTCGCGAGCTGCAGGCGCTCGACAACCCCGACGGAGCCGACCTCGACTCCGCCGCGCCCAACGCACTAGATAGGGAACGTAATCTACAAAATGAAGACCCCAAGTGGCAAGGTAAGTGCATATCTAGGTAGATAGGGTGGTTAACATAGTCATATGGTATAGGGATTTATAAAATAACATAATACTTATAAAGATAATATACATAATAGTAATAAAGGATGATCAGATTGTTGATACCATTGTATAATTAAAAGTAGATGTAAGTGTGGAGAAAATAAATAAATAAATATCACTTCCAACTGTCACACGACTCACGACACAAACTAAGAAATAATATAACCATCTGTATTGATTTCTTATATTTACGCGAATACTACACATTGAAAAAAAAACAAAAAATAAATGCGATAGAATCCGCAAAAATAGTTTTATTTCAATAACCATCTGTCTCATTCAGACATTTGATTAAGGAAAGAGAAAGGGAGAAATTTGTAAAAAACAATGTGATCTGATCCCTTCAGAACATGCAGGCCAAGCCACATGCAGGCATGCAGGCCATAATAACACATGGTACACCTATCTCTTTCTTTGTTTATGAGAGAAAATAAGAGGTATCCAATATCTCAAATTTTGGCTAGTCTACTGATACAAACATAAAAAGAAATGCTTAATTTTTTATGCTATCATCAACTCAGCAACAAGTTGATTCCACTTGTTTATAAACAGAACTAGAATATTTTTTATTAATGTAAACGGTACTTATGTTACGTCAAAGCGAGAATCTGTTACGTATGTAGCCTTACATTTTTCTATTTGTTCCAGATACAAATTATGTACTATCATCTTATAAAACGGAGCCCTGTAAAAGGCCACCTAGGTTATGTAGACAAGGGTACGCCTGCCCACAGTATCACAATAGTAAAGTGAGTACCCAATTATGTATGAGGAAAATAAATACTATAATTCTTTGTTACCTATACTTAAGAGGTAAAATTTGTTGGTTTGCGAGTTTGAATGTTACTTTGAAAGTACTGATCGTATTCTAAAAAAAAACACAGATAGGTACTTTATCTGTGTGTGGTTATTGGCTATGTTGCAATGTTTCGTTGTGTGTATGTTATATTTTTTTTATGCACATTGTTTTATGGGTGCATTATAATAAATTTAAATAGAGCTATAGATATATCTGTAGGCTCGCTCACTATTTTTTTTTGCGTATCTTACAATCAGTTTTAAAAACTATGAGCAGATGGGTTGGAGGAGGATTTGGCAGGTATGAGCTTTTCCCCATCAGGAGCAACTCTCTTAATATTAAGACAACACTCTCTACAAGTTATCCAGCTGTAGGATGTTGCGTCTTTTGAGTCTGCTGACACAATCTGGTATTGTGAGTTGAGCAGCAAAAGCAAAAAACAAAAAATATGTTATACGAATTCTAACGACCTGTTGAGTCCGCATAACATCAAATAAATTTTCAGGACAAACGTAGATCGCCTAGGAAATACAAGTACCGCAGCACGCCGTGCCCCAACGTGAAGCACGGCGAGGAGTGGGGCGAGCCCAGCAACTGCGAGGCGGGCGACGCGTGCGGCTACTGTCACACGCGCACCGAGCAGCAGTTCCACCCCGAGATCTACAAGTCCACCAAGTGCAACGACGTGCAGCAGGCGGGCTACTGCCCCAGGGGGCTGTTCTGCGCCTTCGCGCATGTCGAACGTGAGCTTCAACTATATACATTCTAATCTAATCTATCAGCCGATAGACATCCACTGCTGGACACAGGCCTCCCCCAACGACTTCCACACATCACGGTCCTCCGTCACTCGCATCCACCGGCTTCCTGCGACGCGTGTGATATCATCGGTCCACCTTGTGGCGGGCCGCCCTACACTACGTCTTCCGATTCGTGGTCGCCATTCTAGAACCTTTCTGCCCCAACCTAATAAACATTATCGATTTCTTATATTTACGCGAACACTACACTTGAAATAAAAAAAAATGGATTTTATCGCGGTTCTTTATGTTTTTCACTCGTCGCCGCTTAAAAAAGATCTAAGCTAAATTTGTTCTATACAGCGAGTAAGTGGCTTCGTAACGTAAACTGATGCCATGGATTCAACTCATGATTCTGAACCACCTGCAGTTGGAATTTTTTCTCGATCTTTTCATGAACTTTACGCATTCTTTTCAGTTCGTTTTTAATTGATTTTAGCATGAAATCATATTAGAAGTATATCACGATTACGAGTCAATACGATTTATAAATAAAAATAATACACCATTACTAAATTAGTCCTAAAACTGCAATCTATACAAATAAATTAAATTGGAGTGTCTGTTTGTAATATTAAAATAACCGCTGTTTACTAAGTGCATTTGGATTTATACACGGTACATATACCAAATATTTTTTTTTGTCTGTCTGTCTGTTTGTTTCTTAAATACCACGTGGACGAGGTCGCGGGTAACAACTAGTGTAAATTAAAACTCACTCGCACCAGTTTGTCATCACACGGAGTGTTGTGTTGTGATCATGTGATTTACGATACATTGCGCGCTCAAAGCTTACAACTATAATTTTATTATAGGCATTACGTGCGACCTTTACCTAAAGTTGATAATGCCCCTTACACCCTGTATTCATTTCTTAGTCTGTGAACGAAATACGCAATATTCCCCTTTAAAGTAGTGTCATGTAAGCATAGTGTGACGTGTCCGGTGTCCGCAGCGGAGGAGCCGGGCTGCCGCGAGGCGGGCGAGTGCGGCACCAGCCTGGCCGAGCTGCTGTCGTCGGCGCTGCCGGACAAGAAGGCCGGCGAGCACAGCAACGGCAGCGGCGACGGCTCCGAGTGCGCGTCGTCGTCCAGCGGCGAGCACAAGCCGCCGCCGCCGCCCCAGCACCTGCACGCCGCGTGGCCGCCGCCGCCGGCGCCGCGCGCCACCTTCGACGCGACCGTGCTGCAGGAGGTGGTCGGCAACGCGCTCGACGACCTGCACCTCGACGACCCGCACAACCTGGTCGCCTCGCTCGACCGCGACCTGTCCGACGGCGAGGGCCTGCTCGGCGGCTCCGCGCCCGTCAACATACCCCAGGTGACGGTCCCACGCAAAATATTATACTAGTACTAGGTACTGGCTACACAATCATCATTTTGTATTCGTACCTACTGTTCTTATATTTGTAAATATTTAATCATCTATTTGGATTAAAATGTTAATATGAAAATCCAATTAGTTAATTGCACCTTGTCAATTCAAAAATATTTTTCTAATGACTGAGTTCAATGATCTCAATCTGTAGTAGGTTCTTACTTTTTTTTTATTATCTGTTCTTTGTTCATTGATGATAGTAGGGTACTTATATATTTAAAACTAATTTTTTCCGGCTCTCTATCATTATATTTTTACCTCTTAATTTATCAGTGGGAATAAAGAAGGGACGGTGTTTTGGTTCTGTCGTGCATTCGTTTTGATAAATAATGTTGTGTGCGCAGGCGCGCGGTGGTCTGCGCGGGTTCAGTCCGCCGGGCGGCGGGTCCCCGCTGCCCCCGTTCCTGCGCTACGCCAACGACGCGGAGCGGCTGTTCAACTCGCACATGAAGGCCGGCAGCTTCGGCGGCGCCGGCGGGGGCGGCGGGTTCGAGTTCGCGGCCGCCTCGCCCGAGCTGTCGCGGCTGCGCGAGGAGGTGGTGGCGTCGCGCAACGCCGTCGCGCGCTGGGACGAGCGCATCGCGCAGGTACCGGGGGCGGCGGGTGGCGGCGGCGGCGGGGGCGGGGGCGGGTGTGGCGGCCGCGGCGCGCCGCTACAAGTGTGTGTTGCGCAGGCGCGGTCGGCGTGCGAGGCGTGGAAGCGCGAGGCGGACGAGGCGGCGCGCGCGGCGTCGCTGGCGGAGCGGCAGCGCGACGAGGCGCTGGCGCACGCGCTGTCGCTGCGGCGCGAGCTGGACGCGGCGCGCGCCGCGCTGCAGCCGCGCCGCGAGCCGCGCGGCCTGCCGCTGCCCGCGCTCAAGGCGCTGCAGGCGCAGGCGCGCCGGGACCTCGAGGACATCGAGAAGGTAACTGCATGCAATCTACGAAAAAACGTTCTCACTTCAAAATGCATTTTTTTATTTCACCATGCATATCCTTTTCTTATTAAATCCGAATTGAATGATTCTTTTTTATACATATTTTAATTTTTTTTTTAATATTTGTACTATATACTCACTACTACACTTGGCACTTACCTTTAATATAAATACAATAAGCCGTTATTATTGTCCATGTATTATGTAGACATTGTTAGATACAACAGACTTCCTCAGGACACTGAAGTACTAAAAAATAATATAGGTAGCTGCATTAGACTCAAAAATATATAGTATTGGACCGAAAAGGTGCGGGTCTGTGTAGCTAGCCGGAGTCTACTGAGCTGGTCTGGTTCCGCTAATGATTTGGTGGTACTCTGGTTTTCCTTACAATTTGGTCGTGACCTCTCCCGCGGCCGGCAGGCGCTGTACCTGGAGACGGCCACCAAGTGCATGGTGTGCGAGGAGCAGCCGCGCAGCGTGACGCTGGCGCCGTGCAACCACTACGTGCTGTGCGAGGCCTGCGCCGCCACCGCCGACGAGTGCCCCTACTGCCAGACGCCCACCACGCGCCACCAGTAGCGCCGCCGCCGCACCACTGTCACCACCACGACCCACCATACAACGTTGCAGTGGCGAAGGTACAATCGCACAAGGGAAGCCCAAAACAAACTACCTGTGAGTGCACACAAAACTAAAAATCGCTTCATACTCAATGTCGTCTAGATCTCTCTCTAAAAATATATTATTTTATTCTGGGGAAAAAACACAGGTTTTTGTAAAACAACAATTAATTAGGTACCCGAATTTTAATTATGAAAGCCGACTGGAATCGCGTTATATGGACCCTTCGCCACTGCAACATTGTCATACATCTATGACATACAACTAGGATACTGTAAGGTGTAACAATAATAGTGTGACATATTTTAAAAGGTTTATCGGTAGACTGTGAGGAATGAGGATCATATAACTAAACGAAATATATCAAATTATGAAAGTGTATGTAATGTATAGCTATACTTTGCAAAATAAAAGCAAAAATACAGATTTATTGAATGAATAAACCTCATTGGTATGATACTTGTTAACCTTTTAAAAAAAATACTATGCTATACAGGCGATTCAGAAACGATATACTAACCCTTGTAACTGTGCTTTTTAGTGCATTTGTAACCTTTATGTGAATACAGAATTTTAAAAAGGAAAATTAAAAAAAAATTGAGTTCCCAACAAACGACGATTTTTGAGATAATTTTTTTTATTAAATTTTAGATACCAGAGTTCCGATTTATATAATGAATAAAAAAGCGCATGTTCAAGGGTTGTATACACTCTCTGAATCAACCTGTATAATATTATGTTCATTAATCAAATGCATCATATGTCTAACTTACGTTATCATATCAATAGATCATCCTAGCTCTATGACATAAATCAATGATAATGTAATATGACCCTTGGGAAAATATCCTTGTCTCACTCGTGTCTGGTGAAGTGGGAATTAAAATCGAATATTTCAGAATTACTCTCCAATATTGGTTTAAAAAAATACTTGAATTTGTAGAAGTATTCCGTGCGCATAAAAGGAGTTTTTCCTTAAAAAAATATAATGTTTGGATCACTGTAGTAGGATTATCTAGTTTACAGTCGAGTTGGTAACCCTAGCATTTACCACGAGGCATTTTTTTTAAACCTTTTTAACAATTATTTGTGGTAGTGTTTGTGTCCAGCGTACAGTGAGACATTGATAATATGGTGTGTGTACTAGGCGAGGCGAGGATCGGGATTGATTCTCAGCGCCACAAATCTGTTACGGCAAAAAAAAAACTAATTTAATTTGACAGTTTTTTAACGATCGTAAAGTCACTGAGAAATCATGTGGTCTCTTTCATTCTTATTTA
The DNA here is from genome assembly GCA_905333125.1 of Pheosia tremula. Classification (NCBI taxonomy): domain Eukaryota; kingdom Metazoa; phylum Arthropoda; class Insecta; order Lepidoptera; family Notodontidae; genus Pheosia; species Pheosia tremula. The sequence continues at coordinate 1,444,735 of HG995406.1, forward strand.
TGAAATTTGTATTGTGAGCGGGATGGCACGCGCTGTGCTATGCACGCCAGAATTTTTGAACAGATAAATTTGTGGGATCTCAAACGAATTAGGGTGACTGCTCTCAAACAAGCCAATTTAAGGAATCAATGAAAAAAATAAAATTATCTCTATTTTATCCAAAATTGAATATTTATATTTAGTAACGCTTTCGATGTGTACGTTTCCGTTTTCCGTGTGTCGTGTCAGTGAACCGATAGTATTGCTAATGATCGACAAACAAAATCTATATATTATAGGTATTTATGACGTATTATCGTGAAAAAATAAACACAATTTGTGGCTATGCTATCACCAATGATCGTAGAAATTAAGGAAAAGAAAATTTTTGTAACGTTTTCAAATATTCTCATTAAGACTCGACTAATTTATTGTAAGTTTATTATAAAACATCGATATTGGTGGCAGCAGTGCCATGAATGTTAGCAGTTACTAATATTAAAATGTAGCTCTTAGTTTTATATTGATATCTAATCATCGAATCAAGATTAGGAATCACACGTCTCAATAGGACCAAGCGAACGATTTAATCAATGTTTAGTTAGACATGTCGACGATTACAGCTCTTATAATTTGTCAAAAAAAATATATATATGGCAACTCTACCGCCCGTTCGGAACGTCATTCCTATGGAGAAGATAAGCATACAACTCTGTAAGACGCTGACAAAGGCAGGCGGACACAAACAACCTTTTCATTTTACGGGCATTCTCAATCTGATTTGCTAGCCAACAGTACAGCAGTAATGGTACCTTCCTTGGCATGTAGACTCAGGCCTGCAATACTGGCATAATAGTAATCAAATATGCGAGTCTTAAATAGCTCGCATTGATTACTAGGGCTGGGCAGCTACCAACCGGCCGCGTCGGGTGGCTGGCGATAACATCTCAATCTATTTAGCGGACTGTTAAATTATCTCACTAGGAAGCGCAACAAAGTATGTTCGGATAACATGACTATGGTACCGACGTGTCAGAACGAATATTTATGGTTTTGGAGCTGCGGAATCTCGAGAATCGTGCTTCGTAAGAGATGTCTTTTTTTTCTTTTTAAGTAAACATGTATTTTTTAAATACGACTGTGTCCTTATACCGGGATAAATGAGAGGTGTATGTTATATTAACGATCGCGATATCACGCAATCATGGTGGAAATGACGTCACTGATACATCAGTTAAGTTAACAGGAGCATGCATTTAACGATACATAGTTGCAGTAACCGGAACGAATAGCTAAGGCTAATAATGCATTGTAACATTTTGACGCGGCTGCGGCTTAAGTTATTAACCGCAAAATCGTTAATAAATACCTAGATTAGCGTACTTTAAGATTTAATAACAGCTGCAACAACAGAATAGAGGGGGGCGTACGCTCGGATATGATCTATTAAAAACGAAGCCTTGCGGTATTAATCGTAGTGCGGTTAATCTAAGTGCGGCTAGCACATGAAGTAAATGAGGTGTCATAAGCACGCAAGTGTATCAGTTGCATAAATAACCATGGACCATATAACACAGATAATAAATCAATAATCAGATCTCACCGTCTAAATCGTAATAAAAAAATAAAAAAACTTGTTCTGCAACAATCCGCAACATTTTAAACTTGCATGCATGGTCGATAGAAATGGTGTGAATTTAAATCAGAATACAGATTTTAGATGTAGTGTATTGAAATCGTAGCGCATTTTGTTAACATTCCTAAACAATCATTTAAGTAGTTTTTCTATTGTGTTATTTCAATAACTCGTGTAGGTTGCTTCCACGTTGGAGTTGTTAAGGCCTGGGGCGAGAGGTACTAGAACGAATTTCGCCAGCGTAACGAATACAATTTGACATTTTGTATTTTACTTGGTACTTTTGTTTTTTTATTAATTCAACACTTAATCTTGACTACCATTTATATCTGTAATAATTTATCAGTGAAGGCTTCTCTCTCGCTCTCTTCTCCTTGGTTCTTTTGGTGGTATCTATTATAATCACCGCCCCATACTCATTTATGCGGTTTGCCGTGATGCCATTATATTATACAGTCAAAACCGGATATAACGACGGGTCGGTTATTACGACCGAATGGCAAGGTCCCGGCCGAATCCCTTATAAACAGGTAAGTAAACACACCGCCTATAACAACATCGGATACAGCGACATATCGCTTAGAACGACGAAATTTTATCGAATTCATCGGCAATAACGACCAACCGTTGTGTTTGTACCAGCAAAATAAAACAATACGAACAATTTTCAAACTTATTCCAATCAAAATCAGTTTTTTTTGCTTTTAACAAAGTTTTTAATGCTGATGATAATCAAACAATCCTGCCGAGAATGAAACGTAAAATGCAAAACACATTTGAGACTCCGTTTAAAAAAAAAACAGCGCGAATTACCGATTACTTTAAAAACTGATTGTAGTCTATAAGCTTTACTGATGGTACTGCAAGTTTATCAGAATATTTTTTTTTATTAAAAGTTTTAAACATGTCCGAATATTATGGTCCCCTCAATGTCGTTATATCCGGTTTTGACTATATGTCTATATTGCTGGTACTCGCGCGTTCAACTGCCTACTGCGGTTAATCGAAGAGCGGCTCAATGCGGGTAGCATAGTGTGAATGTGCCGTAACTTTGATTAAAGAACCCAAAAACAAAATTTAATCTTACGAAACTCAATAAGCGTGTCAAAAAATCAGTTATTGATTAATGCCTCCGTCAAATGTCCCGTGGACTTTTTGGCGGGAAACTAAAAAGTCATGGCGTCAGTTGTGTTTTAATTTCTAAAACTAGTGTTCCTGCGAGTTGTAGTGAGTGATATAAGTGGAATATTACCCATTATGGGTTCGGTAAAGTGCACAAGTGTAGGTAATTGAAACAGAGTGACGAAACATGGCTTTTCAGTTTCTCACAAAAAATCCATGAAAAATCTTTCAGTAAAGTGATGGATACTTTACCGAAAGATTTTTCATGGATCTTTTGTGAGAAACCGAAAAGCCATGTTTCGTCACTATCCAACAAGTATCCATCACTTTACTGATTGAGGGATGGGGGGTATTTTACTTGAGCCTAGGCTTTGGGCCTGTGCATATGCTATAAAAACAGAAAAAAATATTACTTGACACTGGCAAAATACCTATGGTGATGCCAAATTAAAAAAAAATGTCCCGTGCAACTCTAACTCGGAAGCAACGAGCGATGCAATTAGTTATAATTAGAAGTTTCCAATTAATAACGAAGTGTTTCACAAAAAAATATATCTAACATTTAAAAATCAACATATTTTTATCCCGCTTCAGTGTTCAGCCCGAGGGCCACGGTGTTATATCATCAGCATTTTGACAGTAATAATAACTCGCCACTGTATTTATTCGTATTGTCTATACCGACGCATTTTATGCAACAAATTAAGAAAATAACTTTTACTACATAAGGACTATAACAAACAAAAAAAACTATTTATATACTATGGAACTCTTTTTTTCTGTTTTTGTATCGATATAATAATGTAATAGTAATAACAAATTTAACTTAGACGTGTAAGTTAGTTATAAGTAGTGTTTTCAAATTGTAATGGACATTATTTTAAGTGTTTAGGAGCGTCGTGTTCGGCAGACAGAAGCAATATGACCACAGCCGCCTTTTGCAATATATATTATACATATTCAGAGTTAGTGCGATGCGGTGCGCACGCGCTGCCTTGTGCCTAGACAGTTCAGCATATATGATTTGAATGTTGAGTGAGTGGGCGAGTGAATTCAGTAAATATATAAAGCAGTCCTAGACATGATCGGTCTTCGACGATGAGGATTTACAGACCCTAAGAGTGCTATTATGCCGCCGGAGAAGTGCGTACACACACTAAAATAGAAATGTCGACAATGAGTCAATACTACCAGCATTTCTTAGAGATCATTTTTGCATGGCAATTATTAGCTCTAGCGCCATATCTTGGTATGACCTTTGTACCTTCTAAATATAACGAATTTGTGGGATGTGTGTATCATCACTTCACTTTCCCCCTGGACAGACTTCATTTAATCAAGTGATTTGTGTATTGAAACTGCATTGGATAGCACGGTCGGCGCCTGCGCATCGCATCTCCGACCTTTTACTAATTACTTATGTCGACACGGCACATTTTGTGCACAGCTCAGCTGTGTTGAGGCAATGATATAGTTTAAACAGTAGACGCGGCGGCTGCACCGACATCGTTTCGCGAATATATTGGCTTTTTCCCTCCTTGTCTCCCTCGTGGCATGTTGCAATTAACTGTTACTCATTATAATCAATATTATTCAGCACAAACCCGGTTCCAGCAGGTATTCCTTACATTTGTTGTATCCTCCAATATAAAAGAAATCTTAAACCCTGTGTCATAGAATTGACTATGAAAAGTCAGGTGCACCCGCCGCTTGGATAATCACAGAACTGCTTGTGTATTATGTGGAATCAAGCGCTCGTGTTTGTGTAGTGAAACAAAATGTTCTGTGTGGCCATATAATAATATAGTCTAGCTTGCTAATGATTTGAAATTTAGATGTGTATTAGAGTCGATATTTATTTTTATATAGAAATCTTTATCACATGGAGACTGTAGTTTTGTTGATGGATTTATATCGAAAGTATTGCGTGGATCCTATCTGTACCTAGAGCTGAATTTTTTAGCGATGGGATTTTTAGTTGGGCTTGTGCACGTCACACAGCTCATGAATGAGCGACCGGCGCAGTCGCTCCAAGTGCGACTGTCTCGCAGCCGCTGATACTGATTGAGCTATTGAGAGTACCTATGCAAATTCAATGAGTGGCAAGTATGTTGGCAGCGAGTGCGTCGTAGTCGCGCTCGGATGGGTGTGCGCCGGCGCCGGCTGGCGTGCTTCTCGTTGCGTTGTATTGTTGTAAGCAGTTATTATCACAAACACTTATAATCGATATTTACAGTTTGCATTTCGTTTGTAGTTTGTTTAACGACATATTATTTTAGCTTGGAAGGTTTTTAGCGTATGCATAATAACGGCATTCAATTATTTTACTTAATATAATTATATGTTTTATTATTTTTTATTTAATCTTTAGGTAGGTAGGTCCAACAAATTCTTTCAAATTTTTATTATTAAATTAGAAATAGCAAATAGATAACAAATTGGGAGGTGCGTTCACATTCATACGCCGGAGATCAAATTGATTATGTTTTTTTTATATAATTCTTTTTTATATATATTTATTACAAGAAAATATGCATTCTAGCTTCTAATATCATATTATAGTAGGTATTTTTTAAACAAATAATTTTCAAATCCATGTGATACAAACGTGTAACAGTGATGCGAAGATTATAATTATTACTAGATAGGTAGGTTTAATAAATTTTAAATTCCATTCAATAGTATATGTGTTTTATTTATTCGCCCGCCTGCATATGAACTTAACAATACTCGTATTATATTGTGCGTTTCCTTCGACGGTCTATATACTATTGTAAATGATCGAGTTCCGTCCGAACGCTGGTTTAATCCGAGTCATGGTGGTTTACATCAATCAGTACCTACCTACCATGTCACACTGTCGAGACGTGCTGTTTTATACTGAAGAACGATGTGGGCTGATGTTTTGATTCTGTCGATAATGTAAGTTGATTCCATTTTTTTTTAAACGGCTCCAGTGTGAGTTTTGATCGTATTGGATACCGGTCGAGAGATCTCATGTTTTCCTGTATTTATCAGTAGCGCTGTGTAGAATGACTCGAATGCTGGTACTGAATGTATGTTAGTATGCTCCTAGTAGGATATTTTTTTAAATGGGGTTGTTATCATAGACGGTCGTATCGCCAGTATTCTGTAGCAGGCATCCTTCGGATAAAGATAGTTTAGCGATGGTAAAAAAGCCAGTCTATTACTTGCAAGTTTCAGTTACGCAAGTTATAGCAGCGCAGATGTCGGGGTGTTGATCCTCGCCAGAGGGGGTTCAAAAGGAGTTCATTTGAAGAACTTGCAAAAAGTGGGCGGTGTGAGTTTGCTGAAGCGCGCAATGCGCACTGCGCGAGACGCTGGCTTTGATGACGTCACTGTTTCCACTGACCACCCGCTAATCGCACTTGAAGCGCTGCAAGGTTGGTAGCACGAGATATCCTCGTTTAAAGTGTCTGCGAAGTGGCTGCTGGACGCAACGGCTACTGTTTGAAACCGAATTCGAACTGCGGTTGGTACAAGTTTACGGCACATTAAACATAGTTTACGGCCGGAGCAAGATCATATATGAGAGCGCTGGCAGGGTTTCTGAATTTGTATTTTTTTAAGAAAAAAATACTGTGTGTGGTCGTAGACAAAATATGTTCAAAGGACAAAATTATCAAACTATCGGTCAGTTGGTGGCTTGCGCTGATGGTCCCGAGTTCGAATCCTGGTAGGGGCATACTTCGTGTGATAAGCACGGAAGTTTCTACTTAAGTCCATCATGCTTGTTTATTAATATAGTATATAAGTGTTGTATACTGGGTTCGCACCCAGTCCATTGTACGGTACACAATACAAGCGTTGCTTAGTGTGGGACCGTATAGTTGGTGTGTTCGTCTGGCGATATTATGTCTTATGAGTAGAAATTAGGATGTCCTTGATAAATTATACCCAACTATCTATATGATAATTACACAAGAAATTGCTCGTGAATTTTCCATTATTTCGCATAGACAACGTCACTGTTCTACGTCGGAGTGCCATAACAGCCACTGATTGGGCGCCGTCGATCTGGGGAGCCTCGGAGTATCTAAGCCGCAGGCCGGATGTGACGACCCTCTTGTTAATGCAAGCTACTTCTCCCTTCACGACATCTTCTCAATTGAGAAGTGCCATAAGAAAAATTGAGCGTCCGGTCCCAGTTGATTGTGTCTTCTCAGCGACAAGGTAATTCAACCAATTGTGAAACGCTACGAATCGATAGAGCAATCTCCATCGTATGGTCCACATTGCCAGAATCATGTTGTGCGTGGCTCAATGGAAAAAGACCATTAGGACAAAAAAAAAAAATATATTCCTAGTTGCCCGACAGAGTTCTATCAAATTCCCTCAGTAGAGACGGGACAATATATACGTTGTCGATGCCAAGAACAGACTTATTAGACTATTCAGACAACAGAAGGGTCACTAAAAGGAAAGCCAAAAAAAACTCGTCTAGAATGTAGTTATGGTAGACCAGAGGTTTTTAATATTCACTTTTCGCGTACGCCGTGTGTTGTCTGTTAATTTTAACAAGTCTGTGATACCATGTAACAGTGTCTCCAACTCTCTTTGTCAAAATTACGGTGTTGACTGGTCTCAAAATACGGTAGATGGTGGAAAATTACGGCAGACCAGTGTTTGCAGCTAAAATACCCATGGGATGTGTAACGTAAAAAAAAAAAGGTCATTCTTCCAAACAGAAGTAGCAGAATGACCTTTTTTTTTTTTTTTTTTTTACGTTACGCATATCCCAATGCAATGTTGCAGTAATATTTTGCTAAATCAAGTGTTCATTATAGAAATATGGACACGGACGAAATTACGGTAGAATGTGTCACCGTAATAACATGTCTACGGTAGGTGGTAGATCTAGAAAAATTACGGTAGATCTACCGTAATTACGGCATGGTTGGAGACACTGCCATGTAAGTATCCGCATATCATTTATAAGTAGGTATATCGATTATTTAACAAAGTATCGATAAGGAGATGATTTTTTTTAGAAGCTACAAACTTCGTTGGAAAAATGCAGACGGGAGATATAGCCCTGTTAACTTCAAATTAAGTAATCGAGCCCGTAGGCAGGACTGGAGTGGAGAGTTATTAGAAACGGGTGCTTTTTATATATCGAGGAGATGGATCATAGAAGCCGGATATTTCCAAAATATAAAGTAAGTAAGTATATTTTACAGTTATGCGACGGTAGGATTTGCCACTTATAGGCATTTGTTATAAACATGAGACTTAAAGTCGTTAAGATGTGAGGCATAATAAGAAAAAAATATATCTCGATATGGTTATAACGATCCTTTGTAGTCTTTTAGTATCTCAAGTCTGCAATAACTAAAATAGATTTTCAATAACAGGTTGAGTATAAGGCAGAATAAAAATGATACCAATAATACCTTTTTTATTTGTATCCAATATAATTAATAGCTTTTTAAAAATCCGTAGAGTTTGCACCACTGCTGATACTGTCAGTGTCAAGCAAGCACGACTGTCAGTCAGCACTAGTGATGCGCCAATTCGATTATTTTATTATATTCTACTGGTGAGGTGTCTTTTTAAACTCCGTTGTTGACAAAGTCGTTAAAATACGATAGAAGCTATAATGTTTTAAAAAGTGAAGTGAAGTGACGAATTCGAATATTATAAAAATATTAAACGCCTTGGGTTCAAGATTTTTTTAAGATAATATTTGGTGAGACTACTGTCTACAATAGGTTGTTTTTCCTCTAAAACAACCTATTGTAGACACAACGTGCAATCTACATTTCATCTTCGACACATACCTAATCTAATTGGTCTGTTCCGGCTGGTGTCTTTTCCAGTTCGGTCAAATTGCACCTCGTTGTATTTTTTATAAGACTAAAATGAAAACATTTAAGCAACCAACGGTAACTTATGATATGAAACATTTTCATAAGTAAAACTTCAAATTATGTATTGCAAAAGTCTGAAAAAAAAAACAATTTCAGAAATAGTTTCACTTTAAATAATCGATTAGGTACATCACTAGTTAAGTGCTACGTGAACATGTTATGTTTTTATTTGTTCAAATAATTTAATTTAAAACTAAGTTCTATGTGAAAACAAGTGGAATTATTCCTATTATTAATGAGTATTTTACGCGTCACAGTTGTACAGTGCAAGAAGTTAGTGGCCCCGAAGCTATAGAAATTGATTCGCATTATGATCTTCAACTAGCGAATACTTTATTTAGTGCTAAATTAGTTTGAATATTACATGAGAAGGAAGACAGAGTGGAGAAGTACAATTAAATAAGGTACATGTATGTTTATTTACCTCTGTTATACGTAAAGGAGTTTTTTTATTAATACAGTTTAATTTACAAATATTATTATAAAGTTGTGTTAGGTAATCAATATTCAGCAATCGAAAGTTTTTGAGAGTAAGTAGGTAGTAAGTAGTAGTAACTGTTTGGTTATTTGCCTACATCTGGTATGGCAATGTGTTGTTCATATAAACATTATGACAATATGTTACATGTTTGTTTTTCAATGTACATTTTAATTGTTTATAAAGATACAGAATTAGCAATATTGATAGCATTTGTTTTACACAAAAAGGGGGCGTATACATCATATTACAGTTTAGATAATTATTATTAGCCGACACAATATAATGGAGAATATGCTATAAAGTTGTTTGTCTCTCAGTCATGGCAAATGAGCAAGTTACATACGAGGACTTGGAAGCAACGGATGTGATCAGCGTAGAACTGGTGCCGGAGCGCAAGGGCCTCATACTGAAACACTGCGAATACTATGTGAGCTCACGAAGACATGGCACTACAGTCACAAGGAGATACAACGAGTTTGCACAGCTGTATGATGTGCTGTGTGGGAAATACCCTTATCGGTAAGTAAAAAGACTTGAGGCGGTGCGTTTACCATTAATTTCATAGTAAAAATAGTTTATTATCGTTTTTGAAATGTTGTTTAAAGGGGATTACAACTTGTATGAATATGACTGCTCCTACATCAAGGATGTTTTTATATCGTTTTCCTGATAGGACCTACCATTTGTAGCACACATCTTGCATGGCTGTACTGTTGGTCGGACGAGTCCCACACCCATTCAAGAAGGCTCAGATTAAGCATGACCTAAATGCACATTTATCATTTTCAGCGCTTTATGTCGCTTGCCCCCAAAACGCGTGGTGATGAACGGCGGCAGCTCCCGCTTCCTGCAGCGGCGGCGCGCGGCGCTGCAGCGCTGGCTGGCGCTGGTGGCGCGCCACCCGGTGCTCGCGCACGACGCCGACCTGCGCGTGTTCCTCTGCGAGACCTCCGTCAAGCTGGAGAAGTCTAAACACGACGAGTTTATCCTGGCGGGAACACAGGATGACAGTCCTGTGAGTATGTCACATCACAACTCAGTGGCGTAGTATAGGTCGCCGCCCCCTTATTTTTGCTATTTATCATAAAAAAATTGGGGCATAGTAAAAAGGGTACTTTTATTCATTAATCCCAACCTGAAAAGACATTTGAACGAAGTTCCTTATTTATTTAAAATAACATTGAAACGAAATAAATACCCTAAATAGTTATTAAGAAACCTTGCATAAGCCATAAAATATTATACCTGGATATGGTAACGACAAAAAAAAAACGAAAAAAAACACTGGCAGATTTTTTTCTAACCGCCACCTGTGAAATGCCGTCCCCGGCAAAGTGTCGCCCGGTGCGGACCGCACCCTCCGCCCCCTCCATGCTACGCCACTGTCACAACTTCTGCAACTAGCTAGCCTAATTTATATATTTCTATGGCTCCAGTATTTTTAAATGATAACAATGTTCCCACAGTATGTATATGTTGTATAACATCACCAGACAATACGACGAATGATTCACGCTATCGATAAAATTATCTGTATGGTGTTACACAAATAGTATCAAGTATTTGTTGGTATGATTTTTACGAGTATGTAATACTCACGTACCGAACATTAACATATATATAAATAAAAACAAATGGTGTTTTCTTTTTGCTTATTTTTAAGAAATTTTTAATTATTAAATTTGATAAAATTGTCTGATGATAAAATGTCTATTAACATTGTTTCAAGCATGCAATATGGAATATGTGAGTATTATGAGATGTAATATATACATCTATACATATAAATAAAATTGGAGTGTCTGTTTGTAATATTAAAATAACCGCTTTTTACTAAGTGCATTTGGATGTATACACGTTACCTATACCGAAACAACATTTTTTACAATTTTTGTCTGTCTGTCTGTCTGTTTGTTCCGGCTAATCTCTGAAATGGCTGGACCGATTTTGACGGGACTTTCACTGGCAGATAGCTGATGTAACAAGGAGTAACATAGGCTACTTTTATTTTAGAAAAAAAAATAGGATCTCAAGAAAAAAAATTAAAACCAATGTTGCAGCGCAGCGCCTGATTAAGTTTGATAGCAACAACCTGCAATGCGTCCCGCGGGCTCAGAATGGGCGAGCAGGCTGTTGTCAACGGTTGTCTTTGTTAAATACCACGCGGACGAAGTCGCGGGCAACAGCTAGTGTCAAATAATTTTCATGAGAACTTTCAATGCCGTAGTAGTAGCATTTTGTTACACCTGATAGGACAGTGAGTGATCTTAAATAGAATAGACACCGCTCATTGGTCGAAGATGGCCGATGTCGTAGTCTTGGGCCAATCACGGGACCTAGCTGTCACGAGAGAGTACACCTAGCGTAGCCAATTTTTATACCATGAAATGAAATACTTGAGGTTTTCTGAACAGGGCTTCAAGTCTTCTGACACTGTTTACAGATTTTGAATGAGAAAACTGCCAAAAGTGACATTGGGAAGCCATTGAGTTTTCATTTTGAGCCGTTTGTGTTAGCAGTGCGTTCCATGTTCATTGAAATGTGCGGTCTGGTGGCCGCATTACATAGAACTCGCTGTCTTGTCTGTTCATGCCAAGACCTCATTCCTATATCGTAATAGGATGAAATGTCCACGGACGAGATGCAGGCCGCATTCCTGAGCGAGCAGGAGCAGCTGCGCTTGGTGCACCTGGGCCTCTGCAGGCTGTCACAGATCTTCGAGAAAGGTACATACGTACTGCACACAAAGAGAGACTAACTTAGAGATGCTGCGATAAGATTTTCTCTGTAACACGTTCGAGGCATTAAAATCGGAGGCTCTAGTGATGTGACGAATCTCGATTTACACCCACATTTGCGAATGCGAATACTTTCATAACACATTTGCGTTCGTGAATGCGTGTCAACTTTTCAAACTTACCGCCATTTTCCACCATTATTGGCGGCACTACACGCGCGCTTACATATGTAAATGAATTACAATTACCTAATGTAAGCATTATTGAGACTGATTATAAAGCGACATTTTTTTCTTTTCGTATAGTCAATAATAAAACTTGCTTTTTGTCACAAAAATCGTGCGAATATTCGGTAGTGGTGTTGCTCAAAGTACTGGTGCGAGTCTCGCCCAGTTTTTGGTATGAAATTCTGCTAGACTTGCGACTTGATCCTGCGAGAAGTAAGACCCAAGATCAATAGTATGGGCAACCCTATTTGTTATAACACTAGTAGGCACAGAACTCGGTAGTGTAGTAGTCATTAAGTTAAGTTCATGTATGGACAGTGGAAAGTCGTTGCGAGGCAGAGAAGGCGGACATTCGGGAGTTGGGCGCCGGCTTGCACGCGCTGTCGGCGCCCGCCGCCGCCGACACGCCGCGCTGGGCGCACGTCAAGCAGACGCTCGCATCAGCGGCCGAGTGAGATACCTTTTTGCTCTTCTCTCTTGCATGCGATCTGTATCGATCAAACGAGATAGGACTATGGGGTCGTCTTACCATGAAAACTATAATCCCTTAAAAAATATATCTATTATTGCCAGGCCCGGACAACTCGTTAAATATAGTGCGGTCGTTCAAGGGATACACCGTTCATAGGGATTCCCTATCATTTAACTTACCCATTGAACGAGTGGCTTAATTAATAACGTAATTTTCCCTTATGAAGGGGTTTCCCAATGGATTCGTGGGGTTTGAATCAAAATTTAAATAAAAAAAACAAACTTTGTTTTCGTAAGACAGGTGAGTGTTATATGTGAAACCCTTTCGAATGGGTTTCCGGGTATTGCGTTTAATTTGGCCGAATTCAAATATAAGCAAAGTGAATAACCATATGTAAAATCAGACAGCAGTGAGTCAATCAAAAACCCAATTAAAACCCGTACATATTATCACGTTTCACAAATGACGCAAGTAATTTTATTTCGTTGTCCGCGCGACGTTATTACTGCCTCAATGGCCATCGCCCAAACCCTGTATATAAATGATAAAATAGGTTAGCCTTGAAAATGGGCGAGTCCGCGGAGGAGGGGGAGCTGAGCTCGGAGGAGGAGGCGGAGCGCGTGCTGGCGGCGCTGGACGCGGTGGGCGCGTTCCGCGAGCTGTGCGCGCGCCTCACGCGCGGCCTGCACGCCGAGCGCGCCGCCGCCGCCGCCGCCGCGCAGCACTCGCCGGCCGCGCGCGCGCTGCGGGCGCGCCACCGGTACGCGCTGCGGTGCAGCCTGCAGGTACCGCACACCCAACATTTGGACCCTGGGCCCCAAGTCTGCTAACACAATCGATTCATAATCGAACGGCAACCGCATAGTAACTTTCACTTTTGACAGATATCCCAAACTATACTATCACACACCCAACATTTGGGCCCTCGGCCCCAAGTCTGCTAACACAATCGATTCATAATCTAACGGCAACCACATAGTAACTGTCACTTTTGACAGAGATCCCATACAATATCTGTGAAAAGTGACAGTTACTATGCGATTGGTGTTCGATTATGAATCGATTGTGTTAGCAGACTTGGGGCCCAGGACTCCTCTAGCAGTAAGCCGGCCCGACGCAAGTTTTAGTGTTCTGAGCGAATATCCGCATCATTAATATACTAACTAGTAATAGAGAACAATACTAATTTAATTGTTTTGTCTATGGTCATCCTCTATCTTGACTCTCTCTCTCTCTGCTCGATGGCATTACGGTGTGTGATGCGTGACGGGCGCGAAATATAGACGATTAAAGTTTCCAACAAAAACATACATTGCAGTGCTAAGTGAAGTCACCGCCATAACAGGCGCAACAGAGAGAGATTATGGCTCCACTTTTGCCTAATTTCTTGGTTTGCGAAACTATAGGAATACAAGTCTTTATAAGATACAATATGTTGTCAGGAGGGCGCGGTGGCGCGCGCGTACGCGCTGTGCGCGCTGCAGTGCGCGCCGGGTCTGCTGCGCGCGCGCGGCGCGGCGCACGCGCGCCTGGCCGCGCTGTGGGCCGCCCTGCACCGCGCGCTAACTGCAAAACTACAAACTAAATAGTACTCGCGTTATGATATCAACCGAGTCGACGGGCCGTATATCGCACCCTCCGAACTATAGGGGCTCCACTCAAAAACCATTTGTTTTGGGAAATCGCAATCAAAGATCTTTCCAACTTAACGGGGAGGATAGTACCGGTGTAAAAGAGACGGAAATATAATAAGCATTTTCTATCATAAAAACGCCTTTGTTTTAATATTCATCGGATATACATACATTAAAACCATAATTTTGCAATCATAATTTTGAGTTGAGCCCCTATCGTTCTGAGGGTGCGATATGTCAGTAGCAATAAGAATGTACAACGCCTTGCGTCTTATCGATAGTTTGCTACCTCCACTAGCGCCGTCTATGAGCCATAGCTACCTGCTACCCATATAAGGCATGTTAATAAGTACTTTATTTTATATTAATGTACTACAATATTAATAATTATATTTGTTTTATTTTTTAAAAACCTATTTAAAAATGTTACCGAAATATTCATCGTTATCGACTCTCTCCAGTTGCGCTCATCATTATGGCTCTCCCAAAAGTGCGATTCAGACAGAATAACAATAATTTATGGTCCGAAGACCTGTTCTTAACGCCAGGACACACATTGTCCTGGGCTAGCAGGAACTCGTAATGTAATCGTAACGATATGGAAAAAACATGCTAACATGGAATAGCTTATATAACCCGGGTCAACTTAAAGTATACTTTTTATCCTGGGGTGGGTTCCCACGGTATATTAAAAAGACTACTGCTAAGACTACTGCTATTCAGTAAATGTACCTAAAATAACATTCCATTACTATAGTTAGGGCCTGTTCCACAATGTGCTCATACAGTCAATTTGAAACCTATTTGACAGAATTTGTATGGATCTGTCAAATAAGTTGTGAATTGTGAAACTGGCAATTAGAATGACATTATTATAAAAATGTTATGTAAAAAACTATACATATTAAATATTTTTTGACAGTTTAAATGTTGTTTCAGATATAATAGTAATAATAATATTCTGTATATTATTTTACATTTTTGCAAGTGTGTGTGGATGGCCAAATCGCAAATAGAGAATATCGAAAACTGCTTATAGGGCTCTCCGAGACCGATTTTGATAAAAAACTAGAAAAGACTATAACAAACAATTTTAGTTCTCGAAATATTTTAGTCTGTGATATTTAACATCTTTGTTTTTAAATTTATACATAAGCATAGCTCAATTTTTAATTTTAGTTCTAACACAATAATTAAATTATTATTTTTTTCTGCATATTATCTGAAATAATCTAAGTATATTAACTATAAGTACCTAGGTATTTATTTAGGTTTTAAGTCCCACTGTTCATTTTATGTTTGATATTTATTATTTCATTCAATAAAATTCTTCATGTATTTGATAAAACAAAATAATCGTTTTAATTATCTTAACACAATTAAGAAAAATAAATGTAGCGAGCCTACAATTTAATGAAGTCAAGCGAATAGGTACCTAGTTCTAATTATTAACCCTTTTTGCAATAAAACCCCAAATTCATCTAAGTTTTAGTTAATTAACGATTCAAACATTCTTTCTTCAAAATACGCTTTGTAATGCCATTCTAAATATATTACATTTTGTATAAATTTGAGGGCATGACTGTACCCGGCCCTCTCATTTCGTAAGTTTTGATGCTCAAGTTACTAGTGGCTACCACTGTTTAATGCATGATTTAATATAGGTCAGTACTTAGAATGCTGACCAGCAAGAATATTTTAAAGAAATAGCTGGATCCACAAAAAATTGTAGAATAGGCACCCAATTATGTAATGAATAGGTATACCCAGGTAATACGTTATCTTAGAATAAATCTTAGAGCTTTAGCGGTAAAGGGAAGATCTTCCAGCCAGGCGGGTGGTATGTCAACAGATATTGTCGGGATCTTGTATATATGATATGCTCCGAAAACTCTTATAGCGCGTTTCAGGATTGTATGGAGAATTGTCAATTGTTCTGAATGTCGTCTACAGAGCTAACCGCACCATAGAATTAAACTACAGACAAAGGCCGAAGACGTCATGCAGCAGACGTAAAGGTGTGATGAGCAAATGAAATGTACAATGTTTACAATATGCCCCTTACTAGAATAAATGATTGTGTAATACTTTAATCCCATCATTCTTACGCGAGCAGTTTATAAACACGCCCTATTGTTAGTTGAAGCATTGACTCATCAATGCCAAATAGTTTCCTCCGCTTATTCGATAGTGAGCGGCAGCCCTCCAGGCCAGATGGAAGTGTTCTTATTGAGCGTGTGGCTCTGTCTCGCCACGGCAGAAATGACTCAGGATTTGGCGCACATCGAAGACTTCATACAGCAGAAGAGATACGTGCTCAAGAAAAAGTACAGGCCGATGTACCACATCTCCGCGCCGGTGGGCTGGCTCAACGACCCCAGCGGTTTCGCGTACTTCAAGCGGCAGTACCACATCTTCTATCAGTACCACCCGTACAACGGCGCGTGGGGCCCCATACACTGGGGCCATGTGGCCAGCGAGAATCTAGTCGACTGGGCGTTCTACCCGCCCGCGCTCGTGCCCAAGGACCCGTACGATAGGCACGGCTGCATGGCCGGCTCGGCCGTCATCCACAACGGCTACCTCACGCTCTTCTACACTGGAAACGCGATAGCCGACAACAAAACTCACCAGACACAGAACGTGGCGATTAGTGCCGACGGCATCCTCTTCCAGAAGTACTTGTACAACCCGGTTATCCGCGAAGGACCATACGGCACCGTTGACTTCAGGAACCCCAAGGTGTGGCGGTTTCGAAACCTATGGTATATGGTCATAGGGACCGCGAACGAGTCGCACAACGCGCAGCTCCTACTGTACACATCGCCAGATCTCTTCAACTGGAAGCTGAATGGCACAGTGGCGCACTCCTACGGAGACATGGGCCAGATGTGGGAGAACCCAGACATATTCGAGCTCGACGGCTACCACGTCTTGATACTATCCGTCCAGGGGTTGATGAGCGACGGCTTCAGATTCAAAAATCTGTATCAGACTGGCTACTTGGTCGGGAACTTTGATTACTTGCACGGGAAGTTCGAAAACCTGGAGATATCGCAAGCGACTTTCAATGAATTAGATTATGGACATGACTTCTACGGTGCGAAAACTTTGCAGGCCCTGGACGGGAGGAGGCTGCTGGTAGCGTGGCTGGGAATGTGGGAGGGCGAGTTCCAGGAGTCGAATGGTGGATGGGCGAGCATGCTCACTATGGTCAGAGAGTTAAAACTCAGTTTCGAAGGTCGATTGCTGATGACACCAGTGAAAGAAATCACAGAATTGAGGACCGAGGTATTGGAGGACGCGTGGTACAGTCCCGGGGAGGCGTTCTATGCTGGATCCAGGGCTTTCGAGTTGATCATCAACTCGAGTTCTGTGATGTACGACGCGGCTGTTATGCTCGAGTGGAATGGACAGAGACAGTATACAATAAGTTATTCGGCGGGGCATGGGTACGTCGGGGTGGAACGGAACGGTGTAGATGGGGTACGGCGCGCGGACTGGCTGCCGACTTCACACATACACTGGCGGATTTTTGTGGATTACAGTTCAATAGAAGTGTTTTGCGGCGCTGGTGAAATAGTGTTCTCCAGCCGCATCTACCCGAAAAAGGCGATCGAAGTGCGGATTGGTGGCGAAATGCAACTCCACGTGGCCCAATACAAGTTGAGACGGAGCGTTGGGTTCGACAAAAAGTTGCGGAAACAGTTGAGGAGCCAGTACCGTAGCCGGCATCATTGATTGATTATTGAATACTCCATCACGCTTGCGTTTCCTGAATGGGTACCTCCTACCACCAAAAGAAGTGCACCTTGATTTCGTTCAATGTGAAGTCATGAATAATAATGTTCTCAGAGTTTTGTTTTGTGTTTGAATTTGCAAGTTATATGGACGCCATTTGTGATAATAATTACTCTATGAGCAGCCACTTATCAATATTATATTTCATGAGAGAATTGCGACCTGCGCACTATCAGAATTAAGGATAATAATATCACCAGACGAAAGCACCAAGCTATACGGTCCCACACTGAGCAACGCTTGTATTATGGGTACCATACAATGGACTGAGGGCGAACGAACTATATAATACTTAGAGATATTAAACATACATGGCTTGGGACGAACAATCGTGCTCATCACACAAAGTTTGTCCCTACTAGGATTCGAACCCGGGACTCTCGGCACAGAAAGCAGAATCAGACCGAATCGGAAGGTTTAGGTTTACAATCGTAATCATGTGATCATGATCCGGACTGACGGTGTGAGTGGAGCCATTCTGTTCAGATGTTATGATAATACCGGCTGATTAACTAACAACATCCACTATCTATGAATAGGATTAGGTGGCATGGTAGGTGCAAGTTGCTGCATGCGTGTTGTATGTAGCATATATACATAGCTATCTATTGGCAAGGCCGTAGGCAGTAATTCACTTTTGGGGGCTTGTGACAAGACCTGAGACATTAATGAGCCATTTTTGCCAGTGTCAAGTAATTCATGAAAATTGTTTTCGAATTATAAGTACCCCTGATGATAATGATAATGTAGATAACTATGATGATGATGAAATGAATTACCGGACATCTTGGGAGAACTTGAGAGGTCAAGTTATACTCTTTTATTTCAATCTCCTTCACTCGTGCACATTTATGAACCCACAATGGCTAATATCTCACCAATAATACACATTATTTGGAAATAAAAACAAATTTGACAACTTCATGGCTCAACTTCCCGCCAAAATGTCCGTTTTGGGGCTAAAATCGCAATAAAAAAATCTCTGCTACGGCCTTGTCTATAGGTACCTACCTAAACTATTTGTCATTATATTCAACTTACTATTATTGGGCTCAAACTTGGAATTGATGTTTGGGAATTAAATTACAATTTTATGTATGATGCATCTTTCAAGATAATTACCACAGGATTAGAAATATATCTAGGTATTCGTAGATTGGATCGTAAATGTTTAAAATACATTGGTGGCTAGGTACCTAGTAAATTCCCAACCGTACCTACATAATCCGCCCACGATATGCATTTATTATCCTATCCGCCTACGCCAGCTACGACTTTTTCCAAAGTAAATAAAAATCCAGACTACACGTAGGAGAAAAATTCTTTGCAATATTTATATACAATGACGTCACATAGAAGCTCATGACGTCGTTAGCCTTTGTCATGGATAAGGTAATTTGTACAGAGATGTACCATGTGTGATGTGTAGGTAGGTACCCTTTAACATAACACAAAAAGGTACCAATTATATAAATCAAACTTAAAGACTAGGTCACTGAGCTTCACGAAAAATGGCTAAACAAGTACGCGTTCTATACCTATCTACATTTATTACAGCCCTCCACTCACAAAAAGAAAAAGTACAGCTATCTTGGGTCCAAAATGACAATAATAAATGCCGTAAGCACTTATTTAAATATAATTTTATTTAAAATGTTCAAATTAACCGTTATTTTCTTGAGTCATAATAATGACCTCGTTTAGATAACGATTGATTTTCTTTTAATTTTAGATACACGCTTTTATAGCAATATTTACTTATTACAACTTGCACCATTTATATCCATTTTTTTTTCTAAATGAGGTGGTTCGATTCTGGAATCAGTTATTAGTCATGTATTAGTTTTTATTTAAATCTATGAAGAGAGTTTTTCTTATCTCTAAAGTCGACAACATGGCTCTTAAGAAAAATAAATCTGTTTCGTATAGTTTCGGAGGCCCCCATATAGACCCATCTTGATGTTACCCCTGTATACCTACGCTGTTATTTACAGTCTATACAAGATTCTTGTACTTACGTATTCAATTTCACATCCTTCAATATTGTTTACTCTTTGAAAATGGGGTTACCAGAATTCTACATGTCCATGATATTAAGCAATTCCACAAGATACATTTCTTGTGGAATAGCATTTGAACGTATGCCAAATGTTCAACTAATTAATTACAAAATCAAAATGGATAAGCTATAATATAAATAAGGCTTAACAATAGTGTTCGCGAAAAATATATATTTGAAATTTACTACTAGGTACTAAGTGCGCGGCGAAACTGTAATGCCTTGCTTTTTCACAGAAAAAGGCAAACACTAATATATAATAAACATAATCGTTACCACCTACTTGTTAAATATTCCTTTCATGAAATGAATTATTCCGTGTGCGGTATCCGTTTAGTTTGTCTGCCGTAAAAGCTGGGAACTTAAGATTCCTATATATAGCAACATTCATCCAAATGTCAAAATCAGTTGGCCACTGGAGGTGAAAGGTTGTACAATAGAGAAGCGCAAACTACATCTTTTACTTGATTACAGATTTATACATCTTTTCACTCAAAAGATTTAAATCACTCTTTTAAATCTTTAAATCTTTTAATTCCGTGTGTGTCGGAATTAAAAGATTTAAAGAGTCATTCATACGACACATCGTAAATGATTCGAAGAGATTCGGAAGGAGAAAAAGATACATATACTACTGATTTCCCTTCATTCTTATCAGGATTAGGACTGTCAACCTAGCTTTCATAATTAACTAAACAAACATACAAAGGACTAGGTTGGCGTTATTAAATACCTACTTAGTACTAATGAGGTATAAGAACGTACTTATTTTTGTACCAACACACTTGATCACTACCTAATTATTTACATTTATTAAAGTTTTTAATTATTTACAAAAGTCAAAATATCATTGATAAAGATAAATATAAAGAGTTATTATTTATAGTTTTTGGTTCAATTCACTATTTACACTCTCAAAATAATTTCGCATACGCAATTAAAAGCATCGAAACATTCAATCAAAACTAAAACATAACAAACCGTCACTCGATTTCCTATTTAAAAAAAATACATTCCACTTAATTATAAGGCACAGAAAGAATAGTTTTCTCTGCATTCTACATTATCCGGCGACGCGTCGTATGCAGTACGCACGCGCGAACTTACACATCCTTCTCTATCTCTTTCTGAATCATAATACCAGCCTATAGTCTTCTCACTCCACATCGTAATGGTCTCAATTGAATCAATTTGAATCTTATCTAAAGTGATTTAAAGATGTATTCCAAAAACTTCTGATTTAGTGATGCATGATGTATTATTGAAAAAAGTAAATCTTTTTTTCAATTCACTCAGGATTTACACATCTCTATTGTACAAACAAGTTTTAAAAAATTGTTTTATCAATCTGCTAAACTGAATGAAGTGGCAAAGTGCAAGATAAAGAGATAGAATAAATTAGTTTACACGTTTTAAACGTGTAAATATCAGTTACTTTATTCCCTCTGAAAGTATTAAATATGACAAAAACATTCGTATATTTCGCGATTTCCACTCTGTGTTTTACTTTTGCAAATACAGACAATGGATTAAAATTCTACCAAGAAAAGGTGAGTAATAGAACTAAAATGCGGCAGACATTGACTGGAACCTTGTCCTTTCTCCTATGTTTTGTGGTCTGTATAACTTTCAATATGATTGTGCATAGGTACCTAGGTAATACCGCCTAATATATTTTTATGAGTGGTTCAATTACTTTTCCTTCAGTGTAGCCTTGCCTATGTGCATAGAATATATTATTCTGAGTGTTTTTTAAGTATGTCCTTAAATAAAGTAAGTAACATGTACTGAGGTAAGACCTTGCAAACATTACAATAAGATCTTATTAATAAAAAAAAATCTATTATTCTAGCTTCCAAGGCCAATCGTATAATCTATAACCCTTCTATTTTACTAATTATATAGGCATTGCCATGTATTAAAAAACCTGACTTACCAATAGTGCCATATGGAATGAAGATTATTCAAGTTTTATCAATGTTGAGTGAAGTTATCAGTGCATTACAGAATAAACAGAATTATATTATGTTCTATTTTTTTCTCACAGCTTTCCTTAAAGTTATGTATTGTTAAGTACCTACAAAAAGGGATCCACATTCTTAATTTAAGTCAGCAAAGTAAAATAAAGGAAAACCATCGCTTTTTTTAAGTCTGCCTGTGCTCATATTGGTGATGTTGATCGATCTAGGTCTCTGTATCTATGTGAGCTAAGAGTTTGATATTTAAACCCATAAAACTTGAGCATATAGTCTTGAATCTGGTGATTGTAAAAATTTTATTATTAAAAAAAAACACCTTGTTCCTTACATGTTTTCGGTTAGATCTCGGAAATCTTAAGATAAGTCATCAAAAATCATTTGATTTGGTGCTGCAATCAAACCGCTCAAATACTCTCCGACATTGATTGAATATGAAAATAATTAACACAATTCTTTTTTAATAAGCTCACACTGCGATGCACAACACTAACACATAAGTTATTTTACAGAATTTCCATGAAGCCCAAGAGCTAACAGATCAAAATATAAAAGACATAGCTCAATTATCAGACATGGATAATTTCAAATCAGTGTTAAATGAAATACTGGTACCGAGAGTGGTGGGCACACCCAACCATGAGAAGGTTGGGAACTATATAGCAAACCAGATGAGATCTTTTGGTTGGGACGTGACTGAGAATGTGTTTCCGGACACAACGCCCGTCTTCGGAGTCCTAAACTTCAAGAATATCATAGCAAAGCTGAACCCTGATGCTGACCGGTATCTGGTCCTCGCCTGCCACTACGACAGCAAATATATGAGGGAACATGTTTTTGTTGGTAAGACATTTCTTCTTCTTCGTTCTTATCGAAATTTATTTACTTGCTACACTTATGGCAATGAATTATGGCACTTATGACAGCTATAGCTGTACCTAAGTAGTTTATTGCTTTTTGTATTTTACTTAATACTAGTAGGAGATCAAATAATGTGAGATTTTGGGATAAATATAAAGAATGAACCGAGCTGTCTCCGCTTAATCCACTAAACCACCCGGCATTTTTTTATGCGAGTCACCTCTGTCTACCTCTTTGCTGCATAGGCGTAATAGTGTTTATTCAGCGTGATAGACTATGCCGCAAATCCTCTGCATATTAAGAAGGGTGCCCAGTATAATGGCATGGCTTATTACATTGGGACCAAATACCATCGGCGAATTGTAGTTGTGCTGCACTGCACCTCTGCCCCCCCCCCCACCCCCTTCGGGGTCTACAGGCGTGATGGCGTATTCATATCTAGTATTTACCCTCTAGGCGCAACAGATTCGGCCGTGCCTTGCGCAATGATGATAAACTTGGCTAAAGTGATGTCGAAACAGCTGGAGAAGCTGAAGACTGCCCGTCTGAGTCTTATGTTTATATTCTTCGACGGCGAGGAGGCCTTCCGGCAGTGGGGGCCCAAGGACTCCATATACGGGGCCAGGCATCTGGCGGACGCGTGGCACGGGAGCGAATACAAGGACGGAGCTAACCACTTGCAGAGAATGGTATGTGTGTATCTGTACCTACTTTACAGGGGACGTGCTATAAACTATTATCTATATATTGATTTCTTATATATTTACGCGAATACTACACATTGAATTAAACTACTCTTACAAACATAATTGAAAAAACTATGAATAAACGCGATAAAATTCGTAAGAGTAGTTTTATTTCAATATTAACTATATTTCCAGACCGTATACTACACTATACGTTTTTTTTTCTTTTTTTTTTTTAAATATGGCCTCACCCACTTAGTGGATATATTACCAACGTCAAGTAATTAATAGCAATAACAAATACCACGCGGACGAAGTCGCGGGCAACAGCTAGTTATAAATAAAATAATGGATGTGACATGATGATATGAAAATTGACGTGTACGCATATTCGCGGGCGAATGAATCAACCGCCAATTCAGATATTTTGACAATGGTTATGTGTTGTTATTGGTTGCTGGATTGTGTGTTTACAAAGTCTGCTATTCTGATATTTCCTTCGGCTCATCCACATTACGAAAAAAAACACCTAAAGCGATACAACACCATAAGGGTTTTTAAAAACCGCTACTTTTACTAAGTTTACGGTGTAAAGCGATACGCTTTAGGTATTTTTTAAGCAAACTTAATACATCGAGACATCCAATGCAAAATGTTACGCAAAACACTAAATTACATCGTAAAGATATCCAAATTTTTCGAAAAAAAAATATAATCTATTGAAATAAAACTATTTTTTATGGATTCTATCGCGTTTATTTTTCGTTTTTACGTTCCCGACGTTCTAACTATGACACCAGGACGTCAACCACCACAGTCCTACCGTGACCATGGTTGCTGTAAAGCAGCCGAAACGTCGGGAACGTAAAAACTAAAAATAAACGCGACAATATCCTTAAATTTTTGTTTTATTTCAATGTGTAGTATTCGCGTAAATATAAGAAATCAATATGTGAACCATTGACATTTTGAATTTCGCGCCCCGACCTGAGCTTCCACCTTAATGACATCTTTTACTGCGGTTGAGAATGATTGATAACATACGTTATTAGGTAAAACAGCATGTCCGTATGTTACTTATCAATTAGGCATATTGTTGTGTGTTATTTTCAACCTGCCGAAGTGATAGGACATGAATTTATATTAATTACTGATAGTACATTAATATTATTTCCCAATATACAATTACTACATGGTAAGCGAATACGCGCTTTGGGAACAAGGTCTGTAATTTCAAAACCCGGCTCGCACATCTGGTGTTTTCGAATGGGCGAATTTCATTTTCAATAATGATTATTACTTGTTATATAGTGGAGGAAAACATCGGGAGAAAACCTGCACGTCTGAGAGAACCCCTCGAAAGACGTGTGAAGTTCGCCAACGGTTACGGCTTGTCCATATGTAATAATAATAATACCAGCCCTTTTTAATGTCCCACTGCTGGGCTCGGGCCTTCCCTCAATGTGAGGGGGATTGGGCCATAGTCCACCACGCTGGCCCAGTAGTGGACTTCACACATCTTACGAGCGGTTCTCTCAGACATGTAGGTTTCCTCACGATGTTTTCCTTCACCGTTTAGCAAGTGATAATCGTGATTGAAAATTAGATTTGCACATGAAATCCAGAAATCCCAGAGGTGCGAGTCGGGGTTTGAACCTGCGATCCTCGTTACCGAGGCAAGCGTTCCACCAACTTGGCTATCACTGCAGGAGGATATTATAATATTATTTTTATGTCAGGATGTGCTGGTGTTGCTGGACCTGCTGGGTGCCCCGGACCCGGTGTTCTTCAGCTACTTCCAGTCCACTGAGAAGTGGTACGTGAGGCTCGCGGCGGCGGAGCAGCGGCTGGCGGAGCTGGACCAGTTCCAGGCGTACTCCCGCGGCAAGTCGGAGCAGACGTACTTCCGACTGCGGAGCTCCGGCGCCGTCATAGAGGACGACCACATACCGTTCATGAGGAAAAGTGAGTTCTTTTTTAAATTTTTGTGGTGTTCTAGGGTTGGCCTTAAATCTTACGCATCTTATGCCTTAGAAGCATGTCTGATAATAAGACTGCACATTGAATATTATTAGAAAAAAAAATACTGTTCGCGGATCTAATTTTAATTTATTTTTATTTACGTTTATAATAAAACTAATCTTACGGATTTTATGCCGTTTATTATTAGTTTTATAACAATGTGTAGTCGTCGCGTAAATGTAAGAAATGAATATTCATTTACGATATTGAAATCAGACTAATTTCACGAGAAAACTACTAGAATTATTGTGATGGCACTTAGCCTGGTGATGGATGGCATATATCACGGGCAATGTCTCGAATATATTTAGCTGGTCTGGCTGTTTAAAAAACTGTATCTCTAAATTCACTTGGTGTTAACGGATAAACCAACAAAAAATTCTGGCGGCAAAGTGGCGAGGTCGGCCACTGTACTGTACCGAAAATAATTGCCGCACGTTTTTTTTTAAATAAAATAAAATGGTCAACATGCAGCATAGAATTAATAAATTATTAGATACGTTTGAACGTATCTATATACTCTGACTGTATCGTAGCCTGTAACTTAAGATACACACAGATTTGTCATAGGTATAGGAAGGACAGTACTTATATGTTATCTCAAAACTTTTTTTAAATGAGACTGATAGCTAAATCCGTACACACGAAAACGTGAAACTATACGATATTCTATAGATAAACTGCTCTTCTACACAATCTGCAGTATAGCATGAAATACATGATAAAACTCGATATCAGATTGGGTTTGCATGAAACTGGAATTTACCTTCCGACGTCTGCTAAGTACATATAACAGTATATTAGGTACATCTATACAAATAAATAAAATTGGAGTGTCTGTTTGTAATATTAAAATAACCGCTTTTTACATAACGAATTTGGATGTATACAAGGTACATATACCAAAACAACATTTAAAAAAATGTTTGTCTGTCTGTCTGTCTGTTTGTTTCGGTTGTCGGCTAATCTCTGAAATGGCTGGACCGATTTTGATGGGACTTTCACGGGCAGATAGCTGATGTAACAAGGAGTACTTAACATAGGCTACTTTTATTTTAGAAAACCTTTTTTGTTAAATACAACGCGGACGAAGTCGCGGGTAACAGCTAGTTGACTATAAATAGGTTATCTTCAATCAATGAATCTGATCGCTACAAAGGTAAAGATACATTATAATCATGATTAATTGGGCCTCTATGTTTGAGAGGATAACAATATTTCTTCGATCAACAGTAGGTACTTGAGGCTGTTTTTGCTGGCGCGTGACGTCATTATTCAATATTCTGCGCCCGTACTGTATTGGTTTAATACTTATAAGATTGATGCCGGCCTCCTGACACAGAGACATTCCAAATGGCAAGGTTAAATCGGCAAAACTGTCGTGCGTACCACACAGAAGAGAATAATAATGAAACGTTAACATTTTTTTTTCCTAATTGACGTCAAAGTCGTTGACGACGCGACGTTGAGGCTTGACGCTTACTATTATGCGTCGCGTCGCTCAGTAATAAGCCGTCACTGTAGTGAGCGTAGTAAGAACCGCATATTACGCGTCGCGACGCTGACTATGAGGCGTTGCGACGCTCACAATGAGGCGTCATGACGTTTAGTTTAAGGCGACGCTACGCGCACTTTTAGGCGACGCTACGCGCACGCTTAGGCGTCGCGTAACGCTTGGTGTAATGCGTCACGACGTTCACTATATGACATCGCGACGCTCAGTATATGGCATCGCTACGCTCACTTTTAGGCGTCAAGACGCTCAGCATTAGGCGTCCTGACGCTCACCATATGACGTCGCGACGCTCAGTATAAGTTAATGCGAGTGTTGCGACGCTTGTACGACGATTAACTGTGTTTGACTTTGTTCGTAGATTCGAATTTAGTTTTTGTGTTCAACCACAAACAGACACAGTATGAATAACGTCCGCAGCGATTGTCACCGGTGCAAATAATATGTCAACGTTTTTTTTTCAGACGTTGACATTCTACACATAATCCCATCGCCGTTCCCTGATGTGTGGCACACGCCCGCAGACGATGCGACCGCCCTGGATTACAACACCATTGAGAACTTGAATAAGATCATGCGAGTGTTCGTCGCGGAGTACTGTCACGTGCTTAGTACTTAATGCTGCGAGCAACGGGTGAGCAACTGCCGGTTGTTAATTGCAAGATTACCCGTAAGCCAACTTGGTATAGTTTACATATTTGGATACATTGCATGGCAAATTAAACAGCGCCTTTAGCGGACAGTATATAAAAATTTCAATTCACTATACGATGTGTCTCAATACGTGTACTATAAAGTATACGGTTAGCTTACGAATAATCTTGCACTTGACGTACGGATTATCCTACTACTTACTACAGACGGGCTATATTTAGCGCAACATAAAACAGTTGTAAAATGTAATGTTGATAACCAAACAATGCCGCTTCTTCTAGTATATTCGTACTTATACATCATTGTTATTGGTTTTCAAAACTAAATAACATTTTTGAGGCTTTTTTATATGGCCGGTGAGATTTTATAACATTCCTATGTCACAAAATTGCATTCTTTTCATGTATATAATACAGTGATAAAAGGGCAGTGTGGAGTTGGAAACTATGAATTAATTTCGGTAATGTACGAAAACATTAAAACCGATTTACCGGTTATATCCCGGTTTATTGGTATCAAGCATTTTTCATGGTGACTTTTACGTATTGTAATAAATAAGTTGAAAGATTGACTTAATCATAGCCGTGTTAGACTTTTAAATAGCAGACATGATATAGCCATATGTGCACGAGCCGCCGATAGCACCGGTCAAACAGTGATTTAGAACCAGTACTGGACCGGTACCAAACTGTCTCGTGTGCAAGCAGCCTAACACGTTTTTTGTCCCAGTCGCGCACGTTACTTATTAATTGCTCTTATATTTATGTAGATACTTAATTTATTATCGTTAACATTTTATGATTATGTTATTAATTTAACCTCACATATATATGTGTAAGGACTATAGTTCCTTATTATACACTTATAAATGCATAAGATTTAAAGTAGAATATAAGAAGATTACCTATTTATTTTATATTATTTACCACATTTTTTTTTGAATTTTCGATTTATAAAATTTTGCTTTTAAAATTGCACTTAAATGGATGTAAAAATTCTATAAATCTGGAGATAGATTTTGAAGTTATTACTCAACAACGAGATGTTATATAAATGTTGTAAGTATATATATTATTTATTGTATATTACGCTTCGCAATCGTTATAAAGGTCAGAACTCTTCAAATAATAATTCAATCAACGAGGTTTATCCCAAGGGGTTGCCAAGTTAAAGCCGCGTTTACCCCGGATCAATATTTGTAGTATACCATTCCGAACTAATATATAAGTCCCTTCGCCTTGAAGCTATCGGAATCAGAACTACAACAATGTACGGACGCGAGCATTAATATGGAACACATTTCCTTAATATTTTTAATGACACTTATAATGCAATAAGGTCGTATATCGTCATATCTGAGAGCACTTGCTCTTAGTAACGTCATTCAAAATAGTACAATTGCTGCACGATATTAAACCTTAAATGAGTCCCAAATTAAAGTCCGCGATTGTACTATAGGTACTATATGATGTAGTAATGTAATGTATATATTTATATGAATAAATAATAATCTGATGCTAACGAAAAATATGCTTGGAACTTTTCAGTAAAATAAAGCGGCAACTAGTGAGAAATTCTGGAATAATTAAAACAAATCGAATTCTTAATTTAAATTAGGCAATTGACAGATGGTGTTTTTTTTTGTATTATCAAACGTCTTTTAAGTTTTAACCAGAATAGCATAGTATAGGAATATCATTTTTTTTTAAATATTATGAACGAACGTTATTTATATAAATAGGTACTTTACCATGTTTATTTACTATAACGAAGTATGTACTTGTAAGATTTGAATTTAATTATTTCTGGACCTGTTTTATATAATAATACATGGAGCAGCTGGCACGAACTATACTTTTTGATATTGTATAAAAAAAGTGAAACACACGTTATCAGTAACTATGAAATAAAAGTGAATTATTATTTTATAACGTTATGTAATGCTCTGCGCCTTATAAAGATAAATATTTTCATCCTTATCACTCGTATAATGTATGAATAGGATGGCAATACTTATTAACTTGAAATTAATGTTGTTAGATGCGAATGATAAAATTCGTTCCTATAACGGTTGTGTAAATAAAGATTGACTCAAAGTACTTGTATTTCCTGAGATTTTTTTTATATATGTAAGTAAAATATGAATAGCTAAGTATCACCGCGTAGGAGAGCTTCAATAATTCTAGTTTGGAGCTCACCAATACTTTGTTCTTGTTAATGTTAATTGAAATAAACTATTCTTATTCTTAATTATATCAAAAATGTATATTATACTTCTCGTTTTAAATAAGACACTGGCCGTCTATATTACGTAGAGATTTTACATTATTCTATCTATCTATCTATCAGCCGATATACACGTCCACTGCTGGACATAGGCCTCCCCCAACGACTTCCACACATCACGGTCCTCCGCCACTCGCATCCTGCCACGCGTGTGATGTCATCAGTCCACCTTGTGGGGGGCCGTCCTACACTTCGTCTTCCGATTCGTGGCCGCCATTCTAGAACCTTTCTGCCCCAACGGCCATCGGTTCTGCGAGCTATGTGCCCTGCCCACTGCCACTTCAACTTGGCAATTCTTTGAGCCATGTCGGTTACTCCAGTTTTACATTATTATAGTAACTTAATTCATAGGTACTTATGAAACGAATATTCACTTATGAGATCCTACCCTGAAGAATATAATTGTTGGGAGTGTTATGAGGATATCATTATAGTAACCTGCAAACGATTTAAGGTAACCTTGCCTGGCCCCAAGTCTGCTAACACAATCGATTCATAATCGACCAGGCAAAAGTGACAGTTACTATGCGGTTGCTGTTCGATTATGAGTCGATTGTTTTAGCAGACTTGGGGCCCTGGTAAGTTCTCTTACTTATAGCGTTACTAATGATTATAACAATACCAGCCCTTTTTTTAATTTCCCACTGTTGGGCACGGGCCTTCCCTCAATGTGAGGGGGATTAGGCCATAGTCCACCACGCTGGCCCAGTTTGGTTTGGCAGACTTCATACGTCTTTCGAGGGGTTCTCCCAGACATGCAGGATTTCCTGCGATGTTTTCCTTCACCGTTAAGCAAGTGATAATCATGGTTGAAAATGAGATTCGCACATGAAATCCAGAAATCCCAGAGGTGCGAGCCGGGGTTTGAACCAGCAGTTTTTGTATGTACCCACACAATGCATATAATTAATTAGGTATAAAAATTGATGCTTTGTTATGTGATTTCTTGTAATGTTTTGATCATGTAAAATTATACTAATTACTTAATTTATACACAATAAAAAAGTTAATGTTTTAAATACATATTGTTTCATTTTCGCCTATAATGTAATTGGAGTTTTGTTTTATAAGTACCTACATTACATGACATGCCTCAAACTATGAAGCATATTACTTGAATCATCAATGATCCTAAAACAATGTATGTCTCTATATTCATGAAGCCATATTATTATCGTATATATTTTGAAGGCCTGATTAGCGCAGTGGTAGTGACTCTGCTTTCTGCGCCGAGGGTGATGAGCACGAATGTTTGTACCCGAGTCATGGATGCTTAATATGTATATAAGTATTATATACTGAGTTCGCCCTCTGTCCATTGTACGGTACACAAGCGTTGCTTAATGTGGGACCGTATAGTTGGTGAGTTCGTATGGCGATATTTATTTATTTATTATAAAAGTACTCGCTAGTCGCGCACTATTTCAGTATTTTACGCTTTTCTATTACGAATATTAGAACATAATTATCTAAGTTTTAAGCAAGTACTTTGATACAAATATTTAACTAATTTACGTCACACTGGATATTATATTATGATTCAAAAGACCCATATAAGTTATGGTTTCGCGATAACTTGCGCGCGCGAATGGTAAAAATCATATTTCACGCTACGATTATCCTATAATAATAGAAAATAGGGCGAGGAAATTAATAATGATTGCGTGCCACACTGTCAACATATTAGAACTTCAGACGGAGAAATAATATTGACAGTGTCGAGTGGTGATGGGAATCGCCATTTTCATATCATCATGTCCCATCCATTATTTTATTTATAATGTGTATTTATTGAATTTAATATTGCTATTAATTACTTGACACTGGCAAAATACCCGCCATGTTACGGGTGAGGCCATATTCATATCCATTTTATTTCATTTCGTAAAGAAGAGGATAGACAGTGTCACGACAAACAACATTTTCACGTTCACGCGAATTCGCTTGTAAATAAGTACGACGTTCGCGTGTACTACGGCTATGCCACTCATTTACACTTTTCTTATGGAATCATATCGCGTTGTTATCCCAGACGAAGGAACACTGTAGATGGCGAGCCGCGAAAAACATTTGTATAGTACACGCGAATATCGTACTTATGTACAGGCGAATTCGCGTGTACTACACAAATGTTATTCGCGGCTCTCCATCCGTATTGTTTGAGATAAGAACGCGATATGATTTCTTAAGAAAAGTGTAAATAATTGCCATTGCTATGCATCGGCAGAAATCTGAGAATGAGAAATTTTAAATATTCCGGCTTCTACACCTCTGAGCCGTTCATGTTAGTGTTGCCCCTTATCGACTTATATGACGGCCTTTTTGGGGTCCACCTAGAGCAGCGAGTCACCACCTTCCAGGGGTAATAACCTGATTATGGCAGGTGTCCGCAATCCTTCCAAAAGTCCCATCCCATGTCCATCCAAACCTCAATCGATAGCCCCAGTTATCTTTCTTTCGTAGGAGCAGCTATTTTGAATTTAAATAGGCATCCGAAAAAAATGGGTAAAAAAACTAAAACAAAGAAAGTCAGCAAAAAAGTTATGGTTCCGTGCAAAATCGGATTACCCAAGCGGTCGTTATATTGAAATTTCACATATGATTGTAATTTCATGGAAAATTATGTATTTGCAGTGAGAAATGAACACGAGTATTGCATTTTCCCAATTTATTTATTTATACAAACGACAGTAATAAAATTATCCATCCCTCCCTCAATCTATTTAACTTACAACTCACGTACAATACTTAAAAATATTTGGTTACAAAATACCACGTAATTATTACTGTATAGGGTCTAACTAAAATTGTGTAAAATAATTTAACATTAGAATAGATATTATGTATATATATATATATGTGTGTAGATGTGATCTCTGACTCACTCTAAATACATATATAGTTGTGTTATTTACACCATTTACAACTCGAGAACGAGTGAGCCGATTTTTATTTCTTAAATTTGTCTCCGCCGCGAAAAGCAGAATAATAGCAGGATAAATTAGAACATGGGAAAAAAATATAATTCATTTTCTCATACATTTCATTCTGAGGCGGTACTAAGTACGTCGGGACAGCTAGTTTATGTATAAAAAATAAATCTGTAATTAAATGAAAATAGAGAGCAAACTAACAAAATTTCACTTATGTATTGAGATATGGAAAAACCATATACCTATTTTATTTACACCCAACTAGAGTATGTTAAATGTATTGCCGTCCTTCTCATGTACATAATGGAAGAGCAAGTTAGCAATATTATTAATTGTGACAGCTCAATAGCTATTTGTGACGTAATTTATCAAATAGCTTTATAGAAAATGTGTCCACCAATCGTGTGTAAGCATCATCGGCAACGAACATAAAGTCCAACAAAATCTTTGCAATTTCAAATTATGTCTGTTGCTAGCTCATGTAACGTAAGCTAAAATATACTGTCCAATACAGACCCTTTAAACCTTTTCATAGCCTGTTCTTTAAACTTATTGCTTTTAAAATCTATGTCGTCCAAAACATGATTTACACTTGTTTCTTTAATTTCATTATCATCAACTTTAGTTACATACGATGATGCTTGATCATGTTTTAATATTTCATTATTTACATCTGTAATTACATTTTCAGAGATAATGTCAGCAGTAGGTTTATCGCGATCAAAAACTGGGCTTTCAGTGATTTTTATTGCTAATTCATCAGTAATGTTGGTAGCATCGGTTGTGTCGATTTCTCCTTTTACTTGCACGTCTGTCATGACTACATCTGGTTCCTTAAGTTCTTGACTTTCACTCTTTATGATAATATCAGTTATTCTCCATTTTTCATTATTGACATTGAAGATTTCATTCTGTTGATTCCTTTTAGGATCTTCGATTACACAATCATCACATTCCATGTGTTTCTGGCTATGTACAATTTCTTTATTAACATCTTCATTAGAAGTAACATCAACTAGTGTGTCCATTTCATAAATTTTATCATTTTCAGTCATTGTATCTGCTTCAAAAACTAGTTTAACTTCGCTATCCTGACTATTTACTGTATTCTTGTTAATTTCTTCAACTTGTTCATGTAAATTACTGCTGGAAGCTGGTTTAAGTTCACAGGTAGGGTTTATATTATCTTCTTTGGCTGCACCCCTAGGTTTCGGCGATTTAGAAACAGAAAATTCTTTAATATGTATATCTTTTACAGGTTTTGTATTATCAAATAGTGTATCCATTTCGTAAATTTTATTTGTTTCAGTCATTGTATCCGCTTCAAATTCTAGTTTAATATCACTATTTTGACTGCTGAAGGTGTTTTTGTTGATTTCTTCAACATGTTCTTGTAAATTGTCACTGGAAACTGGTTTAAGTACACATGTCGGCTCAATTATATCTTCTTTGCCTGAATAACTGGGCCTGGGCAATTTAAAGACAGTTGATTCATTATTGTCCATATCTTTAAAAGGTTTTATTACAGCATCTTGCATTTTCCTTTTAGAACGTTTTACTTTGGTCCCGGTTGAGTCTTTGTTCTTTTTCGATACTATATTAGGGGCGACAAAATTTTTAGTTTCCTGAAAAAATAATATTAATATATTGAATGAATCTTACATTAATTACTGTTGATTTATTAATGGAACCAATTCTATTTGCGTACAAATTTAACTGAAATTAAATGTCTATCGTCGTAATTTATTAGTCAGTAATATTTTTAGATGTATTACATTTAGTTCCTCATTATTTGAAATTCATAGATTTTGATTTAATTATTTGGTACACACCTCTAAATTACAATCTATTTTCGTTCTCCTTATAACGATATCTTCCATAAACGCGTCCAAAAGTACAGCCTTATGTATAACGTCTTTGACATTTTTTATTTCCGGAGTGAAGTCTTTTACATTGAAAATTTCTTTTGCAGTTTTTGACTTTAATCTATCTTGACTTAACCAGGTGTATATTGATGAGAATGCACCCAAATTTTTCTGTAACAAGATATTATATACAATATTCGGTACTACAAATGTCAACTACTTATCAAGACATCCTAAGTATTTCTATTGCATATTATTTTTTCAGAATATTCTTAAATAAATATTCAATATATTCCAACATATTATTTCTGTATTCAAATCAATAGTTTTGTTTGCCAGTAAAATATACGATCGAATAGTTTCGGTCGTACATTTTGCTGGCATAGGTTTTTAATATGTTTGTTCTATTGTATGTACCCACCCATAATTTTGGTCTATGTTACTTTTATTTACCTTCATATCAACAGATGTGTTCCAAATCTTGAAGCTAGCCTTGAAGGAGTATCTCAGCACACCGTTTGGGGGTTCATCATCATTTACCACCACTATGCCCCAGTCCTGCTGGCTAAACAATGGTAGGTTCACCATCCCATTGATAATGACCTTCTTCTTGCGGTACGGCTTCACTGTTTCTATGACCACATCTGGAATGCAGGGTGAGATGTTTACAGTTGTACTATACATAAACGCAGTGATAGCCAAGTTGGTAGAACGCTTGCCTCGGTAACGAGGATTGCAGGTTCAAACCCCGGCTCGCACCTCTGGGATTTTTCATGTGCGAATCTCATTTTCAACCATGATTATCACTTGCTAAACGGTGAAGGAAAACATCGTGAGGAATCCTGCATGTCTGAGAGAACCCCTCGAAAGATGTGTGAAGTCCACCAATCCGCACTAGGCCAGCATGGTGGACTATGGCCTAAGCCCCTCGCATTGAGGGGAGTTCCGTGCCCAGCAGTGGGACATAAAAAAAAAAGGGCTGGAATTATTAATAATTATATACATAAACTAAGTAAAAGTAGGCCCACTTTACTAGATTATGATCGATAGATGTCAACTAAATTAAAATGATTGCCTCAAATCACAATTTATTGGCCTTCACCAGTTGATTGATGACGACCTACGAGAATAGCTCTGTCCATTGTATGGTACAACCTATGATACAAATGTTGTTAGTTTGGGACAGTATAGCTGGTGTTTGTGTGGTATATAAATAAAATTTGGTACCCACCATCTGCTAGATCCGTCCAGGTTCGGAACAGCTCCAACCAATCATCTTCGGAGCCTTCAGGGCATAGCAGTAGTATAGTCTTATCAAGTAAGTGACACACCCCCTTAAGGAACAAAACAATTTGGATGTTTCTATCACACACAGATTGGTCATTAACTATAGCCCCAAGTTTATTCTGAAATAAAACATTTTTTAGTTGAATGTCAACCCATTCATTCATCAGCTGAAATATATTCATCGCTGGACATAGGCCTCCCCTAATGACTCTACATATGACGGTCCTCCGCAAATTGTATCAGATGCATATGATATCATTGGTCTACCTTGTGGGGGTTATCCTACTACCTACCACCTAGTGTGTACTAACTGCCTAAGTAGTCATGTGAGGCTCAGCAAGTGCATGGCCTGCCGAGATAAAGACTTGTGCTGCATCACCATTGGTCTCGATTTATATGTCAACTTTACAACTGATTGCTAAGGCAAAAAGGCCACCGAGGTTAGAAAGACTGAGTCTGTATTTTTATTGCGAAAATATGCCATAACATTAATAGGAAAATACTCTATTGATTTCTACATGATGTAAGTATTACATAGCTAATTAATTACCTTTTTGAACAGCCTGTACAGAAATCTAATGCCATCTATATGATGCTGAGATACATTACAATTATCAATATAAACTAATTGATTGCCTTTGGAAAGATACAGTCGGTGACGGCACTCCATCTTGAACTGAAAGGAAAAGTGATATAACTGCAACTTTGTCACAATATTTATAGTTGAGTTTCATGATCCTGCATAGGGCAACTATGTTGTACTATGGACTAAACCCCCTCGCATGAGTTGGAGCTGGTTGGAGGCCCATGTCTAACATGGGTTTTTTTATGTATGGGATCATAAGAGACTTTTTGCAGGAATTGTGCAATACCTAAACCAAATAATGACATGCATAAATTTCCATAAAAGTATCCATTTGTAGGTCCAGACTATTGATAGTACTTTAGCTTTATATTACTTGGCTGATAATAGGTCGCCTGTCTATATTGTATTTATTTATATATATGGCTATAAACTTATGAGACTTTGAGATAAGAGTTTAAAATACACATATTTCACACAATCTGATCTGACTCTTACGTACTAAGCTAGCGTTGTAGAACAATTCTCAATCTCTTTTATTTAATTTGGAAATCCAGATAGGTCGTGTTTTAACATATGCATAATAAGTAGGGACTTACATTGAACTATAAATGCTTACGAAGTCAAGTTCTGATTTAATCTGTTCAATATAGACAACGTCATGATCAAAATATAAAGCATTTCCAAATAAAATAGAGCTACGAACACGGACACACTCGTTTTATGGACTTCTATATCTTCGAATTCTTGCATGATGTGCCTATTACGGTACACATGGTCCCAAAACATGGAAATGGATTTCATAGAGATCTAACAATAAAACTAAAGTTTGTCTTCGTAAACTGTGTGCGAAGTTACTAGTGTTCGCTTTGCATTGTTAATTATTGTTTGTATGAAAACACTTTTTACGTACACAAGCACCAAAGTAAAAGAACAACAATCAACAAACAAATAAACCATGGAGAACAACTGTACGATAGGACCAGTGTTGCCACCGCCTTTTTTTAAAAGACTGCTTAATTACAAAGCTAAAACGAAATAAACGAACTCGAAATTATAGAACTAGGTTTGTAAAAAAGGGCTAGAATGGGCTGAAAACAAACAATAATAGAGACATAGAAAACACATAGCTAAACTCACTAAATATGTACTTGTAAATGCCAAAATACTTTTTTTAGTTATGTACGAATACCAAAACTAAAAATAATATAGTGTTACTTCCACTCTTATTACTCGGCTCCTACTTTATTTATATTGTCTAAAAGAAAGCTCGTTAAAAAGAAGGAATTTAACAGTATTGTTTGCTTATGGTTTGTAAAAATGGGCGAGTTTGCCTATTCGGATTAAACATTGAATACTAAAGCTCGTTAGTGAATTAGTACCTAATGGTTTAGTTTTAGTATAGTAATGTTTTAAACGAGTGCATCATTATCTTGGGTATTATGCCAGTGTCTACTGTAGCTAATTTAACCCTATCAGCCTACTATGCTATCAGTAAGTGCTGGATACTTTACTATAACGTCTTTCTGGATCAGATCACGGAATACGACCTACCTCCAAAACGCTTCACGATCCAAACACACAGACTAACAAACATTACCTCTTTATAATATTTGTAGTTATTAAAAAAAAACAATTGAAAAAATAAATTCGTATATTCAAATGTTTCGTGTATATCTAAACATTTCATAAAAATATATAATAGATGATTGGATAACGATAAACAAATTGGACTTGAATAAACACTAGAAATGCTATAACACTTTCACTTATACAATACGTGATTTATCAGATTTGTACAGAAGTTATTCGTTCTTGAAGTTGGGTGGTCTCTTATCAACGAACGCGGTCATGCCCTCTTTGCGGTCCTCCTGTAAATGGAATAATAATAATAATATGGCCAGGAAAACATACCTGTAAAGTCCTAAACCAAGTGGCGCTATGCATACCATACAATGTCATTATTCATATTGGAGATTTAAAACATGTAATTAATAGTGTTGGCAATAAATAAAGGCTTTTTTATTTTTTATTAAACATCTATGATATATTACGACATACTGGGAAAGTAACTTATAAACATGTTACATTATTTCAAAGATATTCACAGCATGCCAGTGGGGTGACGAGAGTTGCGTCATATGCTCGTTCTCTGTCACACAAGCGCTGATTTATTATTATTTTCGTTTTTTGGTTACTATCTAGGTAGTTAAAGCGCTCACCGTAGCAAAAGTGCCGTAGAATAGTGACTTTTCAAACAGCAGTCCCGACTTCAAGGTGGTCTCGTAGGCCTGGTTCACAGACTGCTTGGCCATCTTCACGATCAGCGGGGAGTGGGTACCGATCCTCTCCGCCAGCTTGATGGTCTCCTCGAGGAGTTTCTCTACTGGAAACACTCGACTCACCAGACCTGAGGCGAGATATTTTTTTTAATACTTTTCAAAGCAGTGACGCGGGGTGCCCGCGATTCTAATTTTCAACTGTGATTATCACTTGCTGCTAAATGGGAAGGAAATACATCGTGAGGAAACGTTTTAAGAGAACAACTCAAAAGACATGTGAAGTCCGTCAACCCAAATTGGGTAGCATGGTGGATTATGTCCGAATCCCCCTACATTGAGAAGAGGCTCTTAAATCCACACATTTCCAAAGAAGCAGAAATTTACATTTAGTGTGAGTTTTTACTATATATAAGTGAACCCATCTCATGCCGTTACTCCAACTATCCCTTACCCATCTTCTCAGCGTCGTGCGCGTCGATGAAGTTGCCTGTGAGCACAATCTCCATCGCCTTGGACTTGCCGACGTACCGCGGCAGGCGCTGGGTGCCGCCCGCGCCGGGGATGGTGCCGATGTTGATCTCAGGCTGACCGAACTTGGCCTTCTCGCCCGCGTATATGATGTCACAGAGCATGGCCAGTTCACAGCCACCGCCGAGCTGGAGGTGGGACATTTGAAGGTTTTTTTTTAAGTGTACTCACTGAATAAGCATTTATAGCATAGGGAGCGTTCTAGTATTACGTAACAAATTTGGGGGGTGGTTCTGGTCTTCTGAAACGCGCGTTAAACTACGCATTACTTAACATTGTTTTAACCCTTCAGAACGTTCGCGTAGTCTTTACGTTATACTAGGGGGGGGAGGGGGAGTGTAAAGAACGCTACGCGTGTAAGAACGAAAACTGGAACGCTCCCATAGTGGTTGCATACTGCAATAGTTACTGTTAGATTTCGGGCTCGATTCCCAACTGGCTACTTAAACTTTTGGCGTGAGTAGCACATGCACCATGCATGTCCTGGCACATGTTTCAACTTAGGGAGAAGGAAAAAGGGAGATCTGTGGAGTCCTTCTGAATGAGAAAATTACTTTAAATGTAGTTGAGCATTTCCTATACAACTAGTTTTTTATGAAACATAGCATGGTGATATCTTATAACCTGGGAAGTAATATATACTTTTATAACCCCAAAAAATAACATGACCATATTATAAAGTGTAACTTACGGCGAATCCGTTAACAGCAGCAATGATGGGCTTGCCGCAGTTGCTGACGTCCTCCCAGTCCTTCAGGAAGCCCTTCTTCTGGTTGCTGCTGTATGTGTTGTTCTGCATCTCCTTGATGTCGGCGCCGGCGGCGAAGGCCTTCTCATTGCCTACCAGACGAAAATATTTTAAGTACCTACTAGTTTCATTATGTTCAAGGAAAATATTAATAATAAAAAAAATAGTAGTGTCTTCTGAAATCTATATACTTACGGAAACAATATACATTATACTTGATTTAAAAAGTATCATTGTTTTTTAAACAATTATTAAGAACCTACCATAACCAACCAAATCTCCTTTGTCTTTGCCACATTTGTGCCAATCTCAAAGGCAAGTAATTAAATATAAAAATAACAATACAAAGATAATTGATGTAATATATAGTAGTAACACCTATTTGTGGATATAATATACATATAGCATACCAGTAATGATGATAGCAGCAATGTTTCCATCAGCATCAAAGTCTTTCACCGCCTGACCCAGCTCCACAAACAGTGGGCCGCAGAGTGCGTTCAGTGCCTTTGGCCGGTTCAACTGGATCAGCCCCACATTCTTCTTTGTGCCTACCACCTCGACTTTAATGTTCTCATAGTTAGGAGCTGTGGAAATATAGTTACAATACTTTTGAATACAAGTTCTGTGGTTTCAAATTTGCATTATAATCTAAAAAAAAAAAATGTAGTCTTACAAATTGACATTACTGATAAATAAGCATAGTACTCTGTGATAAGCATGCTGCCTCATTTGGATTAAGAATATGTGGGTATACTCTATGAATAAACATGTACTATATAACCTCTAACT
The DNA here is from genome assembly GCA_905333125.1 of Pheosia tremula. Taxonomy (NCBI): domain Eukaryota; kingdom Metazoa; phylum Arthropoda; class Insecta; order Lepidoptera; family Notodontidae; genus Pheosia; species Pheosia tremula. The sequence continues at coordinate 1,485,791 of HG995406.1, forward strand.
ACACTACATCTAACACTACACATTGAAATAAATATTTTTTTTTCAGAATTTATCATGTATATTTTGACACGGGAGGACCATTGTCCCATGACCATTGTTGCTATTGTACCATGACTTGAAGATAATAAACTAGATATTGCAGTCTCAAATTATGAAATAAAAATCTCTGTATTGAAATAATGATCACAGAGATAAGATATGGCATGATTTATTCTGCAATTAATACAAACATTTCAGTTAGTCAAGGTCAATAAATGATACTTTATGTATTATTTTAGACCTTGCCCAGAGCACAGAGGGTTCAGAGTTGCACATTCTGTTATCTTGATAGACTGAAATGGTCATTGTTCTAACTATTGCAGGTGCTGGTGCAGACTTGCTGCCTGCCAACTTGTAAGTGGATGCTATGAAGCCTACTCAAACACACAGGAGAGCTACAAGCTCAGTATTCATACCTTTCAGTAGGTACACATTTGTATAATGGATACCATACAATAGATAGAGGTGATCAGTGATATAAAAAAAATCTGAAATTTGCCTGCGGTAACGGAAAATAAATTAGGATTTTTGTGGTAATAGTTGAATTTTAGCATCATTGCATATACCTATTTCAATGACTGAATGAACCTTTAGGTGCTTGAAAGTGGCAAGGCTTATTAACAGTTTCATAAGACATTCTTATCAGGGTAGCAACACCTTTGCCCCATGACGATAAGCAAGCACCATACCATTGATTACGATATGCTCAATCATAAAGTTCTAAAATACTTACCGGTGCTGTAGAATTTTACAAAGCCGGTATTTGCGGCAGCCAATTTTCTGACATTCTTTCCTAATAGAACACGGGTTACAGCACCAACGGAGGTCATTTTTAAATACTAAAAAATAAAATGATAACTAGCCTTGTGAAGTTAACCGGCGAGAATAACTTCGAACTCGGCGAATGAACTTTGATCGTTCAAGTTGCTATATGATAAAAAAAAATTAATAATTTAAAATATACACTAGTGATGCGCCAAAGCGATTATCAGAATACTCTCACAGGATTAGTGGGCGCAGACAAGTGGTTCAATCAAAGAGTAAAATAATATAATTAAAAGGTTCAATGAGTTTAAGTTATTCAAGGAGATTCCCTGAAATTTTACTTTCCACAGAATGACTGAGCTAATAACGTATTTTCCAGTAAATAATATACTGGGTTTTGTTTGGAAACCAAATTAAAAAAAAAGAACTTTGTAAAATTTCCAGCATTCTTGCTACCATTCCACGCGAACAAGGTCTTTTTGATATATAGTTTGTTTTCATATAATTTTTAAGTTTTGTTATTTTTCTTGTGTAAATATTTGGTGAGATTTTAAAAATAAAGAATAAAAACTTTGTAAAAGAAAGACCTAATGGAAATCCCTTTAGAACGTTTTCAAAAGTAAGCCAAATGAATAAGTAATCATAAGTCAAATCTGTAGCAGTTGAGTCGGTCGTAAGCCTGTTCATAGGCTTTCCGGTTCCAGGCGTTAGTTAATTTATCAATACCGACAGATGTGACAGCCATTAAAAGATTTTCTTTTATTAGTCTGTGCATACTATTTACCAACAAATTTTCACTTGTTTCTCCTTTACGTTCTCGTTTTACTGTAATTACATAAATAAAGGCCGCGATGGCTACGAATAAATACAGGTTTTTTATTCTGACCGGCGAACCTGGTTAGGTATTATATATAATATACCATTATTATTATAAAACAACATCTTCAAAATAACGTAATTTATTACATCTAAATCATTACAGGAGTCGGTAAGAGCACGTTAGTCAAAAAAATATCCTCATTAATTGGAGAAAAAGGTGTGAACACTTCAGGTTTTTACACAGAAGAGGTTAGGTCGAAAGGCGTCCGTGAAGGGTTCGATGTGGTGACATTGGAGGGAAAGAGAGGACATTTGGCAAAAGATCAGCGCTTGTTACCCCACCCAGCGAAGTATACCGTCGGAAAATATGGGGTTTTACTGGAAGAATTTGAGAACATTGCCCTATCAAGTTTGAATACTGTAAGTATATCTATAATAATACCAGCCCTTTTAAATGTCCCTCTGCTGGGCACGGGCCTCCCCTCAATGCGAGGGTGAGCCATAGTCCACCGCGCTGGCCCAGTGCGGGTTGGCGGACTTCACACATCTTTCGAGGGGTTTTCTCAAATATGCAGGTTTCATCACAATGTTTTCCTTCACCGTTAAATATATCTAATGAGGTTTTTCACCACCATTCCGGGCAAAGGTTTGTCTATTGTCCCTTTTTTACAGGCAAATACAACACAATCACATTTATTTGTGATAGATGAAATTGGCAAGATGGAGTTGTTTAGTGGACCATTCAAGACAAGAATAGAACATATTTTCAGTGCAGACTCAAACTGTGTGGTACTGGCCAGTATTCCTGTGAGGAGAAGTGACAAACTAGTTGAGTGGATCAGACACCATAGACAAGTGAGGCTCTGGCTGGTATGTGCAAAACTATTTTGATTGTATTAGATGCTTATTCCTCCATAAATACTTACATACATACCCCCGAATTCATAGATGTTTTATAACTTTATTAAATATCAAAGCAAAACTCTTGTGCGCTATATTACGTTTGATAAAGTTATAAAATATCTATAAATTTGGGGATTTGTATTTTCTGAAATACTGGGAATCAAATCTGCACTGCCTTGAGTCCAACAAAATTGTTCTAACTGGTTTAACCAGACCATGGGCTAGCAACAATGTGAAAATTTAATTTGTAGTATGTTTTCAGGTTACAAGAGAAAACAGAAACAGTATTCATGAGGACATATTGAATGAAATGAAGAATACATTGAACTTTATGTGAATTTTATTAGCAAATTATTGAGCTCATGAGTAAAGCTGACATGAGAAGAAATATTATTATTCATTGTTTAAAAGATGCATGCAGATGACAGACAAAATATTACCGTCATGAATATGTCAATGCATTATGGATGCAAAGGACCATGTTTTCCAAAAAGTCCATTTTATTTTAACCTGAACTTTAAATCAGAATAAGTAAATTAGTTTATATTGCAATGTTTCAATTTGTTAACACCACATGGCAAATATAGTTCTTGGCTAGCTACATTTTATTAGAATGACTACCCCTGAAATTATTTTGAATCAGCTATCATCATCTGAATAATCATCGAATTGTCCATCAGAAACATACTGCTCTTCTGGGTTGCACAACTTTTCGTATTTCACTTGTTCCGTGACCGAGACAATATGGGCATCCATGGGACAGAAGTTGCCTTCTGCCATCTTTTTCTTGACGAAGTACAGCCAGGGGGACTGATGTTGCTGCTTAGGGGGATAGTACCGTGGGATCCAGTACTCATCAGAATCCCAATCTTCTGGTGAACTTGGTGGGCTTGGTACATATTTTGGGGATTCTGTAAATTAAGCCAACTATTTTCCAACACTAAATAAAACATAACATTTATTCATCTATGTCAAAGCTTAGATACTACAGTCTGACAGAATTAGCCTTAAATTAAATTTTATGGAAAGATGTTCGATCGCAAATACGGGTGCGATGTTTAGAATTAGAAACATAACAAGTACTGACAATTTTGATATTGGTTCATTTAGCAAAGTTCAGGGTAGACATAAACAATCTTAAAATCATTATCATGCCGATTTCGGATAAGGCAAGTAAGTAAAACTAACTAAATAATAATATGATTAGTAAGTAAGTTACCTTGATCATCACCTCCAAGTGAACACGCATTAAGCTCATCGTCACTGGTCTCCGGTGTACATTCACTTTCATACACAATCTCTTCAGGTTTACTGAAAAAATAAGAGCAATTAAAGTTCTTAACTGAAGAAATTAAATCTAAAAATATTTTTTAGGTTTGTATGTCAAGTAGCTGTTGCCCTCACTTGCTATATGTATAGGCAATACTATTGCACTGCAAAATATAGATAATTCTAAGGTCATACAGGAGATATAAAAAGAGAACACATACAACTATGTGAGATAGATCTAGGAAGCATATTTATATACCGGTGTGAAGTTGGCGGCCAAAAGTTGGCGGCGCATTATTACCCGACTAAATTAAAATGCTCACAAAAATTAATGAAAAATCTGTACAGAATGGCATGTAACGCGGAAAATAATGAAAACTAGGAAATTTTCAGTACATATTCTATGTGGAAATAAAAAAAAATCAATAAATTTTCGTTATTTTTCCAATAAAGTAAGACCATTGTGTTTATCACATTTTGACTTAGATAACACCCAAGGACGGCATGGGAGTACATGTTTGATAGCTCAAAAGGTAGATCTAGATACAGGCATCCCGCCACCAAAAGCCTAGAGTGGTACTCCGCTCGGTTTAGGTTTTATGAGTCCAGACATAACTGGCGGCCGAAATTTTTTCGGCAGATTTTGACTTAGATAACATCCAAGGACGGCATGGGAGTACATGTTTGATAGCTTAAAAGGTAGATCTAGATACAGGCATCCCGCCACATAAAGCCCAGAGTGATACTCCGCTTGGTTTAGATTTTATGAGTCCAGATATAACTGACGGACGTATTTTTCGGCAGATTTTGACTTAGATAACATCCAAGGACGGCATGGGAGTACATGTTTGATAGCTTAAAAGGTAGATCTAGATACAGGCATCCCGCCACATAAAGCCCAGAGTGGTACTCCACTTGGTTTAGATTTTATGAGTCCAGATATAACTGACGGACGTATTTTTTGGCAGATTTTGACTTAGATAACACCCAAGGACGGCATGGGAGTACATGTTTGATAGCTCAAAAGATAGATCTAGATACAGGCATCCCGCCACATAAAGCCCAGAGTGGTACTCCACTTGGTTTAGATTTTATGAGTCCAGATATAACTGACGGACGTATTTTTTGGCAGATTTTGACTTAGATAACACCCAAGGACGGCATGGGAGTACATGTTTGATAGCTTAAAAGGTAGATCTAGATACAGGCATCCCGCCACATAAAGCCTAGAGTGGTACCTCGCCTGGTTTAGCTTTTATGAGTCCAGATATAACTGACGGACGTATTTTTTGGCAGATTTTGACTTAAATAACACCCAAGGACGGCATGGGAGTACATGTTTGATAGCTTAAAAGGTAGATCGAGATACAGGCATCCCGCCACATAAAGCCCAGAGTGGTACTCCACTTGGTTTAGATTTTATGAGTCCAGATATAACTGACGGACGTATTTTTTGGCAGATTTTGACTTAGATAACACCCAAGGACGGCATGGGAGTACATGTTTGATAGCTCAAAAGATAGATCTAGATACAGGCATCCCGCCACATAAAGCCTAGAGTGGTACTCCGCTCGGTTTAGGTTTTATGAGTCCAGACATAACTGGCGGCCGAAATTTTTTCGGCAGATTTTGACTTAGATAACACCCAAGGACGGCATGGGAGTACATGTTTGATAGCTCAAAAGGTAGGTCTAGATACAGGCATCCCGCCAACAAAAGCCTAGAGTGGTACTCCGCTCGGTTTAGGTTTTATGAGTCCAGACATAACTGGCGGCCGAAATTTTTTCGGCAGATTTTGACTTAGATAACACCCAAGGACGGCATGGGAGTACATGTTTGATAGCTTAAAATGTAGATCTAGATACAGGCATCCCGCCACATAAAGCCTAGAGTGGTACCTCACCTGGTTTAGCTTTTATGAGTCCAGATATAACTGACGGACGTATTTTTTGGCAGATTTTGACTTAAATAACACCCAAGGACGGCATGGGAGTACATGTTTGATAGCTCAAAAGGTAGGTCTAGATACAGGAATCCTGCCACCAAAAGCCTAGAGTGGTACTCCGCTCGGTTTAGGTTTTATGAGTCCAGACATAACTGGCGGCCGAAATTTTTTCGGCAGATTTTGACTTAGATAACACCCAAGGACGGCATGGGAGTACATGTTTGATAGCTTAAAAGGTAGATCTAGATACAGGCATCCCGCCACATAAAGCCTAGAGTGGTACCTCACCTGGTTTAGCTTTTATGAGTCCAGATATAACTGACGGACGTATTTTTTGGCAGATTTTGACTTAAATAACACCCAAGGACGGCATGGGAGTACATGTTTGATAGCTCAAAAGGTAGGTCTAGATACAGGCATCCCGCCACCAAAAGCCTAGAGTGGTACTCCGCTCGGTTTAGGTTTTATGAGTCCAGACATAACTGGCGGCCGAAATTTTTTCGGCAGATTTTGACTTAGATAACACCCAAGGACGGCATGGGAGTACATGTTTGATAGCTTAAAAGGTAGATCTAGATACAGGCATCCCGCCACATAAAGCCTAGAGTGGTACCTCGCCTGGTTTAGCTTTTATGAGTCCAGATATAACTGACGGACGTATTTTTTGGCAGATTTTGACTTAAATAACACCCAAGGACGGCATGGGAGTACATGTTTGATAGCTCAAAAGGTAGGTCTAGATACAGGCATCCCGCCACCAAAAGCCTAGAGTGGTACTCCGCTCGGTTTAGGTTTTATGAGTCCAGACATAACTGGCGGCCGAAATTTTTTCGGCAGATTTTGACTTAGATAACACCCAAGGACGGCATGGGAGTACATGTTTGATAGCTTAAAAGGTAGATCTAGATACAGGCATCCCGCCACATAAAGCCTAGAGTGGTACCTCACCTGGTTTAGCTTTTATGAGTCCAGATATAACTGACGGACGTATTTTTTGGCAGATTTTGACTTAAATAACACCCAAGGACGGCATGGGAGTACATGTTTGATAGCTCAAAAGGTAGGTCTAGATACAGGCATCCCGCCAACAAAAGCCTAGAGTGGTACTCCGCTCGGTTTAGGTTTTATGAGTCCAGACATAACTGGCGGCCGAAATTTTTTCGGCAGATTTTGACTTAGATAACACCCAAGGACGGCATGGGAGTACATGTTTGATAGCTTAAAATGTAGATCTAGATACAGGCATCCCGCCACATAAAGCCTAGAGTGGTACCTCACCTGGTTTAGCTTTTATGAGTCCAGATATAACTGACGGACGAATTTTTTGGCAGATTTTGACTTAAATAACACCCAAGGACGGCATGGGAGTACATGTTTGATAGCTCAAAAGGTAGGTCTAGATACAGAAATCCTGCCACCAAAAGCCTAGAGTGGTACTCCGCTCGGTTTAGGTTTTATGAGTCCAGACATAACTGGCGGCCGAAATTTTTTCGGCAGATTTTGACTTAGATAACACCCAAGGACGGCATGGGAGTACATGTTTGATAGCTTAAAAGGTAGATCTAGATACAGGCATCCCGCCACATAAAGCCTAGAGTGGTACCTCACCTGGTTTAGCTTTTATGAGTCCAGATATAACTGACGGACGTATTTTTTGGCAGATTTTGACTTAAATAACACCCAAGGACGGCATGGGAGTACATGTTTGATAGCTCAAAAGGTAGGTCTAGATACAGGCATCCCGCCACCAAAAGCCTAGAGTGGTACTCCGCTCGGTTTAGGTTTTATGAGTCCAGACATAACTGGCGGCCGAAATTTTTTCGGCACATTTTGACTTAGATAACACCCAAGGACGGCATGGGAGTACATGTTTGATAGCTTAAAAGGTAGATCTAGATACAGGCATCCCGCCACATAAAGCCTAGAGTGGTACCTCGCCTGGTTTAGCTTTTATGAGTCCAGATATAACTGACGGACGTATTTTTTGGCAGATTTTGACTTAAATAACACCCAAGGACGGCATGGGAGTACATGTTTGATAGCTCAAAAGGTAGGTCTAGATACAGGCATCCCGCCACCAAAAGCCTAGAGTGGTACTCCGCTCGGTTTAGGTTTTATGAGTCCAGACATAACTGGCGGCCGAAATTTTTTCGGCAGATTTTGACTTAGATAACACCCAAGGACGGCATGGGAGTACATGTTTGATAGCCTCTAAAGGTAGGTCTAGATACAGGCATCCCGCCACCAAAAGCCTAGAGTGGTACTGCGCTCGGTTTAGGTTTTATGAGTCCAGACATAACTAGCGGCCGAAATTTTTTCGGCAGATTTTGTCTTCGATAACACCCAAGGACGGCATGGGAGTACATGTTTGATAGCTTAAAAGGTAGATCGAGATACAGGCATCCCGCCACATAAAGCCCAGAGTGGTACTCCACTTGGTTTAGATTTTATGAGTCCAGATATAACTGACGGACGTATTTTTTGGCAGATTTTGACTTAGATAACACCCAAGGACGGCATGGGAGTACATGTTTGATAGCTTAAAATGTAGATCTAGATACAGGCATCCCGCCACATAAAGCCTAGAGTGGTACCTCACCTGGTTTAGCTTTTATGAGTCCAGATATAACTGACGGACGTATTTTTTGGCAGATTTTGACTTAAATAACACCCAAGGACGGCATGGGAGTACATGTTTGATAGCTCAAAAGGTAGGTCTAGATACAGGAATCCTGCCACCAAAAGCCTAGAGTGGTACTCCGCTCGGTTTAGGTTTTATGAGTCCAGACATAACTGGCGGCCGAAATTTTTTCGGCAGATTTTGACTTAGATAACACCCAAGGACGGCATGGGAGTACATGTTTGATAGCTTAAAAGGTAGATCTAGATACAGGCATCCCGCCACATAAAGCCTAGAGTGGTACCTCACCTGGTTTAGCTTTTATGAGTCCAGATATAACTGACGGACGTATTTTTTGGCAGATTTTGACTTAAATAACACCCAAGGACGGCATGGGAGTACATGTTGGATAGCTCAAAAGGTAGGTCTAGATACAGGCATCCCGCCACCAAAAGCCTAGAGTGGTACTCCGCTCGGTTTAGGTTTTATGAGTCCAGACATAACTGGCGGCCGAAATTTTTTCGGCACATTTTGACTTAGATAACACCCAAGGACGGCATGGGAGTACATGTTTGATAGCTTAAAAGGTAGATCTAGATACAGGCATCCGGCCACATAAAGCCTAGAGTGGTACCTCGCCTGGTTTAGCTTTTATGAGTCCAGATATAACTGACGGACGTATTTTTTGGCAGATTTTGACTTAGATAACACCCAAGGACGGCATAGGAGTACATGTTTGATAGCTTAAAAGGTAGACCAAGATACAGGCATCCCGCCACATAAAGCCTAGAGTGGTACCTCACCTGGTTTAGATTTTATGAGTCCAGATATAACTGACGGACGTATTTTTTGGCAGATTTTGACTTAGATAACACCCAAGGACGGCATGGGAGTACATGTTTGATAGCTCAAAAGGTAGGTCTAGATACAGGCATCCCGCCACCAAAAGCCTAGAGTGGTACTGCGCTCGGTTTAGGTTTTATGAGTCCAGACATAACTAGCGGGCGAAATTTTTTTTGCAGATTTTGACTTAGATAACACCCAAGGACGGCATGGGAGTACATGTTTGATAGCTCAAAAGGAAGGTCTAGATACAGGCATGCCGCCACATAAAGCCTAGAGTGGTCAAAATCTGCCGAAAAAATTTTGGCCGTCGGTTATGTCTGGACTCATAAAACCTAAACGGAGTGGAGTACAACTCTAGGCTTTATGTGGCGGGATGCCTGTATCTAGACCTACCTTTTGAGCTATCAAACATGTACTCCCATGCCATCCTTGGGTGTTATCTAAGTCAAAATCTGCCAAAAAATACGTCCGTCAGTTATATCTGGACTCATAAAACCTAAACCGAGCGGAGTACCACTCTAGGCTTTTGGTGGCGAGATGCCTGTATCTAGATCTACCTTTTAAGCTATCAAACATGTACTCCCATGCCGTTCTTGGATGTTATCTAAGTCAAAATCTGCCGAAAAAATTTCGGCCGCCAGTTATGTCTGGACTCATAAAACTTAAACCGAGCGGAGTACCACTCTAGGCTTTTGGTGGCGGGATGTCTGTATCTAGATCTACCTTTTGAGCTATCAAACATGTACTCCCATGCCGTCCTTGGGTGTTATCTCAGTCAAAATCTGCCAAAAAATACGTCCGTCAGTTATATCTGGACTCATAAAACCTAAACCGAGCGGAGTACCACTCTAGGCTTTTGGTGGCGGGATGCCTGTATCTAGATCTACCTTTTGAGCTATCAAACATGTACTCCCATGCCGTCCTTGGGTGTTATCTAAGTCAAAATCTGCCAAAAAATACGTCCGTCAGTTATATCTGGACTCATAAAATCAGAACCAAGCGGAGTATCACTCTGGGCTTTATGTGGCGGGATGCCTGTATCTAGATCTACCTTTTAAGCTATCAAACATGTACTCCCATGCCGTCCTTGGGTGTTATCTAAGTCAAAATCTGCCGAAAAAATTTCGGCCGCCAGTTATGTCTGGACTCATAAAACCTAAACCGAGCGGAGTACCACTCTAGGCTTTTGGTGGCGGGATGCCTGTATCTAGACCTACCTTTTGAGCTTTCAAACATGTACTCCCATGCCGTCCTTGGTTGTTATCTCAGTCAAAATCTGCCAAAAAATACGTCCTTCAGTTATATCTGGACTCGTAAAACCTAAACCGAGCGGAGTACCACTCTAGGCTTTTGGTGGCGGATTGCCTGTATCTAGATCTACCTTTTAAGCTATCAAACATGTACTCCCATGCCGTTCTTGGATGTTATCTAAGTCAAAATCTGCCGAAAAAATTTCGGCCGCCAGTTATGTCTGGACTCATAAAACCTAAACCGAGCGGAGTACCACTCTAGGCTTTTGGTGGCGGGATGCCTGTATCTAGATCTACCTTTTGAGCTTTCAAACATGTACTCCCAGTCCGTCCTTGGGTGTTATCTCAGTCAAAATCTGCCAAAAAATACGTCCTTCAGTTATATCTGGACTCGTAAAACCTAAACCGAGCGGAGTACCACTCTAGGCTTTTGGTGGCGGGATGCCTGTATCTAGATCTACCTTTTAAGCTTTCAAACATGTACTCCCATGCCGTTCTTGGATGTTATCTAAGTCAAAATCTGCCGAAAAAATTTCGGCCGCCAGTTATGTCTGGACTCATAAAACCTAAACCGAGCGGAGTACCACTCTAGGCTTTTGGTGGCGGGATGCCTGTATCTAGATCTAACTTTTAAGCTATCAAACATGTACTCCCATGCCGTCCTTGGGTGTTATCTAAGTCAAAATCTGCCAAAAAATACGTCCGTCAGTTATATCTGGACTCATAAAATCTAAACCAAGCGGAGTATCACTCTGGGCTTTATGTGGCGGGATGCCTGTATCTAGATCTACCTTTTAAGCTATCAAACATGTACTCCCATGCCGTCCTTGGATGTTATCTAAGTCAAAATCTGCCGAAAAAATTTCGGCCGCCAGTTATGTCTGGACTCATAAAACCTAAACCGAGCGGAGTACCACTCTAGGCTTTTGGTGGCGGGATGCCTGTATCTAGATCTAACTTTAAAGCTATCAAACATGTACTCCCATGCCGTCCTTGGGTGTTATCTAAGTCAAAATCTGCCAAAAAATACGTCCGTCAGTTATATCTGGACTCATAAAATCTAAACCAAGCGGAGTATCACTCTGGGCTTTATGTGGCGGGATGCCTGTATCTAGATCTACCTTTTAAGCTATCAAACATGTACTCCCATGCCGTCCTTGGATGTTATCTAAGTCAAAATCTGCCGAAAAAATTTCGGCCGCCAGTTATGTCTGGACTCATAAAACCTAAACCGAGCGGAGTACCACTCTAGGCTTTTGGTGGCGGGATGCCTGTATCTAGATCTACCTTTTGAGCTATCAAACATGTACTCCCATGCCGTCCTTGGGTGTTATCTAAGTCAAAATGTGATAAACACAATGGTCTTACTTTATTGGAAAAATAACGAAAATTTATTGATTTTTTTTTATTTCCACATAGAATATTTACTGAAAATTTCCTAGTTTTCATTATTTTCCGCGTTACATGCCATTCTGTACAGATTTTTCATTAATTTTTGTGAGCATTTTAATTTAGTCGGGTAATAATGCGCCGCCAACTTTTGGCCGCCAACTTCACACCGGTATTTATATTATGATAAAAATACCATCATGCCTGTCATCCCCAGAGGTGTAGGCAGAGGTCTACTGCAGCAGTACATCCACATTTTGCGAATGTTGTCATCTTACTGGGCATACTTTCCCCTAAATATGAGCAGCTTCAAGCATTAGACCACCATGCATGATGTAATTTAGGCATATATGAGCACATATAATAATCTATGCCATAGATATAAATATCAAAATTCAAAACCTTGAGAGGAATGAATTAATAAATTATTATGTCGGTATATTATTTTCATAGTGTGAGACAATGCTATGTAAATTAGATCAGTTTATGTGATGGATATTGTAAATTTAAAACATTAAACTAACCACTATCTGGCTATAAAATGTAGGTGTGATAGCCGAGATAAAACATACCTTCCATCATTCCTTTTCAAATTAGTCTTCATTTCCAAATTCAATCTTAGTTTCTCTTTCTTTATAACATATTCTGTATATCTCGGCTCATCAAAGTAATTTCGTGCCATGTCTAATTCTTCCAAGTTTTTAACGGTAACAACATCAACTTGTTTGTGTAATTTGTTATTATATACATCTAATATTTTCAGTTTAGGAAGCTCATTCACACAAGCTGGTAACATACATAATTCATTATTATCTACATGCAGGGTACTTATTTCTATCAATTTGTACATATCCTCCGGCAAATACATGAGTTTATTGAATGACAATATACATATCTCTAAGTTCACCAGGTTACAGAACTCATCAGGTAAGCCATAGATATTATTATTGGTCAAATCTATTTCTATTAAGTTTCTATAAATATCTATATTCACATTAATTGTATAAATATTTGTATTAGCTAAATTCAGCCTTTCAACATCACAGCACTGATCCAAACCTTTGCATGGGAACTGCTCTAAGTAATTCATATTATGATAATTATAATTAAAAGTGCCTACATTTATTATTCTTGCATTCAAAAATGTACTCATTAGAGATACATGTTTCATCAATTTGCAATTATAAATATTGATTTCTTGAACAGTAGTGGTGTAATTTAATAATTCTTCCAAGTAACCATTTACAAGAGACGAACATATTTTATTATTCCAGCTTAAGTTCAGTTTTGAGAGGTTTTTTGGTGATTCACTCCATACCCAATATGGTGGGGCTTCCAGATTATTTTCAGATATATTTAAATGCTCAATAGTCTCACTGAAGTTCGGAGTTATATCGAAAAATACGATATTATTGCAAGATATGTCCAAAATCTTGAGTTTGTCCAAATTTAAAACGGCAGCAGGCACCTCTACAAGCTTATTGTGGGAAACATTTAAATGGATTATATTCGGTGGTAATGTGACACTGTCTTCTAATTCTGCTATATTTCTATTACTTAAATCCAGTACAGTGATATTATCTTTTAATTCCGGCAATCTAGACTGAACCACTTTAGTAATTCCGTTTACAAACCTCATTTTGTTTTTCTTGCCTTGTAATTTCTCGTTTCCTTCCATTTTTAACTTTAATAATTTCTAAAAGCTAGGTTCTTATATGATTATAATGACATTTTTATTATCGTCATATAGTTAATATACAATTGTAAGAAATGGACATGAAACTAAATTTAAACTTCTCCATCCATTCAAATAATTTTCATCAATTTTGTAGTGTATTCACATTTTTTTTTTAGGTTGGCAATCAGCTACAAAATAGTGCCATTTTTCCAGTGTAGAGTAATTATGTACCTCTGATGATAATAATAATGTTTTTTCATTAGGGAAAAAAATATGTTATTAATAGTGTTTTTAAAAGGTTTTATCAGAATATAATGATAGCGAAATCTTCCCTAACAGTAAGGCTGTGGATGCTGAAACATCGCCATTGCCTACATTCATACACTCTTTATGATTGAAATAAAACAACCTCAGTCCTCCCGTGACCATGGTTGCTGTAAATCAGCCGAAACGTCAGGAACGTAAAATCAAAATATAAACGCGATAAAATCCTTAAAACTAGTTTTATTATAATGTGTAGTAATGGCGTAAATATAAGAAATCAATACACTCTTTATGACCACAAAATGGTCAACACTTGACTAGTATTGTTCTGTGGTTAGGTCTCCAAAATCGATTCATTACCGAATTGCAATAGCATCGCAAATGTCATCACATTTTATCATGCAAGGTGGAAGCTCAGGGTCAGGGCGCGAAATTCAAAATGTCAATGGTTTTTATTTTTTTACGAAAAATTTGGACATCTTTACGATGTAATTTAGTGTTTTGCGATATTAGCATTCTGCATTGGATATTTCCATGTATTAAGTTTGCTTAAAAAAAATCAAAAGCGATACAACACCATAAAGTTAGTAAAAGTAGCAGTTTTTACAAACCTTATGGTATTGTGTCGGATTAGGTACTTTTTTAAGCAAAATTAATACATCGAGACATCCAATGCAAAATGCTAATATCGCAAAACACTAAATTACATCGTAAAGATGTCCAAATTTTTCGTAAAAAAATAAAAACCATTGACATTTTGAAATTCGCGCCCTGACCCTGAGCTTCCACCTTATGTGAGATACTGCATCATTGCTGTTGTGATGTTAACTGACCCGTTCACGATGATTATGATCAATGTACCGGAGATTATTTAACATTCATATTCATATTAATTTTGTTAGCATATTTGGGACTCAGTATCCATTTTAGATTAAATAGATATTTTTCTTAGATACAGAGGTAAGTACGTTAGAGGCATTGATGGAATGATTATCTAACAGTAATTGAACAATTTTAGTAGCCCCCCTTATCTATAAATTCTTTGGTCAAATCATAAAGCTTTATTAAAATGAAGACCTATACAAAATTTATGAATTCACTAAAGAATTTATAGATTTCATTACTATAGTTGTGGCTTAGACTGATCAAATATTATCGTTGGATAGCCATAAAATGTACACCCCAATACACCTAAATTACGTCAATAATACTCAAAAACCATTTTCTCGCAGCTCGCGACTCATATCGACACAAAAGGTAGGCTGGAGTTAGTAGCTACTAAGGCTATTCATTTACAAACTCTGATGTAATCATTCTTGCTAGTAGCGCAAAAAGCCATAAAAAGTTATATATTTACCACAAGAAAGCGTGTTTTGAAAACATAATACCTACCCCAGTATATAACGAAATTGCATCTTAACTATAGCGAGCTGTGGTCAGTCGCAGTCTCCGGTCACACACACCATGATTTTTCACAAGTTTTTTTTGGTTAATATTACTTTAACGGTATTATTCGTAACATACGTCCATGGGGGTAAAGGTTCTGATGAATATAGCAAACCAGACGTTGCTAGGATAGGGAAGACAAAAAAAGCTAAAATGGGTAAGTCCATAAAATATATTTAATAAAATTCTTCTTCTTTTTTGTAAGCGGCGTTTGCAGTTATTTGCCACTATTCTGCCAGTGTTCGTGATGCTGGCTGGTGTCATAAACTTGGATGTAGATGACGGTGAGGAAGAAATATGGCCGGTGGAATGAAAGACGATCCTTTGTCCTTATTGGCCGATATCTAAAACCGAAGACAAGACACCATATAGGACGGCACATTGTTAGAATGCTACTTCTTCTTCTTTCTTTACGAAATGAAATTCGATGAAATAAAATGGATATGAAAATGGCCTCACCCACATCTTAGCGGGTATTTTACCAATATCAAGTAATTAATAGCAATAAAACATTCAATAAATACACATAATAGATAAAATAATGTGACATGATGATATGAAAATGGCGTCTAGGTAGAACGTTACTAATCACATAGTAATAGTATTAACACTTGTTAGCCGGCTGACTGACAGAAAGAGCACAGCCACAGACTAATAAGAGAACTAGTTCAGACCGCCATGTCAGGAACATGGGCGCTAAACCGTATGCAGCACTTGAACATGACGTTTCTTTTTTTCTTAATTTCATTAAAGCGATCCAGGCAACAGAAACACTTATAATGCCATTTTCTTTTTTTTCGTTAATGCTATCTAGCACAGCAGCATGTGCATGAGCACAGCCTAAACCGGTGGACCTAGATCTATGCAAGGAAGATATGTTTCTCCAATACCATAGAGTTCCACTAAGGAGAATAGAGGGTCAAAGTTTATAAGAAGAAACATTGTATTTTTACTGTTACGATGGGGCACATACCAAGTTTTTATAAAATCTAAAAGTTATGAATTGACAGTTTGATCGGGAAATTAAAAAAAATCGTTCTCGCGTTCCTTTACAGCTCAGAAAACAGCCATCGGCACATTCTCAAACGTGATAACCCAGATTCAGAATCTGCCATCCATGGATCTGGGCAGGAAGTTTAGGACGCCGTGCAAAACTGGAAACCGATGTGGCAAGGTTGACTTCATTTTTTAATTCTAATCTTACCTTAGTACACCAAAGTTTATTATAGTAGCACTTCATGCGGTGTGTTCCTTTCAACAATTAGCTTAAGTACCTATACTATATATGTACATTGTTACCTTTAAGGTCATTTCTACATGGCAATATTTTGCTCTACCGCTACGGCTAGCGAGGGCACAGCCGTACATCGTTCGAATCAAAAACAGAGCGTAAAGATCCTGATAGTATTTATATTGTTTACTTTTCTTTCCCCATTTAGACGATTAGATACTATGGTTACGTACAAATATATCTTACGTACCTACCTTCTAAAGTGCCGTCCCATCGGAATCGTCTGATGAGCTGGCACGACACTAAAGTAAAGGAAGAGTGTGAACCTGCGCTTGTGCATACATTTGCGCACTATAATATCTCCTGAGTACTTCTAGTCTTCGTTGAGAGTGGCCGCCATGACTAAAATTGAGTGAGGAGGACTGTTACTTAGGTACATTTACTGCATGCTAGCCAGCGCATTGGCACTCAGGGCAGCAAAGTCAAATCATTTATTTCGTATAGGCCTACGTACACTTACAAACTGTCATTTAACTTTTTTTTTTCTTAACTCTACAACCGCATCAGAACGCACCCTTAACTGAGAAGGTTGACTTTTTGTATAGTTTTTTAATACTTTGTCATATCGTGACAGGAGCCCAACGCGAACTTTTTTCCTAACATTTTTTGTTCATAGGTAATAAAAAGGCTAATGGTGCCGAAATTAGCGCAACTGGAGAACACCATAATGGGCATCATGAAGGAACTGGCGAAGATGCCGCCCGGCTCCCGGCTCCCGGACAAGTTCACTAAGACCGAACCCATCAAACTGCTGTTGGATCAGAACTACAAGTGAGATATTAAGTCGTATAAGGGCAGCAGTCGACACCAATTCGATGTCAAATCAGTATACCTAGCGAGTTCTATGCAGGGTGTAAAGGACATGATAGCGAAAGTTTGAGTAAAGTTTGAGTAGTTTGATTAAAGTTTGAGTAAAGGTTGAGTTAAGTTTTGTCAAATGTGATGGGTAACAAATGTCATTTTTGAGCGCGCAATGTATCGTTAACATTGCGATCACAACACATCGCTCCACGCGATAGTCGACACGTGCGAGTGACAAGCACGCTCAAGCATATCGACATTTAATTTACATTGTAGTTTTAAGCCTAAATTAGTAATTATGTATTTTTTATTTAAAATCACGTGATAAACTTCTATTATGATTTAATGTTAAAATTTATTAAAAAAATACATTCACAGAGAGGAAGTCTGCATGGACAAGCTGGAGTCGTGCCTGAAAGAGGATAAGCGTCGCAAACGCATCTTGAGGAAGCTGTTCTTCAAGAAGTACAACTCGCTGCGGCAGGAGCTCATCGGGTACGGGGGGAGGCGGCTGTGGGGCGGGGAGGGCAACCTATTCTATAGGAAGTAGTGGTAGTAGGATTTATTAAAATGCTTATAAAAATATGATTTTCATTTATTATTTTAACTAGTTCAATCTGAATAGTAAACAAAAAAGACCCAAATGACCTTATTCCTTTTTTATCCTTATTCCCTAGTGTTATTAGGACACAATTTGGCTTGGCAATTTGTTACAATTTGTAGCGACCTCTTCAACCCGACACACAGATGGCGTTGCAAGCGACATTCAGAAGAAACATGACGATTTTTCATACGATCCAAAAACACGCTATGATAGATTTCGGAGAAGTAAGATATATACCTACTAGATTCCGACAATAACCATTGGGGCATATCGGCCTTTTCTTACCAAATATTTTTAGTGGGCTTATGCAGAATAAATAATAGTTTGGGCGATTACAGAATTTGTGTCAAATAAGTTCTGGATAGGGTTTACTAGCATATAGTGAAACAGGCCCTAATACGGGCGAACTTATCGTAAGTAGCAGAGCAGTCTCCCGAGAAGTCATCGTTATGAAGTCGACCTGGTTGCCGGCTGAGCTACCATATGTATTTAAGCACCCGATGGGGGTTCTTTACGGTGGCATCTCTTTCTGACATGTACGGTCCTATTTTATAGATGGTTTATGGGTCCTTTATCTACGTACCTACCTAAGGGTCTTCGATTTCCGAAGGATTCAAAATGGAATACAAAAGCTATGGTATAATTTATAAATCTATAGAGTATTCAAAATTAGAAAGGGTAGGTACTTAAAATAAGTATAACTAAATTGCGTATGGGTATAGGATAACAATACTAGCCTAAGCTACGGCTAAGTATTAACTTAACCAGCTAAAAATCATGTACGTAAACAATTAGCTCTATATTAAAATAAAACTAATTTAACGTAATTTATGTAAGACCTTAAGACACTGAGCACTTTCTACATAGCTCGGACCGCAAACACCATCTGAATATGAGGGTACTACAGTTCAAACTATGACACTACGACGTCAAACACCTCGGGTCTCCTATGACCATGGTTGCTGCCAAGCACCCGAAACGTCGGGAACGTACAAAACTTAAAATAAACGCTATACATTCCGTTAATTAGTTTTATTTCAATGTGTATTATTCGCGTAAATATATGAAATCAATTCGCTCTACACATGGTTCCAATATATAAAAGCTCTTTGCATAGTTTGCATATTAGTGAATACATTTTAACTAGATTACCTAATATGAAGCATATTTAAATGTATCAGCCCCAGTATAATATCTCGGCGTCTGTCTGTCCCGAACTGCATGTATTTGGGATACCTACTAAACACAGTGTCCTAATTTAGGAAGAATTTTTTGAGGAAGAGCGTTGAAATCCCTTCAAATGGAGCAAGGTTTTCCTACATATTTTTTTAAGCAAGCTGTTTGTGAGATAAGAATCCATGTCAAAGTGATGATCATGATCAACAGGTCCATTTTATCACCCGTGTTAGCAGGGTATTCTCATGGGAACTCTCTATATAAAAATGACAAAAAATTGATGATAGCATTTTGAGTTATGGCTGGACAACAGTTCGGTAGCTAGCTAAAATAGGTACCTATCTTATACTTAAAAGTTTTTTTAAACCCGTGTATACTGCAAGTTTAGTAAGAGTCACGTGCAAGAAAAGTTACACAATTCAATTGTTCGTTACCAAACGTTCGAAATCGTTGAAAACAATCAACAATTTAGTAAACGTACAGTTATTTTCTAAACTTCGCTCAAACGGATGTTGGAAGCCTAAACTTGAAATTAGAAATTCATTACCGTCTTTTTGGTCCACCACAGGCCTGTGGGAACATATATTTTTTTACTTAATAAATGCGTAATAGACACGGTTGCTTTTTTAAAAAGAATTTGTTAGTGGCTAGAACTTGGTGATTCATTAGTCGTTAATTACGAACTTTATAATGTGTGAAACAAAATTAAAGTTGCAAATCGTTTTAATAGTTCTAGGTATAGTTTTTAAAGGTTTACATGCAGTAGATGACTGTGAGTATAGTTTGAATAATAATTGTCTATGATTTTACAAAACGCCTAATCTCTAACTTTGTCATATTGTGAACTATATTATTATTGCTATTCAAATTACTAAAGTCCGAACATATAATCTATACTAATCTATACTAATCTATACTAATATTATAAATGTGAAAGTTTGGATGGATGGATGGATGGATGGATGTTTGTTCCTCTTTCACGCCCGAACGGCTGAACGGATCTGGATGAAATTTGGCACAGAGTTAGATTATAGTCTGGAATCACACATAGGCTACTTTTTATCCCGGTAAAATGTATGGTTCCCGTGGGATAGATGTTTTAATTTTTCATACTTTTTATCGCGGGTAACACCGCCGGGCGCAGCTAGTTATTTATAAGAAAGAACGTAAAGAACTACATTGCTATCAAATAGACCAAACTTGTATTCTCAATAAAAAAAAAGTTGTTCCATATTGAAAAGTGACACTATTTTTTTCCCCGAATTGATTATTGTTGTAAGCGGCCAGTTACATCACACCTTTATGACGTCAAAATAAAATAAATGTCATTATAACCAATTAATCTAACCCACGCAAGATTAACTAGTACGGTTTTCAAATAATGTTATTTTTCCAGCTCTCTTGTTTACCGTGACTAGAGCTCCTCGTTACTTCGGGATACTGCAGGATCATCGAGGGCAACCTCTGTCCGTCGAAGTATCCGAGGAGTATATGGACCAAGATTACATAGCAACTAACAGGTAAGTTTAATCAACTATTAAGATGTGGAGAAACTCTTTACAGTACATTGATCGTGCTCCTTTTGTTTTGCTAGGAATGTTGATGCAAGTTTGTTTTTTTAAATCACATACGCTCATTATGTACTTTTTTTTTTTAATAAATGTGTTTTTATTAAACTGCTATCTGTTTCAGAAAACGACATAAGATTGATTGGAACAAGTGAGTAATTTGATTTTTGGGTATTTTTTTTTCAATTAGGAATTAAACCTAAATGGCATGTCATTTTTAAGTAGGTTTTTAAGAATATGAAAATTTGTGGAAACTACAGTATAGAGTCAAAAGTCTAAAACCAATAACGTTCTACCTTCAATGTATTTTTTCAATAGGTTATAGACAAAATATGGTGTCTACACCGAAGTTATTTTTTTAGGTGATGTACTGATAGAGAAAAAAACTGTTTTTTTTTCAGGAATCCTCTGGACATGGATGATTTTGACGATGACGACACGGAGGAGATCTTCGATGATAAAGACAAAGATGTGAAGGTGCCAAACAAGTACAACTTACAAGCGGGACCGGTGTAGAAATATAATAATTACTGTAATCTTTAAATAAATCGTACATTGCTAAATTATACTGAAATATTACTTATTACCAGCACCCGATATTCGAACTATATACTTCAAGATCATCCGCAAATATCTATATCTACTAGTTTTATGTGTTGCACCATAACATAACTCATAACTCAAGAACGGGAGGGCCGAATTTATGAATAGTATTTTTTTTAATTTGTCTCCGCCCCAAATTGCTTAAAATTCACAAAAAAAATATTCATTTACCCGGACATTTGATTCTAAGGCGGTACGAATATCGCCTGGAAGGCTTGTTTTAAATAAAAATAACCTTGGCACATAGCTGATTCCAAAAAAAAACTTGAAGATGAAAAAGGAGATAAAAAATTTATTCAAAATACAAAAGTATAAACATCTACATATCTATATCGCTATACATCTTATCTAGCTTCGCCTCAATGGAGTGGGACGGCCCTGTCTCCGGGAACAGTGGCATCCTCGCCATCTCCAGCGACTCCTCGGAATTGTTCATGGATTCCTCTGAATACTGCTCGTCCAAATGGTCCTGGTAGATCTTCTCGCACTCGCTCGGATGCTCGCTTTTCATGGTGCTGGGATGGTAGCCTATAGCTTCTATGGGGCCTAATGTGAGGTACGGCAATGGAGTGGTCACCTCGAAGTGCTTTCCTGAAAGATAAATGTCATATAAACTATTTTTTACTTTGTACTGCTGTAAGTTAGGAGTTGATGTAGTTTCTAAGTATCAAAATGTTGCCAATATATGACATATTCTGACTATCGTTGACGAACTAAAGTTAACGTGTTATCTGAAGTAACGAGTGGCTTCTTACATCAGGAGCTTATTCTTATACTTCTTCGTGTAGTTATCGATATTTTCAATCACTATGATCGTTAATAAAACATCATGAGGAAACCTGGGCCCCAAGTCTGCTAACACAATCGATTCATAATCGAACAGCAAGCGCATAGTAACTGTCACTTTTGAAAAATATTGTATGGGATATCTGTCAAAAGTGACAGTTACTATGCGCTTGCTGTTCGATTATGAATCGATTGTGTTAACAGACTTGGGGCTCTGCACGTATGTCGAAAGCCGTGTGTAATTCACTAACCCGGGCTCAGCCA
Source organism: Pheosia tremula (assembly GCA_905333125.1). Lineage (NCBI taxonomy): Eukaryota > Metazoa > Arthropoda > Insecta > Lepidoptera > Notodontidae > Pheosia > Pheosia tremula. The sequence continues at coordinate 1,508,117 of HG995406.1, forward strand.
GCGTGGTGGACTATGACCTCAATGATGACGGCCTGATTAGCGCAGTTGGTAGTGACCCTGCTTTCTGTGCCGAGGCTCCCGGGTTCGCCTGACTTTGTGTGATGAGCACGAATGTTTGTACCCAAGGCATGGATGTATAATATCTCTATAATTAATATATACTGGGTTCGCCCCCAGTTCATTGTACGGTACCCAAAATACAAGCGTTGCTTAGTGTGGAACAATATAGTTGGTGTGTTCGTCTGGCGATAAGTATTTATATTTATTTATTTTATTAATCCCTCTTATATTTAGGGAGCGTGTGCCCAGTGTTATGTCAATAGGCTGACCCCCTATTATATTGAGACCAAACCCCTCCACGAAATATAAGGGCATTGTAGTGAACCTTTGCCTACCCTTTTACATGCGCGATTACATCTCACTGAGCAGAGGACTGAAAGTCGAGCGTATCTAATCAGGAAAGCATATGAAAAAAAAACTTACGGTCAATATGATCAGGTATAATCACAGTTGCGACGGTCTTCGCCACTTTGTCATCATAGTATTCCTCAAACATATCGACTTTAGCGCCCTCGTAGACCATTTTCCCGCGCGGCCGTTTGCTGCAGTCATCTTCGAGATGCCTTCGTCCTGACTCTCGGTGTGGGATGTGTGGTGGGGGCAGCTCAGTGAGCGGGATGAAATTCTTGTTGACGTAAGCGCCCACGGGCCGAACGTTTGCGAATAACCTTGCGAGATAAATTAAGAGGTCTCGTGGAAATACATTACTAGTCGGGTCGCGTCAGAAATGGTATATGATTCATGCAGTGATGGTATAAAAATATGCTATGTGATTGGCTCAAGACTACGTAATCGGCCATTTTCGACCAATGAGCGGTGTTTATTCTATGTAAGATATCAACACTGATCGTAACTATAACTCCAAATGAAATTAATTATTGTAAGCCTCTACACAACGCCCCCATTTTTTTCTGGGTCTCTTACCGCCCTTTAGGCCTGCAGCGCCCACAAGGGGGCGTTATCGCCCACTTTGGGAAAGGCTGGCTTAGACCATAGCCAGAAGAGAATACCTGTCATCGCATATTTATATACCATGTAGTGTAGTATCGGTGCGTGCTAAATAATGTGCACGCCTTCATACTACGAGTACATATACATATCTGATACCATTGTGTTGTGTATCTTACGCTAAAGTGGTATAATTATAACATTTAAATCATGCTGATCGCGCCAGTGTTCATATAAATAACTAATGCTCGGTTTGCACAAGGACTTTTTTTTTATTACATTATTTAAGTATTTGATCAAAGTATTTGATCTCGATCTCACCTGATGGTAAGTGATGATGAGATCTACGATGGAGCAAACTTGCCTAGGTACGAAGGCGGCAGTAGATCGAAACGCTACATTCACTAGGCACATGCAGCGCAGCTGATCTGACCCGCCATCCATCAACGGCAACACCGAACATCATGCCGGAACACGGCTAGGCCGCTTGGCGACATGGCTTTGTTCAGTGGGTGGTGACTAACCACGGCCGAAGCCTACCACCAGTAGAGTTGTCACCTATTTGGCACCACCCATGGTCACGTGTGGGGTATCTGGAGGGTATTTAATTCTCCTACGGACGAAGGTGACTCGACCCCAAAAGTCCATATAGGGGTGCTTAATTCTGTATTTCGGAATCCGATTAAATTATGAATATAAAACTGTGTACTCACTGATTACCGAGCGGTTTGTGTCTAATTTCAGCAGAAATATAATAGACTTGAAGCAAAATTATAACACGCTTTAAACACTCCATTTTCGCTTAGAGCCCGTTCACCATCTTAGAGAATCGACCAATTCCTCAACACGACCCGAGCGTGTCTTTTAAAGTCCACTTTTGTGTTCATTATCTGATAATTGTAACAATAGAAGCATGCATTGTGCAAACACAATACCACAGGTGGGCTGCGTTTTTTTGTTTTATAGCTAGAGTACATCTGGCTGTTCATTGATACTCCAAAGATGGTGTAAAATTGAGTCATTACCGGTAATTTCGGGCCTTCGGGCAGTTGTCTATTTGTGTGTGTCAAAATATTATGTGCCATCGTGTTATTGCTTGCGGCCAGGTCCTCCGTTGTTTCTATACATTTTGTGGTCCCTCTAGTTTTTATTTTTTTTATTTATAGAGGGACGTTTTTTTTTATTTTTGAACCCACCAAAAATTGGAGCAGGCTCGCGCATAGCTTTTAAGTGAATGATCCGATTATAATGATTAGTTTTTTATTGAATAGCCTTATATACCTCAAATGAGGTCTCATTTAAAATTCATCAAGATTGATTCAGTAGTTTTTGTTGTGGTAATAGAAAATCCGATAAGCAAATAAAATTTGGGGTATTTCATACCATATTTGAGTACTATAAGTACCTAATAAAATGCATTAATGTGCATGTTTTGATTGGGTTTTTCAATTATTTTAGCCATTTTTTGTTGTTTTTACATTTGATGTTGTTGCTTACTGATCAATAATAATCTTTGACACCATTGTTTTTTTTTTTTTATTTGGCATCACCATAGGTATTTTGCCAGTGTCAAGTAATATATATTTTTTCTGATTTTGAGCATATGAACAGGCCCAAAGGCTAGGCTCAAGTTATCCCTCAATCAGTAAAGTGATGGATACTTTACCGAAAGATTTTTCATGGATTTTTTGTGAGAAACAGAAAAGCCATGTTTCGTCACTCTGTTTCAATTACCTACACTTGTGCACTTTACGGAACCCATAATGGTTAATATTCCACTTATATCACTCACTATAACTCGCAGGAGCACTAGTTTTAGAAATAAAAACACAACTGACGCCATGACTTTTCAGTTTCCCGCCAAAAAGTCGACACCGTTGTTATTCATTTAGTAAAGCGAATTTAAGGAGAGCGTACACGTGAAAATAAAACTTGACCTTCTATTATCTATGATAAGGGTTCCCATAGATAACGTATCGGAGGGCACCGAGGGGTTCAAACCTAGAAGGCCGAGTGCATATAGATAAACAAAAGACATTCTAGATAGTAAGTTAACAGCAATTTAGATAACAAAAAATATACACAGGATATTATTCTCTCACCTGCGTATTACGCAGACTTGATAAGGCGTATCAGTAAGGCATGTCAGGCGCTAATCACGGGTCAGATCGAGTAAAGAGTGATAGCTTTAATGATAGGACCCCATGGAGTGTCGATACCTATATTACACTCCCATAATCGGTAATACAATCTTATGATTAAAAGAGAAAAAAAAACCCTCATTGATAATATAACGTAGGTATTACATATATTAAAAGCGCTCGTAACAGGCAGTTGTACCACTGAACTGTGGTTCCGGAACCACAACATGCTCAGAATCACATTGTCATGGTCGAGATTCCGCACTATGTGCATACCGCGCGAGCGGAACATGACTGTTGTCTGATACGCTATTCTAGTGTGACATATATTTCGATGATTGCATTACAAGTTGAACTGCGGTGGGTTTGTCGTTGTGTGTTTGGAATGGGATAAGTCCCATAATAATACCGAAAAAAAGTGGAAATACTACAGTGCACCGCTTGATTGTCATTAACAAGTCATGGTTCTGTAATAAAACAGAAACTTGTCTATGGTTTGGACAAGTCCACTTAGTTAACGAAGGGATGGACTTGTTGGCGGGAAATACAATCGTGAACCTTCAAAACTCCTGTTTCCTTGATAAATAATGTGTAATATTCGTGTATAACCATTGTGTGTTCATAAACGTGCACGGGTGAAGGATTAAAGTAAAATAGTATAACTTGACTTTTCAAGTTTTTCCAAGATGTCCGGTAGATTTTCAGTATAGTATCCACAGCTTTACTGATAGAGGTAGGGGATTCACTTGATCATCATTATCATCATCAACATCAGAGGTACACATAATTTTAAAATAAATATTAAGAAATACTCGACACTGGCGAAAATAGCACTATTTTGTAGCCAATTGCCAACCAATAAAAAAGAAGAAGAACGAAGGGATGAAGGTTGTTTTTTAATGTGTCTAAAAGTATCGTCCTTTCTTTTTTTTATACACGATAGGGTCGAGGTGCCATGTCTGGTTGCCCCCGCAGGATACCAGCGTGAAGCAGCCGCCGAACACAATGGGAGGGTCCGTGTCTGGCACGCAAATGTTATCTTGACAGAACGTCGCCGTCCCTGAAAGAAAAAAGCGTTCTCTAGAAAATATACCGTGCCAATAAAGTATAGAGGCTTCGAAACTCGTTCTTTCTCACTCGCACAGTTCAGGTCATCCGGGCGAGAAAAACTCATTGTGTCGCACGGATGCCTGAATTTCCAACATATACCACTAAAACCACTACAGTTTACACCCGTTTGTAATTAAATAAATATCGCCAGACGAACACACCAACTATACGGTCCCACACTAAGCAACGCTTTTAAAGGTACAATAAACTGGGAGCGAACCCTGTACATAATCACACTAATATTATAAATCACATTAATATATTAAATGTGAAAGTTTGGATGGATGGATGTTTGTTACTCAATCACGCCAGAACGGCTGAAGGGATATGGATGAAAATTGGCACAGAGATAGATTATAGTCTGGAATGGCACATAAGCTACTTTTTATCCTTTAAAAGGAACTACTTTTTAATCGCGGGTAACACAGCAGGCGCAGCTAGTACTTATATAGATATCAAACATTTATGACTAGGGTTAACATTCGTGCACCTCACTCAAACTTTTTTCCTACCAGAATTCGATTACCAGGAGCACTACGACTCCCATTAAGCTAATCAGATCTTCGAGTTATCTTTTAGGTTTAACTTCTGCCTAGCCTCCATAATACAGTCCCCTTACCAACATATCCTGTAGGTCTCGCCTGCCTCCTATTCTTCACATAGTCAACCACGGCTTTGGATAGCGCATAGAAATGCTTGCTAGCTTTATATCTCATTTTAGCGAGGGCAGCATCGCAGTCGGTCTTGTCGGCTCGGCAGTGGTACACCAAGTTCCTGGTGTTGGATTTGATCATCTCTTCGCGGAGTACCTGGTACTTGCTGTCCGTATACAGCATCTGGGCGAAACGGACGTTGACTGAGGGAAATTAACATTTAGTATGATTCAAACTTCGCAGTTGTAGTGGTACGTTGGACAGATTCTAGACGAGATAGATTTTTAGTGGGATCTTTTTCTTATATGTACTCATTATTGCAAGGTCAGATTCTTAGATAGAAATATTCTTTAATGGATAGTTTCTTACATAGATATAATCTTAGATGGTCATAGAGTCTTGAAGCGACAGATTTTCAGGAGGATAGATGATCAGATGGACAGATTTTATTCCGGAATCCGGAACTTTTGCGCAGGATCAAAGAGTATGCACCACAGTTTTGTCTACATTATGGTCCTCATCATAGTAGCCAAAACTGTAGTGTTTTGAAAAATTAAAAAAAAACTGCAGTGAAATTGGTTTATTTAATCTAGAACAATATGAAACAAACCAAAACATAACTCTTCTGAAGCATTGACCTCTCTTTGAGTTGCATTTTGGTTAACAGTTTTACTTGCGTATAGGAATACTAGCTGTTGCCCGCGACTTCGTCCGCGTTGTATTTAACACAGACATACATTGTTTTTTTTTGTGAGACTCTATTTTGTTCTCTAAAATAAAAGTAGCCTAAGTTACTCCTTGTTACATCAGCTATCTGCCAGTGAAAGTCCCGTTAAAATCGGTCCAGCCATTTCAGAGATTACCCGGAACAAACAGAGAGACAGACAGACAGACAAAAAATCTAAAAAAGGTTGTTTTGGTATAGGTACCGTGTATACATCCAAATGCATTTAGTAAAAAGCGGTTATTATAATATTACAAACAGACACTCCAATTTTATTTATATGTATAGATATGATAGACAGTACTTACGTCCAGACCCAACAATATATCCGTCCAACTCGCAAATGTTAGACAAACATAGCAACACACTGGTGACCAGTGCTCTCTTCATTGTTGCGCAGTGAACTACAAGATCTTTGGCGGTGACGCCATTAGCAACATTACCATTTTATTGGTCAATTCCTTTTAACGACCTACAAATTGGTCGTAAAAGTTATAGACAAATTGAATTTCGTAGTTTCACGCATACATGACTATTTGCTGCATTGATAGCAATGACAAGACGTGTGCTATGATTTATTTGTCTTTTAACGGCCAACGGCCACCGTATTCAGAAAACAATAGTAACAAATTGTGCAAATAGATTCCTTCTAGTAATCGAAAACGCAAAACCCAATTAACAATTCCATTGTTAAACAAATGGAGGAAGAGGGACCCACCATTGACCCTCGGCTTGTCAACTTTTCCAATTATAGTCGAGTGCGAGATTATTCGTAAGCTAACTGTATACTTTATAGTCTACCGTATTTAGACATTTTGTATGGAGAATTGAACGTTTTAACTACCGACCGCTAGAGCCGCTTTTCAATTTTCCATACAAAATGTCTAAATACGGTGGACTATAAAGTATACAGTTAGCTTACGAATAATGTCGCACTATATTTAAAGACTATTTTTACAACAGTTTGCAGCCACCAGTTCTTACTCAACAACAAACCTTGATTTGTAGTTCACATTACAAATTCGACAGAGAAATGATAAAACATTTAGACATCTGTGGTCTGTCGGCGACAATGGTACAGTGAAATTCCTAAAGGTGGTCTAACAATGCTCTGGGCTCCGGCGGTCGGTCAGACGCGATAGCACCTAATATAAACCAGGTTTCACGCTTCAAGTTAATCTCTTGTCCATTTGCGGTGTGAACACAGTTGTGGGTATAGAAGGACTAGACAGAACTATTCTTTGATGGGCTATGAGCAAAAAAGAAAAGGATTGAACTGAAAAGAACTTCAGACTTGTTTTTATTAAATATTGCCTCGTTACCTGGTTGAAATAACACTTTGTTTTTTTTTTACGTTCCCGACGTTTTGTCTGCTATATAGCAACCATGGTCACGGGAGGGCTGAGGTGTTTGACGTCCTAGTGTCATAGTTTGGTCTGGGGTATCCTCATATTTAATTGAACCGATCCACGCAGAACGTGCTCACAGTGTCTTCAAGTCTTAAAATGGTGCGTTTGGTTTTTAGCAGCCGTTTCGTCGGGAACGTAAAAACATAAAAAACTACCCTTGTAGGTTTATGAATAAAATAGCAGTGTTTGATTAGTCACTGAATGCGATAACTAGGTGAACAACCACTTAATCTTCTTAACGTAATTGGAATAGAAGAAATTAATGTTTTCTAACGTACCTTTGCAATATTTTTACTCCAAACGAAACGTGTCCCTAATCCCTATCTCACAGTCCCACTATACAACTGCACAGCTCTATGTAACCTATAGTCTATGGTGCCAAGTATGGACAATATGGAACGCATACTATCTACCCTGGCCATCGACAATATTGTATGGCCTGTACTAAGAAACGCGGGATTAATCCTAGATGTTTACGAATAGAATGCTGGCTGCTATAACTTTGGTTAAATTAAACTAGCTTAAGAACCTAAATTTTGTTTAAGAAAAAAGTTGCTTTAACATATTTAATATTTTTTAATACTATGATCGACATTTAAGTTCTCACCACACTCCACACTTCTGTCAAGATCTATAGCGGTATCCAACGAAGACCATCGTTCAACTCTTGGTATGTTCCGAGAAGAATTTTTATCTTGGAACCCGCAACAAAAACTTCAAGGAGTTAGAAGAACATTATCCACCGCCCTCCATAGTAAAGCGGGAGACAAAAGACAACGTCTAGTAGTAAGAGTCATGTGTCTGTGGCAAACAACCTACTTATAAAAAAAAAACACTAGAAAAACAGCAACTGTGTGGTCCCAAACTAGACAACTCTTGTACCGAACATTAGACTGGTACTTCCAGCAGATGCTTGTCGAAAAAATATAGAAGCATTCTATGATGAACGAACAATACCTTATTACAGACAATGCATTTGTACCCAGCAATGTATCGGTCCTCGCCCGAACATTCTAACAACCGATTTAGCATACTACAAATTGCGTACGTTGCTAACAAACGCACTAATTGTCGAACAAAATAATGCATCAGGCGCTTATCGGCGCCTGCGCACCGATACAGTGGCGCCGGACACGATATAATTAGCCGATTGCAGCCATTGTGTGTTGTCCGTTACGCATTTAGGCATTGATGATATTTAAATATGGAATTCGGTTTCGAAATTTGAAATGCTAGGAGCTGATAGGTCACGGTTTAATTGGCTGGCTACAGGCGTTTATCGTTCGTATTGTAGGGACTTAGATAATTTGTTCTTGTATTGTTTTAGCAGATTTATTGTCTAGTCGAAATTTTAGCTAGTTGCACCCTTATAGCTATAGCCACAGTGGCGAATGCTGCGGAGTGCACTAAAATGCTCGTGTTATCTTATGAAACTGCAAAAGCCTTCTGCAGCCAAAAGCACTTATAACAAAGTCTGATTACAAAAATAATATTTTTCAAGTATCAATTGATTTCTGAAGCAATTGATACGCTATTTTTGCCTGCGGTTTCCCTCGCCGAATTTTGTTCTGCTGCAGGCATCTGCTGTACGACCTCAATATGCCCACAACGTGATGATTTGTTACCTAATATTTCGAGTCTAACTCTAAGCTATCCAATGTTGAAAGCCCTGTTGAAATTGGTACAGCAGTTATTCCGTGACATTCAGACAAATAGACACACAGGATTATAAAAACGCTTTGCCAGTGATAATCAGAATCAGAATATTATTTATTCATGTAAACCATTAAGTACAGTGCTTGTGAATCGTCAAAAGATACAAAATGCTAAGCTACTACTTTACCCGTTTGGAACGCCGTTCCTATGGAGAAGAACCGGCAAAAAACTCCATGGTTGCTCTTTTTTTAAATATATTTTACATTATGATATGTGTCGAAAGAGTTTATTGCACACATTTTTTTTTATTTACAGCCTCCACCAAAGTTTTGTTTTATTATAGACAGTTAGATAAACAATAATAGCATACCTTAAACCAGGATTGACTTATACAACTGTTATAGAACAAATACAAGCACTATACAACCCGTAACTATTGCATTCCTTCCAGAATTGATTTTAACAATTTGCTGCTATCATGTTCAAACATTTTGAAGCCTCCAATCGTAGTCGATCCGACATTATATCAAATAGTGTTTATATTATCAAGACGCAAATATTAGTTACAAATAACAATTCACATATAAAAATTAGTAGAAGACTTAAGTTTGTACATTGATGATATTATTATCTGCAAAAAATGTGTCAAACCAAATCATCTATTTAGTTTTTTTATGTCTGTGAACCCGTATTTCTTCTTTTTTAGGTTGGCAATCGGTTAAAAAATAGTGCGTTTTTTTCCAGTGTCGAGTATTTCTTGCGAGTTATATAATTATAAGTACATTTGATGAAAATGATAATTTTGATGATGAAATGAATCCCTTACCACTAGCAGTAAAGCTGTGGATAGTTTACTGATAATATACGGATAATTTACCGGTCATCTTCGGAGAACTTGAAAACTCAAGTTATACAATTCTCTTCACTCGTGACTGTTTATGGTCACACAATGCTTTATATGCCACTAATATTACACATTATTTATCAAAGCAACACATTTATTAAAAAATAAAACAAAATTACAACTTCACGGTTAAAATTACCACCAAAAAGTCCGATCTCGTAATTAAAAATGTACGTTTATTTTATGAAAAAAATAAACACATTCATTTGTTTATTGATTGAATGGAGACTCAAGGGTAGTGCAGATATAATATATTTGGGTCATATTGGTTTCTTTCACAATGTTTCATAGCGGTATGTTAGCTAGATATTTTTTTTAAGTAGCAGTATGCATGCTTCAATTGATTTATGGACGAGTGAAACCGAAAACATAAGCTTGTGTTTCTCCAGGCTACAATTACGATAGCCTCTGAGACTGGTTAGTCCATTCTTAGTGGGTGTCTTTGCAAGAATTATGATGGACAACCGGACAGACGGGGTTGTTGCAGGTGGATTTATGACCTGGATACCCGTTAACCATGTATCTATCAGCCAACTTATAGGTGCAGTTCAACAAGGAAGCATTCATTTAATAATGACCCTTGAGTCTTAGACAAAAGGGGTTCACGTACATTTTGGGAGGTCAAACTAATTTTGGTAGCTGTGTACCATATAGCCGTGAGCCAAGTTATAGTTGCAGACGAATCCTGAGGATTCTATTCGAAAATGAGGCTTAAAGTCTTTAACTGAAGGGGGTTTGTTGAAGTCTGGGAGGTCTGAAGTATTTTTGTAATTTAAGTTACAACTGTACGGGGTGGTCAAGTCTATTGAACGATTTTATTGTAGAATCATATTAGGGTGAGGTAGCTTATAGTTAAACACGTGCAGGCACAGATGACCATTATTTACTCTGAACAGAAGCTTTTAAATTCAATTGCCATAGGGAATCAATATCGATAACTTGAAAAAATACTTACGTACCTAATCCAGAACACAGACGATTTAAAATTATGTTATAAAAACAGTGGCAGCATTTGTAAAATGTCTGTCTAACTTTGTTAGGACAATAATAATTATAATATAATAATTCCAGCCCTTTTTTAATCTCCCACAGCTGGGCACGGGCCTCCCCTCAATGTGAAGGAGGATTAGGCCATAGTCCACCACGCTGGCCCAGTGCGGGTTGGCGGACTTCACACGTCTTTCGAGGGGTTCTCTCAGACATGCATGTTTCCTCACGATGTTAGGACAAAATGTGGTTTAAATACAATTCGAACATAATCTTGCTATAGTAGTCAGTAATAGGTTTCTCTACCCTAGTCTTAGAAGCTGTGAATGATTACATTATAGCGTATGTAGAGCAAGGATGATGTTTATATCGACCACACAGGGTATAATCTACATTGTAGAGTTCTTAATTATCTACTCTAGCTTTTTCATCATAGACGAGCTGCCATTTTGAGAGTCTGAGGAGTGGAAATGTTGTTTTCTATACATATAAATAAAATTGGAGTGTCCGTTTGTAATATTAAAATAACCGCTTTTTACTAACTGCATTTGGATGTATACACGTTACCTATACCGAAACAACATTTTTTTAAATTTTTGTCTGTCTGTCTGTCTGTCCGTCTGTCTGTCTGTCTGTCTGTCTGTCTGTCTGTTTGTTCCGGCTAATATCTGAAATGGCTGGACCGATTTTGACGGGACTTTCACTGGCAGATAGCTGATGTAACAAGGAGTAACTTAAGCTACTTTTATTTTAGAAAAAAAAATAGGATCTCACGAAAAAAAAATTTAAACCAATGTTGCAGCGCAGCGCCTGATAAAGTTTGATAGCAACAACCTGCAATGCGTCCCGCGGGCTCAGAATGGGCGAGCAGGCTGTTGTCAACGGTTGTCTTTGTTGAATACCACGCGGACGAAGTCGCGGGTAACAGCTAGTTATTATATAAAAGTTGATACATTGTTCTATACTTGTATCTGTCACCAGTAAGTCTAATAGGTCAGTTCTTCTAAAATAATTAATAATAAATTTACTTGTACTGTATACTTAAAATATTATAGTAATTCCTACGTTATGTTTACATAGATAATTATTGTAATAATTTCTATGAGCAAGCAACGCACGGTTGAATCAGTTCATTTAAACATAAACTATTAAAGGTACATGATAGAATAATAGCGATCAAAATGCTTTCAAAACAGGTACCTACATTATTTAGAATCCGGATTGTATTGTGCGAGACGGTTATCGCGGCCATTGCGGCCATTAGCAGACGCCATCTTATAACAGCATTGTTTCCCCCAATCGCGTGCCGCACGAGCGCGGCCGGAGATTGCCGGAGATGCACGAACTTTAAAATTAGATCGAACGATCTAATTGATGATGAATAAGTTTTGTCAGGGGGTTTGGCGGGAAACTGTAAAGTCATGGCGTCAGTTATGTTTTAATTTCTAAAACTAGTGTTCCTGCGAGTTGTAGTGAGTGATATAAGTGGAATATTAACCATTATGGGTTCAGTAAAGTGCAAAAGTGTAGGTAATTGAAACAGAGTGACGAAACATGGCTTTTCAGTTTCTCACAAAAAAACCATGAAAAATCTTTCGGTAAAGTATCCATCACTTTACTGATTGAGGGATGGGGGGGTATTTTACTTGGGCCTAGCTTTTGGGCTTGTGCATATATTAAAAAACAGAAATAATTTACATTACTTGACATTGGCAAAATACTCATGGTGATGCCAAATTAAAAAAAAAAGTTTTGTCAGCTATATTATGACATTACAAAAAAAATAGAGACACTATACGAGTACTAACACTATTACTGAGTATTTCTGTATGTGTACTACTTAGGGTAGTTAAAATATTATATTGTTAACTAAGTCTGCCTGCCCGTCTACGCTGCCTGGAGCCTGAAACAGATGCCGTTTACAAATAAAAAAGAAACATAAAAAAGGCAAGCCGAATATCAAAGCAAAGGTGCGATGAGCGCCTCGTTATATATTGAAAAAAAAAACAAGTCATTTGACTATGGTATCTACAAAATGTTTAATAGTCACAATAATTTCTTCGTAATTAATGGTTCTCTATCAAGTTAAAGTAAAGCAATTCGTGCGATCTGACAAAACCATTGTTTACTGGATACCGGTGCATTACCTCTTTGTGTTGCGTTTATGGAATATAATGCGGTGTTCACTGGTCCTTAGGCATGATTGTATTAATTAGAATTATTATAACGCTGCCCTACATAGCCTGGATATTTGATACAAAATAATGCCCTGACGCAGAGTTGCAGAGGCTTAGAATCGGCTAGGGCGACTTTTGTTTCGTTTTATAATGCTATTAAAAATAATAATACTTAAAAGGGCTGGCCTTTTAATGTCCCACTCTTAGGCACAGGCCTCCCAGTAATGCGCGGGGGATTAGGCTATAGTATATGATAAAAAAAAAGTTTTTTATTTCCGATGATATCCGGTAATCCAGCAAGAATCCATAGCTATATTGAGAGGGGTTTCGTTTCATCATCATCATGGTCATCGATAATATCATTTTGAACCGGGGTACCTACTACACCTACAAAAAAAGAGTCAAGAATTTTACGTGACACTGGCAAAATCGCTCTATTTTGTAGCTGTTTGACAACGTCAAAAAATAGAAGATGGCTCGGCCCTCGGCCTCTACTATCTACTTGTGTGGTCTCAATAGTGTCAGTGATCTCTTTTTCTTTATTTTTTTTTATTTGGCATCGCCATAGGTATTTTGCCAGTGTCGAGTAATATTTTTTTTTCTGTTTTTGATCATATGAACAGGCCCAAAGGCTAGGCTCAAGTTAAATACCCCCCATCCCTCAATCAGTAAAGTGATGGATACTTTACCGAAAGATTTTTCATGGATTTTTTGTGAGAAACCGAAAAGCCATGTTTCGTCACTCTGTTTCAATTACCTACACTTGTGCACTTTACCGAACCCATAATGGTTAATATTCCACTTATATCACTCACTATAACTCGCAGGAACACTAGTTTTAGAAATTAAAACACAACTGACGCCAAGACTTTTCAGTTTCCCGCTTAAAAGTCCCCTCTTTTTCTTTACTAATGGCCTTATTCGATTGAGTCAGGCTTTTTTTTATTCTGCCAATGTCGACGTATTGCCAGTGATTCCTATTACTTGCTCCCACGATCACTGTCCACCCTTCATTTTATAATCAGCTTTTTAATCTTCTCCTCATGAATGATGATAATGGAAGGTTCGTGCGAACTAATACCTGCTACACATTACTTTACTAGTCAATTAATACAATGTATTTCCTTCTATAATTGGCTAAACATAATAGCAAACCTGCTAATTGGACTTCAAACGGGCTCCCGAGATTAGATATCGAGATAATATCGATTCGTTTTGTATCGATATGGTTTTTATCGATTTAGCAGAAGCAATAGCAGTGGCTGGCTCGCGTCGTCGAACGTGACGCACGCGTAAAGCTCTTAGTATATTTTGCGTTCGTGCTTCGTTTAGATTGCGGTTTAAGTTACAAGTAGTAGTAGCAGAGTGAGTTAGTAGGCATAGAAGTTGCATGCTTTCACGTATGAATTATCATCAAGTCTAGCATAGGCGGCAAAATTTGGGATGTATCGATTTTGTCTCTTTCTTTCCGTATGAATTAAGATAAGAAAGAGCAACTCGGTACGACAAACGCCCAAAGACATCAGACAAAATCTTGCGGGGGTTCTAAAATAAAAGTAGTCTAAGTTACTCCTTGTTACATCAGCTATCTGCCAGTAAAGTCCCGTGAAAATCGGTCCAGCCATTTCAGAGATTAGCCAAAACAAACAGACAGACAGACAGACAAAATTTTTAAAAAATGTTGTTTTGGTATATGTACCGTGTATACATCCAAATGCACTTAGTAAATACCGGTTATTTTAATATAACAAACAGACACTCTAATTTATATTATTTGTATAGATGCTACGTCTGTTATTGAAGGTCATTTTGAATAAGCCTGTTGTCGCAAATGTCTCAGTACTTGCACCACGCCGGGGCTAGCGATCGGCATTGAGCATCTGGGTGTCCTGACGCGACCGGCCTAGTCCTGATACAACCAATAACTTTTTGTTTCGCTACTTCTAATGTTTAACGCTCAATCCGAGCAGGCTTGGTTGCTTATAAGGCCGCGTGTTATCCCACTATATAATATTATAAATGTGAAAGTTTGGATGGATGTTTGTTACTCAATCACGCCAGAACGGCTGGACGGATCTAGATGAAATTTGGCACAGAGATAGATTATAGTCTGGAATAGCACATACGCTACTTTTCATCCCGGTGAAAAGGACATACTTTTTAATCGCGGGTAACACCGCGGGGGACAGCTAGTACTGTTATAAGGCCGCGTGTTATTGGAAAAAATGGTGCGTAAATAGTGTATACAGCAAAAAGTTTATAGTATAAGTACAGATTATTAATAAAATGTATAAAGGGGTTTCTCCTTCTTTTTTTTTAGTTTGGCAATTGGTTACAAAATACTGCCATTTTTGCCAGTGTCAAGCAATTCTTGATAATTGTTATTGAATTATGTATACCCCTGATGATAATGTTGATGATGAGATTAATCCCCTACACCACTATCAGTAAAGCCATGGATACTTTACTGAACATTTACTGATCATCTTGGGAGAACTTGCTAAATCAAGTTGTACAATGTTATTTCAATTTCCTTCACACACAATGGTTCATTTCCCACACATTATTTATGAAAGAAACACATTTTTTGGAAAAAAAACAAAAATTGTCAACTTCACGGTTTAACTTCCCGCCAAAAAGTTCTTATTAAAATTAATAATTGGTATTACTGGCCACATATTGCACATCCTCGCAAGTGTATGCAGCCAGTACGTGGGTTGGATAATCTCAACTAATAATGTGTCGCAATATTTAGTGTCTACACACAGCCTTAGCTTAAATCGTGACCGCTACCTGTGGCGATTTACTTATCTCTTATCTATGAAACAATTAAGATTTACTTAGATGTGCCTATAAATAAGTGAATTGTTTTTATCTATATATTCTTATAAAATCTTGATTGATATTTTCAAAACAGTTTGTTAGTTGTATATGTGGTGTAACAATAACAGTGTTAAATATTTTAACAGACCCAACAGTAGGTTATAAAGATAAAACTCCCAAACAAATAAATGAAATTATTAGACATTACAAAATTACACCTCGTACTGAGCGCACGGCCAAACTTCATGAAAAAAAAATCAAACATCTATTACGCAATTATTTCATAGATCCACGTGATAATTTTATATATTTTTGTTTCTCAAAATTATTGATTTTTGTACATAATAAATAAGTAAACCGAAATGTTGGTGGTTCGAGCCCACCTGGGGGCGAAATCACTTTATCGTCATAGCGGTAATCGTCGGCTGAAATCGGCAATCCTCGGTTGGTATCATCGGCCATCTTCGGGTCAGTTCGCAGGTTGAACCGAGACAACGTCAGTACATTTAAATATCTGTGGATTGCATGTAAACAGTTAGTACATCTCAAATCTGATACGGACTCGTGGCAAGGTATGCATCGGTAAGTCGGTATCGATATGACAAGCGATTCTTGACTAAAATTGTTGTCTATGTATACACAACCTTAGTAGGTAGTCAGGTGCTTACGTATGCTACTCCATTGAATTTGGTTCACAATACATAATACTCCTCGTACCTAACTAATAATTCCTCCCACTATTTCCACTCATACATTAAGTTTTGTATCGTCTAATCTTAAAACGAAGTAATATAACTTATATACACCATTCGATGACTACAATTTAGCCCAATTTTGCTATTGTGTTTAGAACTGGCCTCAGGCCCTGCATTGGATAGGCTGTTCTGTACTTCGGGATCTAAGGGCGCGACAGTGGCCCCGCCATGTCGAGCAAACAATATTGGCACGGCCGTACTTTAGCGGAAAAGGGAAGATCTTCCAGACAGGCGGGTGAGATGCCTGGTGGGGCGGCCGCTATGCCCCGACGGTTATTGTCGGGATCTTGTATATATGTTACGTGCTCCGAAAACTCTTATAGCGCGATTCAGGATTGTGTATTGTTCTGAATGCGTCTGCAGCGCCATCTGTGCTCTGTGTAGCTTGTCGTGCGGTTTTGGTTCGCTACAGTACCATGCTTTTCTCGAAGCAATTCACGGCACTTTTAAGGCCCCGTATCTTTATTGTGAGTGAAACTACTATGTTATCTCACCATACTACATATTAATAATATGCAGTATTAATCTGGTACACCAAACCGTTCATTGTGTCCAATCAGGGCCTGCAGTAACACCTACACGGAACAAATCGGTAACGACTGCTCCACTTCGCGTCTACGCGATTATTTGCTTCTAAATAGTAAACATAAGAGCGGTTATTGCGTACGATTCGACTGCTGCCACATTTTCATTGTAACCTGCTGCAATATTAATTTAATATAACGGTCCATTAGTGCTACTATTATGTTAAGAACTGGGATTTATTTAAGGGTCATACCCGTACGGGGACCCGTAAGGTAAATTTTTAGTCAAAGGCCGTTAATGTCACTATAAAATCAACTTTATAGTTTAGCTTTTTATGTTTGTATGTCTGTGTGTCTGTCCGGGTTAGAAGTAATTTACCTAAAGAGTATTAGAACGATGATGATTAAAATAGGCACATTTTTACATAGCATTTTTTAGGATAAGGTCACCTATTTTTCCTGGCCCTCATATTTCATAATTGCGTATCGAATTCAGGATCTCATGACAGCAAAACATTTTGTTTCCTTTTTGTTTCCTTTATAGGTAGTTAATTATTCATGTTGTCAGGGAATTTTAAAAATAAGTTTTGGCTTAGAAGCTTTAAAACGTGTTGTTAATACCTTAGTTACATACTGGATTCCGAAAAGTGGGAGAAGGATGGAGTATTTCGAGACGATCCCGTACGCAATATCTGCCCGTATTTCACTTTTAATGTCTTATTCAGAATTGAAATCCCTCGTACGATCCGTAACGCAAGTGCTCGCGTTACAGATGTGGTAATGTTAGTTCAGACAGAAAGCCCAGTCTTATGTTTTCATTCTGAATACAGGGTGTCCAATCATTGGCGATCTTTTAGAATTTTACACAGTATTGCTAAATGCTAAAAAAATATAAGTTAAATAAATGTTGTATGGAAATGTGTTGGTAAAATTTATAAATAATGATATATATCGTCAGACGAACACACCAACTATACGGTCCCACAGTAAGCAACGCTTGTATTGTGGACACCGTACAATGGACTGGGGGCGAACCCAGTATATATTACTTATATAGATATTAGACTATATATTAGATTAGATCCATGACTTCGGTACAAACATTCGTGCTCATCACATAAAGTTTGTCCCTACCAGGATTCGAACCCGGGACCATCGGCACAGAAAGCTGGGTCACCACCAACTGCGCTAATCAGGCCGTGGACAAATTGGAAGTCTACAATCGAAAAGTGGAAGATCAGAGTTAAGAGATACACTATGATTTTGAAATCATCCTGTACACATATGAAGTAGGTAGTCCTGAGGGCGGTATTTGTGTACGCAAGCCTTCTTTAGCCCTCGTAGACATGGAATTAGAGATACCTAGGGCTTAGATGTCCTTAATTAAAGATTATCTACACCTATTTTCAAATATAATACCTGTTAGGTATTGAATTGTTCTGAATAATGATAAATAAACTATATAGTAGTGTATTTGTCTTTGTGTATTATAGCTGTGATGGCCCAGTTAGTAAAACGCTTGCCTCGGTAACGAGGATTGCAGGTTCAAATTCCGGCATCGCTCCTCTGGGATTTCATGTCCGAATCTCATTTTCAACCATGATTATCACTTGCTAAACGGTGAAGGAAAACATCGTGAGGAAACCTGCATGTCTAAGAGAACCCCTCGAAAGATGTGTGAAGTCCGCCAACCCGCACTGGGCCAGCGTGGTGGACTATGGCCTAATCCCCCTCGCATTGAGGGGACGCCCGTGACCAGCAGTGGGACTTTAAAAAGGGCTGGAATTATTATATGATTATTATTGTCTTTGGTACTTGCCCACCTTATTTACTTACGGATTATTAACGCTATATTCTAGTTCTAAATAAAGATACCCATTCACAAACCACCTATTACCGCCAATTCTTATCAAACGCAATCCGAATGCGGGTGGCATAGCCCAACAAATATAATTTCATCAAAACTATAACACGCAGCCATTTTTAATATCATAGCAATAAGGAGCAAGTTCCTATGACAGCGGCTCTACCAACACCGGATTCAACGTTGTATACCCCATAGATATTGGTCCACAATGACTATTGGACATGTCAAACAATTGAAGAATTCTCGAAGCAATAAAGTCGGTTTTTCCTTGAAACATAAATGCAACACTGTGGTCCTCGGGAGGCAGATCAGAGTTTAGTGCAATGGATATTGTTTTTAATGGTTAAGACGGGAAGTCGAATGTGTTGGCTAACGAAGTGGTGATAGGTCGGTAATGGACCGGCTTCACGCCACAGATGTCATCGCAACACAGAAATGAGTGGAGCAGTCGTGACTTTATTGTTTTACTAATAATAAGTCATTCCCTACGTTCATTCCCTGCGCCCATGGGAGGATATAGCGTTATCATTTCTATGACAAAGATCTAGGCGTTCATATGTTAATGTACCTAATTATGATGTTTCTATCAAAATATTTAATCTTTGTTTTTTTTTAAATTTGATTAGAACGGCCATAAGCTGTACTAACTAAAGAGTATACAACAATGTGAACAAGTTATAGGTAAGCTGTGAGACGACGAATAATATAAGCCTTTAAGGTATTGAAGAGTTATAATATTTTCAACTAGCTGTCCCGGCGAACTTCGTACCGCCTCAGAATCAAATGTACGAGAAAATGAATTATCGTTATAATTATTTTAGTGAACTCTTCCCATGTATCAATAGTTATTCAGCTATTGAATGCGTAGACAAATTCAAAGATTAAAGATCATAATAATCAGCCCACCATTTTTGAGTTATAAATGGTGAAACTAACGCAACTTTGATTTAAATATATGAAATAGCAAAAAAACCTTAGTGCCAAAAATGTTTTTTTTTTTATAGATTTTTAGTATGTATGTACTACGATAAACGCCTCTAACTAAGCCAAAGCTTGCGCTAGGGAAGAGCTCATGTCAATAATTTAATGGCTGGTATACATCAAAGCATAATCTGCTAGTGTAAAAATATTTAACCTCACTAGCGACTCTAAAGCTTTGACTATAGTACGGAGGGCAACTGTTACAGCTCGCGTTGAATCCATCGCCGGCTCATTAAGAGAGTCTCGTGCGTACAAATTGTCACTTAACCCTGTATTTGCTGGCTCATCAAACGTTTGTTTTACATTGACGATGCAAATTAGCTAAAATCTGTTGCAAGCATCGGAAATTTCCATCCAACGGAAACAGTTGGGATACGTGTTAAGTGAACTTGTACATGTCTAGTTGCTGTTTATTATTCACTCTTCTTCTAGTTAACGTGAACTACTAGTTAACGTGAACGTAATGATTGGATTTCATTCTCATGTTTATTGGTGAAGCCAATTCATGTTAAATTGTTATTAATTACGCACAAAGTGTCCGTAACAACTCGTGGTCGAGTTGTTACGAGAAGTTGCAGAATACCTTATAAATTAATCGTAATCATGCAAGGTATTTTTCTTAGTGTCGTATGTCCGAATTTAACTTTTTCAAACCGTTTAGCTACTGCTCAGCGAATAGTCCATTACTTTTTATAGTCCAGAACCATTACGCCGCACACACTGTGCGACTTAGCAGAGGTAGTTTATTCATTCATTAACGTCTTAATTAGACAAGTGCAGAATTGTGCACTTAGCTACATATTTATGTCCCTCGACTTGTTATTGGGACTGTGTTTCAGAGCAGTGCTATGCTATACTATAAAATAGCTCAAATCTATATCTATACTAATATTATAAATGTGAAAGTTTGGATGTACTAATATTATAAATGTGAAAGTTTGGATGGCTGGATGCATGTTTGTTACTCTATCACGCCAGAATGGCTGAACGGATTAGGATGAAATTTGACAAAGAGATAGAATATAGTCTGGAATAGCACATAGGCTGTTTTTTATCCCGGTAAAATGTATGGTATCTGTGGGATAGATTTGTTTTAATTTTGCATAGAGCAAAGGATCGACATGATTTTTTGTATATGTTGTGATAGTTTAGGGGTCAGAAAATGACATAGGCAAATTTTTATCCCGGAAAAATGCACAGTTCCTATGGGATAGCATACAGGAACCGTGTTTTTTAAACTTTTTTTTTTTCGCGGGTAACACCGCGCGGCGCAGCTAGTATTTTATATTTAGTGTAACAAATATTTTAGTTTTTTGCTGCATACACGCGATCGGTGCGATCTATTTGTTGACACATATGGTACCATATTTTGTTATACCTTAACAAGTACAAACATGTTGATTGATCATGGATGAC
Source organism: Pheosia tremula (assembly GCA_905333125.1). Taxonomy (NCBI): domain Eukaryota; kingdom Metazoa; phylum Arthropoda; class Insecta; order Lepidoptera; family Notodontidae; genus Pheosia; species Pheosia tremula. Next base: position 1,529,252 of record HG995406.1, read on the forward strand.
TGAAAGGCTGCAGGGATCTGGTTTACAAAACCTTGACATAGATTTTAATAAATCTTGATATGATGGTCGTTTTTAATACCAACGGAAATCGTACCAAGTTCCATTCAATATTCTCACCCCCGACTAGTGAGGGTTTAAAGTGATACTCATAGACAGTTATAATGGATTATATAGCTATTATAGCGCACTTTTTCCTCTGAAATGTTCGTTATAATGCCATTATAACTGTCTATAATTTTCGGGGTTCAAATATAATCTTTTGTTTTCGTTGGCGACGCGATGTGCATAATATCGTTCGTTTTGATGGAGTGCTGGCTTTACAGTCGCGAGATTGTTAGGCGTTTAGCCGTGATCGCCACGATTGTAAAATTGCGATTTTATAGTGTGATACTGACCTTACGGGGAATGTTTCATAATATCAACAGTTTACTGACGCCACCATTCCGTTGCAATGGAGACATAGTTGTCGGCACCCACGAAGTTATATAAATAATAGTTATTATTTATATTATCAATAAATATTTCAAAGAAACACGACAAACTATAGGGTTCCACACTAAGAAACGCTTGTATTATGGGTACCGTACAATGGACTGGGGGCGAACACAGTATATATTACTTATATCGATATTAAACATCTATGACTTGGGTACGAACATTCGTGCGCATCACACAAAGTTCATCTCTACCAGGATACGAACCTGGGACCCCCGGCACAGAAAGCGTCACTACCAACTGTGCTAATCAGGCCGTCAGATATATGGATGAACACCTCGTTTATTGTTTCCTGAATATGCTACTAATAATAATTTCCTGCAAAAAAAGTCGATATAATATTTATTGTGAACTCAGGTACCAGGACCTCATAACCGTAGCGAAGTTACGATTGGACCGAATAGTTATGATAGATGCAGATCACTAACAGGCCCCTAACTAACTGTCGATGATTCACTGGCTACAAACGGCCTCGTGTTACCGATAAATCGGCCAGCGGCCTCGTAAAATAAGCCTGGAGATGCCACCCATTCATATTCGGCTGGACTATAAATGCGGCTAATTGGGCACTACTATGGCAAGTTTTTGAAATTATTAGGGTTCATTATTGATATTAAATACGAATACTACACAAATTACTGTACAAATAGAAAGGCCAGAGAGACGTGAACATAGGTTTAGGGGTAGCGATTAGACTAGCCGCGGATCGACTTAGAACAGGTCGATAAGTAACCAGATGAAATCATTTAGACTAGGTATTTCTCGTGTTGTAGATATATAAGCGGATTTTGCAAGGTCAAATGTACACGTTACATTACAGTTGATAGAGTGCAAATTAAAAAAAAATATTTCCTCACAAAAATCACAGTTCTCATTTTGGTTGGGAACCAAATTTATTTATTTTAAAATCGACTTATCGAAATTGTTTTTGGCATTACACACTTGAGTCTTTTGGCGTTGTCAAGTATATTAAAGTAAAGAATCGGAATAATATGAAAACAAAAGGTGGGTGAAATTTGGAAAAAAAATAATTTCGATAGCAAAGTAGGATAATAAAAGAAAATATTAACAATAACTTTATTTTATTAAGGCATAAGGCGAAAATAAATTACCGAATCGGTTGACATAGAACTTCTTTTTCTTCTTCTTTTACGTAATGAAATGCGATGAAATGTAAGGTTGTAAACCTGAGGGCCGGTAGCTTTTGTTTTTTTCTTAGCTTACAACGTTGACATTGGCAGAATCGTATTGAGCCTAGTCTCAATAGAAAAAGGCCGAAAAGAAAAATATAATAACTTTAATCGATAAAATCTTAGTTGCATAGCGCTAAATTGGCTTCTGAACATGACACGAGTTGTGTCATGTTATAATTAAGTGATTACGAAGAAACCAGCGATAACCTGAGGGTGCATTTACACCTCTGTGTAATAGGCACTCATTTTTCTCCCTATAATTATTGTGCCACAGGCTATCAAATACAAATGCGTTTATTGAAGTTCTGTCACCTAGTTCGCAGGTGAGGCAATATGTGGATGAGGCCATATTCATATCCATTTTATTTCATCGCATCTCATTTCGTAAAAAAATTAAGAATATTACGATCAAGACGATATATAACACCATACTCTCGACAAATGGTTAATGTCAAGCAATATTATGCAAAAGAAGCATATAGTAATTTCAATGATAAGTAGAGTACTTACTTGCTAATTTAAAAAAAAACCGTCAAAGTATCGGTACTAAATATATTTTTGAATTTCAGTTTTTTAAATAAAATGACGTTGCGAAATAAAAAATAAAAATTAGATTATTTTTTGTTCCCAGGTAACGTTTATAAAGTTCGCTAAGAAGTACAAATAATTAATTGAAAATAAGTACTAAACCACACAATACACAACACCGTGCCTTGTTGAATTTTAATTTACCAGGTTGTTTGTACGCCGCGTCAAACATTATTGTTTCTGCATACGAGCGACTATTTGTCGCTTGGAATGCAACAACTCAATGCAATTATAAAACTATGGAGGATACATAATCATATATCTTTGTCATCGTCGTAGGATCATATATGATCGTATAAAATATGTATAAACTTATTATGATCGTAAATATAATCATATTATGTTTAAAATAATGATGGTTTTACGTCTCTGAGACATCTTGATTTTTTGGGTTCTAAAGGAATTGGAACGCTTTTAGATCGGTTTAAGTTATACCCATAATCCTATCGTAAAGTAAAAATAGGATAAAAATATCGACCTCTAAATAAGGATGGACTGTGGTGTGAAGATAGATATTAAAGTTAATGTTGACCCAGATTCATTACTCCCGAGTGCAGTATTTTTATGATCATGTGTACAAAAATCTTTTTTTTTATTTATTACATTATAGGCAAGTATTTGATCTCGATCTCACCTGATGGTAAGTGACGATGAGATCTACGATGGAGCACACTTGCCTAGAAGGTTCCATCTGATCTAATCTATTCCCAAACATGCGACAAAAAAGTTACTCGCCTATCAAAGACGTTACTGTCGCGTCGCGTCGGACGCTCCCCGACAGCCTACCCCGCCGATGTCGAGGCTCGCGCCTCGTCCGACGTCACACCGTCCGATCCTTGTCAATTAGCCGCCTTTAGACTATGAATACTCAATTATCGGACGCCATAAATGGAATATGGAAATCCTCCAATTACACAGACAATAGACTTTTGCAATGGAGATTTGCGGACAATTGCGACGTGCGATGTTGTTATAAAATATTTGTCTTTATCGGGAAATGCTGCGGTCGGGGAGTCATTGCACAAAGTCGGATATGCAAAACGTCGGATAAGCAAAATGTTGGGTAAGCAATATTGTCGGATAAGACAATTTAGGTATATAATTGTCTCATGAGATTTTTCGACCTTTGACGTCACACGACGGCCTTTGACGTGTTATTAGTGCGACCATTTATTCTGTCTGTGGCGTAGCTCTAGACCAAATAAATCGATAATATTACGTTTGTTTGATAGTGCACAGTCTCTTGAATTAACGTTGTTAACGCATGTGGTTTCCGATCCACTCACACCACAACATCTATACATATAAATACAATTGGAGTGTCTGTTTGTAATATTAAAATAACCGCTTTTTACTAAGTGCATTTGGATGTATACACGTAACCTATACCGAAACAACATTTTTTACAATTTTTGTCTGTCTGTTTGTTCCGACTAATCTCTGAAATGGCTGGACCGATTTTGACGGGACTTTCACTGGCAGATAGCTGATGTAACAAGGAGTAACTTAGGCTACTTTTATTTTAGGAAAAAAAATAGGATCTCACGAAAAAAAATTAAAACCAATGTTGCAGCGCAGCGCCTGATTAAGTTTGATAGCAACAACCTGAAATGCGTCCCGCGGGCTCAGAATGGGCGAGCAGGCTGTTGTCAACGGTTTTCTTTGTTAAATACCACGCGGACGAAGTCGCGGGCAACAGCTATTTAATTAATAAAACAGATTACGACAGCATATATATTTTCTCGTTGACGTTACGTTTACCTATGTTGTTAGCTATGTTTGGGTGAAATCAGTTCTGCGGTATTTAAGATAATGTAACTATACATTGCAGGAGTTTAATGGAGCTTTCTTGTTAACTAAGTACGATAAACGCCGTGTAAACTATCCATGACTTACATAGTAAAGTTTTCGGAAGCCATTGGGGCTAGAGCCTGTTAGCGGAGCCTCAAGAATTCCTAGAAATGTTTATAGTCTTCTTATAACCTTTTCCAAATGTGTAAACTTAATCACAATAGTAAGAAATAACTTAATTACGACCTCATTGTATTGTCCTGTATAACATAATTAAAAAAAAAATGCTGTCCCCACTTGTTGGTGCAATTACAAATGATTCGACAGTATCCGAGGCCGGCGCTATTGTCGGAACTGTGAAAAATAAAAACAAATGGAATTATACACCTTTAATTGAATACCTATTATCAGGGCCAACTAATTGGGATATCTGCGTATATGTCAAATGTTTGTCTTACAGATGTTTATGTTTTTTCCCTTAATTGTTTGTCGACAAATACGACGAGTGGCCTGTGAAGTTATAATCGCTTCCAGATACAAGACATGAATGTCAAATGTTTGTATAAGGGCGGCGTCACACCGCGGACGTGACGGCGGCGGCGCGATAAATGTGTCGCACGATGTCGATCACCAAACGAAATACTGAAGGCTTTTTACAAATGAAGTGGGTAAATAGAAATGTAACACGTTTAATTGTCGTGAAAAAAAAAAGAATCATCTCATGGTAACCTTTTTATGTGCAGCTATCGTGTGTGACGTGTTTAAGATATAGAATACGTGCGCGCCGATAAAGCCGCGTCTTCTGCTCATGTCGTTTCGAAACATTCGACAAAACAAAAAAATATACTGAAGTTAAATGACAAATAATGTTATCATCAACGCGAATGAAACGGATTAAAATTTAAAAAATAAAACTAAAAACAAAAACCGTTTGCTTTATGATTGCAAATGATTTCGTTTTTTAAATTCGTCAAATGTGATGTGGGAAATGTCAGAATTCTATAAAAAAGTATAAGTAGCATCTTTAACGCAAATACTTTATTATATTGCATGATCTTGATAACATACTTAAGCGACTATAATATGAAAATGATCACAATTCAGATCTAAGCCCTGGTACATAACCCGTAGGGCGGGCACCTTGCGCTCGCGCAACCTTAATAGTATTGTCTAATTGTGTTCAGACGGCTGTAAAGAAAACTTATCGTCGATCTTTGCCAGCCTGTTATGTGATATCTACTTACTATGGAAATTGTGTGTGTCGGTTTATCTAGGATTATAATGTTAATTTAATTGTAATCTAGACTTTTTATCAAAAAGCTGTGAAGTTGTGATACTAATGCAAGCAGTTGCGGAATAAACGCTTGATGGTATTTATACAAGGTGTAACAATAATAGTGTAAAATATTTTAACAGGGCTAATACTAAGTTATAAAGATAACAATCCGAATGAAATAAATCAAATTACTAGACATTTAAAAATTGACACCCTGTACTGAGCGCATGGCTAAAAGTTACTGGATTGTTTACAAAAATCAAACATCATTTACACAATTATTTTATAGGCAAAGGAATTTTATTGTTACTTATTACAAAATTAGTACGAGTTTTGACTGCATCAATATTGATCGTGTAATCGAGTTGGTATATGCCTATAGCGGAAACGTGTCATAGTAATAAAATTACAGAAAACTTTAATTACCTTTACTAAAGACTCATACTAACGGCCCAGCTACCACCGGTGTGGTACAAGTTATTACAGATTTTGTTAACATGAACTATCTGCTGCCAAGTTTAAAAAATGGAATCCTATTGGAAGTGGACCCTGGACCTAGTATTATAGCAACACAATCCAATGTTACAAAGTGCACAATAGATATTGTGGTAGGATTGATGTCCGCGCTGCTCAAACGGACGGAGTGACTTCTAATATAGTAATGCAAGCATGTGCACAGATGATATGTAGGAAATGCATGTTTGAATTATAAATAAATATATTTAAACAATTTTGATTTGCGAATATTGCACATTGAAATAAAACTACATATTTTTTCGAATTTTATCGTGATTATTTTTTAACGGAAAACGGAAGATCTTCCAGCCTGGCGGCGCGGCCGATATGACCCGACGGTTATTGTCAGGATCTTGTATATATGTTACGTGCTCCGAAAACTCTTATAGCGCGATTCAGGATTGTGTTCTGAATACGTCTGTAGCGCCATCTGTGTAGCTTGTGGCGCGGTTGAAGTGGTCGCTACAATTTTATGTTTTTACGTTCCCGAAGTTTCCGAATTACATGAGACTGGCCAAAATGTCACTATTTTGTAGCTGATTGCCAATATAAAAAAAGAAGAAGAACTACAAGTTAAGTTCGCCTGACGTTTTGTGTAAATGCTAATAGAAGTTAGAAATTATCGCATGTAAACATTATAATTGACAGTTAATTTAATTTGCAGGCTACGTCCATGTAGCTGCCAGTTAAGTTGGCAGCACAAACTTTAACCATGGCGGTAGTAGGACGATCGATCATTGGGGATCGCTTACTCAGTTGATTAAGATATGAGGATTAAGAGATTATTCTGTCCCTAAGTACATAAAGCTGGTCCCATACGAGCTTCGTATATTTGTGTGAGCGTAGGCCCCTCGTCTCCGTGCACCTGGTGGTCGCGGGATCAATTCCCGTCTGGATCGAAAATATAATGCCTAGGTTATAGACCATTCGGACTACTGTCTGCTCACTATCGAAGTACACATTGTTCTCACACACTTATAACAATGTACTGCTCAAAAATGTAAAAACTCTTTTTAATAAAAGAGCAACTTCTTGCCCGTTCTTCTCCATAGGAAAGTTTTTTCATATATCTTCCATGTAGACAGACATAAATTATATTTTATTATATGTATAGATAGATATATTTTCGTTTGTACTTATAAGCGAGCATATAGGGGCCACTCGTGTTAATGTGCTCGTGATCGAGGTGCCCGGACCACCGGCGTGACTGTCCCGGGGAACCTAGGCAAGGATTCCTCGTGCCCCGGTACCAATCCTATTCCCAATAGTGGAGGTTAGTTTTCACAAATACCTGGGACTAGCAGTGCCCGCGAATTTGTATGCGTACATATTAGTTATATGACAATTCCGGGAAAAAAATATAAATATAATTTTCCGGGACAAAAATTTTCACGATGTTAACTGATTTTGTTATAAATCTAAAACTGTGCAAAATTTTAATAAAATCCGCCCAGTAAATTTGAGATTTAGTATTTTTTGGCTATCCTGCGGTATGCATCTCATCTGTTGCCCGCAATAAAGATTTCCTATATCCAGGTTATGAGCTATCGCCATTTCAAGTTTCCACAAAATCCATCAACCAATTTACGCGTGATGCGCAAACAGACAGACATGAACTCCTAAACACTAATAATGATAAATCTAAACTCAATTAAATAAAACAGTTAGCGGCCCTGGTTAACTGACTGTTTAACATCTAAACGACTTGTAACCGACTTGCATATGTACCGCGCTAAGATGTGACGATAACAGCGAATGCTGAAATAATGTTCTACATAACTGAACTAAAATTAAATTAAATGGTAGCGATTAAATTATAAGTATGAATTTTATTCTCATATTTGCATACACTGCAAGTTTTAGGAAGTAATACAAGTAATTTTTTTTATAATAATGAAGACTTGCATGACATGGTTTCAGATACTTCTTCTTCTTCATATTTTTTTTTAGGTTGGCAATCGGATACAAAATTGAGCCATTCTGCCAGTGTCGAGTTTCCAGCGTTGTTTTAAATATAAGTACCCCTGACGATAATTTTGATGTGTGATGAGTAAAATATTTCAATAGATGAATGAGAAAGTTATATGGATCACGTTAATGTATAAATTAACTGTGTAAATGATGTTTGATTTTAATTTGTACAGGTGTCATTTTTTAAATGCCCATTTCAAATAATTTCTTTGGGTATTTTATCTTTATAACCTACTTTTGGCGCTGTTAAAATATTTTACGCTATTATTGTTACACTTTATACATCAAATAATTACAAGTTTTAGATAATAAAACAAAATTGATAACTTCACTGTTCAACTTCCCGCCAAAAAGTTCTGATTCTTGCCGAGTGTTGCCAGCACACGCATTGTCAACATCTGGCCCGCCCTTGGCCCATGCCTTGTCAGCTTTATGCAAAGTCCGCCTCTGCATACAGATAACGGCTCCCAAGTTCCGATTTCGCCGAATAACTCACGTACAAGGAAAACGTTAAGTTTTTGCTCGTTGATCTAATTAATTTAATCGATTAAACGATTACGACTGTCATTTTGACAGTGACGTGTGTTACCTCGATGACAGTGATCGAGGATCGCCGTTGTGGAATCGAGATATAATAATATCGAGCTATATTTAGCGAATGAGCGGTTAGGCTGTAGACAACTATTAAAAGTATATTTATTTTTTGTTTGTCTGTTGATATAATTATACATTTCTTCGTTATTTAATGTTATACTGTGACATATATGTGGAAAGAATACTTGAAATATACCTATTTCAGGTAATTTCATATAAACCTTATTTTTTCGTACTTCGGGAATTTTGTAAACAATCTTGGTAGATCTCTTTAGATAATATTTTAAATACCTGTTTAGAAAATATAATTACTCGTACCCCACACACAATACGTTAAACAATGTTAATTAATATGTAAAATTGTAATTAAATCATCTTTTAACAATTTTAAATGACAAATTAAATTAAAAAGACGTGCCAGGATTATTAACCGAATTGCCCAAGTAAGGAAATATAAGGTATAAACATTCGCTAGGTATTCAAGTAAAAGCTAATAATAGGATTATATTCCTTCTCTGCCGCACTGATTTGAACTATGCAATTAGAGAGTATAACAACGAATTATTTAACGAAAAGTTTTAATTTTTTTAATTAAGACATTTAATAATTACTAAACAAACAACGACGGAGCTATCCGTTTCAAAATACACCTGTTATACTACATAGCAACGAAAGTGTGCACTGTCTGTCCGTCTGTCACGATCATTATCTAAAACAAACGGCCCAACCAGCAGCGGTGCTGTCAAACAACGAGTATATAAAAACCGATTACTAATTGGTATGTTAAGGTTCCTATTAGAAAGGTTGACGTGCACTTGCCATCCCGATTACTCCTTAAACGACGTTGGCATTGAACAGGCGATGATAAGACCGCAATCTATGGCCTCAATCGATAGTTTTTAAAACAACAAAGGTCATATAATTGTAGTTAAACGAAAAACAGAGGCATCTGCTTGTTTCGGCATGCGTGCCAAGCATGGCACGGATCATCGGCATAGGATTGAACAGAAACAATTGAGGCAGAAAAGAAAACTTTACAAATGTCACATTACTGTCACATTAATTGTAATGTCAAGGAAGTAGGTGCCTACTCTATTTGGTCACGCAAGGTTTCCTTTGAGGTGACAGAGAGAACAACAAATTCTTACATTCCTTTAAAAAAATGTCTTCATGAATGGACTTTGATCTTCGATATCCTTTTTCCACCTCAGAAATTAATTAAACATTCTAAGTTGTAATCAAAATAATGTAATGAAAATAAATAACTTACATACTTACCTAAGAAACTCAACGCGGTATTTAAATATTAATAACTGGTAACTGAAAAAAAAACGGGGGAAAAAGTGTTCGATGTTCGAGATAAATAGAAATCAAGATGGCGGCGCATCTTCTGTCAAATTGACAGCGTGCCATCCCGTTATGGCGGCGCGTGCGATCGCAATCTGCCTCGTGTCGAATTTATTAGAAAAAAAAGATAGTGAGAGTTTTAAGTGCCGGTTCTGTACATATTTTTTATATATTAAATAAGGGGTTATTTTTATCTACGTAAATAAATCTGTAGCCACGTCTGTCACCGATATTACATATCCGTTACTTTTGTTATGACATATACGTGATGGAATTTAAAAACCTGAACATCTTGAAAAGGTGTTTGATACAGTTGGATCTGAAGACTAGTTGTGTAGGTGAGGACCGAACTATAATACGGATCCCCAAAACTACCGATAATTTTAAGGGTATTGACACTATTTGACTAGGAAATATGTAACAAAAACGTTAGCAATATGTTTTTTTAATGGCGCCGAATAAACCAATCGCTCGTCCACCAGCCAGTATTGTAATTTATTTTCTTTTTCATCGTGACCTCATCTTTTATTGAAAGAGTTCGTTTTATTTTTATTATACAAAAGTTTTACCTTCATAGAATCTTAAATCGTCTAGACTAAAAGATTTTTGACGTCTTTTGTAACTATTTTGAAGCGAAATATTCAAAGCATAATAAGTGCGAAATTGGGCTATTTTTGGCGGGAGGTTTAGAGTGAGGTCGTCAATTTCGTTTTATTATCCAAAAATGTTGTTCCTTTCATAATTAATGTGCAATATTGATGGGATATTAACAATTTTGTGTTTATAATACGCATTATTTCCGCAAATGGATTGCTATTCATTCAGGAATAACTATAACATTTTGATTTTGGATCATAAGTTTGGGTACCATGTTTGGGTATTCTCCTTCTGCTAGTGCGACATTTACATAATCACTAACATTATCGGCCATACAAAAATATATCTTCAATCGCCATCAATAAAACGGATCTTGAACCATTACTATTCTTTATGGCTGCAGTTAGGAGCATAAATAAGATCTCATACATTATCCGGGAATGGCTAATGCAAATATGCAATCAGGGCCCTTGCACGCGCATCGGAAGCTAACAATGCCAAACAATTTATTTTAATGGGCATTTATTAACTTTACTATATAATATCACCTGTCTGCTGAACTTACAAAAAGTATTAACCGATTCAATAGTACCACCTAAAAACGAACTCTATTACTATGCCATCAAAAGCAAGATTTAAATGCAACTTTCGAATATCTTAACACATTATTGCATGGGGTCATTTAGTCTATGGTCGCTCCGCGGGTGGTTTAGATTATCTATGTCATGCGCCCGCGCTGCGGAGATGCGTATCGTGTATTCGGCTCTATTCGGCCCGTATCGGAAACGATGACAATGGCCGAACAAATGTGATCACGTTCGTTCGTGTGTTTAATGTATGATTGCTATTTTACGTTGTGATTGGTTATCTTGAGAATAGGGTAGAATAAATACGACCAAACTGCAGTGTCAAAATATATATTAAACCCCGAATTTATAGACGTGTTATTACTTTATCAAACGCCATATAGTACTGTGCTAAGCAAAAATCTCGTGCGCAGTACTATATGACGTCTGATAAAGTTATAAAACGTTTATAAATTGGGGGTAAATATTTAAAGAACTAAAAAACGCAGAAAAAATAACCCACCACGCCCCAATTTCTCTGGATATCGTAAAAGCTAACGACACCTACAAGAATATACCACTACTGGCTTCATGGTTCATGTAGTCAATCCAATTGTTGTGCTTTTTTATGATTTTCAAAGACTCATGCTCTTATTTGTACATATGTATGACTCCCGTCAGAGGATAGAATATTATCTTCCTAAAGAGTTTTCGCAAAGGCACAAGGTTTCTCAGCCATCATCTTACACTGAAGATCTGCCTACACTCGTGTCATTACAGCCATTTGAGAGATATTAGAGGTTCCTCATATGGACATTAGGGGTTCCAGAATTTTGTCCTGTTGTGTTTGATCATGGATCATTGTAATCCATGAGTGTGTAAGACTGGTTGAGACCCGGCAATCATAAATGGACTGCTGCGGGATCCAAGGTGGCCGTTTAATGGTGAGCTATGACTCCTGATACCTCGTTTGGAGAGGCATTTCTTTTTAAACTGTGGTACGAGTGTGTGACGATCGCGAATTGAGGATGTAATTGATTTTTCTTATTGGCTACTGAAATATTTATTTACCCTTTTATTGTTGGATTCGTCTACTATATGAAACAAACACACACATCTAAGCAATGATTATAATATGCTGATATGTGTATCTTAAATCAGGATCAAATAAAAAACGGTGAAACGGTTGTTATTTAAAAATCCGAAAAGAAAACCGCTTTTTAATTCGGTCCAGTTTTGAATTCCCTAACGGGTATTTAGTAACGATTCCAGTAGCACCGAGTCTGGGATAGTATTTAATATAGATCCAAAAAAATTACCACCCGAACCATTTATTGACCCGAGAAGAAATATTTAATCAGTAGACCGTGAAATATGACATAATCTCCGCGCCACTATGAAGCGGAATTTCCCAAAATGAAATAGGATACAATTTTTGATCGAAATAGTACGAATTAGATTTTTTTTATTATTTTTAAGGTTATCAGACATTGAAACTGATAGTAAGTATAAGACCCTATTAGGTCTTTTGGAAGTGGTTGAAATTTGTTCGCTGTAACCCGACACTTGTGACACATTTAAACTAAGCGCAATTTACAGGCGATACGAGGCATAAGTCTGTCCCGCGAGCGATGCCTAACTCATCCGAGTCGCGATCAATAACGGCGCATAATTCAAGGACACAAAGCGTGCCCGCGATAAATGCTACGCCCGCGCCGCGCCGTCTCAAATTGCAGTTGTAGGTGTTATGCTTTTGTTTCTTCAAAAAAAGTAAGTAGATCATGTTGCCGTGTCCCGGATATGGTGAAACGGTTTGACACAGACATTACGTGTTTTGAACACACCGTTCGCTATCCATATGAACGATCGTCAAACCACAGATTAAAGAATAGCTTTTACGAACAGATATTTCACATCAACTCACACATAAATAGCACTTCAACTCATACATCGCAGCGTATTTTCGTTAAAAAAATACGTAGCTATGCGCTTCTTTCTCTCGCGTAACTCTATCCATTGCAATTACGTATCGGCTCCTGCCCCCGGGGTTCTGAACGCTGTAGGTAGGTATTTATCGCGGTAGGATTGACACGTGACAAATACCCTGGTCAAGCGAATAGAAGTACTCATGGTATGCTACGTCAGGTATTTACAATCAAGCATTTCCCGAATGACGTTAAGTATGATAATCTGCACTGGTTCAGGCCAGGGTGTGCACCACAAATTGAAATGAGGCCTGTGCTTATCTGTGAGTCTTTATAGGTCCAATAATTATAAATTATTATTTATATACACCCCTATAAATAACATTAATAATAAATGCCCTATGAGCATTATTCGGTTGAGCATAGTTAACGCTCGTTACAAGTAATGTAACTAGTTACATAATGTAACGGGTATAAGTAACAAGTAATATAAAGTAACGGACGAATGCTCGACGAATGGCGATGTATACGAGACGCGGCCGCAGCGCGCTTTGATATGCCGCGGCACCAAATAGGGCTATCAACTGTTTTATTATAATAAGCTTACAATGGCATCATATACTATAGAAAGGTCAGTTGAAGATAAACTAATAGAAAACGTTGTAGTCTTATTTAATTATTAAAAAACCGTTAATTGTATCGTAATATTTATCTCAAGTGTGTAATCACATACTCGCGCATTTTACATTTATTTTACTAAAATGCTTAATACAGGTAACTGCACGATATTAACTGAATTGAAAACAGTGTTCCTCGGTTTGGAATACGAGAATGAATTCGCCTTAAGAGTCTGACAGCCCTAACTCGGGGCATAGGATGCGAGAGCTTTGTTCTGTTGTTTGATAGACCTAAAATAATATTAGACATGAATTTTGCAATAGACACTTGAATTAACGTTTCGTTTAGTGGTCATAGTAATTAAATATATCAGCTTAGAAAATATATGCCTAATTCAAGAAGTAAGCCCTTAATCTAGAAGGAACATGAGGATACTCTATTTTATACACATTTCAACGGATCATTATCATTTTTGTCATTAGCTGTGGTCGTTACAATATGTCTTGAAGATTCATTCATAACGATTCTCTATCATACATTCATCTCATCCTCGTTCATATCACTTATTCAATCCATACGTCTTCGTCTTGGTCTTCGTGTTACTCTGTCTTTAATTCATACTCATTTCTCTTTGGTCTCAAGACTTATCTCTCCTCATCAAATGCCCAAACGTCCTGGATCGGATTGATCCATTAATTGCTTGTGTGAATGGTGATAGACATTCTCAATAAATTGCATAAACTCTTTGTAGGCACGTATTTATATTTGAAACACAAAAGACACTGTTTCAACAAAAATATAATAATTCACAGAACAGTGGCAAAAGGTAGATATTTTTTTAATTTTGGTTTACGGCCCTGGGTGCTAGTCCTTTAGAGCCTTTCAGTAGTTTAGGTAAAAGGTAATGCCAAACCTTTATCTGGTACAGACCTACTGATGCGAAGATGATGAAGTGCATCACATCGTTTTCGAATTGTTTATGAAAAGAATCGATCAAATGATGCATGCCATTGTGATGAATTTAAAGCCAAACATTTAAAAAACATGATCTAATTAATTTTATAGAATAAAATAATGCCCAATAATATATCATTTGTCTCTTCACCTTTGGAATTATTTATTTTAATTGCAACCATAAACCGGAAATAATTCTGAAAAACCCTATGAATTTCATTAATCGATTTTGTGTCGACTCGGTGTTGACTTGTTTCTTTTTTCATTTATGATATGATACTTCACCAAGTTTTTTTTTTTATTTAAAATAAAACCATGCAATCTGAACTCCATCCATTATATTCAACTTCCCCCGCCAAGTCGTTGATGCGTACACCCCGCCAAAAAAGTGGTGTTCCCTATCTAGTACTCAAATTGACCCGGAGCAATATTGGCCGGCTATAAATATATATGTTAGAGCACGCACAACAATTAAATTATCATAAGGAAGTCACCGCACGCGACCAGAGAGTTATTGGATGGGGTATGATGTCGGCAACCAGCAGGCGAAATGATATAAGTTGAAATTATGTTGAAAATGTATTTTTTTTTTTGGGAAGAAGATTAAATTAGTCTTTTCAGGTTGTTAACAGCGCAACGCAAACACTCGGTCGATATTATAGGATTATTCGAAAAATATACCCCTTAAAGATCACCTGTTTTTTTTTGTCAATTTCATGGGCTGATTATTTGTAACTAGGAAGGTAGGTTTTTATTAAAATACCAAAATTTAATGTTAACGCTAAATATATTTCAAGACCAAGTATGAAATCAAAACATTTTTTATTTATGTACTTCTTCTTTTTTGATGTTAGCAATCGGCTATAAAATATACCCTTTTTTGCAAGTGCCGAGTGTTTCTTGGTAATTATTATAAAATGATCAGTAAGTACCTCTAATGATAATGATGATGATGAAATGAATCCCCTTCCCCTATCAGTAAAGCTGTGGATACTTTACTGAAAGTTTTACCCGACATTTCGGGTGAACTTGAAAACTCAAGCTATACTATTTCAATGTAATTTCCTTCACTCGTTGACATTTATGAACACACAATAGTTAATATCCTACTAATATTACACATTATATACCAAAGGCACACATTTTTAGAAAACAAAACATAATTGACAACTTCCCTGTAATTAAACTTGACACTGGCAATATACACAAACGTGTGATGCCAAAAAAGAAAAAAAAACGTCACTGTACAACTTCCCGCCAAAAAGTCCTCCGAGATGTATACTAATCAGAAAGTACGAAAGGAAACATCAACAACCAAAGAGGTTAATGTATCGAGTTAGAACGTTTAGTAGCCGGCACGGCATCGGCACCAGCTGAGGGGCCGGCATCAATCACCGGATTTATTGCCAGCACCTTGCGTGCGTCTCCGTGTCTTCCGCAGACTTTTAGGAGTTAAGGAGATCCTCTGATTCGCGACACCTGGTGAGTTTTATGTAACCTTTAACTGATTTAATTGCAGTTTCCTGCAATCATGTGGCATTATAAGTGTTTATTACCGTTATAATTCGACGACCTGGGCCCCAAGTCTGCTAACACAATCGATTCATAATCGAACAGCAACCGCATAGTAACTGTCACTTTTGACAGATATCCCATACAATATCTGCTCAGATTGGCATATAGCCCAATCAGGGCCTATAGGCCAATCTGGAGTCTCTAACTAACATTGAATCATACTTCAGCGAAATATTTATTACTTATCAAATGAATAGCATTGATAGCCAAGTTGGTACAACGCTTGCCTCGGTAAAGAGGATTGCAGGTTCAAACCCCGGCTCGCACCTCTGGGATTTCATGTGCGAATATAATTTTCAACCATGATAATCACTTGCTAAACGGTGAAGGTAAACATCGTGAGGAAACCTGCATGTCTAAGAGGACCCCTCGAAAGATGGTGACTTGTCTTCTCTCTTGTCACTTGACGTGGTTGACTATGGCCTAATCCCCCTCGATCTGAGGGGACATTAAAAAGGGCTGGAATTATTATTAATTATTATTATAAATGGAAAGTTTGAAAAGTGTGGAATAGTGAGTTGCGTGGTTCTGTCGGCGGGCGCCGCAGCGGTTGGGTGGCTGACGTCAATTACCGGAGTTATTGCGGGCGCGGGTCGTGAGTCGCGTCCCCGTCGTGCTTGTAAGGTGCTCGGGAATGCCGGCCTGCGCATGCGCACCATTCCACTATTCCACGTTGCCAGTCGATCAGCGACCGGGATTTATTGGCATCTTTCAAAAAGGAGTTTGTTATCTAAAAGGCATGTATTGACAATATTTCAGATATTGATTTTTTATATTTACGCGAATACTACACATTGAAATAAAACTATTTATATAGATTTTCCTCCCGTGACCATGGTTGCTGTAAAGCAGCCGAAACGTCGGGAACGTAAAAACGAAAAATAAACGCGATAAATCATTAAAATAGTTTTATTTCAATATTTCAGATTTCAGATCATCTCAGTTTGGGGTCGCGTGCCGATGCGAATAATAATGTAAATTGACAATTTAAGTGCCCCGTGGGCCTATACAATAATATAGTATAATAAATGATTAACAAAAATATAATAAATGCTTCGACTTGACTATGATTTTTAATAGGTCCCCAAATCTGGTGACACAATTAACTCATAATGGATTACAAGTGACATCACAATTGTCACTTTTGACATGTTTTGGTATAGTTCAATACTGACAATTACGTCTCCATTTCTGTTCATGCACTATGGTCTAATCCCCACTCGCATTGAGGGGAGGCCCGTGCCCAATAGTAGTACGTTAAAAGGTGCTAATATGAAAACTTCAAAACTTTTTAACAAAATAAATCGTCTTCAAAAAAACTCCAAAATTAATAAATAATTGAATCTAAAAATCTACCATGACTATTGAATCAAATATATAACGAAATTTAATTTTTATACCTTATTCTATAAAAAAAATACCATCCAAATCAGATCATCCACGAAAAAGTTTTATTTATAGCCAGAATGCAAACACGGCTTGGAACTTGGCCTCCTCCGTTTTGGAAGTCGGTTAAAAAACATATGAATTTATATTGAATAATATCAACTGTGTTAGAATTCAGGCCCGGACTGTTCATATTCACTACTAACGGTACTTTAAGCAATACAAACACTTACTTTACCTAAAATTCAATTTTCTCTGTGAAATAATACAGTGGATGGAGGGCGCTGGGGTCACTCGCCCACGCCGGCGCACGCGCAGCACAACGCTATAACGGCCGGTGTGTGAGCATTATTATTACAGTGGCATACCTAGTGGGTCCCTTACTATTCAATACCATATTTTATTTTATAGATTTCACTAAATATTTACAACAGAATAATAATAAAAAAACTTAAGAATGATATGAAAACAAACTACCTATGTATCAAAAAGGTTTTATAGAACATCTTTGTCTATGCATCGAAGGTTGAACACTATACCTGCCGAAAATATTGCACCGTTATGAAAATAAGCATAAAATATAAATTACTAGCTAGTTTATTTGGTGTGTTCGTTGGGCAATATACATTAATTTACTAGCTAATCCGACAAACTTTGTGCAGTCCGCAATTTTTCAATTTTCAGACAACTTGTTCAATATTTGTTTTTCTAGATTTTTTATTTTTTTATATAAATATTTAAAACTTTAGCCAATCGTTCCGGACGTTATCAAACGATGCGCTTTCCAACATAAAGTACTATTAGCAATTATTATGTGAAGTCAAAATTTCGATTCATCAGTCAAAGAAAAATGTTCCTAACAAAATTACAATTATTGTCACTTGCAAACAGAAACTGATTTTGTTTTAATTGATGTATCGTACTTCTGACATCAAATAATGATTATAAGCGGGTGGACGTTTTGGCGGGAAATTACCACTGATAGGGGAAGGGGATTGATTTCATTGTAATTATCGTCAACCACATAATTATTATCATAAGGGGCACTTATGGTTAAAAATAAAGAAGAAACATTTTACTTGACACCGGCAAAATGGCACAATTTTTTTAGCCAACATAAAAAAGAAGATGAAGCACGGGTTCAAGGGCTAGGTACCCTTTCTAGATCTCCGTGTGTAACTATAATGTACATGCGAAACTAAAATTCAGGAATAAAGGCTAATAACACTTCTATTCCCGACAGTACCGAGCACACCTCTGTGCCCATCTCGCGGGCAGGATCGCCGATCTAACAGCTAGCGCCGCCGGCGGCGTAACCTTAAAATTTTATTGTTACAACTATTGGAATGAACAAATCCGAATGCTTTGTGTACTAGTCTCCAGTTGCATCTTAATGCGGCCGGCTTACTTGAACTATTTCAGCTACGTAACTTCATCTTGTGCGAACTTGTGCACGCTTATCGACTTGTTGAGTTTTTGAGAAGTACAACAATGATACTTCCTACTAAAATATTAGTAACTAGCTGCGCCCGGCGGTGTTACCCGCGATAAAAAATTAAAATATCTATCCCACGGGAACCATACATTTTACCGGGATAAAAAGTAGCCTATGTGCTATTCCAGACTATAATCTATCTATGTGCCAAATTTCATCCAGATCCGTTCAGCCGTTTGGGCGTGAAAGAGTAACAAACATCCATCCATCCATCCATCCAAACTTTCACATTTATAATATTAGTATAGATTCTTATAACAAGTTGGTACACGTAACACAACTTATACAGTATCCCGAAAGATTTATCTAAGAACTTGTGTTAATTTATAGCAGTCGATTATTAGACATCGTCGACTCTCCAAAATTAGTTTTCGTTAGAGTCGACCCCTGGGAATCCGATATCGACCACTTTGGGCATGTCAAAGAAATATACATACATACAATCCAAAAACATTACCCTCCTTCTTGCGCAGTCGGGTAACAATAATATCGCCACACCAATATTTATTGCAATTATTATTACTGTGTATCACATTTAACAGTAAGTGGACATTCGTAAATAAATGCTACAGCCTTATACACTTGAGCGCAGTGTACGTACTGAAGGTATCCTATTATTTCCGACCTAAATAACAACTCCCTAGTCACTATTCCCTGTACACATATGTCCCCCTTGTTACATCATGTAACGTGTCATTAATTGGAAGGATCTTCGAAATGGATGTCATTCTTTGAGATTCGTTCAGACATTCGCGGGATTTGCTTTGCGTGTCGAATGCTATGTTTAATGCTTATACGGTAATCGGAGGACAAAATAAAATAAGTTTTATTTCAATGTGTAGTATTCGCGTAAATACAAGAAATCAATACACTAACAGTAAGTTCTATGGATCACGTTGATGTGCAAAATAATTGTGTAAACGATAATTGATTTTAAACAAGGCGACCCAATATCGTTTGGCCTTGCGTTCAGTACAGAGTGTAATTTTTAAACGTCAAATAATTTGCGTTCAGTACAGAGTGTAATTTTTAAACGTCAAATAATTTGCGTTCAGTACAGAGTGTAATTTTTAAACGTCAAATAATTTGATTTATTTCTTTAGAATGTTATCTTTATAACCAAATGTTGTGCCTGTTGAAATATTTTTTTATTTTATTTTATATTACTTTACTACTTTCAATAATAATACCAGCCCTTTTAATGTCCCACTGATGGGTACGGGCCTCCCCTCAATGCGAGGGGGATTAGGCCATAGTCCACCACGCTGGCCCATTGCGTGTGGCGGACTTCACACGTCTTCCGAGGCATTCTCTAAGACATGCTGGTTTCCTCGCGATGATTTCCTTCCCCGTTTAGCAAGAGATAATCATGGTTGAAAATTGGATTCGCACATGAAATCCAGAAATCCCAGAGGTGCGAGCTGGGGTTTGAACCTGCGATCCTCGTTACCGAGGCAAGCGTTCTACCCACTTGGCTATCACTGCTTCTTTGACACCTTATATATCTACTTTAAATAACGATGATATAACGTAATACCTACTTTAATGTCGCTACGGTTTCCGCCCGGGTCTGGACGGAGCTTAATAAGAACACATGTTTGGACCCCTGAACTGTAATTGACTTGAATACGGCATGTAGTTATGTAAATGTAATGCACTACAAAATTATACTTACAACAGCTTTTACTAACGATCAAGCAATAAATAATGTATCATTCTTCAAAGTAAGTAATGTAGGCAGAGTATAATTTTTTTTTCTTTAACCGCGGTATTTAGCCGTTCTAGACCAGATGACATTTTACATGTGTTTACACAAATCGATCAGTTGAACTAGTTATTGATAGCTTTGCCGTATACTTGACACTGGCATAATACCTCAGATGGTAACGCCATATACGTGAAATTTGTCTTTACTTATTAATATTGCATGGTATAATAATATGCTATACCAGGTATTGTCTTTCTATTATGGCTCAAGGCTATAATTCCATCAATTTTGCCATTGATTGGCATCTTCAAATATAATTAATACCGTTTATTGATCGAAGATGGCCGATTAAGTAGTTTCAGACCATTCCCGAGATGAGCTGTCACTGGAATAGAATACCTGGCGCAGCATATTATTATGCTATATCAAAGTCAAAGTCAAAGTCAAATCATTTATTTCGTATAGGCCAACGGGGAAACTCACAAATTGTCGTTACATTTTTCCTTAACTCTACAACCGGATCGGAACGCGACCGCAACAGAGAATAATATTAACATTAAAAAGTCTTTAAAAATCAAAATATACTTCTACACAGTGTAACCATAATAGTGTTAAATATTGTAACAGGCCCAGCAGTAGGTTATAAAGATAATATTCTTAATGAAATAAATGAAATTATTAGTCATTTAAAAAATGACATCCTGTACTGAGCGCACGGACAAAGGCTAAAATACAAAAATCATTTACACAATTATTTTATACATCAACGTGATCTATACTTTACTTTTTTTTTTTTTTTTTTTTTTTTACATTATAGGCAAGTATTTGATCTCGATCTCACCTTATGGTAAGTGACGATGAGATCTACGATGGAGCATACTTGCCTAGGTAGGAAGGCGGCAGTGGATCAAGACGCTACTTTGGAAAAAGGCCATTAGGGAAAAAAAAAAAAAAAAAGACGCTACTTCACTAGGCACATGCAGCGCAGCTGATCTGACCCGCCATCCATGAATGGCAGCACCGAATATCATGCCGGAACACGGCTAGGCCGCTTGGCGACATGGCTTTGTTCAGTGGGTGGTGACTAACCACGGCCGAAGCCTACCACCAGTAGAGTTGTCACCTAGTTGGCACCACCCAGGGTCACGTGTAGGGTATCTCGAGGGTACTTAATTCTCCTACGGACGAAGGTGACTCGACCAGAACACTAATTTCGTTAAACATTATACATCATACAATATTGTATCATGACAAGTCATATAAATTTGAAGAGATAGTGCTAAAATATGTTGAATTCATTTAATATGATTTGGGTTACTAGATTTCAAATGCAAATCATTTTTTTTAACTATGAATATCTCTTGCTCGGTCCTCGGAGAGCACGCAAAACCGTCGGTTCTGCGCCTGATCTCTCTCCTGTCGTACCATTGGACTATGAGAGAGAGGAGAGGGAGAGTGCGCCTGTGCTTGCGCACACAATTGTGCACTAAAATCTCCTGCGTAGTTTGCTAGTCTTTGATGTGACTGGTTGTCGTAACTGAAATTCAGCCCGAAGAAGGTTTTATGTCTATTTAAAAAAAACAGCTTAGGCATACTTTCTATTGGCTTACCGCAGCCAGTATATCATGGGCGGCATTGAGTCGTCTCCGTCAGCTGGACGTTGCAATAACCCGGTCGCTAATTTATTCGCTCATTGTGCGCTCGCTGCGCCCGCGCACCGCTCACAATAAATTCATCTAGCGGTGCTGCTCCAGTGGCATAGATTCCTCCGAGGTTGCGACCCTATGGTGGCCACAAATTAAATTATTGCTAGACACCAAACTGTACAGTTCCGAAGTAAGATACGCTTGTATTATGGACCTGCTGTTACTCGCAACTTCGTCCGCGTGGTATTAACCAAAACAGTTTTTCTAAAATAAAAGTAGCCTATGTTACTCCTTGTTATATCAGCTATCTGCCAGTGAAGGTCGCATCAAAATCGGTCCAGCCATTTTAGGGATTAGCCGAAACAAACAGACTGACAAAAAAAATAAAAACAAATTTTTTGGTATAGGTAACGTGTATACATCCACATGCACTTAGTAAAAAGCGGTTATTTTAATATTACAAATAGACACTCCAATTTTATTTATTTGTATAGATGTATGGATATACCTTACAATGGACCGGGGGCGAACCCATTAAAATATGATTCATATATATATATTAAGCATTCTTGGTTCGGGTAAACACTCGTGCTTATCACACACAGCCTGACCCTACCGGGGTCCGAACCCCAGGATCCTCGGCGCAGAATGCAGAGCTAGTACCAACGGTGATATAGGGTCGTCAAATGCCAGATATCCGGGCCCCGAGTCTGCTAACACAATCGATTCATAATCAAACAGCAACTGCATAGTAACTGTCACTTATGATATCCCATACAATATCTGTCAAAAGTGACAGTTACTATGCGGTCTCTGTTCGATTGTGTTAGCAGACTTGGGGCCCGGTACCGTCGAGAGAGGCACGTACTGACTGCGCGAACAGAGACACCCGCGGGATGGTGCTCGACCAATGAGTACACGGCTATTTTCGTCTGGTGGTGTACCTGCCCTCCATACTTCCGCCCACAAAAGCTCGTTCGTTCATAGTAAATCGCACATCGCTCGTAAATTCTATACAACTTTATTCATGTGATACTAAAGTCGCTGTAAATATATATTTCACACATTTAATTGTCTATGCGTTAGATTCGAATCGGCGGGGTGTGGGCTATAGACATTTATTCATGGTACTTAACTCTAACGTAGTACGGCTTGCCAATTTTATTACAGACTAGCTGTTGCCCGCGACTTCGTCCGCGTGGTATTTAACAAAGACAACCGTTGAAAACAGCCAGCTCGCCCATTCTGAGCCCGCGGGACGCATTGCAGGTTGTTGCTATCAAACTTAATCAGGCGCTGCGCTGCAACATTGGTTTTAATTTTTTTTCGTGAGATCCTATTTTTTTTGCTAAAATAAAAGTACCCTAAGTTACTCCTTGTTACATCAGCTATCTACCAGTGAAAGTCCCGTCAAAATCGGTCCAGCCATTTCCGACATTAGCCGGAACAAACAGACAGACAGACAGACGGACGGACGGAAAGACAGACAGACAGACAAAAATTGTAAAAAATGTTGTTTCGGTATAGGTAACGTGTATACATCAAAATGTACTTAGTAAAAAGCGGTTATTTTAATATTGCAAACATACACTCCAATTTTATTTATATGAATGTATAGACTACGTATATTGATTTCATACATTCACGCGAATGTATGAAATAAAACTTATTTAACGTGCTTTTATAGCTGACATGAAACACCGGCGCTCCACGAAGTCTGCAATCTGTGAACATGTACAGGTAACATGATCGCACCCGCAATTATATCAGATTTGATGAACCATAGATCCTCGCAAAAGAACACCGATTCCGAAAGATGATACGTGAGGCCATTGAAATTAAAAAAACATCGTAATTTTAATAGCCAAATTGTAGTGACCTTTTCAACCTCGCCAGATACACAGATGGCGTTGCAGACGACATTCAGAACAAATGACGACGCTGCATACAATCCCGAAACGCGGTATGAGAGTTTTCGGAGCACGTAACATATATACAAGATCCCGATATAAACCGATCGCACTTAATACACTCGCACGAGCGAGATACATTGTATCTCTATAAGTGTAATCTATACATCTATACATATAAATAAAATTGGAGTGTCTGTTTGTAATATTAAAATAACCGCTTTTTACTAAGTGCATTTGGATGTATACACGTTACCTATACCGAAACAACATTTTTTAAAATTTTTGTCTGTCTGTCTGTCTGTCTGTCTCTCTGTCTGTCTGTCCGTCTGTCTGTCTGTCTGTCTGTCTGTTTGTTCCGGCTAATCTCTGAAATGGCTGGACCGATTTTGACGGGAATTTCACTGGCAGATAGCTGATGTAACAAGGAGTAACATAGGCTACTTTTATTTTAGAAAAAAAAATTGGATCTCTCAAAAAAAAATTAAAACCAATGTTGCAGCGCTGCGCCTGATTAAAGTTTGATAGCAACAATCTGCAATGCGTCCCGCGGGATCAGAACGCGAGCAGGCTATTGCCAACGGTTGTCTGTGTTAAATACCACGCAGACGAAGTCGCGGGCAACAGCTAGTTATTTATATATTTTACTTCAATTCTAAATAAAGTCGTTTTAACTAACGGTGGGTGTCAGGCACACCGCACACAATGTGCGCACAATCGGACGCGTGCTTCGGGCTGATTTACAGGCCGATTGAATACTTATACGGTGTGAATGCGGCCCTGGAGCTGACTATACCGAGATTTATAACTTATCATGCGAATTCTTTGGTTTGTGTGTTAATGACATATAACATGGGCTTAGATTACCGCGATACGTTAGTAAGGTGTGGTTGATCATTTACACTGGTGAGCAATCAAATCCGGGTCACCAACTTTGACTTTAAAATCTCTGAGAGAATTATCATACATTCTAACTAAGGTTGGTAAGGTAAGGTAAGGAAAATATCAGCCTATAACGTATTAAAAATAATCTCAATTTAATTTCCTTCACTCGTACACGTTTATTTATTCAGACTATTCCACAGATATAACACATTATTCACTAAATAAACCACATTATTATCGGACGAAAAATTAGGAGGAGGTTATTAATTAGACACGAATTTATTTTAACTTTAATTTAGATTGTGTACTCGTAGGTTATTTAAAATATTACAAATAGCATTTATTTAACCTAAAATGTATCCATTATCTGGCCACCCCAGCCCCCCCTGGCCTGGCCGGCGACGTCTTTGGATATAACGTGGGCCAGACGCAGTATTGTGCTATTAATCCCTAAATTATTAAGCGAATCGGCCGCCAACCATCCCGCACGTAACCGCAACGTGTACCGTTTGACCCATATGTTACGCATCGAACGCGGGCTAACTGCAGCCGCCTGTCATTCACGCGTAACCCGTTTTTGTATCGCTATTATCTCATAATATTTCTATTAAATCTGTTTGTGTGTATGAAATATGTATGGGAATTTCCGAGACGTTCGATATTTGTATGAAACCGAATCATGTTTCTGCAGGAAACTCTTACCTTTCTTCGAGTTAAAAAGTATATACTGGCATATAATACTAAGAGAATGTATGATTTAATCTCAGACACAACAAATAATATATATGCAGTGGCGCGGACAACATAATATTGAAGCACAACAAACCCAGCTGATTTGCGTAGTACTCGAGTGGAGGTAAGGACATCATACGCGTGTACTACAAAAATCAGCTTGGTTTTGTGTGCTTGAATATGTTGTTCGCAACACTACGTCCATATTTTTTCTTGGTCAGAGCATTTAATCAATCGATATTTGGCTTATATGGATATTAAACATCGATGATTGGGGTACAAAAATTCGTGCTCAGTTTGCCCCTACCGGAATTGGAACCTGGGTCCCTCGGTACAGTAACCAGGGTCACCGCCATCTGAGCCAATCGGGTCGTCGGGTATAATGAGTAATGTATAAAAATAAATAATTTTGATGCGAAAAAAATCTTATGAAAATGGGACTAGTCTTGAATGAAGCCTATATTTCCGTCCACGGTCACCGATCCAAATACTAGTTCCATCAAACATAGCTTTCCCACGGAGCTCAATCAATAAAGTACCAACATAATACCAATGAAATAAAATTTATTATCACATAAAAATAAATTAAAAACATAATGAACATAAGTCCACAATAACTAGCCGGTTCAATTTCAATGTAAAGCTCATGGTTATAAAGTTGCAACTTCATTTCGACATTCTGCAAATGTTTCACAATGGATTTACATAATATTTTGCGACGTATTCCAAAATATTGTGCTGTACTGAAAATTGAATCTTATCAATCCAAAGTAAAAGTCCAAATTCAAATGGCTACTTATCATGGTGTTTTGTTCACATCACCGTATGGATTGGCCGCACGCGGCTTTGTCCAGGTAGACCGGCATCGCGCAGAATCGCCCGCGACCCGCCTTCTTCCTCTTCTTGTCCTCTGGGAGGAAGTTCCAGATGATCAGGTCCTCGTCCGCCGTCGCTGTTGCTAAAAGGAGCAAGATTTTATTTGGGTTTCAGTATTTTCTATGACGTCTAAAAAGTAGCACTTAAAACAAACTTTTCCTAATTATCTATAAGGATGCCTTTTCATTGAGGCGGAGATTGTAATAGCTGAAGACCGCTTTGTGGATTTCAAACAATTTCTTTCGTATATACCGCTGCCCTTCACAGTTTGCCTGGCCCACGTTTCAATGAAAACGAACCCTTAATGGAAATAAGAGAGCGAACTCAGTAAATAAGAATATTATTACAGAGTCTGACACAAATTTTGATGATTATTCTATAAAATTACACATTATACTATTTGACATAATATAATAGCGAAATACTTAAATATAATGATGCCATATATGTTTTTAAAAGAAAGTAATTATATTTTAAAATATTTATCGGTTGTGTTTATCAAGTGTCTATACACTTCAGCTAGTGTTATCTATGCAAAATTCGCTTTTTAACCAACGTAAAAAGGACGGAGGTTTTATCTCTCGAGGAGGGTGTTTTTCAACACCTATATTTGTTTTTTTTTCTTTGTCGATTCTTACCGAGCTTGGTGCCATCTGGGCTGAAGATCATGGTCCGAATCCTGTCGAGGCCGGACCTGCCCTCGCCCCACTGGTCCACGATGGTTTCGGGGTCACTCATCACCACGAGGTGCGAGCATTGTTTCGGTGCCGGCGAAATTTCTTGTACAAACAAGTATAAAACAATTACCCACCGAGTTTAAAATATCCAGGATTTTTAACGGGAAGTTGATTGTAACGTTGTCAATAAAAAAAATGTGTTCCTTTAAAAAATATTAGTGGGATATTAACCATTGCCTGTTTATCAATGTTCATAATTGAAGAAAATTTCAATTAAATATTTTAACATGACTTTTCAAGTTCTCCCAAAATGTCCGGTAAAATTTCAGTACAGTATTTTTATTTTTATATTCATTGCATTACTGATAGGGGTAGGGGGATCATTTCATCATCATCTCCATCGTCATTGACCGACATCAGGGGTACATATATATTTTTTTAATAATCAAGATATACTCGACACTGTCTACGATGGCTCTATTTTGTAGCCGATTGTAGCTAACCTAAAAAAGAAGAAATATATTTTTCAGTATGATATACTGTAATTATTTTTATAACACTATACGTTACGCCGCCACAATTAAAAAAATAAACTTGTGAGCCCAGCGATAACTTTTAATAACAAAAAAAACCTTGATAAACTGGTTATTTGTTTAGTCCTATTTTAGAATGCGCACAATATTTACGAGGGTAATAAAATTAGATATCTGGTTTAGGGTGATTAATGTTACCATTATTTTGTCGTAAAAATCTGACCAAATAATAGGTATGGCGGCATATTTTAATATTAATTAATTTATACTAATTTATTAAATATAACTAGTTTATGTAAGAGGCTTGGTGGTAAAAACGGTCGTGAACTCGTTGAATCGGACAGGCCACCCGATATACAGGGTTATTCAGAAAGGTTATACCACCTTTTAAACCTGCGTCTCTTTAGCGCATTTGTTATTATGCTCACAAATGTCATTTTGTTTGGGAACTAAATTTAGTTTTAAAATTGACATATCGAAATTCTTGACTTCACATAATGATTGAATAAAGATTAATGTTTAGTATACGATTTTTGAATCCCCCTCTATTCTACTGGGAATAGTTTTGCTCAAAACTCTTGGGATAGGTCTTGCATTTTCGCAAGACCAAGGTCCAAGACTAACATAACAGAATCTCGCAGAGGCTTAAATCAAAATCTGTGAGACTTTTGCTCCAAGGCCAAGACTTTGGGTGACTCTAACTGGGTTCGTCCCCAGTTTGTGTTTCTTCACACGGTCTACATCCAGGGCCCCAAGTCTGCTAAAAAAATCGATTTTCGTCGACTATCTAATCGACTTTTGACAGATATCCCATACAATATCTGTCAAAAGTGACAGTTACTATGCGGTTGCTATTCGATTATGAATCGATTGTGTCAGCAGACTTGGGGGCCTGACCTCTGGAAGGCTTATTACAGCATTACTTACCTGTGTTCCACAAACTCAGCACGAGTTCCCCGGTCCTCGGGCTGAACAGCATGGAGTCCAGGCTGTGGCACTGCCTGGCCAGGGTCTGCTTGCGTACCTTCTGCGTGGCCACATCCCAGAGAGCCACCTTAGCGTGCTGGTTATCCTCGTTTATCATGACCGCGCCGATGCCAAGGAGTGCGCTTCGCCACGGATGCCAACATAAAGACTGAAAGTTGTAATTAAAAAAATATATGTAACTTATTTAGTACTAATAGTTATTTTCGATACATAGTTCTTCATTTTTGTGTTGGCTGACTACGAAGTAGTCATTTATGCCAAAAAAAATGTCGACTAAATTGTTTAATCGTGTTTTAACTATAAATTCGCCTGATGATAATGATAATGATGCCTTTGCCTGATGAGATAATGATGAGAATGAAACCCCTACCCCTATTAGCAAAGTTGTAGATGATTTAGATTTATTATTTAATTACTTAAATTAATAACGTTTACAGAAAAATAATGTGTTTAAAAAAAACATTGTCGTGTATCGTGTATGCCTATTAAATTAATCCAAGTCCAATACAATATTACCTTAATAGTCCAATTAGCTTTCAAGCTCGAGTACTCCCGGAGACCCGGCCAACCCAGCACCAGCACATCGTCATCATTCACGGCAGCCACGGTGACGAACCTCGCATTTGGGGACACTCGCACTAGCAATATTGCCGTGCTCTTCGCACGAAACCATTCTATAGTCCGAGCGGACTTCGTGAAGGAGACCAGCATACCTCGGGAACAGCCGCTAGGGACATGAGATAGCAGTATTTTTTTATACGTGCGTTAAATATAACTTTGTGCAATAAACTCATTTTTAGTAGTTCCGTTAGCCGCTCGAACTAAGCTAAAGTTTGTGATAAGTGAAAAGGTGACAGGAGGGCTGGCTCTTTCCTCGCTCAAAAAATTTGTATGATTATACAGCGAGGAAATGCAGCCAGCATTCTTGCCACCATTCCACGCGGACAAGGTCTTTTTGATACATGGTTTCTTTTCATATTATTTTAAGTTTTTTTTTAATTTCCTGTTTGTAAATATGTAATTAATTTTAGTTCCTCTTATTTGATAAATAAAAACATCATAGCATTAAAAAAGTGAAAAGTGAACAATTAAAGATGATAAATATATCTAAATAGGATTACTTCGTGATGGGCAACGTTACCGGCAACCGTGATAGTCCCGGCCCAGAAGGCTTAGTCTTACGTGTTGAAGACGTACCAGGTAGCCATCATAAAATAGTCCCGATTTGGAGGGCTTCGATTGTAAAAGTCTTACGTGATGAATGCGTTCCCGGTGGGGCTCCAGTCGATGGCAGTGATGGAGCAGTCCTGGTGGTGAGGGTAGCATCGGCAGCGGCTGTACCGCACGCACTTGCTCAGCTCGTTGTCGTGGACTTCAACAGTCTGCATGTCTATGCCCAGCTGTGGGTTATAAACAAAATTATGGCCTTACTTACATTTTATTTTTCTATTTGAATAGGTACTTAATTATGACGGTCGCAGACGTCAAGGTAGATCAATATCCCTTCTTCTTCTTCTACACTTTTTAACCGACTTCTAAAAGGAGGAGGTTCTCAATTCGGTTGTATTTTTTTTAACGAAATGAAATGCGATGAAATTAAATGGATATGCAAATGACCTCACCCACAACTTAGCGGGTATATTGCCAATGTCAAGTAATTAATGGCAATAAAACATTCATTAAATACACATTATAAATAAAATCATGGATATGACACGATGATATAAAAATCAAAATTTATAAAAATATTGTAAATCCACCCTCTGATATTCCAAATATGTCATAAAATTAAATGCTGAATCGATCAATATCTCGATATTGTCAACAACTGACTTCAGAGTGGCAGTAATGTAGTAAAGTAAATGTGTCTCAGTATATTGTTTCTTACACATGCGCAATAGACCAGTCCACGTCAGCTTGAACTCAGAAGAACTTTAAACACGTGGTGAGTGGACGAGCCGAGGTTGCCCCAACGTCGCGGCCGCACATTGGCCTTAATTGGGCCAATGTTTAATACTCACGGCCAACAACTTCCCCGTGGGATCGAACTTGCAGCACTGTATGTTGGAGTCGGTGTACCCATGACTGATCAGCTTCTGCGTATACCAGCTCCACTTGTGGTAGTTCCTACCGAGGGCAGCCACCAGGATGTTCTGGCTCGACCAGTCCAGGAGCTCTGGGACTGAACGTAGATATCACAAAGTTATTATTATATATGTAAAAACAGTATAGTATTATTTGGATGATAAAGCAGCTTGGGACTGTGCGCTCAAATACTGGCTTCAATGAGGATGTCAGAGTGTAGCGTATATGTGTGTCTCGCGAGACAAAACATTTGAGCTAAATAAAGAAATTAAACCTGTTGTAACACATTCTGATTAAAAAATAAACTAATATATTTCTGTTATACAGCCAAGCCAGTTGTGTTTCTGTTCTGATCAGGTTTGAGTGTGTAAAATAATAAATTGTAAATATCTCATTGGCCTACGGGGGAAAAGTCAAGAACATCAAATAATTTATTTCGTAATTATCACGAAAAATAAAATATTTTGACTTATTATTAGATTGGGTAACGAAAAAGAGCCAAAGAATAATTCATTACCGATGATTAATGGTGAATTCTACTACTACTTAATTAAAATATCTACTCTTTATTATAATATCTACTCACACACAGCATAGCTATAAGTCGGCAGATCCAGCACATTGTCGGCAGACGACAGGTGCCTCTTCTTCCGCGGCACGCACGGCCAGAGCGGCCCTGAGTCCTCCTCGCCTCTGGCCTCAGCCCTCAGCGGCTCGAGGCCGAACGCCTCGTCCAGGTAGTTCACGTATTTCTTCTGTTGTGTGTACTTGGCACACTGGAACATATATTACTAGTTTAGCGGAAAAGGGAAGATCTTCCCGCCAGGCGGGTGGTATGCCTGGCGGGGCGGCTGCTATATGCCCCGACGGTTATTGCCGGGGTCTGGTATATATGTTACTTGCTCCGAAAACTCTTATAGCGCGATTCAGGAATGTGATTAGAATTGTCTTTTGTTTTTAATGCGTCTGCGCCATCTGTGTACGCCAATATCAGATATCATACTATTTTGCTATCTGTAAGAATTTTTCAGCCTTTTCTCTGCCAGTAGTGATCATCAAAGATCTAAGGCCAGAACCAGCCGGGACATGCTCATTCTGCTATAAAAAGCACGGAGGTTAGATGCTATTCAGCAACACATCAAAGAAAATGAACCCAAGCTATGACAACTGGAAGCTCATCATTTAATCTTAATAATTCAAGCCCTTTTAAATGTCCCACTGTTGGGCACGGGCCTCCCCTCAATGCGAGGGGGGTCGTAACATATCTATAAAACATCTGAGTGCGACATACCCAAATGTCATCAGGGTTCTTCCCCCTGCCGCACCACGTCGCACGCCTGCGCATTTCTGGGAACTCATGCCTCGGTACCACGAACCTATCCACCCTGGGTCTCTGTGTATTCAACTGTAAAACAAAATCTTTTTACATGGCATACGAGAGCGCTACTGCGAAACATAACTAGTTTTCTTTGTACAGTAGACGAAATACTGGGAATAAGCGTGTAGCGTATGGGGAATGGCTAATCAGTGTTCTTCGGACGATCGGTCATTTTCGTGGAACGCGCGCGGTCGGGTTGGTATTTCTTAGAAATTGTCCAGTCAAGTGGAGATGCATGATGGACGGTGGAACGGGGGCATTATTATTGATCAATTTTTATGATGTCTAGTTTAAATATTGCGGTGAAGTGAGACCTTCATTCGGGAGTATGGTTCAGTAGGTTCAGTTGCGTTACGTTGTGCAGTTGTTAATACAATAATATCGGGATATATCTATGGCCTAGGATAGATCTATGCGCAAGGAACTCCAACTGATATACCTTTTTACTGTGCCGGTTAAGCAATCGTACCATAATTATATCGGCGTGTGAAGGTTCAATCGAGTTTTCACGCTGATTGAATATTAGGTTTAACGCATTTTTTATTAAGAAAATAATGATGACGTAGGTATGTTTATAAAAGTGGGGATGTTTTTTTAAAAATTAATGGCGTTATCCATCAATGAGTAGGTATTATGCCAACGTCAGGTTAGAATAACTTAATCCAAATCGTTGTTTTTTATTCATATTGGAAGAAAAAGCAGTTATGAATAGTCAGAAGCTACATCCACCGGTTCGAAAGGTTGCCCAGTAAAGAGCCGACATTGAACTCAATGGTTAGGTTCTCGTTTAAATAAGAGGTTGGTTTTATTCCTAGGATAATTAACGCTATGTGAGCTGGCAGCACCACGGTTCAAATTCTAAGTAATAATAATAATAATAATATAATATCGGCAGACTAACACACCAACTATACGGTCCCACACTTAGCAGCGCTTGTATTAGGATTTATGGGTACCGTACAATGGACTGAGGGCGAACTCAGAATATAATCTATACTAATATACTAATCTATACTCATATTATAAATGTGAAAGTTTGGACGGATGGATACATAGATGGATGTTTGTTACTCTTTCACGCCCGAACGGCAGAACGGATCTGGATGAAATTTGGCACAGAGATAGAATATAGTCTGGAATAGCACATAGGCTACTTTTTATCCCGGTAAAATGTATGGTTCCCGTGGGATAGATGTTTTAATTTTTCATACTTTTTATCGCGGGTAACACCGCCGAGCGCAGCTAGTACTTATATAAATATTAAACATCCATGACTCGGGTGCAAACATTTTAACGACACACAAGTTAATTACCTCACAAAGGCATTGTACTCACGGTCTTACTCCCAAATGTCGTTCTATTCATATTATCTATTTATACAAATTCTCCAAAAAAAAAAATCAACAATATTATATTATTTCGTAAAATAACTACGCGAGCATTAAATTTTTAAACTAAACGTTTGGTTGCACGGTTCACTGATTAATCTGTCAAAGTATTTATCCGCCTACCCACATTATATATTGATTATTATTATGTTTTAGCAAAGTAAATTTGAATGTGGGTAATTAGACTTAATTTTATGAAAATAGGTTTTTTCTTAATACATTTTTATTTTGTTATATATTATTTAGTTTAGTTATGTCAATGTTAGTGTCAGATGTTTAAGTATAGTTAGTGAGAATGTGGGTAACTGGACCTAATTTTATTACAATAGGTTTACTTGCGGCGTTGCGTAGTGTGGGTCTGTATAGTTGTTGTGTTCGTCTGGCGATATTATTATCTATACATATAAATAAAATTGGAGTGTCTGTTTATAATATTAAAATAACCGTTTTTTACTAAGTGCATTTGGATGTATACACGGTACCTATACCGAAACAACATTTTTTACAATTTTTGTCTGTCTGTCTGTCTATCCGTCTGTCTGTCTGTCTGTCTGTCTGTCTGTCTGTTTGTCTGTTTGTTCCAGCTAATCTCTGAAATGGCTGTACCGATTTTGACGGGACTTTCACTGGCAGATAGCTGATGTAACAAGGAGTAACTTAGGCTACTTTTATTTTAGAAAAAAAAAATAGGATCTCACGAAAAAAAATTAAAACCAATGTTGCAGCGCAGCGCCTGATTAAGTTTGATAGCAACAACCTGCAATGTGTCCCGCGGGCTCAGAATGGGCAAGCAGGCTGTTGTCAACGGTTGTCTTTGTTAAATACCACGCGGACGATGTCGCGGGCAACAGCTAGTTATTATATAAACCTGAAATCACCTTTCTCTTCCCATCTCGCTCATCTTCACATTCACTGAGCTTTTGAGCTGTCACTAATATTTATAGATCTGCCTCAACGGAAAAAATGGTAAATATAGGTAAAACAAGTTATACAATAAAAAATAAGCGGTGTCATTGAAAACAGGCCATTAGGGATAACAAAATAGCGGGGTATATTTTATTTGACTGAATTTGTTTATTAAGTTCCAGTTCCGTCTCAATTTATTCAGCAAAGTAAGAAATGCTGCCAATCTTTTAGACCTATCTTCCGACGGCGCCGGTCGCAGCCTGGATATGATTGTTTATATAGAGTTAAGTCCGCCAAACCGCACTGGGCCAACGTGGTGAACTATGGCCTAATCCCCCCTCGCATTGAGAGGAGGCCCGTGCCCAACAGTGGGACATTAAAAGGGCTGGTATTATTATTATTATATATAGAGTTTTGTTGAAGTTAAATCGTACCTTAAAATACAGTACGTCATGTGCGAGCCTATTTGTAAGCTAACCGTATAGTTTATAGTTTCGGTATTTAGATAGATTGTATGGAAAATTTAAAAGCGCCTCTAGCGGCCAGTATTGAAAACATTTAATTCTCCTTATAATGTGTCCAAATACGTAGACTATAAAGTATACGGTTGGCTTACGAATAATCCAACACTTGAAGTACAGTTCAATAAAGATCTAGTAAGTAGCTAGGTATTTCTACTAGTAGTGATAACCTCACGCCTGTTTTTCTGCATTTATAATCAGGTATCATTATCAGGGGCAAAAAGCTCGCGTTTAAAGATGATACCTCGGAAGAAATCTCAGTGTCCATATAAGACAACTGATTAGTAGGCCGCTGCATACATTAACGATACAAATAGTGTCATTTTTGCCAGTGTCAAGTAAAATCTATAAGTCGGGAGTGAACAGGTACCTTCTAGGCAAGTATACTCCATCGTATATCATCAAGTGAGATCCAGATCAAATACTTGCCTATAATGTAATAATAAAAAAAAAGTTAATTGTAATCAAACAGCAATTACGGCTTGTTTGAATAGTTTAAGTATTCCAATCATTGAATAATTGAACCGAAGCCACCATTTTGGTTTATTTTTTCAAAATTGCTCTGCACCTACGATGATGCCTATGAACTATGAGGGATTCTAATATTAGTCACATAGAAAACACCTCTCTGTCTTTAAGGGTCCACAGCATCTCAACCTGACGTATTTCCTTCAGTGTATGAAAAAGACTTATACAGTTTATAAACAAAAACTCTAATATAAGTACATCAGAGTTTATTTTCACTTACGAGATACGTATGGGAGGCTAAGCAATTTGTTTCAGTAAAAGTAGTCAGAAATAAAATGCTCAGTCTACTGTCGTCTGTACCCGCCATTAAAATCAACAATTGCAATCGATATTAAATAAAAAAACCTCACCATTCTTTAGCGGTTAGCACGCACTCTAATTAAATCCGCAATTTCCTGAAAAAACGCCGAGCTAATCCAATGAGGCTCAATGGCCACATCTACAATTATTTCAGGCATTTCAACATGGCCGCTGATTTCTAAATTAAAAAATATGGCCAAGTGTGAGTAGGGTTGGCGCCTTAAGGGTTCCGTTATTATTACCTTAAAGCGAAATTGTTACGCGACAAACATAATTTTGTGGTTTACTAACCGACTTTTTTATGTATAAATACCTGTGTAAGGAAACCACATTGGTAACAACAGACTTGCTTGTCCGTTAGCGAGTGAGTGAGCTGGCAAAAAATATACTTTAAAACGTCGCATCTTTGAATTATTTTAATGAATTGAAAACACAGTAAGGTTGCACTTGGTATTAATTTGATACTCGATACCTCTAGCCATTTTTGTGATAAAATATTTGACGGAAGGACAGGCAGACAAATGTACGAGTACAACGAAGCAATCCTATAATGGTTCAGTTTTTCCATTATATTGTGTTACGGAACTCTAAAAATATATATTTATGTAAATACACGCTCGGTGGCGCGTGAAAGTTGTCCCGATTTAACATCGCGTTAATTACAATCATTCTAATGTGTTTATAATCTATACAAACAAATAAAATTGGAGTGTCTGTTTGTAATATTAAAATAACCGCTTTTTACTAAGTGCATTTGGATGTTTACACGGTACCGGTGGGCTCAGTGAAAAAAAAACCAAATAAAATTATTCAATAAAAAACAATTTTTAAAAGGCAAAGCCGAAGTAACCAACTAGTATGCGTAAGATATTGTTCGAAGTGTTTGACACGCATACCATGCGTGTGCGCATTATAACTCATTATAATAAAATTCTATACTTACTTTAGGTACGACCTCGCTTATATTTAATTTGAGTGAAACATAATGAAAATTGATTGTCTTTTTTCAAATGTTGGTTAACATTTTCATGGTAAATAAAATTGTATAAGCTGTTCGTTGGTAAGCGCCATCACTTAGAACTGATGGACCGATTTGGCATTTTTTTACATGTTTTATAACGATTTTTTAGTTTAAGAAAAATTTAAAACGCTGTCCGAAAAATAAGAACAGGACAACATCTATTGGGTCAGCGAGTATCTTAATAAAAACCCCCAGGCGTACACTGAACGGTGTAAGAGGTTTTTTTTAATTATTGGTACCGTACAATAAAATTGCGGCGATCCTGGTAGCAAGCCTGGTAGGTTTTTGGGGTCGAGTCACCTTCGTCCGTAGGAGAATTAAATACCCTCGAGATACCCTACACGTGACCCTGGGTGGTGCCAACTAGGTGACAACTCTACTGGTGGTAGGCTTCGGCCGTGGTTAGTCACCACCCACTGAACAAAGCCATGTCGCCAAGCGGCCTAGCCGTGTTCCGGCATGATGTTCGGTGTTGCCGTTCATGGATGGCGGGTCAGCGATCTACTGCCGTCTTCCTACCTAAGCAAGTATGTTCCATCGTAGATCTCATCATCACTTACCATCAGGTGAGATCGAGATCAAATACTTGCCTATAATGTAATAAAAAAAAAAAAAGCACTCAGGGGCTAATCACGAATAGGTACTTATATTATAATATTTCATTTTCCTTGACAGGAATCGATGCCTAGAACATGTACATCCCTTATTGAACTATTTTACGAATGTATTATAACATCCCTCATAGTAACGCCATCTAGTTCTAGTTCGAGGAACTGTTACTTCACAGACGCAAACGCTGGCTATTCTTAATATTAATGCCTATAAATAAAGATCTATTTGGTAAAATAATGGTCTATTTTGCATTATCATTAATCTACTAGTAGATCAATACCTAATATTCTTGTTGTGCCGGTACGCAGGCATTACACGATTTCAAGAATTTTCATTTTCATTCATATCCGTCGGGGTTCTGACTATCCACCAAATTAATTTTCGGTTACCTAAAGTTTTTTTACTTTCCCAGGATAAAAATATTTCTAAATTTGACCTGGGTTATATGCTTTCA
Organism: Pheosia tremula; assembly: GCA_905333125.1. Taxonomy (NCBI): domain Eukaryota; kingdom Metazoa; phylum Arthropoda; class Insecta; order Lepidoptera; family Notodontidae; genus Pheosia; species Pheosia tremula. The sequence continues at coordinate 1,567,286 of HG995406.1, forward strand.
CCATATAACATCTCATCAGAAACTAGTTCCCAGTAGTTTTCCGAGACAGAAATTCTGACTTCGCTAAATGATCACAAATCCGCAAAAAAAGGCCAAGTTTAAGGCTCAGTCTACGCTTTCTGTATCATTCTAAATAAATATTTAACTAAGTCGCCATACTATCCAAAATAGTTATCTATCTTAGCTTCAATTTTATAAAACTTATCGTTAGTAACCTTCCCAAGTGAATAGGATTCGAATATACACTTATAAGACTAGCTATATTAATCTAGTCCTTATCTTTCATACTGTTATGAATGGCGCATGTCGAGAAATCGGATCATTTCGGTGTCGGTTACATCCTGATTTACTATTAACCATCACGCGAGCTTACGCACGGTCAGGAATAACTATACTAAGTAATCTGTGCTAATCGGATGGCGTGAACTTCTTACGTTGAACAAATGGGGGAAGAACAACCCAGCACTGACCCTCGGGTTTTCAACTTTTCCAATTATATACCAATCAAGTTGATCGATAATTAAAGAAGCCAACAGGACCGAACTCCTGTAAGATGTTAGTCGAGAAACTATCTATCACGCGTGAAGAGACCCTAAATAATATGCAAATCTCCGTGAACGATTCTACGTCAAAATAAACCACGTCAGACCGGCCGCACCGCGACCGGCCCCGCAAACCGAGGGGGCGCGCAGGAGTCTCAGCTCTGTCTTGCCTTAGTTGGCTGTCCGGAGAGAGATCGTTAGAGCTATATGCTCCAGGGGTGGAATATTTATATTTTTTATGTATAACAATGTAATTTTCTTTATATCTTTGGTTTTCGATATTTAAGTTATTTTCTTTGTAATTATTCTATAATAAACCCACGCTATAAGAAATGAAAAAAAAAACTACATCTTTTATAATTCAATTTTAATTTTTGTCGGGCGAATTTATGTCATAATCTTTTATCACCGATTCAAAAATCCAGCTTCCATTTATCTGACGTCACTGACATTCGCCAGGAGCTTACCCATCGCGTGCCGCTGAACAATAAATCAGCTGTTCACTGGACATCTCAACCGTTATCTATGATTTGTTTTATTATTCCTCTAATAACTCGGTAGTACTTGTATTTACTATAGGTAACGACGGTATGGTGGGCGACATTCAAATTAAAAAAATATTCTTCCTGATCGAACTTTGGTCAAGGCGGCCAATTTCAAAGGAGATCACAAGGAGGTCACAAGTGCATGCGCAAACACTGGTGCACTAACCCTTCCCTCACTCTCGAAGTCCAATGGGATGGCATCCCAGTTTAATAATTGTATGGGATTGCCATCCCGAAGACGTGCACTGCTGAACATAGGCTTCCCCTATAGAACGCCTGTGTCGCTGTCTGTAATTAGAAAGAGAGAGAGAGAGAGAGAGCGAGAGTGATTGATGAATAATATTGCCAGACGAACACACATCCCTCATTACCATATGAATAAATGTACGTCCCAAACGATTAAAATCTAAATATAAAGTATATTAAACATCTCTGACTCGGACACACATCTCAACACAAAATTTTACGTTTGCTAGAATTCGAACCCTGTGTTAATTAATTGTAATTTTAAATAATAAATATCGCCAGACGAACACACCAACTATACCGTCCAACACTAAGCAACGCTTGTATTATGGTTACAATGGACTTAGGGCAAACTTAGTATATAATACTTATATAGATACTAAACATCCATGACTCGGGCACAAACATTCGTGCTAATCACACAAAGTTTGTCCCTATCAGGATTCGAATCCGAGGCTCGCAGCACAGAAAGCCGGGTCACTACCCACTGAGCTAATTGAATCGTCGTCAATTGTTTTATATAATTTTTATCATGTTTTTTTGGATTCGTTCCAGTCATAATCAATTCATCTATAGCTCACAATTGGATTGAGGACGTACCACCTTGCTGTGTCTGTGGAATTTCTAAGAACAGATGTTACATGCTTCTAATAGCGGTACTTATATAAGGGCTTGACTAACGTGCATATCTGACGCATCAAAAAAAAGTTTTCAGCTATTATGTCCATAAACCGCTAATTGCATTGGCCATTAAGTGCACGTAATCAATTTTTATTATTTTATTTATGTAGGGGTGAAAAAGAGCCAACAATCCTCCTTCTGACCGAATTTTGGTCAAGGCGGTAAAACTCAACGGTGACTAGCCAACTACGCTGAAGTTTTTTTTTTTTTTTTATACATTATAGGCAAGTATTTGATCTCGATCTCACCTGATGGTAAGTGACGATGAGATCTACGATGGAGCATACTTGCCTAGGTAGGAAGGCGGCAGTAGATCGAGACGCTACATTCACTAGGCACATGCAGCGCAGCTGATCTGACCCGCCATCCATGAATGGCAGCACCGAACATCATGCCGGAACACGGCTAGGCCGCTTGGCGACATGGCTTTGTTCAGTGGGTGGTGACTAGCCACGGCCGAAGCCTACCACCAGTGAAAACGCACAAGTGTGTGAGCAAGCACAGCACTCTCTCTTCGTTCACTCTCATAGTCGATAGGACGACGAATTAATTGGTTTTGTAAATAATTATTAATACATGCAATTATTATAATAAGAATAATAATACGAGCCCTTTTTAATGTCCCACTGCTGGGCACGGGCCTCCCCTCAATGCGAGGGGGATTAGGCCGTAGTCCGACACGCTGGCCCAGTGCGGGTTGGCGATTGATATAAAAAATTGTCCATGCGATAGCGGGGCCAATTTTTTTATACTTTTTGTAAATATTAAGTAGGTATTTTCTATTCTCTTTTTAATTTATATTTGCGTTGTACATATTGTGTAAATAAACAAATTTATATTAACATATGCAATACTTACAATTGAAATGCAATGTCAAAACATAGAACGGTAAATGTTAGAATGCAAGTAGCGATTCAAATTATTGAAACAAAATTTATGTATGTAGCGTTAAGGACTATAACCAATGGGCAAGCGTTTCGCTTTTTAATCGACCAATCAGAATGTTTTATTGCGTCAACCAAATATGGTCGTACCTCAATTGAATATTTGAGTTAGAACTTACGGGTTTAAATGTATATTGTAAATTTGTAATTACGATGTAAATGTTCATTGAATATACTTAGTTGAAACAAAACTATATACTATATATATGTTATTTGAAGGTATTTCAATCTAAAGCAAGTGTTTTGGTATGTTTTTCAGGTGTCTGTTTCTTCAAGCATCATGGAAAATTACTAGAACAATTTTGATAGAAGCTGAAATTTTTAATAGCCCACGAATAGACTTAAATTATATAGTAAATTTGATCACACTATGGTAATTGTAGGTCTACCTGCAGAGCAAAATTGATGTATGCGCGGGCGCAGCTGTGGGCAAAAGCTAGTTGATAATATTAATCCTAACCCCCCCAAAATTCTCACCATTGCAAACCCAATTTTGAAGCAAATTTAATAAATAAATAAATGCCGTTAGAATACGCCGTACTCGGAAAAAAAATAAGACCCATATTTTTAAATTTATCTTTAAAAATTAAAAACAAAAAAACGAAATTTTGAATTTCGCGTCCGGATCTAGCGCTATAGATAACATAGAATTTATTTTATGTAATCTACATACATACACCATCGTAACTGCGCAACAAAAGACATCAACGGGTTGCCTTACGAGTTACATGTTTGAACTTAATTTACCATCAAATTGTAACGGTTTCTATACAAAAAAGAAAGCGTTACGAAATGATTGATCTAATTCTAAATGAAAATATTATGCTACACTTAAGCTTAAAAAAACAGGAAAACATGGCATTTCCTCTCGCTTCGCACTAAATAAATATCAAATTTAATCATATGAAATTAATTAAGTTCGATGCAAAATTGACAGCAACTGAATCACAAATGTGTTAGAAAATCATTGAATTAATTAAAATCCTATAAATCTCGTGTCGAACACGACAGCCCCACTTCCGCTGTTGGGCACACCGATGCACTTGTCAGAGACAGCACACTGGCGCGCGCGCAGAAAAGGATTAGAGAAAAGATGTTTGAAATAGTTCTTCGGCTCCTCATTCGTTGCGGAGACTGCGGGCAGAGCGCGCGCGTTCCAGGGGAAAAAAAGAAAAGCAAAAATACGATATACCAGTCCATTCACGGCTCGCCGCCTATAAGGTTTCGGGTGCAACGACCTCCGGTTATATCATGCTGTCATTTTTTAATCCGAACGTCCTTGCGGCGCGATCAGCTGACCGCCCGAATCCCGGCGGCTTTAAAAAAGTTGTGTGTTCCGAATACCAAAGTTTAAACTGTGTTCCAAATATAAAATGTGTAGTGCGCGAATTTTTCTGTGAAGTGTGTGCCAGTGATTTTCGTTAAAACATTCCAAAAAGGTGAGCATTAACATTTGAAGTTATGGTCTAATTAGGTTTTAGTGGGTAATGTGTGGGGTTATTTTATTAGTTTTTATAATGTACGTTTATCTTAATAGGGCTTAGCCATTAGCGTTAAACCTGAGCGAAATTGCGGGCGTGTTTACTGAAATTGCCAGTTGAAAAAATATTTTTCATGGTCTCGGCTGGTGGAATTTTGACAGTGAGTTATATCCCAGCTGTTTATGAGAAATGTTTTTTTTTGTAGCATAACATTCTGTAAGTGGACTACCACTACGTAAACACGTTTATATATTCAAAGTAACACACACATATCAATAAATCAAAGGCCAATTAAAGGAGCGGCAAAAAGAACAGTGTTATGCATACGGCCTACAAAAAATCTAGACCGATTTTTCACATCGTAGTATTTCAAATTATACCCAGAATAACAGGATATAATAATAATAATAAAAAAACCTGTAATCATATTAAAATATACATGATAATTTATTAGCCGGCTAAATAATATAAATGCCTGTTTAACATAACATCACCCTAAGCTGATAAACCGATTCGAATAAAGATTTTTTTTTTAATAATAATACCTATGCTAAAATCTATCGGCGTCCACGCGGGATGCCGTGGATAAAAAAAATGAGATGACATGAAATACTCTATGATAATTTAAATATAGTTTTTTATAGCTGACTAGCAGCTTTAAGACTATAAACTATTAAATAAGTTGGTAATCTGAAAACTTGTCATATCCACAGGCTTAAAAGTATGTCCATATATTAAAACTAGGATATACGAGAATTGTTAGAGCTAGTTAATGCTAGATATTGCAACTATATAGCTAACTTATCGCTGAAAACATAAAGGCTGCCTTATTTCCGTATCGTACCTAAAAAGCAATATATCAACATCTCAAATAGTTAATATAGGCCTTATTTGGGTACCATTTGGACACTTATTTGGCCGAGTTGATTGCTCAAGTCGGATTTTGGTATAAATCGAATAAATTGACAGTCAAAGATGCTGTTGTCCACAAAATCCATCTATCCATCCATCCAAACTTTCACATTTATAATATTAGTATAGATTGTTGTCTCGCTTACAAATTACGTATATGAAAAAGACAGCGATCGAGTTCGTTAGTATCTATTCGAAAATAACGTTTTATTTCTAACAACAAGTGACTCCATCTTATTAAATATCAGAGATAAGGCGAACATGAATGACCTGTACCCATTAGAATTAGCACGTTACTTACTACAAATCCTTAAATTGAAGAATATTTACAGCATGCTACTTGCTATCATTTGCCATCTTAGAATCTGTTTCAATTAAGTGTCAGCTTAACATAAGCTTCGAAGCTTATATCAATGCTATGTTCAAGTAAATAGCACGTATTACGATCAAGCATCAGCAGATTAATTGGCATAGTGGATATCGATGTATAAACATTTTCACGGCAAAAATACCAGTAAATTTAAAAAAAAATGCCACTCCCACTCCACTCCCACTCCCCATTACAGGAACTATTTCCATCAAACCCTACACTACACACACACACAGAATGCCGACTATTTCATAATCAGAATTATTTATTTGTTTAACATAGGCAAGTGTACTTGTTTTTTATAATTAGTGGAGAGCTCTATGTTTTAACAAGTAGGTGTACTAAATGCAACAGCTGTAATGCTCTATCATGCATGTTGTTCACGATATTTATCCAATACCAGCTAGAAATGTACTTTGCTATGATGATATCGTCCGTTCCGGAGGTACGATACCATAGACTTGTAAATCGTCAAACTAATAACGCCCCTATTCCCGTTGCCTCTAGGTTAAAACGTGTGGCAAAATCAAAATTCTTCGTCTTCACCAACTCTTTTCGAGCGAGGGTTACCAACTTGTAAAAATACCCCTAAAAACGATACGTAATACATATAGCCTTTTATTAAAAAATTAAACCCGTGCAAATACTTATTTAAACGTATATTCGAATATTTTTTATCTTTTATTAGGGCTCATAAGTGCATAATGCACTATAAAATGGGATGCTTCGATAACAGAAGGCGTACAGAGCAACCTCAGAAGTCAACATTACGGCGCACCACACCAAGTATCTAAATCTCCTGCTATCGGTCAGATTAACGGAGAATTATTTGTCCCTTAATAAATGAGCCCCAATTTCTGGGCCCTAAAAAGCGCACGGCGGATATTTTGCCCTAGATTTGGGGCTTGAAGTCTTAAGTTGGGCATCCTAGTAAAGCATGGAACTAAATCGCAAATTTTACTATGTAAAATGCGCCGCCGCCGGCGCCCGCTCCGGTTCAACTTGATTCGGCACAGCGCTTTTTGTGTTGATAAGTTTAACTAAGCGAGTGTCTGTTTAAACTCTTTTATTTGCAGAATCAACTTCTTAACACTTTAGAAGCCATAGAGTTATATAAAAAGTGAAGTCAATAGTCTTTGAAATAAAACTAATTTTAAGAATTTTATCGCGGTTTATTTTTGATTTTACGTTCCCGACGTTTCGGCTGCTTTACAGCAACCATGGTCACGGGAGGACAGAGGTGGTTGACGTCCTAGTGTCATAGTTTGACGGGGGTACCCTCATATTTAGTTGTTACTTGCGGTCCGATCTACGCAGAAAGAGCTCGCTGTGTCTTGAGGTCTTGCAATGGTACGCTTGGTTCTGGATTTTATGATGTTTACTACAGGGTCCCAAGCCGGTGGTAGCACCCAGCCATCTTCCCTATCGAAATTAATAAGTCAATAGACTTATTTACATAGTAGGTCTTGTTGTCGGGAAGTAAATTTCTGCAAATTGATTTTTTTTGATATATAATCTATACTATCTATATCCCAAACTATAATTTATGTCTGTGCCAAATATCATCCAGATCCGTCCAACCGTTCTGGCGTGATTGAGTAACAAACATCCATCCATCCATCCATCCAAACTTTCAAATTTATAATATTAGTGGGATAACGAATAATCATTTTACTCGACACTGGCAAAAATGGCATCACTTTGTAGCCGATTGACAACTTAAAAAGAAGAAGAAGTTTCATAGCAAACATACGTAATCGAGTCGAGTCGAAACAATTGACTAACAAGCGTTAGTCAATTGTTTCGACTCAACTCAACGCTTCTAACAGTCGATAGATCGTAGAGTTATATGCTCATGGGCTTACCTCCTGCAAGACCCAGCTTGATTCTTTAGTCTATGGACATCAAGCAATTTGACATGCATGATATTTTTTTAATGTAAAATGCAGCGCCGCACAATAAGACGAAGTGCACAACTCGCGGCGGCTAGCTTCGGGTTCAATCAGCTTTAACACTTGCAATATTTATACCGGATCGATGTGAATTTTTACATCAATAATGCTTTAAGCTTTTAAACAGTAAAGCGACTATCAACCGTACTACCAAATTTCTAGAAGCTATAATCAATTCACAATAGCTCTACGAAACATATGACAAAATAAGTGTTTTGTGATGTCATTGTAAATCGACGAATCCTTTTTTATAAATTTGGTTAACTATAATAATAGTTAAATACATAATAATAGAACTGGGCGGAGTCTGTAGAATAAATGATGAAGAAGTAGAATCCTAAATAAGGGTCGTTGAATTTCTTGCCAGTGGGTAAAACTACTGAACAATTTGCCTTAGGTTTACACTTATATCGGTCTACCAACTCGCACTGGGCTAGTGTGGTGGACTATGACCCAATCCTTCTCGCATTGAGGGGAGGCCCGTGCCCAACATTGGCAAATTAAAAAAGGGCTGGTATTATTACAATTTTATCTATACATATAAATAAAATTGGAGTGTCTGTTTGTAATATTAAAATAACCGCTTTTTACTAAATGCATTTGGATGTATAAACGGTAACTATACCAAAACAAGCTTTTTTTAAAAAAATGTCTGTCTGTCTGTCTGTTTGTTCCGGGTAATCTCTGAAATGGCTGGACCGATTTTGACGGAACGGTCCCGCGGGATCAGAACGCGCGAGCAGGCTGTTGCCAACGGTTGAGTCTTTGTTAAATACCACGCGGACGAAGTCGCGGGTAACACCTAGTTGACCAATATTAACCATAGTCCAGTAGAGGAACGTGTACGGCCTCCCCATTAAATCCTCTTTTTATAAGAGTTATTTTTTCCTTTAACCCGGGTATCTCCGACCCCTCCGCCCGGAACGTGTTGATAGACGATCGAGTATGAATCATGGCGAGCCGATGTCAAAGACACCAATTTCATTTTGATGCCGGCCGCCACTCGTGCGTGACAACACGACCAGCTTCGTTTTTTGCCGATATTTTAGGGTTAAGCGAATGAATTTGAATAGTTCTGTGACATAAAAGCATTGGGATACCGTTGGATCAGAAAAATAATTAATCATTTATGTCATATTTTAATGCTAAGCAGGGGTTTATTAAAATTTTTTTTTTTTTTTTTATTACCTTATAGGTAAGTATTTGATCTCGATCTCACCTGATGGTAAGTGATGATGAGGTCTACGATGGAGCATACTTGCCTAGGTAGGAAGGCGGCAGTAGATAGAGACGCTACATTCACTAGGCACATGCAGCGCAACTGATCTGACCCGCCATCCATGTCATTTAAATTTTGTTATAATGTATCTTTATGTGAATACACAAATATTTGTTAAACCCCTAAAATTGGTTGTTTCAAAAGAACTTATTACGATATTTGACGACCAGATTGCGAAGTCAGTAATAACCCTTTTCTGTGCCGAGGGTTCCGAGTTCGAATCCTGGTGGGGGCAAACTTTATGTGATGAGCTCGAATGTTTGTACTCGAGTCATGGATGTTCAATATCTATACCTATAAGTATTATAAACTGATTTCGGCCTCAGTCCATTGTACGGTACCCGTAACACAAGCGTTGCTTAGTGTTGGACCGTGTAGTTGGTGTGTCCGTCTGCCGATATTATTATTATTTATTTACAATTCCGTGTTTTTTTAAATCACTGTATATATATTGATTTCTTATATTTACGCGAATACTACACATTGAAATAAAACTTATTTTAAGAATTTTATCGCGGTTTATTTTTGATTTTACGTCGTCAGCCGAAACGTCGGGAACGTAAAATCAAAAATAAACCGCGATAAAATTCTTAAAATTAGTTTTATTTCACTGTATATAATTATATTTTGTACATAATTGCTTTAAGTACTTATTAAAAATAAAATCACAGCTACGGTATTTGGATATTTAATCAACAATAGATAGAATAAAATACAATAAGTTTTTCTACGGAACCTCGTGATTTTTGTCGCCACACAGTATTGGCAGTTTTTTCACAACATTTTCTATTTTACCGCGGCATTAAATACTGTGAATTTTAACTGAAGAACTTTTAATAACTTGACACAAAATAACTACAGACAGTGCAGGCAGACATCGTTAGAATAGATACCGCCGGCCTATTGTATACATATAATATGCTTATACACAAGTTTATTACAAGATAAATCACTTCACTGATTAAGAGAATTTACTCTTTTCTGAAAACATTGAGTTACAGCAACAATGTAAATACTAGATCCGTACCATCTCTTCAGTTCAGGTTGCGATTCGATCCAGTTGTAAAGTTATGAAAACTAAAATAAACATGCCTATTGAAATAAAACTAATTTCTTGGATTTTATCGAGTTAAGTTATGTTTTTTACGTTCCCGACGCACCATTGCAAGACTTCAAGACACTGTGAAGACTTTCTGCGTAGATCGGACCGCAAGCAACAACTAAATACGAGGGTACTCCGTTTCAAACTAGGACGTCAACCACCTCAGTCCTACCGTGACTATGGTTGCTGTAAAGCAGCCGAATCGTCGGGAACGTAAAAAATATAATATTACGCGATAAAATCCAAAAAAATAGTTTTATTTCAATGTGTAGTATTCGCGTAAATTTAAGAAATCAAACATGCCTATTACTAAATGCCTTCTTGGGTCTAAACAAAATAAATCATAGCGATTAGCGATTTGAGTAACGACATAGCAAAGGTATTCCCATTTTGCGTAGATAAGTAACATGTAGAGACATCTTAACTTACACACGAACAGAAATATCAGTAACACATGGGCGGAGTTATGTGTTAGTTTAAACGTTTCCTATATACTTAATATATATCGTCAGTACATAGTGGGATCGATTGGGCGGTGTATGTGCGGCCCAGCCGGGCGGAACCACTCCCTACCATCGAGTTGCACGCTTTCACCTGTAGGGGGGGCTAGTCTCATAGCAGCTGTATAAGAACCGTTAAATCGCGAGCAATCCCTTCCATACATAGATTCATTGCGTTTTTTAATAAATAGCAGCATTTTCAAGAATCGTAAATTCATAAATGAATACAAATTTTAATCCATTTACAATGACATTACAAAGCTTATAGTCTACTAAACAATGTATAAATCAACAATCATATTTTTACTTGTTTTTTTTTCATTTTGTACATAAGGTTTCTTAGCAATCTTTTACTCCTTATAATCTACACAATCAATATCGCTATAAAATAACAATGTTTTTTTTTCAACTTGACGGGTTTGATTCCCGATTCATGTATGTTTTTTCAATCTATGAATGCAGTTTTTTTTATCTCTAAAGTCAACGACTTTGTACGATGGAACATATTTTCTATCTCTTAAATGTAGTTTAGTATTTCCCCATACTGCCTCATCTCGATGTTATACTCTGTATACACGGAATTGAAACGTGCATATAATACAAGCGTTAATATTTAGTTTGTGACCATACAGTTTTCTATATCCATTTGTTTGTTCCTATGGACATGATCCACCGATAGGGGATCAAAACGATGCCTAAAAATACAAGATTATGAATGAACGAAAATGCTATTATAAAATTACCCGACCAAGTCGAAGACAATGACGAGTTTGAGGGTTAGTTAACCTTCACTTAGGATATTAATAGCAAATGCATCGTTACATAACGAAGCTTCTTGCTTTTATCATGACGTGAAATCGACGTTACTGTCACAAAGTTTTTATAAATAATGTGTTTTAAAATATTATAAACTAGCTGTTACCCGCGACTTCGTCCGCGTGGTATTTAACAAAGACTCAACCGTTGACAACAGCCTGCTCACGCGTTCGAAGCCCGCGGCACACAATTCAGGTTGTTGCTATCAAATTTAATCAGGCGCAGCGCTGCAACATCGGTTTTAATTTTTTTTCGTGATATCCTATTTTTTTGTCTAAAATAAAAGTAGCCTAAATTAGATCAGCTATCTGCCAGTGAAAGTCCCGTCAAAATTCGTCCAGCCATTTCAGAGATTACCCGGAACAAACAGACAGACAGACAACAATTTTAGAAAAGGTTGTTTCGGTATAGGTAACGTGTATACATCCAAATGCACTTAGTAAAAAGCGGTTATTTTAATATTACAAACAGACACTCCAATTTTATTTATATGTATAGATGTAATTATCATTTTTCTATTAACATGAATAGGGCTGTGTTATAAGGTGTATATTTACTTAGTACTCACATAGGCTTAATAATGTATACATATAGAAGTAAAATACTTTTTATAATACCCCACAAATGGGAGTCGCAGACAAAAACTAGTACCCAGTAATAAGAGTCTGCCGCCAATTTGCCGACAAGCCTTAAGGAACTTAGGATTTATGGAAACTAAAATTAATTGGTTCAGATATGCCTTGTATGGTTCCCGTGTTGGCAAGCCAGGGTCCCTGGTAATTGCAGGAAGAACACACATAAAACACACTATGTCTACGTAATTGATTAGGTTCAAGTACAGATTTTTTTTATAAATATTTTTTTATACCGATTTTATATAATTAAAACTAAAACACTTAAACAAGCGCCTGTTTATTATTTGACTTTACTTGGCTGAATGTCATCCGCGAATATTAGTATACTGAAGATAAAAGAGATTACAAGTAGAAATAAACTGCAATTCAAATAATGGTACCAACTTAACAATATAAGACGCAAAAGGACGTTTTGAAATCGGTAAATTTATTCTTGAGATACCAAACTGACAAACAGCTCAACACTTCAATCATAAAATGTCCGACCGAACGTTAAATATTATTTTAAAAGTTGCGAACCCGTCAGATGTTTACCTGTCCTGAATTTTCCCATTTTCTGGACAACTTTTTTGTTTTTTTTTTCCTGTAAACCTTATTCGGACTTTAACGAAGGTTTGAAGATAAAATCAGCCAAATCGGGCAAGCTGTTATAAAATGATGAGCTTACCAAAGAACATTATTTAGATTTTATTCATCTATATAGATAAATACATGATAAAATTTCTGTTGAAATAAAACCAATTTTACGTATTTTATCGCATTGTTTTTACGTTCTCGACGTTTCGGCTGCTTTACAGCAATCATGATCACGGGAGGACGACCGAAACGTCGGGAACGTAAAAGCATAAAATAAACGAGGTAAAATTAGTTTTATTTCAATGTGTAGGTAGTATTCGTGTAAAGATAAGAAATTAATATGTCATTTAAGACTGGTTTTAATGGAATAATAGTATTCCACGTAAATAATATGCATCATTACGTGAAGATTTTATCATTTTAAACCTTATAATAGTTTAAACTTACATTGATTAGTTAACAATCCTTACTATATTAGTAGCAAATATTTACAAGTTTTTCTGAAACGCGAATGTGATCTAGAGCTATCTGCCTTTATATAGCCCGTTTAAAAAGGAAAAGTAACCATAGATCACTATCCGATGAAGCCATAGAGTCTGTGTGGCATACTGATTGAGAGAATGAATGTTAATTGGGTGGAATTGAAACATGCTTGATCCGGTAGCATATAATAAATGATAACTATATAAGGCCTAACAATGATAGTGTGAATTTTTTTAACGGGTCCATTGGTAGGCTATAAAGGTCACATTCACGTAAATATAACAAATCCATATTTAAAAAAAAAATATATAAATTAATTTATTTTCTCAAACGCTTGATTTTGAGGCGGTACAAAATTCGCCAGGACATACAGTTTTTATTTAATATCACACGATCGTGCCTATCAGCATTTAATTCAATTATAGTTTCAATACGCCTCTTACTATATCAAGTTAATTGAAAACTCAAATACTCAGCTTGAATGTCTCTAATTCTTTCATTAATGTAATGCATAAAATGTCAATAAATACAGCTGATAATTGGGTGTTTCACCTTAATCATTTCATTGTGCGTGTTTACTACTGTGAGAATGTTTTTAATTAATGTCCATCGAGTAAGCAAATTGTGACTTATTACTTCAGGTGTTTTTAAAAGACTCCATTGCGAGTATCCGTTGATAGGTGATCTTGACAGTTGGGGCGCGTGACTGCGTTTTATTTAATAGCCAGACATTGAGCTAGGTATGGAATCCATCCAAATAATTATTCGAAGAGAACGGTTGTTCATTTGGTTTCAATTTATAAAAAAATACTTTTCTGAAACTGATCTGTTCCGCATTCACCCCACCGTAGTTCGCCCCACATTAAAAAGAACATATTCGCCCCACTTTTTATTTAGGTTTATTTTGTGGTGAATTGGGTAGCGAGGGTTATTATGGCTTCAGAAAAGCCCTGCAAATGGCTGTTTTGCTCTTAGGAATGCATTGGATTTGGACTTAATACACTAAGTAGTCGTTTGAGACATTTAATTTTTAAAAAATATTAACGTCGATAGTCTTAGACCGCTTTTTGAACTATTCGGACGGAATAATCAGAACGTGCCATTATTTTGGTATGAGATATAATATGAGATATATCTATAATGCTTATTTATCTGACGGTGTAAATTCGTTCACGATGCGATATTGTTTCACGCCAAAAAAACGTGTCACGTGGCCTTCGATACGACTATTATAAATCAATAATATTAGTAAACATACGATATCAAACTTTATTGAGATATGTATAAGGTTGTGAATAAACTTGGAGGTTGGACACCTATGTTAGTATAGGCCGTATAGATTAGTTCGATCATATTAATTGTCCGCTGATATAAAATTTGCAAGTGAATGGGTTCGGTCAAGTCATTGACTCCCAAATAACCAGTCGCGTGTTTCAAACGAGCCACGCGATTCCTGTTTTTGCCTTTTATTGGCCACTTGTTGAAAATGCCTTTTTTAAGCACGCAAATGCATTTGTGAGCGCAATCAATGCGGAAAGCATACACATACGAACTGAATTTAGCCTAGCAGTCCGTTAGTCCGATCGGCATAGTATTCATTGGTAAATATTAATATATATAAATTACGTGTCACGGTGTTTGTCCGCTATGGACTGCTAAGCTACTAAACCGGTTTAAATATTTTTTTGAACAATATTTGCAGTTTTATCCAACTTGAAAGATAGCATAGTTTATCTTATATCTCAATTTATAATCGCAAATATTTAACTATAAAAAATATTTCCTAGAAATAATGTTTATGGCAAAACAACGTTTGCCGGGTCAGCTAGTAACGTATAATGTATTGATTTCTTATAATTACGCGATTAGTACACATTGAAATAAAACTTATTTTACTATGGCACTAGGACGTCTTACACCCCAGTCCTCCCGTGACCATGGTTGCTGTAAAGCAGCCGAAACGTCGGAAACGTAAACATAAAATAAACGCAATAAAATCCGTAAATTTAGTTTTATTTCAACGTATGTTTCAAACCCTGTATTATATATGCATTAACAGTATACTACATGTATTATGTAGTGTTGTAATACAGTGTTATTACAAACTAGCCATGTGTCAGGCCATGAAAAAATTATTTTTTTTTACGAAAATTTGACTGCGCATTTCAGTCGAATTTCCAAGTATACCTCCTTTGTCCACCTCTAGGATACTCAAGGAATATAACGATCTTCCAAATTTTAAATTATTAGGGCCTAGACTGTGTGTTTTTATCGCCAACAGTCAATGTTAAGAATTTTATTAAACTGTCCGCCAATTGCGAGATTATTAGTAAGTTAACCGTATACTTCATAGTCTACGTATCTAGACATTTTGTATTGAGAATTGCTAAATTCTCAATACATCTCTACTATCTAAAATCTTCAATTCTCTATACAAAATGTCTAAATACGTCGACTATAAAGTATACGCTTAGCTCACGTATAATCGCACACTTGACGTGAATTCTCAGACGATACAAGAACGAACGAACAAAGTACAATAAATAAAAGCAATTTATTTTGCGTGTCCAAATTCTGGCATCGTTGCAGCCTGCCGAATTGATTTTGATTTCGCTGGAACCGGTTCGCGACGGACCCATTATAAAGGCACTAATACATTATATTCTGTTTCGTGCGGAGTCGGAACAAACAGCGTTGTCTCTCTCGCGTTAATTTTCAGTATTAAGCCGTAAATTTTTATTATTATTTTTCCCAAGCTCTACATTATAATAATACCGTTGCTCATGTTGTCATAAAAAAGCTCTTTCTTGCAACGATATGAACTTAAAATGTATGATAACACAAAAAAGTTACAGTTTTATGCCGCGACCGCTTAAGAGCTATATGATAACAGAAATGAGAGTTCTAATTAAGTCGGTGACGTTTTACCAGAAAAAAAATCAAGATTGTGTGACAGCGAATTTAAACTGCACTACACTAGTATTACCGAGTGTTAGAAATAAAACACTGTTTCACCACAGCTTTATTGTGTTATTTAATTTAAAAAAAATACTATAATATATACGCTTGTCTTGGTAGTGAGGATCACAGGTTGAAACCCCGGCTCGCGACCGCCAACCCGCTCTGGGCCTGCGTGGTGGATCATGGCCCTATGTCTCTCGCATTGATGGGAGGCCCGTGCCCAACAGTGACATTAAAAATAGCTAGTATTCGAGAAACTTGTACACTAGGTATACAAAATGTCTGGGTTGCCAAATTAAAATGTACATACCATTCCATCGGCGTAAACCGTAGAGTTTGAAAACAATTGCTTTTTAATTTTATGCGACATTTTTTTTAATTCGAACCGTTTGTCATTTCTTTGCGGTACCTATGTGTCTATGGAAGTTATTTTGTTTTATTTATTGACTTTCCGTCATAAATTGGCGGCAAAAAGATCTGTACGTACAGAATTACAAGCTCTTAACAACTCTATTGTTAGATACTCAAAGAACGTAGTTAATTTTTGTAAAAATACGTTTACGACTAATGAGTATACTCTTTAACGGAATTAGATCAAATTAATTACCTCTTTAATGCGTCAAATTGGTTTTTATTCGAGCGTTTATTCGACGATAAAATGTTGCAATGTGCAAAACCGGACTGTTATACAAGTGTTGAGTCCTTACTCCGCTTGCCGTTTCAATTGAAATGATATCGGGTTAGTTATGTCTTCATGTTGCTCTGTCTTGATTGTAGTACGATTTTATAAATATGTTGTTTGACTGGTCGCTATCCTATCTTTATTGTGCGGTTCTAGCTGTTTCAATTGTTTATAAATCATGATCAACCTCCATATACGTTGTACACACTAAAACAAAAGTTTGTTCTCATTAGTGTTAATGATTGGATAGTAGCGGAATGAAAAGCTTCCACAGTTTTGCACGTTGATTCTTAAGCGGAAAAGGGAAGATCTTCCAGCCAGGCGGGTGGTATGCCTGGCGGGGCGGCCGCTATGCCCCGACTGTTATTGTCGGGATCTTGTATATAACTATGTTACTTGCTCCGAAAACTTTTATAGCGCGATTCAGGATTGTGATGAGAATTGTCTTATTGACCTGAATAAGTCTGCAGTGTCATCTGTGTAGTTTGTGGTGCGATTGAAGTGGTCGCCACAATTCATTGTACGTTCGCGAGCACATGTTACTTTTCAATCTACGTCACAGGGCTGCGCTTACGGTACTCAGCCAGCGTAAAATGTATACTGGGTAAACGTCAAACGCCTGACCCGTTCAGAGACTCCGCGAGGGAAAACATTACAGTGGGTAATTTTTTTTTTTTTTATTACATTATAGTCAAGTATTTGATCTCGATCTCACCTGATGGTAAGTGATGATGAGATCTACGATGGAGCATACTTGCCTAGGTAGGAAGGCGGCAGTAGATCGAGACGCTACATTCACTAGGCACATGCAGCGCAGCTGATCTGACCCGCCATCCATGAATGGCAACACCGAACATCATGCCGGAACACGGCTAGGCCGCTTGGCGACATGGCTTTGTTCAGTGGGTGGTGACTAACCACGGCCGAAGCCTACCACCAGTAGAGTTGTCACCTGGTTGGCACCACCCAGGGTCACGTGTCGGGTATCTTGAGGGTATTTAATTCTCCTACGGACGAAGGTGACTCGACCAAAACCCACCCATTACCCATTACCCCACCCACCCGCTAACCCATTTACGGTCGTTCGCTGTTATAAGTATTCCCGTGACAAGTGTACATTTTAGCGATCTCAGAAGGTCTCTAAATTATACTATGCTGTCAGATTTGATCAAATCTTCTTCTTTTTTCTTTACGAAATGAGATGCTATGAAATAAATTGGATAAGAATATGGCCTCACCCGCCATTTTCATATCATCATGTCGCATCCATTATGTTATTTATAATGTGTATTTATTGAATGTGTTATTGCTATTAATGACTTGACATTGGCAAAATACCCGCTAAGTTGTGGGTGAGGCCATATTCATGTCCAGTTTATTTCATAGCATCTCATTTTGTAAAAAATGAAGAAGTAGAATTTTTACCCTGGGGAATATTTACCCGGCTTGAACTGATTATGAGGTGAATCTGAATAGAGTTCCTAACATCAATATAGAGCTTCCATGTACCGTTATCAACCAGATGCAATGCAGTAATTAGCGGCGGCTCCCGGCTGATTCTTGATTTATATCCTCAATTATTTTATCGAAATAAGATTTCAATGAACGATTAGACCTTACATCGTGTGAGAGGCTGAGAAATAGACTAAATGGGTAGGTACATTATATCTACCTACAAATCTGTAGATATCTAACGGAGCCTAGAGAGCCATTTAAACCTGCACCTCTTCATCATAACACTCGAACTCACCGCACTAAGCTATGAGGTCCAATCTATACTATTATTAAGTACACCCCCGTCGTAAACATCTCTGTAAAATCCTCTCCATCCAAAGTCTGCCTGGTAGAGATCGCTTTTAGTGATAAGGCCGCCCATTGTGACACTCGCTGTATAAGTTTGTGTAATTTTGTATTAATTTTATGTGGTGGAACAATAAAGAGTTATCTATCTATCTATCTATACATTTAATAAAAATGTTACTGATCGCTGTCTGTATATAAATAAATAAATATCGCCAGACGAACACACCAACAATACGGTCCCACATTAAGCAACGCTTGTATTATGGGTACCGTACAATGGATTGGGCGCGAACCCAGTATTACTTATATACATATTAAACATCCATGACTTGGGTACAAACATTCTTGGTCATCACACAAAGTATGTCCCTACCAGGATTCGAACCCGAGACCCTTGGCACGGAAAGCAGGGTCGCTACCAACTTCGCTAATCGGGCCGTCATCAATATTATGAGGAAAAAGATTATTGGCCTTCATCAACGCAATAGAACTGCAATTTTGTCTGTTTTTTTATTTGTCTGTGCGTTTGCGCGCGCTAATCTCAGAAACGGCTTAACCGAGTGCGGTTTTCACGAATGGTGAGCGGTGAGTTTCACTTAAAATTTGTGTTTGTTTTATTTAAATCGGTTCATAAATAAAAATGTTATATCAATTTAAAGACGCGGACGAGGTCGCGGGCAACAGCTAGTTCTACATACAATTCGTTTAGGTACACCCAACATATAGTGAACACGTTACATTAAGCACTAACATGTAACTAATTTGTTTCAAATAGATCCAGTAATCAGTTCTGAGAAGTATATATATTGGAGGCAATGGAAATGGCAACGGAATACCTTCTGATTGGATGAATTCCACGATGACTCGGCAATTGTTTGAGCTCACCAACAGAAGCATGTTTAGTATGCGTTACATTACGGATGTAGCTGCTCGCGTCCGGGCAATGAGTTTTAAATTGGTAATTAATATTAATAATTATTAATTAACTAGCTGCGCCCCGCGGTGTTACACGCGATTAAGAAGTATGTCTTTTTACCGGATTAAAAAGTAGCCTATGTGCTATTCTAGGCTATAATCTATATCTGTGCCAAATTTCATCCAGATCCGTTCAGCCGTGCTGGCGTGATTGAGTAACAAACATCCATCCATCCAAACTTTTACATTTATAATATTAGTGTGATTAATATCGCCAGACGAACACACCAACTATACGGTCCCGCACTAAGCAACGCTTGTATTATGGGTACCGTACTATGGACTGAGGGCGAACTCGGTATATAATACTGATATAGATATTAAACATCCATGACTCGGATATAAAACATTTATGCTCATCACATGAAGCTTGGCCATACCAAGATTTGAACCCGGGACCTTCGGCACAGAAAGGAGGGACACTACCAACTGCGCTAATCAAGCCGTCAAAGCTAATATTTACCTTTTAACCCTTCGCTTAGCGTATACTGATTGTGTTCAATCTGAGTAACTTTATGATTAAGTTAAAATAATGAAATGGCAATATTAACAGGCTAGCACGCACGGCCGGTAACCGCAAAATAAATTAGACGCTAAATAAATTGGATCTTTTATACTTCATTGTGTTCGACAAATCAATTTTAACTCTTACATAATGCTGTTGTAAGTTTTGCCAGAATTTGATTTGTCGGTTGCAATTTTAAGATATAATTGTAGCATGAAAAAATGAATTTAACATGCTAACTTCCAGCACGGCATAGATATACAATGACGATTCATAGAGAACCTTTTTTGTCTTTTTAATTCTGCTCTTCGCGTCTATGCTCTAGCCATAGAGAAAATCTCACAGACAAACCATAAAGGCTACTACATAATGAATAGGCGTTAAAACTATTCCAAGTGCTCTGTATAAGGGTCGATAACTTCAAATTATGTCGTAAGGCATGCTTCACATTCGCCGACGCGCCAGTGTGCCCGTGTCCTTATACGCAACATCCAGATTGGTCATAGCAATGTATGGGATTGACAGAGTGATGATTTTTCTCAATTGAATGCCTTCCCACGGGAAACCTCTGGTAGGATTGATCACAGTGTCTAAGTACTTATTCATATTGCTTGTGGGATATAACATTATCTATACATACAAATAAATAAAATTGGAGTGTCTGTTTGTAATATTAAAATAACCGCTTTTTACTAAGTGCATTTGGATGTATACACGGTACATATACCAAAACATTTTTTTTTTTTAATGTTTGCCTGTCTGTCTGTCTGTTTGTTTGTTTCGGCTAAACTCTGTAATGGCTGGACCGATATTGACGGGACTTTCACTGGCAGATAGCTGATGTAAAAAGGAGTAACTTAGGCTACTTTTATTTTAGAAAAAAAACATAGGATCTCTCGAAAAAAATTAAAACCAATGTTGCAGCGTTGCGCCTGATTAAGTTTGATAGCAACACACTGAAATGCGTTCCGCGGGCTCAGAACACGCGAGCAGGCTGTTGCCAACGGTTGTGTCTTTGTTAAATACCACGCGGACGAAGTCGCGGGTAACAGCTAGTTTACAATACAAATATTAATGGGCTATAATAATTAAATGAATACTAGCTGTCCCGGCTAACTTCGTACCGCCTCAAAATCTTCGAAAGATACTCGGCCTCTGTGTGGGAGAGGGCCGGGTTATGTGGGATTCTTACGCACTAAAACCCTCCCGGTGGCCGCCTTCGACACATGTTGAAGGGACTCCGGGATCTCCAAACGGAACGCACCGGTACCCCCCCCTCTTGTGCCTCGCCCCCTTATGGGGGAGCAGACGTTCGCCCCCCCTGCGCTCTCGCCGCGCCGTCCTCCTCAGGTGTCATCATCATCACCAGACGTCTAATATGAATTCAATTTACACTTCAGTCTAAGTAACACGTGGCAGGCTATGCTAACACCAAAAATTTAAAAAGTGGAAATAATTGAATTATACGGTATTTCGTTCACTACAAAATAAATTTAATTAATTTTATAGCGTCAACAACACGTGGTAATTATGCTGTTAAAATGTAGCTTATATGACACGTTCGTAGATTTACCATAGCAGCGCCATCTATTGATTACTTACTCAACCCAGTCGAAAGGTATCGACATCTGTTAGAATCATTTGGAGTTAACAGATAATTGTGACTGTCAAATAATAACAGACAAATAATTAGCAATAAATTAAAATTGCGACTATAATTTGAGATTTAAACTATCCTATCTCTCAAGTTGGATCGAACTGCACATGGTGTGCGAATTTTATTATAATCGGTTAAGTGGTTTAGGAGTCCATTGAGGACAAACATTGTGACACGAGATTTATATATATTAAGATTAATTACTACAATTTACGTGCGGCACAGCCCGCGTAGATTTCAACGATAAAAAGCTTATCTTTTTATCACACTTCATTCAAATCTGTTGAAACTTTTTCAAACACACTTCACAATAATGTACCTTAGTAGTAAAAAATTGCTGGCGATCATAAATATTAATATTGATAGTACTGATGCAGTTTAAAAATACCCTTCATTTGACACGGTTGTCGGCATTCAATGGTAAAGAATAATAATTATAAGCCCATCACAACGTGCAATTAAATATTTTTAATTGGACTTTTTTAAAACGATATTGTTACCTATAATTAGTTAAAAGCATGCTTTTGATGCTTGAAGAATTCGGAAAAAGTCTTGATTACTTATCTTTCTATATATATAAAACAAAGTCGTGTTGGTTACACCATATATAAGTCCAGAACGGGCGGGCCGATTCTTATGGACTTTGATTTTGTCTCTTTGTTTTGTGTTTGTCTCCGCTCCGAATAGCAGAATAACTATTCAAACATGGGAAAATTCACTACAAAAATTATAATAAAGATAATTATTTTTTCTCACACATTTGATTCTGAGGCGGAGCGAAGTTCGCCGGGACAGCTAGTACCTATTTTATAAATATAATTAAACTAGCTGCGCCCGGCGGTGTTACCCGCGGTAAAAGTATGAAAAATTAAAATAATAATGCCACGGGAACCATACATTTTACCGGGATAAAAAGTAGCCTATGTGCTATTCCAGACTATAATCTATATCTGTGCCATAGGTTATAGTCTGTCATAATTTCATCCAGATCCGTTCAGCCATTCGGGCGTGAATGAGTAACAAACATCCATCAATCTATCCATCCATCCAAACTTTCACATTTATAATATTAGTATAGATGACAAGTGAATAACTTGATTGTAGTGATCACAATATAAACGTAATAGATTTTTTGAAAATTAAAAAATGCAGTTTTTCTCATCCCTAAATCGACGAAATGGTTCCTTACATAACATATTATTTTTATATTTTATAATTTTGGACCTCCGAAACTTATACAAAAGATTTAACATTGAGATGGTACACCCTGTATATGTACAGTAGCCGATAGCGATCATATTACTTGGACAGTAACAGGTCACTCCTGTCTGTCCGTCTCCCCTTGTGACGTAAAAACGCAAGATTCATAAAGACAATATAAAAAATATATAAATGTTATATTAACGCTTGTATGAATAGTAATGGCGCAATGTCGATGTTTTTTCTATCGATAACATATTGTTCAATTCGTATTGAGAATATTAAAGTATGTAATGTAAAAGATCTTTTTTAAAAAAAGAGCAACCATGGAGTTTCTTGCCCGTTCTTCTGTATAGGAACGGTATTCAGAACGGGTGGTACTGTAGTAGCATAATATTTTTGTAACTTTTGACGATTCATAAGTACTGTACCATTATGGTCTACGTGAATAAAAAATATTCTGATTCTGTAACGTACGTTGATTTGTAAATAATTAAAAGGTTAACATAATTTTATTATGGGTATGAATATCTATTTGACTTGCAAATGTCAAAATCAACCGCTCTATCATGCAACATTTATGTAAATTCCACGCTAGTGAAGCAAAAGCTAGTGCTGTATGAGCATAAAACTATCGATAGTCCAGCATCTCGCACCGATGCGAGTTGCGTCTATTGCATAGGACACAATAGGATGGTAGAGACGGGCTCTATCGCCCACATACAACACCGAGAGCGATGTTAGAGCACTGTGGGGTGCGTGACATACGGACGACTTGGTTAACAAACAAAATATTTATTTATTTTCTCAACTTATATTAATTTACTCGCTGTTACCCGCGACTCTTTGTTAAATACCACGCGAACGAGCGTGGTATTTAACAAAGACACAATCGTTGGAAACAGCCTGCTTGTACGTTCTGAGCCCGCGGGACGCATTGCAGGTTGTTGCTATCAAACTTAATCAGGCGCAACGCTGCAACATTGGTTTTAATATTTTTTCGTGAGATCCTATGTTTTTTTTCTAAAATAATAGTAGCCTAAGTTACTCCTTGTTACATCAGCTATCTGCCAGTGAAAGTCCCGTCAAAATCGGTCCAGCCATTTCAGAGATTACCCGGAACAAACAGACAGATAGACAGACAGACAGACAGACAGACAGACTGACAGACAGACTGACAGACGGATAGACAGACAGACAAAAATTGTAAAAAAAGTTGTTTTGGTATAGGTACCGTGTATACATCCAAATGCACCTAGTAAAAATCGGTTATTTTAATATTACAAACAGACACTCGAATTTTATGTATATGTATAGATAACATAGAGTAAGTTATGCTATCCTGGTGTATTCATTCAGAGTATGAGAGAATAGGTCTGATTAGCTATAAACTTTAGAGTGCGCAACGCGTACCTAATATAAAAAGCATGTTTGAAAATACACCCTCTAAACAGGCTCATAAATCATCGTTTTGTAGACACCACCTGCTGAAGATGACAAAAGCTGTTGCTATATTTTTTTTTTATCTTAGGGTTATTATATTGTTAACTAACTTTCCCGACAGAGGATATACTTTCCCCAATTGAACGATTACTTGGACAAATTTTGAAGTTTTCGCTTTCCCTATAATTACGAACATTAAAAAAACATGCCATGATTTGGCATGTTTTTCCAATCCAATCGTGTTTAAGTGCTGTACTAACCAACGAAAAGCATTTACTCTATAATCGACTTCAAAAAAAGGATAAGGTTTTAATTATTTTTTAGCAACACTTCCTCAGCTGAGCGTTAATTGAGGAATCTCGTTTTAAGAGTCACTTTAAAATAAAAGCAATACTTAAAAGTAGTTTTGGACCTAGATTCATAACTGAGCATCCTTCTGTAATACTGCCCTTATAGATGTTTGTAGGTATTGTGTATATTTATAAAAAAATATAAAGTATTAGACTTTTAAACGGGTATCATCAATGAATAAATCCACGATACCGCTAGTATAATTGCTTTATGTGTTACAGTTAAATCTCGAATGAGAAACAATTGTATGGCTACGCAGTAAAACATACTGGTGGTAGGCTTCGGCCGTGGCTAGTCACCACCCACTGAACAAAGCCATGTCGCCAAGCGGCCTAGCCGTGTTCCGGCATGATGTTCGGTGCTGCCATCCATGGATGGCGGGTCAGATCAGCTGCGCTGCATGTGCCTAGCGAATGTAGCGTCTCGATCTACTGCCGCCTTCCTACCTAGGCAAGTATGCTCCATCGTAGATCTCATCGTCACTTACCATCAGGTGAGATCGAGATCAAATACTTGCCTATAATGTAATAAAAAAATAAAATAAAAAAAATAGTAATCGACATACTTTTAATTCAATACCATTTCAAACTTGCCCACAGCAGATCGTAAGATCGGACTGCAAGTAACAACTAAATATAAGGGTACCCCCGTCAAACTATGACACTAGGACGTCAACCACCTCAGTCCTCCCGTGACCATGGTTGCTGTAAAGCAGCCGAAACGTCGGGAACGTAAAAATAAGAAAATATTAATTAAAAATATTTTTATTTCCAGATCGTAAGATATTATCTTATCAGCTAGCGTACATTTTGTTCCGTGTGTACCCAACAGCGGTCAGGGTAGGCGACATGCCTGTAAATGCCCCACAGACCAGCAGGAATCTAGATGTAATAACTCGGGCAACGGCTTATTTATGCAATTTATAATTTAAAAAAATATACATTTATAATAATCTTTACAGTTTTATTGAGATAGGGTGTACTACCACTCGAACCTACGCTTTTTAGCGCATTTATATTTTGTTGTGTAACGTCACAATTTCGAAGTCAATCTAAAAAAAAATTGCTCACAAATATCACAATTGTTATGAGCAAATTAAGAAAACAATTACCTAGTTTTATGATTCATTTCATCCTCCTTTGTAGGTAGCTAACCCAGTTGGAATAGTGCTAAAAATAATTTCAACAACGCCGGTATTGCCGGACTTTGTCGTTCTATACTAAGCTTGTACGGCTGGGAGGCGGAGGAGGGGATCAAAGTCAAAGTCAAAGTATAATCATTTATTTCGTATAGGCCTACGGGGGCACTTACAAATTGTCATTAATTTTTTTTTCCTTAACTCTACAACCGAATGGTTGGTGGATTGGTGGTGGTGGTGGTGGTGTATGGCTGGGAACACCCTATTAAAACCAAAGTAAAAAAAAACCACTCAACTTAAAAATTGTTTAAGATCCCTGAAACTCTTCGTTAACTGTTTTCCAGTAAATCATCTACCCAACCTAACAGTAAAAGAGCACATAATTAAATATAATAAAAAAGCCCGCACATTAGTAACTTTATGTACATTCAAGCCAATTTTATGGGGCATGAGATGGTATGCACAGTTTATGGGTCCATTGCGTATTTTATGCGTTAGATCCTGTTCATTCCTCGGCTCGGAATCGTAATGGATATCATTCGGGATTGTAACAATCTGAATAATGTGAAATATTTAGAGGAGTGTGGGATAAGTTTAGAAATGTTCGATAATATCAATTATAAGTTTTAGTAGCCAACGAATAATAATTAAAGTACAATGGCTTGATAATAACTATAATTTAATAGTATTAGCCCCTTTAATGTCCCACTACAGGGCACGGTACTCCCCCGTGCGAGGGCCATTAAGCCATAGTCCACCACACTGGCCCACTACGGGTTGGCGGTCTTCACACGTCTTGCGAGGGGTTCTCATGGATATGCAGGTTTCCTCACGATGTTTCACTGTTTAGCATGTGATAATCATGGTGGATCCCGTATCCCGAAATTCCAGGGGTGCGAGCTGGGGTTTGAATCTGCGATTCTCGTTACCAAGGCGAGCGTCCTACCAACTTGGCTATCACACCATCTTGGCTATGGCCATCACCAACGCGGATTAATGCGTGGCCAAATTTATGGGTAGCCTTTGGCGCGGACCGGCAATACTAGATTCAGTTGTTTGTTTGGCACCGATTCAACATCCGTTACATATTATATTAAGTTAGACTTGGTAGATTTTTAGACGAGATAATTTTATGATGTTCAGTTTTTTTAAGTCAGTATTATTTATTTCAGTTAAATACGCACAGCTTTACTGATAGTGGTGGGGGACTCATTTCATCATCATTATCCAGATCATTACTATCATTAGGGGTACTTATATTATTTAAAATAACGAAAAAAATATTTGCTTGACACTGGCAAATATGGAACTAATTTGTAGCCAATTGCCAACTTCAAAACAAGAAAAAGATAAATAGCGGTAGTAGGATGACAGTTCGAAAATTATGAAACATTTACAAAGAATTTATAAAGCGATTGCGAAAATCCGACTCGGATAGTTTTTGAATCCGTATCCGATATTAATTTCGAATCGCTGGACCCCCTACAGTTCCTTATTTAAATATTCTATCTTGTCGTAACTAA
The DNA here is from genome assembly GCA_905333125.1 of Pheosia tremula. Lineage (NCBI taxonomy): Eukaryota > Metazoa > Arthropoda > Insecta > Lepidoptera > Notodontidae > Pheosia > Pheosia tremula. The sequence goes on from HG995406.1 coordinate 1,594,588, forward strand.
TCTGTGGTTTCCCTATCAGCATCGTTCCCGCTTATTTCAATGTCACCAGTACATTACTCATAGTAATTGAATTGTCCGTTCCATGTAGTTATGCGAGACATAATTTATATATCCCGATGCATAATTGAGTCGCTGGAATATATTATCGGCTCGTCATCGTATGCATATTTATCGATTGATAGATCGAGATCCGAGGCTACTAGGGTAACGATACGATAAGCATACAGATGTATTTTGATATATTAATAAAAATTGCCGTGACACTGGCAGGCTATATTTTGAGGACAGTGCATCAGCATTCCTCGTTACCGAGGCAAGCTATGTACCAACTTGGTTTTCACTACTTTTTTATATAAATTCCATACTAAGTTTTTCCGTCGAAGTTCAAATTAGTATACAATGGCTCTGCAAAGCATTTCTCAGAAGAAAAGTATTTTGTAAATTCTTTATCAATGGGCGTAATCTCTCTATAATTTGACGACCTGGTTGGTACAGTTGGTGCATCATCTGGCGATTGTTAATATTATTAATAATTTTGGGAGTGAATCTTTAACACACACTTAGCAATGTATATACAGGAAAAACATTAGCATCCTTCAGCAGACGCAGTTGGGTAAATAAATAAAGACCGAATGTGGCTTTTTTTTTAATACATTATAGGCAAGTATTTGATCTCGACCTCACCTGATGGTAAGTGACGATGAGATCTTCAATGGAGCATACTTGCCTAGGTAGGAAGGCGGCAGTAGATCAAGACGCTACATTCACTAGGCACATGCAGCGCCGCTGATCTGACCCGCCATCCATGAATGGCAACACCGAACATCATGCCGGAACACGGCTAGGCCGCTTGGCGACTTAGCTTTGTTCAGTGGGTGGTGACTAGCCACGGCCGAAGCCTACCACCAGTAAAATAGCTAGCAATTTCGTAGCGTAAAAACCTTGCTGATTTACGTATACTATACGCAAATTGGGCTTTAATTACGCTCTCACGCATACCCATCTATACCACTTCGATCGCGTTTCGTTTAATGGAGACGAGTTAAGGGTTTAACCGAATGTAATCAAGGCAAGATTAGTTAGCGTCACTCGGTCTAATTATATTTTTTGATGAGCCTAAGACCTTTATCCGCAGTGTAAAGAGACGCGTTTACGTTTCAAAAACAAAGTAAGGTTTAAAGTTAACTGAAATATGTTAGACTAGCTGTTGCCCGCGACTTCGTCCGCGTTGTATTTAAAAAAGACAACCGGTGGCCTGCTCGCCCATTCTGAGCCCGCGGGACGCATTGCAGGTTGTTGCTATCAAACTTAATCAGGCGCTGCGCTGCAACATTGGTTTTAATTTTTTTTCGTGAGATCCTATTTTTTTTTCTAAAATAAAAGTAGCCTAAGTTACTCCTTGTTACATCAGCTATCTGCCAGTGAAAGTCCCGTCAAAATCGGTCCAGCCATTTCAGAGATTAGCCGGAACAAACAGACAGACAGACAGACATACAGACGGACAGACAGACAGACAAAAATTGTAAAAAATGTTGTTTCGGTATAGGTAACGTGTATACATCCAAATGCACTTTGTAAAAAGCGGTTATTTTAATATTACAAACAGACACTCCAATTTTATTTATGTGTATAGATGACGCAAAACAATAAAATAAATATCCTCCCGACATCCAATCTTTTACGCTACGCTACATTGTAATGTCCCTACATTTTACGCTCCCCAGGTATTGGTGTACCTACATCTCGCTACTTTCTCTGGGGCGTGGGCAGTAACGGTTACCGTTTGTAACCAAATACGGTGGATACGGAAAATCTTTACTTCATTTTGTCTTGTAAAATGGCTTCATTTGGATACTTGTGTTTGCCCTCGGCTGTGCCCGTGAAATTACACTGTAAGATCATCTTAATAAAATCATCATGACCTACTATTTATGGCTTAATTCACCGTGCCAAGTTTCATCAAAATCTGTTCAGAGGTTTTCCCGTGATGCGCGGACACACGGATAGACGAGTCAAGACAATTTTAATATTGACCAAGTGCTTTGTTTTAATATTATAATTTGACACAACGTATACTTGCTCTGTGTATTGCTTAGCTTATGAATCGTGTGGCATACCGTAATGCTAAATAATATTGACACTATATATATACACAATTTCTACCATTGTACCACCCATTATTAGCAATCAAGAATAGTAGAAAATATTGTTTTAGTAGATAATTTTAGTACAATTATTATATAAATAAATATCGCCAGACTATATACACAGACATAATATTATTGTAGGACCGTATAGTTGGTGTGTTCCTCTGCCGATATTTATTATTTATTTGTATGTTTAACTTTAACTCGTAAATTTTAACAGTCCCGTTTTATTTGCTAATATGTGTAACTGTTGTTATATTAGGTTGTTAAGTGTGTAACGGAATCAATAATATGCTATCACAATCTATTTATAACGTATGAATATATTTATTTAATGCGAATCCGTTTAGCTTTTACGACATTCCGATAGATAAATGGATATAAAACAGAATTTACAATAGAACTACGATTGTTTTGAATGGCAAAATTATATTTTTCATTTGAACATTACAAGCCATTTCAATACAGATAACACGTTTATATATTCCATACATTTTTACGCACTATTGTGTTTTTTTAATCAGTTACTGAACGAAAATAAAAAATGTAGAAAATTAAAAGTTTTTTTTTATTTGGCCTTTAGTTTTGGTTTTAAAAGCTGCCTAGTACATCGTAGGGTAGGTACTTTTAAGGCGATGCTTATTTTAGAACTATTGCAAGTAATGTGTTAGACTGATATGCCCTGTAAGTGGCCCCTAGTACTAGTCCTTTGGATGGTATATCTAATAAGCTTTGCTTGACTCGGGACTATATTTATTTAAATGACTATTTTACTTAGGTATTTATACACTAATAAACTGGTATAAGTGAAGTATAACGTATAACGATAATATCGCATTAAAAGTATTTCTATCACCGAGTTACGCCTATAGCACAAAGTGAAATTACATGTTTACAACACCTAAGTTATAGAGGTGTTTATGTTTTCCCGATATCTATAGGTATAACAAATACTTGGAAAACAATTTATTGAGGCAACTTGACCTGAGAATGGGCAACCCCAGTAAATTAAACTGTAGATTGTAATAAAGACAGACATTTCTTTGTTAAAACTTGTCCGAAAATGGGGAGATATTCCAGCCAGGCGGGTGGTATGCTTTGCGAGGCAGCCGCCGTGCCCTGACGGTTATTGTCGGGGTCTTGTATATATGTTACGTGCACCGAAAACTCTCATAGCGCGTTTCAGGCTTTTATGCAGGCTCGTCATCTGTGTAGCTTGTAGCGAGGTTGATGAGGTCGCTACAATGATTTTTGCATGGGATGAATTCTTTTTTTTAATCGTCATTGTGTGTCTGACTTCATGTAATGATTACACATTTGCTAAAGTACTGCAGGCTTGTAGGCGACCCTGTAGATATTTCTTTTTCCTTAATTTTTTATTGGTACTGGCACTCTTAGCGGAGCGATTGCCGTCTGCTCTTTGTAGGCCTATCGCGGGACTCCCGGTCACCTACGAGAAGGCAGTTGTCAGACCTTTTGAAGCTTTTAACTGACTGTAACGAGGGTCATATTGATAGAATAATAGCAGCAGCCGCCAGCTTGCAACGCGCTCTGCGAAGCTCAGAGGAGGTCAATGTTATAATTCAACAATCATTGAATGTATCTACCGGTACGATATTCAACCGCAGCAGAGGTGTTCACGGTAATACGGTAACTCTATTTTTATACAAAGTGATTCAAAAAGGGTATACTTTAAATCTGCACTTCGATAGAGCATTTGCAATCATTATGTGTCGTCGAATTTCGAAATGTCGATTTTAAAAAAAATATTGTTCCCAATAAAATTACAATTGAGATATTTTGTGACAAATTTGATTTTTGCTAAATGGGAGGAGGGTGCCAAAAAGAAGGATTTACTTTATGGTAGGACCCCATTGCCTTTGCACCGGGTACATTTTTTTCCTATGCGATGGGGATTCAGCCATTGTCCACCACGCTGGCCTAGTGCAAGTTAGCGAACATCACAAGGCTTTGGAATGACGTGCCGATTCTATGTAACACAAATTAATTTATCAATTACCTCCCAACATTATCCGATTCCAACAGCTAACCGATCGTAATCGTCAACTATGTCCTTTTTTCTAAGTATAAATCTTTTCAACCAATTATAATCGAGAATTGATCATCGGACGCGACCGATTATATCGATTACCTATAATTAAATAGTAGCTAATCATTTAATGATTCGAGCCGAAGCTACTAAAATAAATTCTGTGCGGTTTATTACCCTATTGAGTAGACATGCAATAATGCGTCAATGTAAACTCTACATGCCAATCTTATTTGTATTCTGAATTTATGTACTCAGGGATGCAATTTGTGAGCATGTGGAATTGTGATGATAATGTGTTTCGGAGCGAGGGTTCGGATGATTGGGTACTTTGTACTTTTTTATAAAGTTTACTAGAGTTGGAAGGTAAAGACTATTGAAATGGATTGTGGTTTTGTGGCTATATTTCCTATGATTACTTGTCATGGCAGATGGTATATAGAATTGCTATAATAGTTCTTATCGTGCTGATTGCAAAAATACTGTTGATGCTGTTCAAATGATTAGCTTGTCGATTACTTGAGGCACTTCGCAGAAAGAGTGTCATATAATTTTTACCCTGCATATCACATTCTAACTACGAGTTTATGTAAAGTGCTTGGGTAAAATAGATTTTTGTACCGATGTCCATTGCACCACTTCCCATATCTCTCCATTACCAATTGCTGAGATTTAAGTCTTATTTATGTTATAGAATAAGTATTACAAATCGCTAGCACTTTCGTTATCCAGATATTAGCGTAGGTATACCGTATTATATAAAAATTATTGCGGCTACTTGCTTGAAAATTCCTTCCACCTTATTAGAATTCAAGCAACAATGTACCTGTACTCGGTGTGACAGACATACGGCCAATTCGCGACTTATTTTATGTATATTAACAGTGTATTTTAGCATTGGATTGAAAATGAATAAAGACACCGCACCGGTAAACTATGTCAACGAGAGGCGAATCATTGAATAATGTAATTATATATACACGTTTCTGGTATCATTTACTGGTGAATTAAATTTTGTGTAATTAAATTATTTGTAATATGAACAGGGCTGGATTAGGACTGGCTATAATATACGACAAGGGCCCTACTTTACGTTACTAAGGCCCCTAGTAAATGCAAGATTTTTTATAGGAATAGGATGGTTTCCCTATAGGTAGGTAGTATTTAAACCGTTTTGTTTACTAATATAGGTTTGGGTTTCCGATTTACAAGCAGAATCTTACTAGACTTTTTAAAATTTAACTGGAAAATGATGAATATTGAAAAATACCTTCAAACTTGGGTATTCGTGCTTGGTAAAACTACTTAGATTTACTTTACTTACGGGCCGCGGGGCCCCTATAGGCAGCACCGCCGAGTCTATGGGCAGTTGGCTAATTTGCCTATATGGATAACCCGGTACTGAATATGTATCAGGGTACGTGATTATAGAGCTTCCTTCATTGCATGTAACAGAACACGACTTTCTGTTACGTTTACGTCGTCACGTGAGGAAAACTCTTAATAATTTAATTAGTATAGTTCGGCCTAAAAAAATAAAATAAAAAAAATATTGTGATTTATGAAACGAAACTAATGTTGTGATTTTTCAGCACTTTACTAAATCGGCCTTTACAATTATCTTCTTTAATTTACAGATTGCAGAGTATCGGAATAGAGCAGAATAACTGCTAATCAAAGAATGGACCAGGTATGTTTTAATTTATTTAATATTTTAAGCCGTTGCGGGCGATTCAATTTAATTAATTAAAATTAAAAAATACATTACTGTTAAAATATGATTAGAAATACAATAGACGTAAGAACAATTTTTTTTTTTAATTGACATATCGTTATATTGACTTTACAAAATGTTTACAAATGCGCTAGACAAGCAGATACCCCTTCTGAATCACTCTGTATATATTGCTTGTATCGAAATAAAGGGGACCTAACTTATTACGGTTCATTCATGATTTCTAGTCATTGCCTACTTCTTTTATATAGCGTTACGGTAACGTAATCGTCTTCTATCCCGCTCATACAACAGGTGTTATAAAAAAGAATGAGAGTGACAGCTTACTCTACCTTTATACGCACAAAGCAATATATCAAAATATTATATGGTCTTAGCTTTTTTTAATCACAGTTGAACCTGCGCATTCACAGACGGCGCCACATTGATATACGCTAACTGTGCGCACGCGCAGCTCAACCGTGCGAACTGCGATCCCGCGATTTTTTCGTCGCAGTCGCAGTCGCGTCGCCGCCGATCGATCTATGTCATAATTCTTATGATCTACAATCAATTGCATTTTTTTATATTTTCTCCTGTATGGATTTATCAAATCATAAATATCGGGTTATTTTTTTAATATTGCCAAATGGTACCAGCATTTTCGAACGATGTCGTAAGCTCACTCTGTCCATCCATCAGCTGAAAGTCATCCACTTCTAGACATAGGCCTCCCCCATTTGCTTCCACACATCACGGTCCTCCGCCACTCGTATCCACCGGCTTCTTGCAACGCGTGTGATATCATCGGTCCACCTTGTGGCCTTTCAGGTCATGGTCGCTAATCTAGAATCTCTATGCCCCAATGACCATCGGTTCTTCGAGTTCAGATCAGCTCTTGCATATTGACCTTTAACTTCATCTAATCAATCCTAATAAGATGGAAAACGTTCATGATCCACGCGTCAATATAGTTGTCGCATAATAGGCGCTTGCGCATTAGGTAGCAAGCACAGTTACGTGTATTTCCACCTTTAGGCAATACTATATAATGACTTTTTAAATTCTCTATAAAAGTTCAGTAATTTGTCTGTAAACTCTACTAACAGGTGTAAGGGGCATTCAGATATTTTTAGATTTTATCTGACCGATAGTTTTGCGATGGTTTTAATAAATATCGTCTATATGTGATCCTAGATGTATGGCATAGATATAGTGTTATATTTAGCTCAGATATTTTTAGATTAGTTTTTTTTATTAATCTGAAGGTATTGTATCTATGAAAATATTAATGGTTACAATATATACATAGACCTAGGATGCCATTTAATTTGATAATGTAATATCCCCTTTAGATAAATATGCTTGAAGCATATAAATTCCTAATTGAAACCTTATTAATTGTTACTGGCCCAATGCACGAAGTGCGCAGTCATTATCACAGTGTAAAGAGGTCCTGTGATAAAAAAATAAAAAACGAGAGACAGAATGACATTCATTACATGTCTAATTTCTTCGTAATTGATTACTTTATTTAAAAAGAGAATGTTGCTAGATACAACAGAAGATACCCATGTGATATTGAGTCATTAAAACTAATTACTTACGACATTTATCATGGACAGCATGTGGTCCCGAAAAATATGTTACTTAGTGTGCCTCGAGATACTTATCTATCAAGGGAAATTAATGTACCTGGAGACAAGGACAAAATTACCTCAATTAGGAGCAGGACTATCCGCAAGAATTATAAATACATCAAATGTAGCAATAAAATATTGCGAACATGTGGCCACCATTCCGCGCAGAAAAAGCCTGTTTTTTATTTTGTTTTACGGCTTTGGGTACTAGCCCTTTAGAGCCTATCAGTAGCACTGACGTCCATGATACAAGTACGCTAGACTAATGATATCCTTTAAAATGACAGCTATCTATGGTGCCTATTTGAAGCGCCCCCATCGTGGGGGAAAGGAACTAAATCTGACGTAAAATGCAAATGGCCGTTGTTTTGTTTACATTGTCTCCGTGTTTATAAAGTGATTTTGAAGGTTTAACGCGATTAAACTTGTTTGTTGTGTCGTATTAATATAGTTAATACATAAATAAGTGGCGTTAGTTAATAGGTAAACCATGAAAGAGTGCGTGTTATGCAAAACTCTTATCAGAAGGGAAGTGGGGTTACATTCCACAAGTAAGTGAATTTACGGCTAATATTCAAGAAATTAAAACTTCTATTGATATTATAGGCACTTAAAAATATGTTACTAATCTTATTTATACGTGATTACAACGCATTTGTCTTTGTATTATCGGTTTTTTATAAACAATAAAATTCAATAGTGCTGTAAAAGTTCCTTGTCGATAAAATTTATCGATATTTTTTCTATCAATATCTTAAATAGATAGAACGTTCAAGAACGTAAAAATCGCCGAAGACAGATTTGTATTATCAAATACATATTATTTTAAAACAATTTTTACTAATTCACAGGTTTCTGACTGACAATAGAAGACTAGAATTATGGCTCAAAAACATTGAAAAGCCTAGTTGGCGTCCGAAAAAATATGATTACATCTGTTCGAAACACTTCTCTGATGACTGTTTTATTAAACATAACTCATGTACTACTTTGATGATTTTTATTTTCTATTAATACCTTACCTACTCCATTGCTTCCCAGACAACATTACATTACCTCATTTCTAATTAAAAAACGATCCTTATTTAAGTAGGATCTAGCTAGTCACACACCACCCTTTAGTCCGGTTTCGGCTTATACTAAGATTACCTACCCTACCCATGAGCGATTCGGCTAATCATTATCATTATTTGCTTCATCTTAGTATTAACCACTCGACTATTTTGGACATTAGCCATTGTTAAAGGAATGGATCATAATTATTTTCATTTTACTGCATGGGTAGGTTTAAGCATAAACATTTTTATCGATGTATCATATCACTGTCCCATCTCTATTATTAGTTCCATTCCCCCTCACTGCCGCTATCAGCGCCAAAATGGCGAAAATCAAATAGGCACACGATAACCGGGCTTATGATTAGTCCAGCGATATATACCATAGAGGTCAGTGATCAGTAGTGACAAAGCATGTTTGATTGAAGGTTTGCGAACTTCTTTTTCAGCATTAAATAATAATAAAGATATTGCCACGCGACCACACTAATTGTACTGTCCCGAACAACGACGCTTGTATTATTGGTACCGTACATTGGACTGGAAGCGTGGCCAGTTAATAAAAGTCCATATTTCAGATACACACGTTCGTGCTCATAATATGTTTGACCCTACCGGGTTTCAAACCCGGGGCTCTCGGTACAGAAAGATACATCTACTAACTGTGCCAATCGGGGCGTCAAAAATGAATAACTTTAAGTATTTCAAATTTACAAAAGTATAAATCATGTTACAATGGACATTACAAATCATTTTTCATAATAAAATTGGTTTCTAATAGGTACCATTGTAACGATCTATAAATTTGAGGATTTGTTCAAAATAACAAGGCTTGAGATCGGTAATCGGTTGAGTAAAACAACTTTTTAATTTGTAAACGGCCTGTTACATTATGAATTGAAACGTGGAATAAATGTATAGGACGCACTCATAGACACTTGATGGTGTTTATTTTTTAAATTTCACTATCCATGGCGACGACCGTTAATTAATTTTATTGAGCGGTTTTGTATGTATGTATGAATAATCGATGTTATCTGACAGTTTCTTTTACTAATTGAATGCTGCCATTATAAATTTGCGCCAAAGAGACCGAATTAAATCATAAAATTTGTAATTAGAATAAAAAAATTATTGGCTTTTTGGCGGGAAGTAATACAGTGCAGTTTTAATTTTGTTTTATATTCCAAAAAATGTGTTTCTTATATATGTTTGGGATATTGAGCATTGTGTATTGATATAATGTATTTACATCATCATATGTCATCACACTTCTCACTTTATAAAAAATATCAAGAATCACTCGATACTGGCAAAACTAGCTCTATTGCCAACCATAAAAAAGAAGAAGAAAAAGGTTATTGTTAGAAAATTATTTGTAAGTACTAAGTTGGTGATCGTTCTAATTTTAAAATTGCTATATATACTTACCATCAACGGCATTATGACAGTGTGATTAGTTCTTTACTTTGTAAACGCTAGTACCTATGTCGATGATGCTTACAAATTTTTAAACGCGTACATCTTAAGATACCATCATGAGAAATTGTTTAAAAAAATAAAAAAGGTCGATTTACACGTCGGCTATATTTTATAAATATTCTATAGGTTCCAGTCTTAATTATAACAACATGCTCAATATGTTTGTCAAGTACCTATTGTTCTTGTGCATAAAAATATATTTTACCGTTTTAGAGAGAGGAATCGTTTGATTTCGCATGTTAAGGTCAGTCTCTAAGTCCATGTAATAGCCAAAAAGCCATGGAATGCATTTTTTTTAAATACAGAAATTTATTTCATTACGCAAGCTTCCTTGTCTTGCTAGCCAGTATATAGGACATAACAAACAAAAATAGAATGTCCAGTAAAAACTGGAAATATTTTGGTATTTCATAATTTATTTACGGTGACCATACATTTGTGTTTACACAGACAGGATGGAAAATATTCGTATCATGTTCGTACTCAATAAATCTTTGCGTACTATTATGAAACAAAGTAACTAAAGATTTAAGAAATAAATTGTTCCATGAGGTTCCAACTTTTATTTGAGGATGGTTTGAGTTTAATTCAATCACATCTGACGTAGTGCGGATGTGCTCAGTTTTTTTTATTTCACCGCTAGCGACGACTTTAAAACTTTTATATTAATACATAAATATAATATACTGAGATTTTTGTATCACCATAGACGTTCTAAAAAACTCTATGCATAGATAATTACTAATGCATTCGTAATTATCTGTGCACAGAAGTACAGAAAATGTGATAATGTACTTGTACCTACACCTATATTACCCACAAGAACATAATATATTATTTCATGATGGCCGATGGTTTTGCATAATTTCTTCATAAAATAATGTTCAAGGTCTCTCAGGAGTCGATTCTCGGTATAATTTATATACATAAATAAACTACACAGAGTAGTTATAGACTTATTTTATTTTCAAAAAACAATTGAATACATTATTTCTTCTTTATTTTATAATACTTAAAGTACCTATTTATGTATTTGTAGTGTCAACATTTGAAAGAGATTGTTTGGTACTTGAGTGTATGAAGACGAGGTAAAAGTGTCATGCTTGAGCTAAAATTCATGTTAATTAACTCTCGTATCCATTTATGTTAATTAATTTTTGAATTTAGAACGAGTAAATTCATGTAGTAGGGGCGACGTTATTTATTGTCACCGCAAATAATGTCCTCGTAATAATGTCGTCGGTATTGTCACCCATTTAATTGAATTTGGACATTCGCATATCTACATTATGCTGTGAATGTTTTATCCTCCGTCTCCCTCCCGAGCAAGAATCCGTCTCTGTTGCACATTCACATTTGTCCGTCGTTTTATTCCCAACGGCGCGGCACTCGCGAGCGCTTTTAGTACCAACACGAAGGTCAAATTCCCATTAAAACTGGCCGCTTCTTAATGTTTTCCTATTGGATACGCTATGCGACTTTTGCGAGTTTTGTACAGCAAATTCGCGATTTAAGGTTGCGCAAATGGTCTCTTTGTAGTGTTATATTAAAGTTAAATATGATTTAAGGTCTATCGCGGGCTTATAACGCTTGTTTTATTGCCCAAATTGGCCTATAATGTGCTATGATGTCAGATTGTTAAATTATTGTCTTTTATAGAAAAAATGGCGTTGGAAAGCATTTTTCAGAACAAAAGTCCTTTGTAATCATATTGCAAATGGACGAAAACATTGTATACATATGTGTTATGACTATATCCAACTGGGGTATGAATATCAGTTGTTCTTCCTAACTAATACGACTGGGTAAATTACTGCCTATTCGTTTTGATAAAAAATACGTAGTGCTCCTTATCTCCAACGGCAATCTAAAATTGCCCATAAAATTAAAAGGTCGCATTTAAATTACATTAAAAAGGCTTATTTTATGATCATCGTTTTGTCGGTTTATTATATTAATCTAGCCTCTAAATAAAGTAGCTTAATGGAACAAGCGCACACCAAACGTGCGTGTCTAGTGAGGGCATAGCATAGGCTGTTTCAAATAGCTTTGAGACCCTTTCTATCTATTGTAGCTAATAAGGGTAGAAAAATGTGTACGTAGGAATATTTCAACATTACAATGTTCCTCGTTATTTATGGTATATCTGACAGCTTCAACATATACGTCTTACGAGACCACGACATGCTGCTAGGTACTACGAAACAATTAGATATCAATTTCTCTACTGAATTATTGATTTCTTATATTTACGCGAATACTACACATTGAAATAAAACCAATCTTACGTCGAGAACGTAAAAAAAACCTAGAATAAACGCGATAAAATCCGTAAGATTCATCCGTAAGTTTTTTTTTCAATTCTCTACTGAAGGAAATTGAATTATATACTGAATACGTGTATATTATTGATTGATGTCGTGAAACAAATAGTATTATTGTTACATTGGAACATTGTAACCCGATAATAAATACAATTATTGGCTTCAGCAACGAAATGGACGCATCTCGTTTCTAGCCTATTAAATCAATATGAAATAAACTATTGTAATTATATCCTCTTGAGTCTGACTACTCAATACGTGTTGCTATACTTATTCTGATCGGCAATCAATGAACAAGGAATACGATACGCTAAATGACAAAAAAAGAACGCAATCTTACTCAAACCGAATTTAGTGTCACCGTATTCGATTACATATTACCAGTTTTCATTGCCGGTTTTGTTAGACGGCAAAAACTTAAATACTTTCCGTCTGATATACAGCGAAACAAAAATTTTAATTAACCTTTATGCCGATGGGCCGTTGCAGAAGGTATTATGTAAGGTAGTGACACTAGTTTTCGCTCATAACGGCTCGGGTGCCATTTCTAGGCTTACAAAGAAACATCGCGCAGTGCCTGAGACACGCTATATTGAAAGCTAACTGGCAGGTGGCGGTTTTTTATACTTTTGGTAATTAACCTTTTGCAGTGTGAAGTCTACTCAAAATTGTTAAGTTGCTAAAAAAAAATTATGAGCAAAATTACCGACGTAGCTTGAGTGCTTAGAATAAATTAATATATTCGTTTTGATGTCAGTTATATGGAGTACACACAATGTCCGGGGAATAAGGTCATCTAGTTGGCATTTGAGGTGCGGGACGAATTGAAATTATTATAAAAGTTACATGAAGATGTCGTTGTAACATAGACATTGAGATGAATAATGTAAACTACTAACTTTTTAATTAGTCTATATTTTATTTATGGATTTTACTTTTTTAATTATACCGTACGAACCATATTATTTTTGGGGAAATTAAGCCGAATATATATCAATTATGACCATTTCAAGTTTCATTTAAATCCATCAAATGGTTCGCGTGATTTGTGAGTAAACAAACATATAGGCAACTGCGTTTTTCATCTGGACCTAATAATCTAAATGCTCTATAATTTTTTTTTATACATAAAAAAATCAACTACAGTCCCAGCTGTCCGTTGCCGTTGGCGTAGTTTTTCGAACGGTACAATTATTAATATAAATTGCAGCTTTGTGCATTTTCTCGAATGCTCAAAGCGGGAGGCTGCCACCTGGTGTTTTAATCATATATCGATTATTGAATTATTGTTCAGTGTGAAAATTAACAATCGTTATTATAAGCGGTAATAAAACGCCAGACCATTAAGGTTCACATCTGCGTGGCAGATCGCAGATGTGGGCCCGGAACGGACGGTTACTAACGACCATCTGTCATCTTAATTTTCCGCACACTGGACTCGACCCATCGCTCGCTAGCGTTTTATTCATGATGGCAATTATAATCTACTTACGGGTCTTCAATAAAGGGCAGCCCCAGGGATACACGCTGGAACATGAATGTGACGTTCTATGATGAATCAATTTGATGTTTCAATTTGTATACTCTTTTATACAATGTCGTTGTAAAAAAGTCATTGGCCCATCAAAAGTTTAACTTAATAAGAATATTAATTATATATATTGAATGAAGTCCATGGTTATGATTCGTTAACGAAAAACAAACGGATGCCACAAATATTGTAAGCAATATGAATTTAAAAAAAAAACATGCACCGCTGCGAATACTAATAACTAACTAAAAGAATAGTTTGATAGATGGAACATGACTGGAACACTAACTTAACTAAATAAGGTCCACATATTTAAACTATCAATGCTATTTCTTATATTTTTAAATAGTGAAATAAAACTAAATTTACAGAATTTATCGCGTTTATTATACTTTTTTATGTTCCCGACATTTCGGCTGTTTTACAGCAACCATGGTCACGAGGTGAGGTGGTTGACGTCCTGGTGTCATAGTTTGAGACGGGGCCCCTCATATTTGATTGTTGCTTGTGGTCCGATCTACGCAGAAGGTGCTCACAGTGTAAGAAATCAATATTTTTAAATAGGATAATGACCTAAAACTTTATGAAAAAATAAAAAGATTTTTGAGTTGGGTAACTATCTTTTCATGTTTAAATATGTGTGCCGGCGCAAGTAGATTACTTTCTAGAACGACATTCAGTATTCACATCGAAAGAAAAATTCCCAACGACTACGACGCGGCGAGCGTACCCGATGGGAAACTTTTAAATTTATGGATACTGTAATCTCTAATTTAAAAAAATCTTGGTAATGACAATCTCATACATATATGAAATAGTATTATATATTAAAAAACCAACAGAACAATGGCATATACATATAAGTTTTAAGTAATACTGAATATAATGTTTATACATTTCTAACCAGAATCGATTCGTTTATATAAATTTGTTTGAACATTTGCCTTGTTCAAGAATGTTTCTACATACGACGATGGTGGTCCCATCGACCCCTCAGTTACGAATTCAAGCATTTTATTAAAAAAAAAATAACCCTTCACAATCATATGGTACAACTAATTCGATACATTGAAAGAAAAACTTGTTAATGTTTCCAATAATTCTTGGAAATTTCAATTAAAATAGATATAAAGTATTCTATTTAGATACTCGTATGTGTTTTTAGGGTTTTTACAGCGCCCCTAATACAAACAAGTGAGGTCGATAAAACATGTAGTACACTCAACAACAAACGTTACTTGATAATTCCTTTTAATTTTGTTTATGGCAGTACTTAGTCAAGATAATACACCAAACAAAGAGACTAACGGATAATAGTGTGTTAAACCAACATTAAAAAATACTTATTAAATTTAGTCACGGAACGTTGACACAAATAATACTTATCCATTGCTGACAAATTTCAATAAAAATGTTTTAAATTATAATTTAAAATTGATTTACGACCATAAAACATCGAATTATGTTTTTAGCCTAAGTAAGGTTTGGTTTTTCTATTACTAACATGTAGAAAACATACCTCATATTCACCGGAACCTTTGGCATATTAATTGAAATAAAAATAATCAAGTGCCATCATTTTTTGGATGTAATAATATGTAGTTCTAGTACTCTAGTACTCTACATAATACAACAATTCAGTTCATGATAGTGTCTTTTCAAATTGTATTTGACCAGAATACCATGGCGGCTCCTTGCCTTAGTCGTAGCAACGATACTTTGCAAATCCATAAATAACTCATGAATAAGCTACGAATAACTTTTGACGACCAGATTAGCTCAATTGTATTAATCCTGCCTTCTGCACTCAAAGGCCCTGGTTCTGATCCTGATAGGGACAAGCTTTTCTTAATGAGCACGTATGGTTTTACGCAGTCATGGTTGTTCGGTTAAACCATTGTACAGTCCATAACACAATTGGTGTCTTCTTCTGGCAATTTAAAATAATAATATTATATAATGAAATAACGTCGGCGACTGTACTTAGCACATGCCAGCTCGCAGGCGTCACATTTGCCGCAAGCAACGGCGTTTTGTCGCCGAACGCCGCGGCAATTTGTTGCGTCCATCCCATGTCACTCAACACGTAATCGACACCTCATCGGGTTCACGTTTAATCGACTCAATGTGTTGCCATTACAACATCGATTTGCCAAGTATATAGATGAGACGGTCTGATAACAATGGTGCACCTTAATTTCTCGAATAGTTCTACTTCTACTTCTTTTTAGGTTGGCTACAAAATAGTGTACGATCACTGATTTTCCCAATATTTCTGTACGGAGTAGAAGCGTGGACAATACTAGCGCGAGAGAGACAGAGAATTGATGCATTCGAGATGTGGTGCTGGAGGCGTATGTTCCGGATGCCCTGGACTGCCAAGCGCATCAATGCATCAATTCTTGCGCAGCTCCGAATAAAAATCCGCCTGTCCACAATTTGTCAGCAGCGCATTCTGTCTTACTTCGGTCATGTAGTACGGAAAGGAGATGAGAACCTCGAAAAGCTGATCGTAGTTGGGAACACCGATGGCAAGAGAGCTCGAAGACGGTCCTCAACCAGATGGACCGATCAAGTAAAGGACTCATCTTCAACCAAATTCAGCTCGGTGGTTAGAAGCGCCATGAACAGAGACCGATGGAGGCTAATCGTCCGATCCAAGTGTGGACTATCCAACGATGATCGCGATCCTCAGACATGAGGGACCGACCATAGAGAGACAAAATAGTGCAATTTTTGCCAGTGTTTGATAACTCTCATTGAATGATTTGTACCCCTGATGAAAAAAACGAAAAAGCATCTCCGCTTTCTCCCTCGCTCTCATCTTAATCCATTCAATCCATTGGAACATCCATATTATCATCAAATTTTGTGCTATAACGATGAACCAGATACGATTCAGATCAGTGGCTTAAGTGTGAAGTCTTCGCTGCAAACGGTTTCTATTAGCTAGCCTATAGCGTCCAAGGTTAATTCTCTTGAACTTCACTTGTAACGTATTGTAGGGTAAACAGAAGTCACTCACGCTACCGTTTGGTATGCTATAACCTATAAATACTCATATAAATACTTGAGAAATATTTACTTAATAGATATTTGCAAAGGTCCGGTCACGATGCGGGAATTTTAGAAACAACCATTTCATACAGAGTTAATAACCTCTATTAAGCAAAAATGCAAGTATAATCGCTTCAAAGAATATTATCGTGATGGTATGTTTAATAATTAAACAAATGCCTACCTTTTAACTCTCATACCACACAAATTGGTGTTAGTGTTTTTTTTAATAACGATTATTCGCAACAGAACTTGCGCAGGCGCCATTCTGCACGCAAAACTAAAGTGGGCGGCGTTTCGCACGCATGACGTCATTCATACGTCATTAAAGTAGTGTAATAATGTTTGTAGTGCGTGTGAACACTGCAATAAAGACACCGCTTCGGCGGCTCCACATTAATTAGCTTCGAGTTTAACCAAATAAATAGAAATGGAAGAGGCGCCGCACAATGGTGGTGATTAAAATCCCAGTGTTTTTATAAATGCAGTAAAAACTGACTATAGGAATGACTGCTATGCTCCATATCGTGGCTTCAACAGTCTGCACCCCTAGATTCCACCGTGATAGGTCGTGAGTTCGAGCCCCAACCAACCGTTACTAACTTTCGTTGGGTTAGTATAATATGTATATTACATAACTAGCTGTTGCCCGCGACTTCGTCCGCGTGGTATTTAACAAAGACACAACCATTGGCAACAGCCTGCTCGCGGGTTCTGATCCCGCGGGACGCATTGCAGATTGTTGCTATGAAACTTAATCAGGCGCTGCAACATTGGTTTTAAATTTTTTTTCGAGAGATCCTATATTTTTTTTAAAATAAAAGTAGCCTAAGTTACTCCTTGTTACATCAGCTATCTGCCAAATTATCAAAATCGGTCCAGCCATTTCAGAGGTTATCCGGAACAAACAGACAGACAGACAAACATTTTAAAAAAGGTTGTTTGGGTAAAGGTATCGTGTATACATCCAAATGCCCTAAGTAAAAAGCGGTTATTTTAATATTACAAACAGACACTCCAATTTTATTTATATGTATGTATAGATGTGTATTGAATGTTTTATTGCTACTAATTACTTGACATTGGCAAAATACCCGGTAAGTTGTGGGTGAGGCCATTTGCATATCCATTTTATTTCATCGCATTTCATTTCGTAAAAGAAGAAGAACAGTTTTTAAGATACTAAACGTCTAGAACTAAAATAATAAGTCAAGTCACACAGTATCGTGACGGCAGGCAATAAAGCCAATGGCTACCAGATAAACCATTTATCGCGGCCATTTTAAACTAAATATGAGCAATAACTCATTTAGGAAACACCATGGTGCATTCTGACGTACCTGTTGGCACACGGGTAGAGAGCTTGCTGTCTTAAGATGACCTAGTAAGATTGCTTAGCTAAGATAGGATGGCTTAGACATTTCTAATCCCATGTTGTATAATTGCAAAAATTGGACCTCAGTTATGATCGCGTTCAGATCAGTTTGGAGAAACAAGCAAACATTATGTGGTAATGAAAATTCTTAAGCGACCCCGTAGGACCAGTAAATAAAAAAATACTTTGTCTTAGGAATTACCAGCCGCCGCCGTGGTAGTAAAACTAATTAAAATAATGGAAATTGAATTGAATTATAAATCTCAGCTTGGAATTAGACTTTAGGTATAAGTATACTATTAAGCAGATATAGGCGAGTTGGTTGAACGCTTGCCTTTATAACGAGGATCGTATAGGTTCAAACTCCGGCTCACACCTCGAAAAAGGTGTGAGTCCCCACGATGTCTTCCTTCACCGTTTCAACAAATGATAATCAAGGTTGAAGAGTCAAGCCCAGAGCCTGGGTTTGAACCTACGATCCTCGTTACCAAAGCAAGCGTTCAATCATCTTGGCTATTCGTGCTCAAATACTATACAAGAATAATATACTGAAAATAATGTCGGCACTCGGAGCTATCCAAACGGTCCACCATAGTAACCCAAGTAGGTAATTAAAAGAAAAAGCCATCGGTGAAGACCATAACTCATTACGGAATGTACGTTCCGTCATCCTAATGGACCGACAATAGACCTGTTAATAACACAATAATTATTTTTTTAAAAGCTTATTAACGCCTTATTTGGGTCAACATAACCAACAAACGTTTAACGACAATTAAATTAATTTGAATCTATTACACGCTTCCGTATCTACCCCGTGACATTTTTTTTCTGCGAACTAATGAGTGGGATGTTATTATTTTTAGGGTTCCGTGAGTAACTGTTCCAAATGTTTGGGTGGATATCGCGTATCTTTACAAAGGTGGTATTGGATGACCGGCGAACACAGATGTCCTTTACATTTTATGACCAACTCGTGTTATTTAATACAATAATTGGTGGGGAGTTACAAAATAAGTGATAAGTATTTTTTTATAAATCAAATAATAAATCATCTTAAAAATACAAATAATTTCAATTAATAGGCGATTCCGAATTATTGAGATTCTAGTGCGTGTTTATTTTTAATACTTTTATAGTCTATAAATTGGTTATATTTTTGGGAATTGAACATTATGTGGACCACATTTGAAAGTTAAAATTATCCATATACACAATTTCTAAATAACGTAGACTACAAAGTGTAGGTTAGACTACGAATAATCTCGCAATTTACGTGTATGTCGTCATGTGCGAGATTATTCGTAAGCTAACCGTATACTTTATAGTCTACGTATTTAGATACAAAAGTTTTAAATACTGTCCACTAAAACCGCTGTTCAATTTGCCATACAATGTGTCTAAATACGTAAACTATACAGTTATCTTACGAATAATCTCGCACATGACGAAATGGATCGTGGTTGATTTGGGGTCGAGTCACCTTCGTCCGTAGGAGAATTAAGTACCCTCGAGATACCCTACACGTGACCCTGGGTGGTGCCAACCAGGTGACAACTCTACTGGTGGTAGGCTCCGGCCGTGGCTAGTCACCACCCACTGAACAAAGCCATGTCGTCAAGCGGCCTAGCCGTGTTCTGGCATGATGTTCGGTGTTGCCATTCATGGATGGCGGGTCTGATCAGCTGCGCTGCATGTGCCTAGTGAATGTAGCGTCTCTTATCTACTGCCGCCTTCCTACCTAGGCAAGTATGCTCCATCGTAGATCTCATCATCACTTACCATCAGGTGAGATCGAGATCAACGTATTAAAAAAATTTAACTATATACGGAACCTGAAAATAAATTGCACTATTTCAACTAGTCCGTGTTTTTTTTTTAACCGTAACGAATTGGAGTTTAGTCGACTATTTGCGGTGACATTACACTATTGCTAATGACATACCGGTGCCATAGTCGGGTGACAATCGGTCGCCGGCTTATAATCGGTTTCATAGTTATTAGCCCAAGTTTGGCGCCGCCATTACGAACACCCATGGCTTCTGAAATGTGTAGTCGTTTAAGGTGACTATTGTTGTATTTTTTGTGTGTTCATAATATCCATGGACTTAAACATAAATGATTAATAGATAAACATTGAACTTTACCCGACGGCGGGTGTATGCAAGGGCCTTAGATGGAGGCGTTAAAAATAATTGAAATAAAGGTTACACTTGAACAGCAAATCGGAACAATGATCATATTTACTGGTGGTAGGCTTCGGCCGTGGCTAGTTACCACCCACTGAACAAAGCCATGTCGCCAAGCGGCCTAGCCGTGTTCCGGCATGATGTTCGGTGTTGCCATTCATGGATGGCGGGTCAGATCAGCTGCGCTGCACGTGCCTAGTGAATGTAGCGTCTCGATCTACTGCCGCCTTCCTACCTAGGCAAGTATGCTCCATCGTAGATCACATCGTCACTTACCATCAGGTGAGATCGAGATCAAATACTTGCCTATAATGTAATAAAAAAAAAAAAAAAATATCATGCTTTCTTTTTCGCGCGCGGCGCCCGCTCCAAAAAAATTACGAAGAAGATACCTAGTCACTGTATTGCGTATGTTGGTTGGGGGAGTCTATTATTGACTTGTCCATGTGCATTTTTTAAAATATTAACTAGATGTTATTAATATTTATTGTTACTTTCTATTCCCCTACAATATTCAGTTGCGTAAGTTCCGCTCTGCACTTCACAAATGTACAATGTTGTAAATGCGATTCTGGACAAGATGTGGTTCTGGCACCTCAGTTCAGAGGAACACACTGATTGTTGCAAGCGCTCAATCAATTACGTATTAAATTTATATCGAAAAAACAAAATTTTTGCTAGATTGTAAATGAATCGATATCAGTATACTCTTGTTTGTAATCGATTTAAACCCAATCACGTGGCTGTAATGAAATGTGCCGACTATGTAATTGTGCTCCGCTTGGATGTAATAAGAGCACCGGCTCTAATGGCTTAGTGCCAGCCGACCTAGCATAACAAATCTACTATCATGTTAGTATTTGTGAATTACAGCATCCCAGGCTATAAGCATTCGCGACTACACAACGTCTGATGCAGGATTCAGATCAAGAAACAAATTTCGCTAACAACCTTTTGAAGCAAAAAAAAATAATAATTTGTTTTTAAGCATAATGCTTATGACTGTTAAACACACAATTTAATTAATATTTGATAATGTATGGATGGAATGATTTTCCTCGATATCTGAAATTTTACCAAATCGTTTAATTATAATAATTAATGCAAGTTCAATCCAATTAAAGGGCCATTTCATTGAGATCACCGATTTGAATATCACCAATAATGTTACTTAGAGCACTCAACGGGCGCGCTAAGAAAAATATTAATAAAAAAATATTCTATTATACTTAGCACACCAACGGTCATAGCGCATATAGATATTTTAATTCGGTAATATCCCTCTCTATATGCATTACATGACCGTTGGTGCGCTAAGTGGAATAGAATAAACATATTTTTAGTTTTTATTACTAGCGCACCCGTCGTATTATTTCATATCACCTTTATTGGCACAAAAGAGTTTGGTACAAGAATCCTACGAAAACCCTAACTCTTAACATATATTTAAAACTATTAGTGATATTTAAATCGGTGCTCCAACTGGAATGCTACCGATAAATTGCAGTCAATTATAAATCCGTACGTGTGTAGTTATAAACCCATTTCTACCGCGTTCCGTTATTTACACTCAAATGTAATGTTGTCTGTAACTGTCATAAAATAGTTAACCTTTTACTGCTCGTTTTATTACGCTTTTCCTTTATCTCCAATTCAGATTATTATTACTGGTTACGTAAATTATGGTGATTAATTTATTATTGTACAAAACACAGAGCTTGTTGTGTATTCGAAGTGATGTGTAAATCTTGTAGGTTACCGTTTTACATGTTAACTCCGATAGTTGTGTATCTATTGTGTGTGCTGTAGTGTAGGGAAAGTATCAAAGTTTCTCGCCTGTTAGGGCGTCATTTGATGATGCCCTGAAGGCTGAGAACCTGGGCCTTTAAGTCTACGATAAATACATAGGACTATTGACAACCTGATTAGCGCAATTGGTAGTGGCCCTGCTATCCGCGCCGAGGGTCCCGGGTTCGAATCCAGGTCGGGACAATGTTTGATGAGCACTAATATTTGTACCCGAGTCATTGAAGTTTAGTATCTATATAAGTATTGTATATACAGGGTTCGCCCTCAGCCCATTGTACGGTACCCATAATACAAGCGTTGCTTAGTGTGGGAACATATAGTTGGTGTGTTAGTCTGGCGATATTATTAGTATGTCTATCCACACGGCCTATACCCGGATCTTTGAAAGGCTTGCGCGGGGACATGAGTCCAACACGTAGAGGCCCTTTTTGAGAATATTAATGTTATGTATTATTATTAAATTGGGGTTAATAAATTAAAAGGACGTATGGTATGGCTCCCCATAACATTAAAAAATTATAAGAAATAACTCCAATTCGACTTTAACATTCAATATGTTAGCTACACAGCATGCAGCTAACCTCGGTTTTTATTTCTTCCTATAGGTTTCAAGTTTTAAGATGCACGTTCCGTGCGCGTAGTGTCTTTTCGTCTGACAGTTGAGTAGTAAGTTTGGTTATAGTTAGGTGGCGCGCGCGTTGCTACCGTATCCGCGCCGCTGTCGTCTCCAGCGGCGGCGGTGTTGCCAAGTTAAAAGTATGCATTTCTAACAAATATGTTTAAAATATGAAATTATTTTACACGTTCAACATAGCGAAACAATAATTTATCATACGGCGATCGCCCACGCAACTTTACATCCATCATTTGTCAAATAGAATATCTATAACATGGTCAATAGCGAAAAATGCCAAGCGACTGGCTAGCTGGAACAAAACAAAGGACTAAACTAAACTGAACCCAACTATTAGTTGAACTATAAATATCCCGGGTTGGCTCCCATAATTCTCTACGGAAGATATGTATGACTCTATCCGTAGTAAGATATCGGTGCGCGTACGGCCGGTGCGGAGAGTTCACGGATATTTGTGGCTTTAAAGTATATATCTGTATTCTTATATTTGGGGATATCAAATTTGTGTTTTTTTACAGATTATAAAAAGGGAAGGGTCGTTTGGCTTTCTCTACATTTATTTTTCTGGCTTCGTCTATGCTTTAAGGGGCTAACCTCACAATGTTAAACCCCCCCCCCCCCTCCCCATCTTGTCATTAAACTTTCAATGCACATAAAGTATAATCTTTTTATTTTTATTGGTCATATAGCCAATTATATCTCAAATATGTTTTTTTTTTATTAATAGATTTTTTTTCTTAATTGGTCACTGGAGCGATCATTAATGTCAACGCTGTGCTATTTTAAAATTTATTAACCGACTTCAAAAAATAGGCGAGTTTCTCAATTCGATTCTATTTTTTAAATGGTCGTATTATAATCTGAATCATGTATAGAGTTATAGTCTTAAATATAACGAATGATGGGCACCCAAAGCTAAAGTTATACATAGGACATTATGTCAAAATTGAACATTTTTACCGGTTAGTATATTTAGTGAATGTAGCGTCTCGATCTACTGCCGCCTTCCTACCTAGGCAAGTATGCTCCATCGTAGATCTCATCATCACTTAACACCAGGTGAGATCGAGATCAAATACTTGCCTATAATGTAATAAAAAAAAAAGTTATCTTGCCAGAGTTACTAGCTGTCTAAACTAATCAGTACGTCAAGAGCGAGATTATTCGTAAGCTAACCGTATACTTTATAGTCTACCGTATTTAGACATTTTGTATGGAGAATTGAAAGTTTTAAATACCGACCGCTAGAGGCGCTATTCAATGCTCCATATAAAATGTCTAAATACGGTAGACTATAAAGTTAACAGTTAGCTCGCACTTGACATGCTGCAGTGTACACAAGCGCAATCCGTACTTTTTTCTTAGCAGTATAACGAGTAGGGATGTAAATCAAACGCCGCGGGCAGACGATCTGCATACCGCCCGCTCCTTCGTTACAGATCAAGTAAATACTACTTCTACTTCTTTTTAATTTCGCAATCGGTTCCAACATTGAGATATTGTGCCAGTGTCGAGTTAAACATTTTCAGCGTTGTCTATACATATAAATAAAATTGGAGTGTCTGTTTGTAATATTAAAATAACCGCTTTTTACTAAGTTCATTTGGATGTATACACGTTACCTATACCGAAACAATTTTTTTTAAAATTTTTGTCTGTCGTTCTGTCTGTTTGTTCCGGCTAATCTCGGAAATGGCTGGACCGATTTTGACGGGACTTTCACTGACAGATAGCTGATGTAACAAGGAGTAACTTAGGCTACATTTATTTTAGAAAAAAAAAAAAACTAATGTTGCAGCGCAGCGCCTGATTAAGTTTGATAGCAACAACCTGCAATGCGTCCCGCGGGCTCAGAATGGGTGAGCAGGCTGTTATCAACGGTTGTCTTTGTTAAATACCACGCGGACGAAGTCGCGGGCAACAGCTAGTTTTAAATAAAAGTACGCCTGATGATAATGATGATGTTGATGAAATTAGTCCCCTACCCCTACGAGTTAAACTGTGGATAATTCAATGAAAATTTACGGAACATCTTGGGAGAACTTGATAAGTCAAGTTATACTATTTCCTTTCAATTTCCTTCACTCGTGCACGTGTATGAACACACAATGGTTAATATCTCACTAATATTACACATTATTTATCAAAGAAACGTTTTTTTCGAAAATTAAAACTTAATTGACAACCTCACTGTTCAACTTGCCGCCAAAAAGTCTATCCGTACGGTGGCCGAAACTGGAAATAAGCGCTGTCATTATGACATGATTATAAGTTTAAAACAACTGTAAAAAGTAATCTCTGTCGTAAGGGTTATTACAGGATCTTGGATTATTTGGATGATAAAGCAGCCTGGGACTGATCGCTTAAATATCAATATATATAATGTTAAAGTGTAGCGTGTGTGCGCCCCGCATGCCAACACACTGGAGCTTACTTTTATATTTTATTTTGTAAAAATAATGAATTTAAAAAAAAGACAAGCCCGCTGAGTTTCTTGCCGGATCTTCTCAGTTGAGGACGCGTTCCGATCCGGTTGTAGACTTACGTACGTAGACGTAGAAAAAAAATGTAATGACAATTTGTAGGCCTATACGAAATAAATGATTTGACTTTGACTTTGACTTTAATGGCTTCGCACTTGTTGCATTGCGCCAGTGTTATAAATCATGTAGGTATTTCTACGCTTCAAGCATAGCGTTGGCTTTTTAATATACCCTTAGGGCCATAATATTATCATATATCTATGACATAGAGCTACGATCATAGAAAAATACTTATGATATTATCGGAAACTATGATATTTTATCTAACGTCATAGATCTATGTCATAAATATATAGATTAGCTGTTTCTACTCATACATTACAGCATAGAGCATACATTTGTCATACTCTACTCCTACCCTGTATTTATAAAATCCATGTTTCATGTAAATTAGATGTACAGCATGACCCAGTAAGGGTATAATACCATTTGAACCTGCACGTTTGGACCGCATTTGTAATTATAATGAGAAATTACAATTTATATATGGCATATTAAAAAAAATACACTACTAAGGGGCCATCCATAAATTACGTCACACGAATTTCATGAATTTTTAACCCATCCCCCGTCCTTGTCACAACTGGTCACATTAGTGAGAGCCCCCCCCCCCCCCCTACCTAGTGTGATGTCACATATTTTGCAATTTTAAATTTAGACATTTATGAAATTAAAACAGCAGTCTTACGAAATTGTCTTTATTTCCATTTAAATTATTTTTCAATAAAATCAATAGTTGTAATACTTAGATATAAAATATTATATTTTGAAAAAATGTGATTTCACAAAATTTGGGACCCCTGCCCGCCCTTGTCACACAATGTAACACTTCGTTGACCCCCTCCCTCCCCCTTAACGTGTGACGTAATTTATGGATGGCCCCTAAAGAAGCGCAGGTTCAAATGGTAGTATAGCCTTTCTGTCAGTCAGTCACGCTGCATGAGAAGCGCATACGCAGGCGTGATGGGTGGACTGCTCATACTCTAATACTCGTAATTCATGCTGTTAATCCCTCCATTGACAACATCCACAGAGCCTGGGGACTGGTGTTATTATGGCAGTACTGGCACACGGGGTACTGCTCGGTTCACATCAGGACAGTAGGCATGTATACATGAAGTGAACTAGTGTTTACGTCGTGTAAACAGCTTGACTAGTTCGCAAGTAGGCAAGCGATTTCCATTCGACTCTTGCTGTTTCAATACTTGGCTACGTACTACCGTAATGTATTCGTGTAACCCGAGCATTAGACTCCTTTTATTTTATAGTTACTATCGATAACAAGTAGTGATGTAAATCAAATAGTCTCTGGCCTGGATCTGCATCACGACGCAGTTACTTCGTTACCGAGCAAAATGAAAGAATTAGAAAGTAATATTTTCCGTACCGACATTTTGTTCTTAGAAATAATTGGTCGTTACACCACACATAGCTGTTTCATAAATACGTTTATGAATATTTAATAGAGACTGTTTAGAATATAGATATAGCATTCGTGCAGATGAAGAACGGGACTGGAAATGGTGGACCTTCCTAATCTACTTACAAACTATCACGATGCAAAGTTTCATTAAATCTGCTTACTGAATTTTGAGACAGTTTTGTGGGGACATCTTAAAAAAACACAGATTATTCCACCATTGAAAGTAATTTATTATACAATTATTACTCTCCTACAAATATTTAGTGTGTAAACACAATCAAGTAACACTTGTATTATACAATGTGATTCAGAAACAGTATTCAAGAATAGTAGTCAATTGTGATTACTGTCAGCAAATTTAGTTTATGTTAAATTGCCATATTGCAAATGCGCAAAAGAAGTGCATGTTCAAGACTTATTACACCTTTTCTGAATCACCTTGTATTTTATACTTATTGTATACATTTCACGAACACCGAAGAAACATTGAAGCATTACAGACTTACAAACAAACAAAAACAAACACCTTTTTGTAATTCTTAACAAAATATAAAAGTAATTTTAAACAGCTAAGCGTGTGTCGCATCTCAAATAAGAGTAGAGTTCCGCAGCCATGTCAATGACCAAAACTTTATAGCAGGGCACCTAGGTAAGTCGAAGTCCAAAGTGAATTACGCGAAACAGAGTCGTTTTTGCGGTTAATTTCTGCATCTGATTTCAGTTCGTTGAGTAACTACGCACGATTGATCTGAATGTCAGGATAATTTTCATTCAAAAAAAACTACATACATAGTTCCCTTCTTACCAGGGCCAGGGGTTACATGGTCTGAACATTCAACCCATGTAAAAAGGGCAGTTTTTATAACATTTTTAGCTAGATTAGAGAGTTTAAAACGCGATAAAATCCGTACAATTGGTTTTATTTCAAAATGGGTTCCTAGTTTGACTACGGAACTCTAAAAATGATTAAATATAAAATCGATATTTTTATTCTTGAAAGTGCACTTAACACTCATAAAAAAATTATATGACCATGATCGAGTGATGATTCTAGGAACCGTTAGCGTGTGCTTGCACCATGGAAATTATTTTTCCAGGGTATATCCGAGTGGCAAGGAATACCGCGAACTAGGTCCATAGACCCCATTTATTTTTTCCACAATTCGGTCTAGTACCTAGGGTTGCGATACCAATTATTAATTTCTCAAAACTATGCAGTCCCACTCTAGAGGTGCGCATTAGACAGAGATATGCGAAATTCGTTTGGATCGAAAACAAAATGGCTGCGGGTTGGTGTACGCAGAAACGGAGATCGAAAAAAGGATGAAATTAAATTACGGATTGTTTAATGGTCATTAGGGGTAGGTCGGTATATACTATGATAATTATACTTTGCTGTATTGGCTGATTAATTTTTTTAAGCCAGTTCTTCAAAAGCGCAAGCACACCATTGACTAGTGAATGGAACGAAAAAAGTTAAAAAGACCAAGAAATCGTACGCGGTGATACATAAACCATATTTTTCTTTACTTTATGGTTTTATTAAACAGTCTTCGCACTTGTTTTTTTTTTTAATTGGCATTCAAAATTATTAAAAGATGTTTTAAATACAATTTTACTTATTAATTATAATATTTTTACGTATTTGCGTGTGGGGTAGTAGTAATTATATTTTACAAACAGTTCTACCAAGATTGTTTATTAAATAAGGCATAATAGGCAAGAAAAATAAGGTATACTTATAAACTCAGCTCTTATAGTGGCCAATTAAATATTTATGTATTAACTTATGGTTTAATTTATGCGACAAGGAATTATATATACTATAATCACATTTCTACTGATCATCGGGTGAGATCGAGATCAAATACCTGCCAGTAGTGTAATAAAAAAATATTCACAGCTACATTATTTACCGATGCAAGTTTCACACATAGGTACAATTAGATACTGAACTATTCGAAATAGCTTAACAATTTATCGTTGCAACAATTACAAGTGACATTTGTAGACGCACACGCAAACGTAATGTAAATTATAGAAATGAATGCTTTGAGGAAAAAGTGTAGGTGCTACGCCACAACTTTGTAGAATTTATGTAACGCTATCTACCACTGAATAAATATTATTCGTATGGTCACACGTACATGGTACTGCACATTTGTAATCATTATGTTAAGTTATAATTTCGATATGGCGATTGAAAATAAAACTTTTTTTTCAAAATGAAGCGCTGCTTAGTGTGGGATGGAATATTCCGTGTGTTTATCTGGCGATATTATTGTTATTATTTAAAGAAGAGGCCGGTGTAAGTATTATACTTTTAATAGCGAAATCTGGCTCGTGGATGTTTCAATTATAAAGATCCTAGTGCTAATCACTATCTCTCTTCACTCCATTAGAGCTGCGCCTCGATGGCGATCGACGATATAATAGCACCGCTTGGGTGCCTATGCGCACCTAGTACTTTAGATTAGCTACACCAATGTAGGCAATTTTATAATTAATATATTTTGCTCGTATAATTTGTAATCGTTATTTGAAATAAGAATATCGTTACGTTGATTTTAAAAAAATATGCTCCCACCAAAAGGACAATTGTGATTTCATACGAATATTTTTTTTAAGAATCGAATCTATATTCAAATTTTAAATAATGATTATAAATGCGTTTAAGAAGCACAGGTTCCACGGACGGGTTACCCTTTCTTTATCACCCTCAGAACCCTCATTTTTTTTTTAATACATTTACAATGGTAGTGCAAAGCATTTTTTTATAAATAAATAAATATCGCCTGACGAACACACTATACGGTCCCACACTTGTATTATGGATACCGTAATGGACTGAAGTCGGACTTAGTATAATAATACTTATATAGATGTTAAACATCCATGACTCGGTTAGAAACATTCGTGCTCATGACACAAGATTGTCATTGTCAGGGTCACTAGCAACTGCGCTAATCAGGTTTTAAGATGAGATATTCTATGTTATGAATTTGGTAAAAGAAAAGTGTCTGTTGCAGCTGGGGATATGAATCGTTTTGCGATGCCCTTCAAGCGAGACGCTCGCTTCTGGCATCAGTTTAGCCAATTAAAACACTTTTTATCTATCATCAACATAAAGCCATGACGAGCTACACAACACCCCATAAAACTTAATGATTTCCGTTCATATAATATGTAACAATTGTTGAACGATATTTTTTCGTACAGCGATAGGTACTATTTGTAATAATTAAGTTTCAAATATTTTTACGGCGAAACGGAGTTGGATTACTGTAGCATTCTTGACTGTGCGCATACCGAAGTGTATGATCATAATAAACACCATTAAACATTAATTGAGGATGTAACCCAAATTGATGGCAACCCTAGAAAAGGTACCGTGGATGTTGAGGGCTATAACGGTTCGTGTACATAGGTTGTATCAAGCCGCAATGTACATTAAATTGTTTAAAAGTTTTTTGGTAATTTAGAAATATGTACCCCATTTTGTAGCGTACATGAAAAGCTATTATCTAGTATTAACCGACATCAAAAAGGAGGATGTTATCAATTCGGTTAGGTTTTTTTAGTTTTTTTTTGTATTCGGATTAAACAATATGGTCAGTCATTGGGTGGGGGGGTGGGGGGGACGCTGGGGTAGCGTTAAAGGGACAGCAATAGATAGTTTAATACTGTTAGAACCATATAACAACAGTTGTACATATTTCATATCTAACTAAAATAGTAAAACACTTGTTAGCCCCTTCAAAAATATTGTTAACACTTTAATTAATTAAATTTAATTTGGCATAGTAATTGCTTATTATCTGTGCCAAAGTCTAACAAGTACGTATTCCTTTTACGTTGAAAAAATGGAAATATTCTCGCTGACTACTTATTCAATTAAGGAAAAACTCCGCGAATAAATTTGCCAAACCCACAACTATTTCAGTTCAATAATGTTCTCTTGCTACACTAACGCCAGAAAATTATGATTTAACATCCAGCAACACTGTACACCACAATTTCGGTGCCTGATCCTGGCAGCTAAGTATTGTGCGCTCCAGATAACGATCTCCATTGTGCTGTGTCGTAATAACTCATCTGACAGCTTATTTATAGGCGCATTATCACGTCCCCCGGCGGATATTTACGGTCAAGTGTTTCCGCGGATGTATGGGATAAAATGCGCGTTACATACACACGTATGAAACCAACCAAGTAGGTGTATGTAAATTGTAGATTAGACTGTATGGGAATTTCATTTAGTACATTGCCTACGTGAACATTTCATTTAGGTAAACGGTAGTATTTCAAATTTCGATTGATTGAAATTCTCCGCTCCGTGCACAGCGATTTTTTTTTAATTATCCTTTTGGTCTATTCCACACAGCACCGCTCCTGTCCGCTTTCGTGGAAACCGGCTTAACCCTTGCTGTACGGTATAGGCAAATATCGGGAGGACGTCTTACGAAAGCTAAAAGTTCTCCATTGCAAGGACAGAGAAGTGGAATATGGCCCAAACTTTCATCGCATTGAAGGGGAAAGCGCTTAGTATAAAGGCTATAGGTTCGCTCCGTATTCAAATAATTCTAAATGACTTCTAATGAATACTTTCAATGACATTAATTTGCAAAAATTTTCAATAGGTTAATATGATCTAGATCTTACTACGATAAATTGCGAATTCACAATTCTCATATTGTCATGTCATCATTAATTTTTTATATATAATGTGTTTTTATTGAATTTGATGATGATTGATACATGACACTGGCAAAATACCCACTAATTTGTGTGTGAGGCCATATTTCATTGTACTTCATTTCGTAAAGAAAGAAAAAGATAAAATGCGAATGTTACGAATATAAAGACATAACAGCTGATATAATGAACACAGAAATTACCTTTTGACCAAATATATAATGATTGCAAAGCCGCGGTGTAATGCATTGCCTTTTGATGGATACTAAGTACAGTTATAAATAAAATACATTACGTTTTTGTGAACCAACAAAAAATTAACCATGTCAGTTGTTCATAAAATAATGGCTGTTCGATTAATCACATTAAGTCGCTCGATAAACATTAAGGGCGGACTAGTGTTGTAGCTGTCAGTCGGGACAACGCTCGTGAATTATCGCGTTGTAAAATATGACGCGTGTCATCCGATTGTAGTGATAGAATGCAGTATCGATGTCGATAGATAAGTAGATAACCATCGTTTAAGTTTTATTGCATTCTTGGAATAATGGATAGGTTGATCTTATATTAAAATATTGTTTCTGATAAACTTTTAACACTTAACTATTTCATCTACAACACTTGTAACTCAAGAACGGGTGGGCCGTTTTTATGATCGTTGTTTTTTTTTTAATTTGTCTCCGCCCCGAATACCAGTATAACTATTACAACAGCGGGAATAATTAACAAAAATAATAATAATAAAGATCATAAATTTTCTCATATATTTGTTTCTGAGGCGGTATGAAGTGCGCTGGGACAGCTAGTGCATAATATATTTTACCTATTTGTATATTTTGTTTTGTATGTATAGAAACCTGCCTATTTATTGCACCTACAAACAGACTAAAAGTAATAGTTTATTCAATTTATTAAATAAAAATAATAATTAAACTAATACAAAGCATTACTTTTACTGTTATTTTAATTTTAAAATAAACATCTAAGTATAATCGATAAATATACTTAAAATTAAGTTTTTAAATTATAGAGGCCAAATTGATTTTTATTCTTTTAAAATTACCAATGAAATTGATTTAATCATGCTGATACTGCTTTTCATCGATATGAATGGTTCTCAGAATGTCGACACCTACACATCACTTCGCCGCCCAACACCAATAGCGCTATTGTTTCGCATATTATCACTTCATTTCTCTTACACACATTATTTATAGGGACAATACGTAGATTTAGGGGTGTCTAATAGCAGAAATATTGTATCACGATAAAATACTGTGCCCGTCTGACAGACGATGTAAGTGTACGGCCATAAAGTAAGCGGGATGACAGCTCAGTTGAAGCATGACGGAAATGTGTAAACCAACAAAGTATATTTACATAAATCTATTTGATATATAATTCAAATTTACAATTACAGTTAAACTAAATAGGAAAATAAAAAAACTTAAGAATAGTATGTCAACAAACTATGTATTGAAATGACCTTGTCCGCGTGGAATGGCGGCAAGAATGCTGGCTGCATTTCCTCGCTCAAAAAATTAGCTTTACTTAAATTGAGCAATCTAAATTTAATTTAACGGTTCAGCTTATAGGAGAATCTTTAATTAATCAAAGCCTGTAACTAAAATAACTGGAATTCCAGGCTATTTGTGGCAATCCATCATAATTTATGCATATTTTATCTATTATAATGACTCATCAAGCAACCGTCCTTCAGATATCGGCTATATGCTTTTATTATTATCTACATTATTTATAAAAACAATGCGTCTCAACATAAAAATAATAAACGCTAAATAATGATTAATTAATAAATAAAAGCTAAATAAATCGATAGTTTCTTACGACTTTTTTTAAATTTGCCCGCATACCTACCAAAACTATTTGATAGCGTATTTCTTTATATTTTATATGGAGTAATTAACTAAGATCTATAATATTGATTTCTTATATTAACGCGAATACGACACATTGAAATAGAACTATGTTTATAGATTTTATCGCGTTTATTATATGTCATTTACGTTCCCGAAGCGACGCGCGTACTTTAAACGCAATATAATCCGTAAAGTTAGTCTGATTTTAATCTGATAAATATTAATGTAACTAGGTTTACGTAACCACAACAAGTAAAAGTCATAAAATCATATCAAACAAACATAAAAACTGGAATCACATATAGTTAAATATGTTGTTGGATTAACGTAGATACTTAACCAGCTCTGCCCACTCTCCTATATATATTTTTAAGTGTAATCTACATATCAATTAGGCTACCCAACTATAAAATAAAGCGTTCACGTATTAAACGGTCCTATTCTGGTTTATATGAAGATAACGTCGAACTGCGTTCATAACACTTACTTTGCACGCTCAATCCAGCGTATTTTATGGCCCGATTGTACATTTACGATGGTGGCTTGGCGCTGTGTGTTATATACGTTAGAACATACAGATATTGCGTTAGAAACTGTGTTACACGGCGTTATTGAGGATAAATAACGTGGTTATTTCATATATCAGTGGTGATATGATAGCGGATGGCTTGTTTTCGAATCCAAATGAGGTATTACATGTTGTGGGAAGTTCTCGGTTTGGTTACTGATTTTTTTTTATTAAAATAATATGCAGGAATAACATTTTTATTTTATTTTATTTGTTTATGTTTCCTATCAATAAGCAGCTATTAGTTTTTGTTTTCGTACAACCCATTGTACATAATTTACGGTTAATAAAATAAACTGATTTGTATGTTAAGAGAGTAAATATTAACAATCTTAATATATAATGAAATAAGCTAATAGTTAAAAGGACTAATCAAATATGTGATCGAAAAAATAAAAGTTTTGAGACAAGCACAAATTGGTGAAATATTTTGGACAACTTATATCAACTTACTTACGTACTTATTCGACGAAAACAATCGTAAATATAAAATTTTACTTATTTGTCTGATATATTATCAAGCCCGTAATCGTATATAACAAAGTCAACCACACAATAGTTAAGTTAATCAGCAACATACAACAAGTTATCTAATTCCATTTGTTAGTGTTGGCGGGCGCGGCGCAGGCGCATCGGAAATTACATCTCGCGGTTAAATGGCGTCGCTTACTTACCACTCATGTTCTCATTATTGGTAGATGGTTTAAGACATAAGCGTTATTGTATTTTCTACGGTTATTATAGTTTGACCACTACCGTTGTACCGCGACTTGGGTATGTGTGCGGCGAGGCGGGGGGAGTATCGGCCATCAGTCCGCGCCGCGGCGGCGGTTTTTACTGGTGGTAGACTTCGGCCGTGGTTAGTCACCACCCACTGAACAAAGCCATGTCGCCAAGCGGCCTAGCCGTGTTCCGGCATGATGTTCGGTGTTGCCATTCATGGATGGCGGGTCAGATCAGCTGCGCTGCATGCGCCTAGTGAATGTCGCGTCTCGATCTACTGCCGTCTTCCTACCTAGGCAAGTATGCTCCATCGTAGATCTCATCGTCACTTACCATCAGGTGAGACCGAGATCAAATACTTGCATATAATGTAATAAAAAAAATTTAATTAAAAAAAGACAGAAGATCTGTCCAACAATATCGATCTCATCGATTCAGGCTCTTTCCTACCCCGCCCCCCACCACACCCCGCATTCCTAGGGCGCGGCACAGCGGTAGTGGTCAAACTATAGGTGACAGTATTCAACAATGTTTACGTCCTAAAAGTATGAGCTGTATTCAGTGAGATTAGGGCATCTTAATAGTGATGATTTTTGCATTACATTTGTATGAAGTATATTGCAAACTGATGTATAAATTTTTATCTATTAAGACTAGTTAAGTAGTACCCAAACCTGCAGAGATTTTTTTATTGAGCGCATGGCTATTGTCATAAAATCAAACAGTTTCTTAGTAAGGTATATGCTGTGGAAGCCATTAGGTGTAGTGCTTTTTTTAGCAATGGATTGGTTAATAATGATGACATTTAACTAAATGTTACCCACTAGTGACGATATTTGATTTGAACAACGATTGGACCGCTCAAACTTGGGTAGTTTGCAGCCAATTTGACGGCGCTAGAGTTCGAATCCTGGTAGGGACAAACTTTGGGTGATGAGCTCGAATGTTTGTACCCAAGGATCATTATTAAATTTTTATATAAGTAATATATACTCGTTTCGCACCGAGTTCTTTGTACGGTAACCATAATACAAGCGTAGCGTAATAGGACCGTATAGTTCGTATATTCTCCTGGCGATATTATTCTTGTTACTTATGTATAAACTCGCTATCCGCTCTTAACACACGCCAAGCGACAAATTG
The DNA here is from genome assembly GCA_905333125.1 of Pheosia tremula. Taxonomy (NCBI): domain Eukaryota; kingdom Metazoa; phylum Arthropoda; class Insecta; order Lepidoptera; family Notodontidae; genus Pheosia; species Pheosia tremula. Next base: position 1,630,570 of record HG995406.1, read on the forward strand.
TGCGCTCACGCACTCCCACCATTACCGCGTTGCGCGACACCTCCCACCCGTAAAGTGGAAGGCATCATTCCTGGTGCGGAACTTGGGCGGAGCGCGCTGATGTAATCAACTTCGCCATTCTCACGTGGATGTACGGTAGCGTCTGATCGCTCAAATATCTAGCGTCAATTAAGATTATAAGATGTCAAACTGTAGCACTGGAGCAAAATTTTCTTTTTTTTTTGTTATAATTATAACTATTAAAAAAAAGTTCTTTGTAAAAAATCACAAGCCCGCTGGGTTTCTTGCTGGTTCTTCTGAGTTCAGGATGCGTTCCGATCCGGTTATAGAGTTAAGAAAAAACATGTGAATGACAATTTGTAAGTGCCCTTGTAGGCCTATACGAAATATATGATTTCATTTTGACTTTGACTTATATAATACCCGCGCCCGCGACTTTGGGTGGTCCACTACCTAAGACGTACTCCTTCTTAACTAAGTATAAAAGGTGTGACAGGCGATCATAGTCGCACCATAAGGGGTCTGTTTTTACCATTATGGTACGGAACCCTTACAATGGGTTGTATGTATTGTCCCGTTATGTAAGCTATGCAAAATGTCTGTGAAATCTGCCCAATTCATAATGGGTCACAGATTTATTGCCGGTATTTCTAAAAATAAAAAATATTTATGCACCTTGAAAACTTTCATCAAAATCCATAATGCTATTTTCCCGTGACTCGCGAACAGATAGACAGACTAGAATTCCAAAAAGGACTGATTCAAACTCAGGTGACGACATACATAAAACAAAGTCGTGTTAGTTACACCATTTATAGCTCAAGAACGGATGCGCCGCTTTTTATTATCTTTGATGTTTGAAATGACACTAAATTTTAAGGATTTTATCGCGATTTTATTTCTATTTTACGTTCCCGACGTTTCGGCTGCTTTACAGCAACCATGGTCACGGGAGGACTGAAAATTTAGTTTCGTTTCATTGTGTAATATTCGCGTAAATATAAGAAATCAATATCATTGATGTTTTTATATTTGCGTCCACCCCGAATAGCAGAAAAACTACTAAATCATGGGAAAAAATCTCAAATATGAAAATAATAAGGATTATGCATTTTCTCATACATTTGATTCTGAGGCGGTACTAATATTGCCGGGAAAGCAATTTTTTTATAAATTAATCTGGGTAATATGCATCTTTATCTAGATCAGGTACTAAAATTTTAAGTGAATATTCAGCCAATCGGGCATTCTACTTCCACGACAAATTACATCTATATCCCAATCGTTCTCGGCGCAGACTGCCTACCAGCGCACGCGCAGGCTCCAATTTTCCGCCCTGAGCAGCCAGAGCCCGTAATTTCGTTTAATTAAGCCCAACACGAGCTCGGCAGCTCTCGTTTTGTTACAAAATATTGCCAGGCTTATGAGAAAGTCCTATCGATAGCACTATAATTGGCTTGCAATGCAATGCAATGCGCTTACTTGAGATGAAATGGCATGCGGGAAAGTGGCAGGTTTTGATCTACAGCGAGACTGGCATGCCAGTGACTCAGCATGAGCAAAAAACGTTAGCTTTTTTTATTTCAAATTGTTTTTTTAATTATTTTTTTATTACATTATAGGCAAGTATTTGATCTTGATCTCATCTGATGGTAAGTGACGATGAGATCTACGATGGAGCATACTTGCCTAGAAGGTACCTGTTCACTCTCGACTTGAAAACACCCAGATTATAGTCAACGGGGAACAAAGACGCCGGTAGCACGTTCCATTCCTTAGCAGTACGCACGATGAAAGTAGAAGCAAAAAAAATTAAAATACATGAGTGAATGAGTCACTTTGCAACATCTGAAGAGTATGAAATACGCTCTGCCATTTAATTGATTTCACATTTTTTTAAATCTGTGTTTCGCTGAATGTTTAGTATCAAACACAAACATGATGGCATTAATCACACCCAGCGGGACGATATTACTAGACTATTGAAATAATAATTAAAATTTATAAACACCCAGTTAATTATCGGAGCGCTCGCGAACGAAGTCGCACTACGGAATTCGCTCATGAATATACATCGGATAAGACCGGTCTAGGTATAGCAGTGACTTCATTTTTTTAGTGTATGCGATTCGGGCGCGATACGACAACGATTTATCGATTTCATATGGCAGATGCTTATAGGTAGTGTATGTCGTGTAATATATTGTAACATAATGCTTTATTGTCTTTGGATTTATGTTTTCTATTCTCTCTTGGTTGTGTCTTTGAGCCCATTTTGATGATAAGTTAGATAAAATTATTCAACTTACACGATGAGTATGTTTTTATTCTCATGTCCGAGTATCAAATTGACAGCGGCGATCTTGTAGAGTTCTTAAAGCTTGTTAAGTTCTTATTCCTAGTCGGTTTTTTCATCTCCACCGAGATATTGATTTCTTATATTTACGCGAATACTACACATTTAAATAAAACTAACTAACCCAGATCTCACGCTGATATAAGTCCCGGCGAATGAGATACCAGACGGCGAACCCAAAATTGATGGGATTTCTTGAATCTATGTGCTCGGTAAGATTCGCACAAATCTGCTAACGGTAACCATAATGGTCACAAATCTGAAAAAAAATATTTAAAATTTTGTAATTTTAAAAATAACACTGCATACTAAGTGCAGAGTAAATCGGTACAAGCTTTTTTTTCAATAACATAACAGTCATTGTTTACACAGTTATTTTATACGTAAACGTGAACGTGAGTTATGCCCGACTTGTTAACCCTTTAAAATATTAGCACTAATTTTGTTACATCTTATATAAGTGTAAGAGCTTATAAACCAACACTGGATGGCTCTTCACACAGGATATTAACATCAGACTGTTTTTTTAATCAATCAACGAATCAAAGATCTGACTGAATCAGACACCCGATTAGGTGATATATCGTATCGGCTCCGTCTCGGAAGACGTAAATAACATTACAAAATTGAGACGTCCAAAGTCGGGTGTCCTGTAATTACCGATTTAAATAATATGGCGCAATTATCTCATTGATACACTGAAAATCGCTTTAAATGTGTGTTGTAAATAGCTGAATATTCACTTTATCTTAGTCAGTACTCACTATACTGACTACGATATAAATACGTATCCAAGGTATAGCAAAAATAGTGTTAAATATTTTAACCGATGAACTATTGTGTAAATTATGTTTGATTTTTTTAAACAAGGCAAAGCAGTAGCGTTCGGTCATGCGGTCGTTACAGGGTTTCATTTTTTCAATGTCTAATAATTTTATTTACTTCTTTGGGAATGTTATCTTGTTAACTTACTATTAGTACTGTTCAAATATTTTATATTTTACACTGTTATTGCTCGTAATTCGCTTGGCACCAACTAGCCTAAACTAGACCAAATTATAGTTTACTCCTGTCAAACGGCGTTCGCTATTCTGTTAACAGCAGATTAGACTAATTTTGGTTTGACAGCTCCTAAAATTGGTTTAGTTACTCAACTTAGCTTAGTTGGTAATTTTTGTATTCTGTTGTACACACTTTACGTCAAATTGCGTCTAAAATTAGAAACGTCAAACTATAATCCGCCTTATTTGGTCGGCATCTAATTTGGTGCCATCTAAATTTAGTTCGTAGGTTTTCAGGTGATGTTTTTATTAAGATAAGTTGTGAAAAACTATTTTATCAAACACGATGGAGGAATATGTGGTTGCGGCTCTTGTGGATTCATCTGAAAGTGCTAATTTTACCAAAATAATAATAAAACAGAGCCTACTTCAAAGTACTTACTTGAAACACAAAATTAAGGCTATTTGCTTTCTAACCGTAGAAACTATGAAGAAAGAATACGCCTCGAAGGCTTAAGAGCACATATTGGAATGTGCCCTTCGAATTAGCAGAGAAGTTTAAAAAATCTTTTGTGGCTTCACAAGTTTGCAGCACTTCAATTACTGAATACTCTAGATGATCCGCTCTTAGTGGAGGGGCACATCCCAAAACATATAAAGGTTTGCGATTTAATATTTTATACAGATACCTACTTTTTACTTGTTTATAAATACATCAACATGACACTTTGCAGATTTTAACAGCACTGCAATTTTACGCTCATGGGAGCTATCAGGCTGCTGTAGGCCAAGATAGTTTACCAGGAATGAGCCAACCAGCAGTGAGAAGATGTTTGGGAATAGTGTTGAACATAATTGTGCAACAATTGACACCCCAAAATATAAAGTTCCCTACAACACAGACGGAGAAAGAATCTGCAAAAACTGAGTAAGTTTCATTTCATATCCACTAAATTGGTTTAGTAATTTTTGAGCTCATACATTATAAACAAATAAATAAATAAATATCGCCATACGAACACATAACCAAACGGTCCCACTTTAAGCTTAACGCTTGTGTTGTGAGTACTGTACAATGGACTGAGGGTGAACTCAGTTTATAATACTTATATACATATTAAACATCCATGACTCGGGTACAAACATTCATGCTCATCACACAAAGCTTGTGTCCCTACCAGGATTTAAACCCAGGACTCTCAGCGCAGAAAGCAGAGTCATTACCACTAGGTTAATCAGGCCGTCGAACCAATATATCTTTTGTCTTTATAATATTAGCATTAAAAAAATATCTTGACATCAAGTTATAACATGTAAATGTTTCTACTTTTGCAGATACGGATGAGAATTATACCATTGATTTAGATCATACTGATAAGCTATCTATGGTGGAAGAGTACATTGAAACAGATTTCCTTGCTGAAGCAAGACACATTTGGCAAGTGTTAATAAACACTATTTTACTCAAAATTAATAAAAGTATGGCAAATCATAAACAAGACTTTAATTTCTGAATTATTATAATAAAGCTTTTTACTTATTACTATGTTATCAATAATCAATAATAAACATCAACATTAAAAATAATTAACAATCAAAATAATAAACAAATTTGTAAGTAATAGAATTTGAAAGGCTTAAACAACAAGCTTCTGCACATGGGGGCCATGTGTTGCCCACACTCAATGAAAATGGCACTACCGAAGATAACAACTATGCAATAAATGCTTAGTATTACTAACTTATTACATAGTATTATGGTACACTTCCAGGCGGCAAAATCCATCCACATAGGCATGCCCAACAATATCCAAAATTTTGGATTCTATGTCTGTCGGGGCTCCTCCTGCCAGACCGCCACCTGTGGCGCTTATTGAAGTTCGCACCTTGCAAGCCTTGGTCTATAACTTCGCCACCCACACACTCCAAACCTGTTGATAAAAAAACCATATAAAAACCATTTAGACGAAAAACATGCATAATATTCAGAACACAAAACTTACATGCTCCCACTGCTGTGCAGTTCTTCTGCAGCCGAGTTGGTTGAGCTCGTCGTGGTTGGTAGGGCCCCCTAAAAATCTACCACGGCAGAATCTGCTTGGTTTCCTGAAAATATAATTGATTTTTAGATAGATGTCCTCGCGCGTCGATGTAACTATAACCATTGATTGATTTTAAGTAAAACAAAACTTTCAATCCTTTAAAATGCTTACCCCTCGCTATTTTGATGTTGTTAGACCGATTCCTATCGTTTTCCATATTAGATTCAAGCCACTAGATAACTTATTACAACAATTACAATGTAGCACACCCGTCTGATCTGAAAACGGTGTTTTGTTTACCTACTGTCAACAGATACAAAATAGAATTCACCACAGAACAATAGATATGGAACACTTAACCACAGACGATATAGAACAACTTTCTATAATTTATAATTGTAAATATCATAAAAAAATTACAATAAAAATATTTAGACGCCGACATATATTTTAAATTAAACTTTTACATATTTTAAGGTTATTTTAAAATAATTTAATCATGTTATTTCGATTTTCTTATCCATTCACCTTATTTTCATTCATTCTTCAGATATATTTTTTAAATACTGGCAACATACCTCAATTCAATTTAGGTGCTGTCAAAATCAAATTAGTCCTGTCAATTACGATATTTAAGTTAAGTTCGATGTAACAACAGAATAGATTTTAATGATTTCTAAACTATACTTAAAATTTTAGCTAGTTTAGTTAAGTTTAGAGAGTGTGCAAGCGAATTACGAGCATTGTCACACTTTATATACTTAGATTTAAACGTACAAAAGATGTCTATAGTACAAACATCCGTGCTCATTACAAAAAGTTTGTGCCTACCTTAATTCAAACCCGGGACCTTCGATACACCCCCCCCCCCCCTCGTTTATCAATACCATACATGCGGCCAATCTAAATGCAAAACTATTGACAGTTATATCGTAACTGTTACGCGTGAGGCCGGCTCCGCGAGATGCGTCTGCAACCAGCTTCGCGTAGTAGGTACGCCTATCCGAGTTTAATTATAAAATCTAATGCTGCGCGTATCAAACATCTCGACCGTACAAAAACGGATGAGCGGGTATCGGAATACAGGAATGTGAGGAGCTGTTATTAGTGTAGGAATTAAATTGAGAGTACGCAACAACAGGCTCCCGCGTATATTTTTTATTTACATTTTTTTTTTGTTATTTTTTTTGCAGTGTGTTGCAAAAAGTGGATAATAATAATATCACGTCGACATTGGCAGAATCGCGTTGAGCCTGATACAATGGAAACAGGCCATTAGGGAAAAAAAATCGCCAGACGAATACACTAACTATATGGTCCCACACTAAGCATCGCTTGCATTATGGGTACCGTACAATGGACTAAAGGTGAACTCTCAACACACAAAGTTTGTCTCTACCAGAATTCAAAGAAACTGCCCTAATCAGTTCAATTATTATATTTCTACTCTATCATTTCAGATTGAAATGAGCGATGTATCTATATGTGTGAAAAATAGTGATCGATTTATCAGAGTAACATAAAATACTTCAAGCGTAAATTAAAAAGTTACTATAACAGGAATAAAAAATAAATTAGACTCGTAAGTTTTTGTAAGAATTTCCGCGAAACCAATATTGACAAAAATAAATATCATCCATGAAAGCACCCACAAAAACTATTGAAATATTATTAGAAATTCAACAACAGCGGCTCTACGTATCTCGCTGTTGTGACAAAAAGCGCGATTTTATAATGATTTTCGTGTTCAAATACAAAAAGCCCATCGGTGGAGAGTCCGTTCATGGCATGATTGAAATTCGGTGGCTAACTACTTTTCTTAGAAGCAAAGTTCGATGACCTGAGTCTAGTATGATGCGGCAGTACATTTGTAGAGTTTCCGAATAACAGAAAAAAACTCAATATCACGGAATAATATTGAAGAAATAACGTTTATGTCTAAGTTAAGTTATTTCTTTTTTAAATTTTTACTCCCAAGTTACTAGACGCTTTGGTACATTTACAAGTGCAATAAATAGCATTTTCAGGAGAAAAGTGCTTTGAAAGGCCGTTGTTAATTGATTGTTGTAACTGTTGTTTCTTAGCAAGATTTTTACATATCAAATGCAATAACTTGGAAAAGATGGTCTTAAGAAAAAAATCTCCAATTTTGTTTATATTGCCTTACTACGCCCCGAATATCTAAAAATTCATTATTAATTTGGTATTTTATCTCTCTTTTATTTAAATTTAAATTTTCTCTAAACAAATGACAGTACACCGACACTTCTATTGTCTTCACTTCACTTATTAAAATATTATTAATCAAATTCTTAAAACTGACTGACTGACTGAAGGGCACAGTATATACTGGTACGGTACCTATAGATCAGACATTTAGAGGATATATTTCTAGAGGTGTAATAATTCTCAGCGTTCTTCAAATTTATTCTGAATTGCTCTTCGGTCATAATATGCGTTTTTTTCCTTTTTCACCTTGAATTTGTCCCTGGTGAAATCACCAAAGATTGTAGAAGCCATTTAAACTAAAAGTTCAATTGAATTGAGGTGTACTAAGGACAGAATTTCTGAAATTCCACCCCTAATGGCATCAAAGGAGAGTCAAAAATTACATGAATTATATGAACATTTTAGTGAATGTAGCGTCTCTATCTACTGCCGCCTTCCTACCTAGGCAAGTATGCTCCATCGTAGATCTCATCGTCACTTACCATCAGGTGAGATCGAGATCAAATACTAGCCTATAATGTAATAAAAAAAAAAATGAAAAAAAATTGTTTAAGTCGCATATGTCTAGTGCGAAACAAAATCAATTGCGATCCGTATGTGCGTCCCGGGGACAGACCGACATATATCACTTACTTATATGGTTGTCGTCGTGTGTGCTCGCCTACTTTGTCGACAACCCCATTGATTTGCCACCCAAGGGCGACATTGCCATGGCAGTGTGGCGCGCGGCGAATCACCGTAAGATTAGCATGTGAAGAGTGTCGCATTAGCATAATCACCCTTGACACCATGCATTAATGCCAGCAATAGCGGCGGCGAATCGGCTAGACTTTAATATTACCGCCTGCGACGCCATCAAACGCATTGGTAATAGTTTTTCCCCCGAATTTATAGATCTTCTTCTTTATTTACGAAATGAAATGCGATGAAATAAAATGGCCTCACCCACAACTTAGCGGGTGGTTTGCCAATGTCAAGTTGTTTCGTATTAGTACTGGTAAAATACAATTTCGTTAATTGTTTCTTTTTTGTTGCAACCTTTTTTGTACTCCTTACAATTTCTCGTCAGCGACAACACTGAACTATTTTTTTGAATAGAGAACAAATCCGATTCCCGCGCGCGACCCACACGCTTTTTCGTTCGTGTAAATAATTATTGAATTTACGTTAGATTTCGCAACTCCCTGCTATCTATTTATTCGTATTTTTGAGCCCTCTCCATTCCCTCGTATTTATTTATGTTTGTGTGTGTATTCGCCCCCAAAATCTCCCTTTAGAGTCATTCCCGGCTAGGAAAGTGTGGTGCGGTGATATCCTGGAGTGCTGCTACTACCCCGAGTCAGTAAGTACCTCTTTTCCCTTGAAACCTCCTCCCATTGAGGAAAATAGAAGGTGAAGCTTCATGTAATAAGAATGCCAGCATCGTTAGGGTAACTCAAAAAACCCGCCCCCAATCGCATTGTATTTACAACATTGCGCACCCTTTGAAGTTGTCAGGGTGGACACAATCTCGAAACTTTACACAAGTAATTAATAGCAATAACACATTCAATAAATACACATTATAAATAAAATAATGGATGCGACATGAAAAGATGCAAATGGCGAATCCGAATTTATAGATGTTTTATAACTTTATCGAATGGCATATAGTGCTGCGCAAAGCAAAACTCTTGTGACGTTTCATAGACTTATAAAGCTTTTGATAGAGTTATAAACGTCTATAAAGTTGTCTGTTCATTCAATAAGACAAATGGGGTAAGGCAAAAACAAACGCTGCTTTTGTCGAAGCCTGCATTCTTTAAATTTGTTAAAAAAATTATGCATAAGGTAAGTAATTATGAACCATTTATAAACATTTATATGTGTCACGTATTTCTTTATCATTTATTATTCTTTGAGTATACCTATTATTTAAACAGTAGAGCTACTGACATCTCAATAGCAATGTCCGTATAAAGGTTAAAGCCATTTATTATGGAAATCATATTGTTTTGCAATAACATATCAACCTCTGAATATTTTATTATTCAAAAACAAACTTTACCATAACCGCATAACGTTTGTATTTATAAATTTCATTAAAGTTGATTGATGTTTTATTGCAAAACTGTAACCTTAAAATGTAACATCCAATGTGCCCCTGGGCTCCTGGTACTTGGCTGTACTAAATCGCACCGATTCGCAATATTAATAGGTTATTTTGTGGGTAAACGGCCAACGATAAATACATGTTTTGTGCGCTCGCGCATGGATTAATGGTTGTTTTGAATCGCCCGATCAGAAGCCGGCGGTTTTAAATTGTTTACGTTATTCCGTAACTATTAAGTGTTACAGTTACTGATATTTTGCGATTGCAACATAAATAGGTAATATGGTCTAGGTGTGGTCAGTACGAGTTCAAACATATGAAGTTATTGAAATAAAACTACTTTTTCGGAATTTATCGCGTTTATTTTATGTTTTACGATCCCAACGTTCCGGCTGCTTTACAGCAAACTGTGACACTAGGACGTCAACCACCTAAGTCCTGACCATGGTTAAAACTACCTCAGAAAAGAACTACCTTTGAAAATGTTTTAAACTTAAAACTATCTGTCCCAGCGAACTTTGTACCGGCTAAAGTAAAAGTATTAGAAAATCTATTATTTTCCTCATGTTTTAATAGATATTCTGCTATTCAGGGCGAGGACAAATTAAAAAAAACTTAGATCATAAAAAAAGGTGGGCTCAAAAACGGGTGGGCGTTTTTGAGTTATAAATGGTGCAACTGACACTACATTGTTTTATATATGGAGATAATATTTTTAAAAAGAGCAACCGTGGAGCTTCTTGCCAGTTCTTCTCCATAGGAACGGCATTCCAAACGGGTGGTAAAGCAGTAGCATAGCATTTTGTTACAATTTTGACGATTCATAAGTACTGTGCTCAATGGTTTACATGAATAAAAAATATTCTAAAACACGGATTCAGAAAAAAAAATTTTGCCCAACAAAATTTACATATTATGTTATCAAATGTATTTATTTAAATTGACATAACCAAGTTATGACATACATTTACTATAATAATTACAAATGTGCCTTTTACCTTTTATAAATTACGCTTTATACTGGGCAACAGGCGGCAATTAGCCATTCATTTTGTTTAAAATCTATAGAAAATTACAAACAACACTTGTACTCGTAACTTAACAGGAACCAATCATAGTTAAATGGAAGCCATTTATTAATCACCCAATCTTTCTTTTACAAACAAAAGCTTGCGCGCGCAAATCGTGAGGTCCGTCGCCCGCGCCGGCCGCGTGCCACGCGATACGACGGATTGCGGCTGCGCAAGCGCCAAATGAAATTATTTCTGCTCTGTCCGCCATCTTCATTCTGCGGGGAATCAGGGATGGATAACTAACTCAACCTCCTTGAAAAGTTTTGTTGTTGTTTCTGGCAACGAATCTTGTTTACGTTACTTATAAATGGCAATTGGCTACAAAATAGAGTGCTGTTGCTGTGCCCGTGCTGCCAGTTCCGAAAATTTATCAATATTATCTTCAACTTTTAGTAAAGGGTTTTTCTTGAAATGGATTATCATTTGTATGATCAAAGATAAAATGTATGATATTATAATGCTTATACTATATATGAATCTATCTATCTATCAGCCGAAAGAAGTCCAATGCTGGACATAGCCCTCCCCCTATGATTTCCACACATCACGGTCCTCCGCCACCATAAATGAATACTTAGATCATATTTCAATCATATTTATTTATGACATTCTCATAACAAATATGACGTCCTGAAGCTCATTCTTCAGAACTTTTCGTCCGCAAGTGAACAGTTACAAAAAAATATATATTAATACTCTTTCTTAAAAAAGAACTTATTTCCATTCGAAAATATAGAACTCCACTGTAAACATATTTACATCGAATCGAGATACCAACAAAAACCCAATTCGATTGCCATTGCATCTTCAAATCGGTGAGGCGAACATTAAACTCGGTTAAAAAAGCCCGCGAAGCCCTGCGCCTGCGCACCCGACAATTTGTTGGGCGATCACATTGAGATCTGTATTATATATTGGGGCAGCGCAGCCGGCCGCTAAATTGAACTAGATAGATAGATGGAGATAGATAACTCTTTATTGCACACCGATTTCAACGAGGGTACTGTACTGAGTTGCAACTCTATTGTAAATAAATAACAAAATTGCCAGACGTTTACCTAATCCCGTGGACAATTACTAAAGCACTTAATAACTAAACAGGCACCCAAGTATTCCTTGTGTAGCACCCTTTTCACAATTTTTCCTATAGTAAAAAGTCTATATAAAAACAATGAATAACTCATATTTAAAACCGGAAATAAAAATATTTTATCCACCCTTTCTGGACGCGATGGACCACCGGAGCACTGTGCAATGTCAGGACTGCGGTTCGAATTACAAAAACTGGACAAAAACCATATCAAAAAATTATAAAATGTCTCACCTGTCTACTGGGAAGGGCCAATTGTTTAAATGATTTTGAAGACAATAAGGTTGTGCGCACACGGCCAGGTTTTACAGCGAGAGCGTTTTGCGGACGTTTTTAAAAACGCAGTCGTGTCCATAAAAACACAACATGGAAGTGTCGTCACGCTATCATATCACTACGATACGCATAACACATGTTCGCACTATCACTCTTACATCTATCTACACAATAAAGCTTGTTTATGGCAGTGCAAAGCATTCTTTATATATATAAAAAAAATTACGTGGCATGGCCATGGCTTCATAATCATATATTGTATGGGATATCTGTCAAAAGTGACATTTACTATGCGGTTGCTGTTCGATTATGAATCGATTGTGTTAGCAGACTTGGGGCCCTGGTCAACGTCTATCCTGGATAGAATATTGATGGATTTCCACGGGGTATGTATGAAACTGTATCCCAAAATTTACAATTTCACAATTCACAATTCACATTGCGGTCTTATAACAAAATTTTGGAATATGTTGAAAGTTTTTTGTCACCCTATGATAACCAAAAAGCTAGAGTCCACGCTGATGTAGTTGTGGCACTGGTATTTAAAAACACTCTTTTAGTTACTTAAAACAGATAATTATTTTTTTTATAGAAATTTATTAAACACTTTTCTTGTTTAAAATGCTTCGTAATACCATCGTAAACTTATATGAATGTGGGTGTTAATGTATGAGTCAAACATATTACTAGTTGTGCTAAATTTAGTCTAAACATGATTTGTTGACAAAAGAATGGCTGGCTAGACGCTAGATGACGCTGCGTTGGCGCCATACATTCGTACAAACGAGCCACGTTTAAATACCGCGCGTTTATTAATCGCATTGTGTGGATCTTTAACTTAGGAGCGAGTATAAATTATGAATTGTTGCGCGAAGCCAGCTTGGCACGAGAAGGTTGCGTTACGATAAAATATAATTAGATTTGTTTGATTTGAGGAGAACTTTGTGTGTTGAGTACGAATGTTTGTAGTTGGAGTCATGACTGTTTAGTATACTTACTTCCGTATTATATACTGGGATCGCCCCCAGTTCATTGTACCCATAATACAAGCGTTGTTTGTTTACGTATATACATTTAGTGTGGTTGTCTGTCATCATTAATTTTTCTTCTATTCTATCAGCCGAAAGACGTCCACAGCTGGACATAGGCCTCCCCCAATGACTCCACACATCACGGTCCTCCGCCACTCGCATCCACCGGCTTACTGCTACGCGTGTGATATCATCGGTCCACCTTATGGGGGGCCGTCCTACACTACGTCTTCCGGTACGTGGTCGCCATTCTAGAACCTTTCTGCCCCAACGGCCATCGGTTCTGCGAGCTATGTGCCCTGCACGGGCACATAATTTTTTTTTTAAATAATCGGTCATATTTAACATTGTAAATATGTGTGGACCACACACATATTTATTAATTCTAAAACATCGTACTCCCTTCAGTACGCGTATGCTTCTAAAAACGTTTGCTTTTTTTTAAATTCAAGGTGTAATGTAGTGACGTCATTATCTAACTATTCGAAAATTCCTCTGTTTCTTCTTTCTTTACGAAATGAAATGCGATGAAATAAAATGGATATGAAAATGGCCTCACCCGCAACTTAGCGGGTATTTTGCCAGTGTCAAGTAATTAATAGCAGTAACATATTCAATAAATACACATTATAAATATAATAATGGATGTGACATGATGAAATGCAAATGGCGTGTCGCCTCTATAGATACCTCGTGTTGGTTTGTTCGACGGCCTGATTAGCGCAGTTGCTAGTGACCCTGCTTTCTGTGCCGAAGGTCCCGGGTTCGAATCCTGGTGGGGAAAAAAATTGTGTGATAAGCACGAGTGATTGTATCCAATTCAATGATGTTTAATATCTATACAATTAATATATACTGGGTTCACCCCAGTCCATTGTACGGTACCCACAACACACACGTTGTTTAGTGTGGGACCGTATTGTTGGTGTATTTGTCTGGCTATATTTATTATTATTTATAGTATTCAACGCAATAGGTATTTAATGCAGCCGTCGTAGACTCTACATTTTATTAGGGTAATCCTATCTAGACTATAGAGTACAGCCACTAAAACGAGATCTTAATACCCTAAACAACGGTTCCCGGTCTAACACACCATTAGAGATAGAAGATACCTGCCACCAGATGGCGTCTCGTTAGTCCAAATGGAGGTTTGTCACGAAGATCCCGTCGCCAAATTTATGATCGCAGCCTCCACTTGTTCAGATGAGAATGGTAGATTGGTCGGCAATAGAGTTTGAAATGTGAATTAAAATGACCTGTATTGAACTTGGAGATGGTTTAATGATCTGGCACTCTATGGGTATCACGTTCGGCACTCGTCGTAAGATCGAGTATCGAAAGCATATATTTTATAACTAGCTGCTCCCCGCGGTGTTACCCGCGATTAAAAAGTTCAGTTAAGGAACTATACATTTCACTGGAATAAAAAGTAGCCTATGTGCTATTCCAGATTATAATCTATCTCTGAGCCAAATTTCGTCAAGATCCGTTCAGCCGTTCTGGCGTGATTGAGTAACAAACATGCATCCATCCAAACTTTCCCATTTATAATATTACTAGCTGCGCCCGGCGGTGTTACCCGCGATAAAAAGTATGAAAAATTAAAACATCTATCCCACGGGAACCATACATTTTACCGGGATAAAAAGTAGGCTATGTGTGATTCCAGACTATAATCTAACTCTGTGCCAAATTTCATCCAGATCCGTTCAGCCGTTCGGGCGTGAAAGAGGAACAAACATCCATCCATCCATCCATCCATCCAAACTTTCACATTTATAATATTAGTATAGATTATTATTATATATATAAAGAAATATATATATATATATAATATATATTTATATATAATATATATTTATATATAATATATTATATATTATATATATATATATATATATATATATATATCTTATATTGTGTTTATAGTCTTGATATACGACAGATATACGTGCAATATTTTTCAAATAGAATTGTAATACCACAAACTCGAAATAAATGGATCCCAAAGAGCCATAAAGTAATATCAGTTAACCACGTGTTTTGGAGCAAACGATGTTAAGTGGATGAATTATTGGCGCATAAAACAAATTTATACACACCTTCCCTTAAAAAGGGATTGTATACAAAATTCCCTTAAAAGGGGATGTGTGCAAAATTTTCTTTAAAAGAGTATGTGTGTACGCGACAGCTCTTTCACACGTGTCTGTGACGGTCTGTCAAGTCTGTGTGTAACAGCACAAAACGTTTGTCAAGGATGTCTCACCATTTTCAGCACATTTCAGTTTTATAAAGATAACTAACAGAAGAAAGAAAGAAAGAAGAAAAAAGTTTAACAAATGCTACCAATGACAGATAATCACATTAATAGTAATACCAACTAAAGCTTGTTTTAGGAGTGGGCTTTCGACAATAGTTAATACGCAAGGTAGGAATCAAATCCAGAACCTCTCTGCTACGAGGATTGAATAATCGTGAATGACTAATTGCAACCCCTTTTTAACGCGTCTTTCTTTTAATTTCAGTTAATGCGGACGGCTGGACAGTGATTGGGTAAGTAAATAACGAGAGATGTATCTAAAATATATCTTATACCAACATAATAAACATCCTTAATTAATGTAAATAAATATAAAACTAGCTGCGCCCGGCGGTGTTAACCGCGATAAAAAGTATGAAAAATTAAATTATCTATCCCACGGGAACCATACATTTTACCGGGATAAAAATAGCCTATGTGCTATTCCAGACTATAATCTATCTATGTGCCAAATTTCATCCAGATACGTTCAGCCGTTCGGGCGTGATAGAGTAACAAACATCCATCCATCTATCCATCCATCCAAACTTTCACATTTATAATATTAGTATAGAAGTATAGATTAACAAACTTATACCAATAAGAAACAAACTTAAATAGAAATAGACATAAACATTAATATAAACAGAAACAAAGATAAATAACAAACTTATACCAACATAATAAGCGTACTTAATTAATATAAATATATATTAAATTAACAAACTGAAGCGAGGAGCAATTAAACGAACGACGAGACACACAATTGGACTTAATCACCGATTCAATTACTTAACGAATCTTGCGTATGCGCTGGCGCAGGTATTGAAGACCTTAAATAGGATTTTAATTAGTCACAGACTTATACACCTAGCTGGGTAATTGTAATTAAGTTATTTACAATACTTACCTGTGTTCTTAGATGAAATAATTAAAATTATTTCCTAGATGTCGACTTATATTTGTTATTTTTTGTTTAAAACGAAATATTTGGGGAAGTACATTTCAATGGTTGAACTTACCTTAAATTGGGGTTAACGGGACACATAAAATATGCTGTTTCTTACTTCTCCTAAAACCGGAGTCGGGGGTTGGGGTCGAGTCACCTTCGTCCGTAGGAGAATTAAGTACCCTCGAGATACCCTACACATGCCCCTGGGTGGTGCCAACTAGGTGACAGCTCTACTGGTGGTAGGCTTCGGCCATGGTTAGTCACCACCCACTGAACAAAGCCATGTCGCCCAGCGGCCTAGCCGTGTTCCGGCATGATGTTCGGTGTTGCCATTCATGGATGGCGGGTCAAATCAGTTGCGCTGCATGTGCCTAGTGAATGTAGCGTCTCGATCTACTTCCGCCTTCCTACCTAGGCAAGTATGCTCCATCGTAGATCTCATCGTCACTTACCATCAGGTGAGATCGAGATCAAACACTTGCCAATAATGTATAAAAAAAAAAAACATTTTTTTCATTTCACGGAACCGAGCATATTTCGAATTTTGTATGACAGGAATTTCACTCCAGACCTAAGTAGTATATGCAACCATAATTTATGTTTGTATAATTTATGTTTCAATTATAATTGCTGGTGGTAATAATTGCATAACGGAGACACTAATGATAAAATAGGACACTGAGTTAGCCATTTATGGCGATGGCAAAACATACAATATTCCTTATTTAATGTACGTCATAAATTCTGTACTACCAGCAGCTGAAGTGTGAGACACCGTTGGAGTAACGAAATTATATTTAATAATAAATTCATTGTTGCTTAAAAATTGTGAGCTTCGATAAGTTATCAATGGTTGTTATATAACAAGGTGGGTTGGCATCAAAAAGTCCCTCTGGACTCAAGGTCTCTAATGAGGCAAGGCCGCCACACAATGCCAACACTGTTACTTCTAATAAGCCAGGATTATAGCGGTGACCAACGAAGTCATGGTTTGACCTAGGCGAGTCCCGGGGAAAAGTTTATTGTCTTGGAACCCGCAACGAAATTAATGGAAAGAGAAACAGGAGGAGTTACCTTATCATGTGCTCACAGTTGACTGGAAATGGAAATACAAAGGTATCGCAATTGTTCCTTTTGAAAGCTTTATTAGTGGACGATTGATGACCATGCCACTGTCATTTAATTATTAATTAATTGTTAACAGCCTTGGTGCCCGTTGCTTCGTGTATAGATATTGAACGAATCCTCTGACATATGGGCTTACCTCTTTACTAAAAGGCCCAGTTAATGGCAATGGCTACGTTTAAACATATGCTAAAAACGAATCCCAATAAAGGAATGAAGTATTGGAAGATGTATTATTAGAGGTGTGTCCTTTTTGAATGTAAATTTAGGAAAAAATCGGTACAAAATTCTCTCTGGTCTAGATGTTACAGAGATTACTCCTAGTCGATTGTATATCACCAATGAATCTTCCAATAAAAGCTTTGCGTAGTTTTTAGGCCAATTTTGCTGTTAAATTTCCCCATCCAAATATTGGCCGAGTACTCAGCCTGATTGAATGTTAATATGGCTCAGGGATTGGTATAAAGGTCGGCCTATTTGGCCATTGTTGTCCAACTGGCATTACGTTGCAACCGCAGTGCTTGGCATTTAAAGTTTAAGTGAAATTAAACTTAATAAACTTGGGAGGGTGGCTTAAGTTGTAGACTGAAAGCCGTCAAGGTGAATAAGTATCAAAATCGCACGACAAGCCATCATTTACGGATGAGGATGCACGGCTGTAACATAGGCTAGGACATTTAATATAAATTGACCAATAGTATAGCTGACACATGCTGAGAGTCTCGGTTGTCATGTCAGCTTAAGTGGATAGCCGGCTTTAACTTATACGATAGTCGTTACGGGCAGTCAAAACAGACACATAAAATCTGACAAAACTCGACAATTTATAATGGAATGAAAAAGCATTGATAAGAGTAACGCGCAAAATTGTTACTCATTTATAGACCCTTGGATACATTTTATCTTTGCTGTGACCTGACTGTGTCAAATCAATTGTCGCAGATATTTTTTATGGTGGGATAATTATGAGGTACGGCGGTCCTACACATATGATTTTTTGTATGTGTTTTTATAACACATTTCAATATGTGTAAAGTATCTCGCATAGAAATTAGCAATGCCATTCAACTTGGCAATGCTGCCAGTAGTGCCGTATTGCCAGTGTGGGGGGCCTGTAATGACGAGGTACGACTTTCCATTGGATGGTAGAGTGTATACCACACCTACCTTGATGGATTTTTTTGCTCATGACTACGAGGGCCTCCAAGGCGTGGGGCTTGTAGCATTGTCTAACTCATCCTAGGTACGTGACTAATCCGGCATTGGCCGCCAGCCTACTGGGCCCTTTCCCAAGCAGTTGCTTGCTTGGTTTGGAATAAGTCTATGTATGGTAGGGACAAACTTTGTGTGATGAGCACGAAAGTTTTTACCCGAGTCATGAATGATTGATAGCTATGTAAGTATTACCTATGTACTGGGTTTTCCCGCACTCCATTGCTCGGTACCCATAATACAAGCGTTGCTTATTGTGGGACCGTATAGTTGGTATTCGTTTAGCGATATTTATTAAAAAATCATATTGTAAATTAATATCTAATAAATTTACTCGTATTTATAACCTGTTTGTTTTGTGATATTCTTTATTGTATTAAATAAAAATAACTGCGATAAGGAACATTTTTAACTATTACTAACTATACAAGCTAGAAGTGCCTCTGTAAGTACCGTACCGAACATTTTCTACTTTACTAAAATATTAAAATATATAACGGCAATGATTACGAGGCGAAATAGAAGGCATCTTAAATCACCGCTATGGTCTGACCTATACTGAGATACGTACGTCTATCTGTAAAGTAATTAATTGTCTTTATCGACCAACAAGAACTACGGTCCAATATAATTTAGTGCCCGCTAACTGACCAGTAAATGCTAGCTAGCGGGCAATAGGGCATTTGCAAAGACGGTATTGTAAACAGATAGGAGTAGGAATTTCCGCGATATTAGATTAGAAACCCATTTAACCCGCACTAAAGTAACTAATTGTGTCCGGTTTTCAACTTGGGTAACTTTGGTTCTGCTAAAAAATCGGGTAATTTGGGATTGAGGGGATACCCAAAGCCTAAATATAGTTGACACTGGCTGAATGCAAAATCTGCTAGTATTAAAACAAATTAGTTATAACTTATTTAATTTTTTTTTGTTTCTTTGTGTTCTTAGTTTGGTAGTTTTAGGTGGCAATGTTCGTGGAATATTCGGTTCGGTTTCATAATCAAAATGTAGGCCACCCACCTTGGATTTTAAGTTTCTACCAAGAAGTTATTAAAATGTTTAATTATCCATCACTAAAATAATTTTCGTATGGGGTGGGGTGTGCTATACTTTGCTTGGACCTAATCTTCTACCCTCTATATGTGCTTGAAGCACAAAATTGTATGAACCATATCTATAAGATACTTGACACTAGCACAATATCGATATGCTGATACCAAACACAAAAGAAAATAAATCCTTAGCTTGTTTCCATTATACACTACCGCTTCCACCTGACAGCTCTCATAACTCCGCGAGTCCAGCCTGATTGAGATAAACACAACTATATAAACGTTTAGTTATCAAAACGTTAGCCATCTCTGTACCGGTTCAGCTGCAACAGCGCGTATTTAGTAACTCCAAAAATCAGATAAAACCGCATCAAAACGGTTCAGTATCTGGGATCGCTTAATTAAAGGGCATTAAGTCCATCATTTGAGTCCTCCACGGGGCATAACTTTCTCCTTAAAGTCTACGTTTAAGTCTTTATCTTAGGGCCATTATATTACTAATAGATGCTGATTTGTATGCAGTCGATGAGGTAGGAAATTATGTGGTGTTCAATATAAATATTAACACTATTAATAGGGAAAGTAGCTGTCATGAATGAGCAAATGTTTTTCTTGGTTTACGAAGTCTTCTTCTTTTTTTATGAAATTAAATACAATTAAATGAAATAGATATGATAATGGCCTCACCTACAACTTGGTGGGTATTTTGCCAATGTCAAGTAATTAATAACTACAACAAATTCAATAAATACATATTATAATTCAAATAATGGACGACGATACAAAAATGGCTTTAATTTCATTTCATTTACACAAGGTACTGCAACTTGCGCACTAGACATGTTTACGAATATTTCCAACTTCACTAACTAACTACCTTCCCGCTAAAAAGTCAAAAAACAAGCTAAATAATGGCACTTTTTATTTTTTTTTATCTGGATTTGTAACCAGCCAGCCTTTTACTTTTAAACATAATATGCTGCTATAAGCACTGTATTATTATTGTTATCCTTAAAAGTATCTACTTAATTAGTTGCCATCATATGTATTTAAGGAATTTAAAGAAGGTGCCATCCCTATAAATAAATGCGCTGCCTCGTTACGCAAAATATCTATTAATTAATAACACTTACAGCTGTACTTACTAATCTATAGTGTTGTTCTTATTACATTATTTTAATTTAATTTATTATTAATATTACTCTCACCACACGTATAGCTCTTGTGGTGAGAGACATCCCGGATCTTTGGAAAGCTTTCGCGGGGACATGGGTCCAACACATAGAGACCTTTTTTGAGAATTTTAATGTTAGCCACCTGCTGGGGTCAACTGCTGAAAATGATAGCATAAACAGCTAATTGACCTCAGCAGGCGGAGGAACTATTGCAGGAATATGGAAATATGATTGGGACTGGATTGAGGTTTGGATGGACATGGGATAGGACTATTGGAAGGGTTGCGGACATCTACGATAATCAGCTTTTATCAAATTACTATTGGCAGGTGGCGACTCGCCGCTCTTTACGTGGGCCCCCTAAAAAGGCCGTCATATAAGACAATAAGGGGCAACACTGGCGCTAGCGGCTCAGGGGTGTAGAGAGGTGTGCTGCGCTTTCTCCCGTGGTTACTCGCGGCGTTATGCACTTTAACACTTCCACCCCTGGAGCATATAGCTCTAACGACCCCTCTCTGGACAGCCTACTAAGCCACATTTTTTTATTATTATTGAGTAACGGTTTTTCGTTCAACATTTGCACAATGCGTCGGTACGGGATCAGTGAATCACCGGTAATCTTGAAACGCGGGGAATCCAGTCAGACGTGTCATGACCAAGTTTCCAACTATTTGTCGGCAACATTGATTTATCGAGTAAACCCAGACTCGTGATAAAGTTGTAACAATTATTGGAATGACAATTATTTTGTTAGATTATGTTATCTAAACATATAATAAAATGTAACCGATCGCTGTCTGTACATGGAAGATATATAAGAAAAACTATTATTTGGGGACTTTATCAACGCAATACTCGTAGAACCCAAAACAATCGACTCTCGTTACAATAGCGAGCGTTTTACCAATTCGCCTATCACTGCCTTATACTTAACATGTACAAGATAATTTAATTCCATCGAGTCTGAAGCTGGAAGCTAGGATGAGGGCTAAATAACTAAACGGTCGGCAGAGAGTAGCACTGCGGCTGCGCAGTGGCGTGGAGTGGCCGTGTGGCCTGTGGCCTTTGCCTCACGCTGCGATGGACTTTGCGGTGACCACGCTTTGCGCACGCAAAATAACTGCTTAGTACTCAAACATTAAAAAAACGTCTTCCCTGGTGGACCATGAACTGGGTCCACTCTGAATTGATTCAGAGGACATACGCCCCAAATTCATTGGAATCAAATACCGTTAGTGAAATGTGGGTGCATTGAGTGCACATCTGCCCCCTTTTTGGGGCTACAGGGCCCCAAGTCTGCTAACACAATCGAACAGTAACCGCATAGTAACTGTCACTTTTGACAGATATCCCATACAATATCTGTCAAAAGTGACAGTTACTATGCGTATATGCGTATATGGTGTAATGGTATGTATTTAACATTTTTATATGTCTTCTGAAACGTCACTTGTGATTTAATGTTTTTTATATCCATTATTAAAACGTAAGTACAGAAGTGTTGTTTATACACACACCGCAAGGTACCCTATGACCCAATAGTCAAATGTTACCATCGTTGGATATAAGCCTTCCTAAGGAACTGCACTCCAAAGCATCACATTCGTGTGTGACGCAAGTATTTATTGTTAGTCCACCTTGCGTGGCGACAAAACATGCACAAGAACACCTTAGCGGCTAAGCGTTATTAAGCTCCAGTTCAGGACTTTACCAAATATCCACGTTACCAAATAACCCATGGTGTCCCCACTCGCGTGTCCGCCGTCAGCGAGCGTTGAATAAAATTAATCCCCCAGTTTAATGGTGGCACAAACGCAGATAAATTTCCGGACACTGCTGTAATTTCAATTTGTACGTCGGGCTGGCTTGCTAGCAAATAATTGAGCTTAATATTCGTAGTTAACATGTGGGTAGCATATTTGTAAGCTAACGAACACACCAACTATACGGTCCCACACTAAGCAACGCTTATATTATGGGTACCAATGGACTGGGGGCGAACCCAGTATATAATACTTATATAGATATTAAACATCCATGACTTGGGTACAAACTTTCGTGCTGATCACACAAAGTTTGTCCATACCAGGATTCGAACCCGGGACTATCGGCGCAGAAAGCAGGGTCACTACCAACTGCGCTAATCAGGCAGTCAGGCCACCATCATTGTTTTTATTACCAATCCACCTTTTTAGAAAGAATATTTAAATAATATTTTTTTTGGAAATTAAAATAATCTAATTCCCGCCAACCAGTTCCATTTTTGTAGTGTCTCCATACGTAAACTCGCGAGACAAGCAGCAGGAGCGTTTAAAATAAAATATCTGCCACAGATAAAATAATCAGTATAATTTCCACATGATTATCTCAAGCACAGATTATATCCAATCTCTCAAGCTACACTGTACGTTTATTAGCCTGTCAAGCCAATGCGAGTGGATTCCATCAGGCTTGGCTCCAGATACAAATCTTCAGAAGACATTGTACTCTGCCTACTAGTGTTACGGCGAAGCGATATACACCCTATTATTTACTATTTACGGTTTATTATTGAGAATACGTATAGAATTAGTGATTTGGATATTAAATGTGACTATTAATGATTAGGAACAAAGATTGGATGGAACTTGGGTAATAAGCTTTGCTCTTACTAAGTAGGTATATATACCTACTAGGTAAGTTGGTATACTAGGTAGGTCTTACCTAGGTAGGTAAAAATTAGGATTATGATTATGGAATGCAATCTTCTACCACTATCAGTAAAGCGGTGAATAGGTACTACTTGATTGTAAAATAACTGGACATAGCGGAACTTGTTAAGTCCTATTTTATTTAGCATAAAGGAACACATATTGGTTAATATTCCACAAACATTACACATAATAATTTATTCAATTTCTTTTTATAAAACAGTTTTGAAATCTGCATTCTTAAATGTGTGATTTACCGCCAAAAAGTGCAATCACAATTTCTATCATAAACAAACCACTTAAAAAAAACCTACTATTTTGGTAGTTAATGAATGGAGAAAAGTACTCAATTAAATTATCTACCGTAATTAACCTGCCAAAGTTTTACTGTGTTTCACTATAGAACTATCTTATTGCTGCTCTTATGTATTATCTACCTCGTTCATCGAGACGAAATAAGATATAATCTGTAATACACCTGCGCATTACCATGTCTCGCAGATGAGGGCGATTATTAACTATCTCCGAATAGTACCTAGTATGTCATAGTGTCTGTAATGTCTATAGTCTTCTTCTTTTTTTAGGTTGGCAAACAGCTACAAAATAATGCCATTTTACCAGTGTCGAGTAAAATGTTTCATGGCTATTTTAAATATAAGTACCCCACATGATAATTATGACGACGATTACCAGACATATTTTTTTTATTTTTTGCCTTTATTACCAAACATCTTGAGAGAACTTGAAAAGTCAAGCTATAGTATTTTATTACAATTTCCTTCACTCATGCACTTTTATGAACGTACAAAAGTTAATTCCTCTAATATTACACATTAACTATCAAAGAAACACAATGTTCTAAACATAAAACACAATTGATTACTTCACTGTTTAACTTCCCGCCAAAAAGAAATACTTCATTCGCCTTATTTATTTTGAAAAAAAAAAACGAACTTCTATATTGTCTATGGTGCAAGATATTTTACCGCCAACAGTGCTGCTAACATAATAATTAGGAATTATATAGGCTCGTATTTAACCGCTTGTCGATAAAAATCAAACTTGCATAGCTAATTTTAATAGCAATTTGTGTTGTTGTTATCTCAAACAAATTATCTGCGGCTCGCTTCAATCACCGATGAAGTGGTATGTCTGATATTTAAATTATAGATAATGTTAATTACTTAATAAATACTTCCAATGATTTTGTAATGAAATAGAGAGGTAGCCACTTTTCTAATCTATTTGGTATTCAAACACGATTTGTAAAGGCTAGCTCACACCAAAAGATATAAGTATACTTACGAGAAAATGAATATCATAAAAAAACTAAGATTTCTAAGTGCGTAAATAAAATTTAGAGTACGCACCGTTTCTTCCATCCCTCTCATATTTCTGAATTCAAGAATACGTATGACAGTGACAGCATGTTTTCTCGATGGCGTTACATCAGATGTTCCTGCTCACCCTACTGGTATAAATTTTGAATTAATAATTAGTATTTCTCCGAAAAGGTACCCTCGATACCAACATAACAATACTAACTAAACGATTAAAAGTTGAAGTGTTTAGAACACAATGTGTCATTCTGCACACTTTAATATAATTTACACTTGTATAAATACGTTAGGGAATAGAAAAATGCAAGTACCTACATATTTGTAAGTAAAAAAATATATTTTAAACCGTCCAACATTTTCGAAGTGTTCCTAATGACATTCCAGACAAAGGGTCCTTATTTACATTAACACGTTGTGCGAAACAGACGTTTTATTTTTTTTATTTCGACGTTTTTCATTTTACGCTTCTTTGCATAAATTTCTAAAGAAGCCTTCGTTCACAATGGTATTACAAAATGAACTTTCTGAAAAATTATGTTTTTATGCCTCATTAAATTCTATAAAACTTAATACGTTTCGAGATCTATTGTAACCGCAACATCAAAGGTATAGAAATTAGGTATTTGGCTATCTCATTGATTAAAATGTAAATAACCAGGGTGGGGCTATTTTTGTAATAATTTCTAAATTATTCATGTTCTAGCGAATATTTTACCAATATCAAAATATTCGCTTCGGTAGATTCTCCATTGTGATACGGCTTTACAGTAATTTCACACTTTTTGTGTAACACAGGCCTAATTAATAGTAATGTTGAATAGGTATTATTTCGTGGAACCGGGTATTATAAGGGTTAAATGTTTTACATTACGCATTGAAGCCCGACTAATCAACCGAGAAAACATATCTATATATATAGCCATCATTCATTGTAATGAATTCCATGACTATTTAGAATAATATGTGCGTTGGTAATTTGCAAATGTCATTTTTTTTTATAAATACCGTGTAATAGTTACATAAGTAATGTTATGGAATACGTGTTCTACATATAAATGTGGCTGGCGTGCGTACGACAAACAAATCCAAATAATATAGACACCGAGAAGTAAGTTCTGTACTATAACTGGGCCCCAAGTCTACTAACACAATCGATTCGATTGTGTTAGTAGAGAGATTTATGAATCGATTCATAATCGAACAGCAATCGCATAGTAACTGTCACTTATGACAGATATCTGTCAAAGGTGACAGTAACGATGCGGTTGCTGTTCAATTATGAATCGATTGTGTTAACAGACTTAGGGCCATGGTATTAAAATGAACATCAAATGTGAGTCATCAATTTGTATGTGTTCAGTTACGACTAGGACTCTTTACTGCTGACTATTTTTTCTTACATTGAAATCATAGACAATTAACTTGTAATAGGTACGAAAATAATTATGATAAAAAAAAAAAAATTTGAAAAAAGAACCTTGTGGTTGATGGATTAAATAACGATGAACCTTTTCAATCCGCTACTGTACATAATTCAAGTAACAGCTTCTGAAGACGAAAATCAACATAGTTCCCACTGGCTTAATGCCCAAACTTTGCAAGGCCAATGAAAACAAAAACATTGGTACGAAACGAAGTTTGTATCGTTAGTGGAAGCTTATATTCTTACGATCTACATTTAAAAACGCATGCTATCACCATTTTAATGACGTCTTTTATTATAATGTGGTTTATTAAAATGACTACAATGTTGCTAAACGATACACTCACTATAAATAACTAGATCTCGTTATGAGGTCCGAGGCATATTACTTGACTGCGGAGGGTACCTAATGTTTTTCATATTTTTTCCAACGACTAAATTGATTCTCAGTAATGAATCTGTGTTTGGATGGCGGGGGCTTGTTTATATTTAATGAATAAGCATATTCCCTAAGACTATCTCCCGAATTTATTGACGTTTTATAACTTTATCAAACGTTCTTTTTTTTTATTACATTATAGGCAAGTATTTGATCTCGATCTCACCTGATGGTAAGTGATGATGAGATCTGCGATGGAGCATACTTGCCCAGGTAGGAAGGCGGCAGTAGATCGAGACGCTACATTCACTAGGCACATGCAGCGCAACTGATCTGACCCGCCATCCATGAATGGCAACACCGAACATCATGCCGGAACACGTCTAGGCCGCTTGGCGACATGGCTTTGTTCAGTGGGTGGTGACTAGCCACGGCCGAAGCCTACCACCAGTAATGTTATCTACATGCCACAAATTTATATTTTTTGGGTTAAGATTGTTTTAAGCTATAACTTACAAATATAAGGTGTAGAAGTATTTGTTTAAATAATTTAAAAGATACATCAGTAGCTTATTAACTACTTTGCAAAAGAAACAATTCAAAACATATATACTTCATATAAAAACACCACTACGTACTGAGTGCACTGTGAAAAAAAATGTATTTTGTATTTACACTTTATATAACTTTAAATATACACTATTTTAGTTACGGCCGCCTTACTAAAACGTTGTTTTGGTATTTCAACACTAATTTGTTTTACTTGTCATCTGATAAAATTTTACTAACCCGTAAAACTTTTCTAGCTAATCATTATTACTCGTGACTGAACGATAAAACATAATATCTAAATTGCCATCGCCTCTTCGTCTATAAATAACCGACACACCGCTCCTAGTGTCATCCTGCTGAGTATATTCTTGAATGCTAGGCGCTTGTAATTGATTATTAATCAGCAAATTTATAAAACAAATATATATTGATTTCTTATATTTACGCGAATACTACACATTGAAATAAAACTATTTTTTAGGATTTTATCGCGTTTATATTTTGATTTTACGTTCCCGACGTTTCGGCTGCTTAACAGCAACCATGGTCACGGAAGGACTGAGGTGGTTGACGTCCTGGTGTCATAGTTGCAAACGGGGTACCCTCATATTTAAGTGTTGTTTGTGGTCCAATCTACGCAGAATGTGCTCACAGTGTCTTGAGGTCTTGCAATGGTACGCTTGGTCTTGGATTTAATAATATTAATTACTGGATCCCAAGTCGGTGGTAGCACCCAGCCATCTTCCCTATTGAAATTAGGATGTTTTTTTAATTTCAATGGCCTCGCGTATCATCCTTGGTCGGAATCGGTGTTCTTTTGCGAGGATCTGTGGCTTATCAAATCTGATATAATGGCGGGTGCGATCTTGTACATGTTCACAGATTGCATATTCAACAATGATGTGTTATTATGATTGCACTCATGTTATTATTTGCGTAACCTTAACAGTAACACACATAGCTTAGAGCATTGATCGACCTTCTACTTCTTAGATACATCATATAATGATACGTCGTGAGCTGGATTAGGAACACCCCGTCAAATGGTGATACGACGATATTTGTTAATACATTCTCCTTATTTAATTTTAAGGGGGAAGCTCAGGTCAGGGCGCGAAATTCAAAATGTCAATGGTTTTTAATTTTTTTACGAAGAATTTGGACATCTTTACGATGTAATTTTGTGTTTTGGGATATTAGCATTCTGCATTGGATGTCTCGATGTATTAAGTTTGCTTAAAAAAATACCTAAACCGATACAATACCATAAGGTTTGTAAAAACCGCTACTTTTACTAACTTATACTTTGTAATTATTGATAGGATGGAGTCCTGTCAATCTTTATAAAATATTACAAAAAAAAAAAAATACCAACACTTGCAGAAATGGTTCGATTTATACCCAATTGCCAACTTAAAAAAATAGGAAAGAAGAGTCACATCGATTATTTTATTTATAATGTGTATTTATTGAATGTGTTATTGCTATTAATTACTTGATATTAGCAAAATACCTGCTTAGTTGTGGGTGATTCATATTCATTTTATTTCATCGCATTTCATGTCCCAAACAAAAAAGAAGAAAATATAAATGGCAAAACAATTTTAACTACTTTCATTTGATTAAATTTGAACATTGTTATCGAACAGGTAAACATTAGTACTATGCAAGAGTCTATTTTGCGATATAGTTTGAAAACGCACCACGCGAATGTTAAATTAATTAATTTAAAAAACTGACACCTCATCGCGACGATACAAATATGGTGCCGTGTCGTTACCGTGAAAAATACGAAAGCGTTCATACATAACATAAAGATGATTATAAAAAAAATAAAACACTAAACTGCCAACACTTACATAGTGTATCAGTTTCAATAATCTAATTGTATAAGTATATAATTTATTTTACAAAGGTTATCGAATTTATTAATTTCATCATTTCATTAATTTTGTGCTGATATTGTATGGATATGGAAAGTGGGCACGTTAACAGTGGCGTAGGTATGTTACCAGGGGCCCGGGGCGAAATTTAAATTGGGGCCCCTATTAACTTAATACTTTAAAGATGCAAAACTACTTCATCATCAGCTCTTTATCGACCACTACAGGGCATATTAAATATAAGCTATTTACCACTAAGTGTTATGTGTTACGCAGCAGATAATATTTAATCATGCCTACTCATAATTTACGCAAATGCAAAACGCAAATTAATGCAATAAACAAATCTATACAATAAAATAGTTAATAAATATCGTCAGACGAACACACCAACAATACGGTCCCACACCAAGCAGCGCTTGTATTATGCGTACCGTCCAGTGGACTGGGGGAAAACCCATTATATATCTATACATATAAATAAAATTGGAGTGCAGACACTCCAATTTTAATATTAATATAACCGCTTTTTACTAAATGCATTTGGATGTATACACGGTACCTATACCAAAACACCTTTTTTAAAATTTTTGTCTGTCTGTCTGTCTGTCTGTCCGATTTTGACGGGACTTTCACTGGCAGATAGCTGATGTAACAAGGAGTAACTTAGGCTACTTTTATTTTAGAAAAAAAATAGGATCTCACGAAAAAAAATTAAAACCAATGTTGCAGCTCAGTGCCTGAATAAGTTTGATAGCAACAACCTGCAATGCGTCCGGCGGGCTCAGAATGGGCGAGCAGGCTGTTGTCAACGGTTGTCTTTGTTAAATACCACGCGGACGAAGTCGCGGGCAACAGCTAGTGGAAGATATATAGGAAAAAACTATTATTGGGGGCCTTTATCAACGCAGTAGAACCCATAACAATGATTGTTAGAACTTTTGTCTGTGCGCTTGTGCGCGCTTATCTCAGAAATGGCCTGAGCGATTTGGTCGTAATTTTCACTTAAGTATTGTGGAAAGCGTCACATAAAATTAAGTGTTTGTTTATTTTAAATCAGTTAATAAATAAATAAAATATATCAATTTAAAGACGCGGAAAAGTCGCGGGCAACAGCTATAAATTATATTATCGTCAAAATCGGTCCATCATTTCAGAGATTACCCGGAACAAACAGACAGACAGACAGACAGACAGACAGACAGACAGACAGACAGACGGACAGACAGACAGACAGACAAAAATTGTAAAAAATGTTGTTTCGGTATAGGTAACGTGTATACATCCAAATGCACTTAGTAAAAAGCGGTTATTTTAATATTACAAACAGACACTCCAATTTTATTTATATGTATAGATAACTCATTCGAGTGCAATTGTTTACAGCACTTCATCGGGATCTATGATGAAGACTTATTTCGTCGCTCAGGAGAATTCCCTACACAAACAATTGGGTTTTCATGCTTAACGTGTTTTGTTTATGTTTCAGATGTGGGCGAGATTTTTGTATGATTTTAGCTAGAGCCGCCCGGATTTGGAGGGTTGTCATTTTGCTTTTATTTTCTCAATGTTGGTAATATATTATCCAATATTGTATTTATTTCTTATATTTACGCGAATACTACACATTGTAATAAAACTAATCTTACGGGTTTTATCGCGTTTATTATACATTTTTTTACGTTCCCGACGTTACGGCTGCTTTACAGCAACCATGATCAACGGAGGTCTGAGGTGGTTGACATCCTAGTGTCATAGTTTGAAACGGGAAAAACATAATAAACGCGATAAAACCTGTAATATTCGTTTTATTTCAACCATTATTGTGTTCAGAAAAGCGTAAGAATGTCGTAACTTGAAATAATATGGTGAAATATGATTGTACAAGTTTTCCCAAAAAGTCTAATACTTAAGTTATTTTACAGTAAAGTATCCTCTACCTTCCCGAAAAGGTTAGGGGATTTATTAGGACGGCTTATACAAAAAAAGACCCATAACAATTTCAACGGAGCCTGGCTATTGGCTACCGATTTGGCTATCAATGATACATGATTTATGGCTATCGCATAGCTATCATCAGAAGCGCCGCTGACGTTAATAGCCGTGACCACTGCGGCTTTATCGTGCGCGAGAGAATTATGCGCACGCGCAGCCTTCATATAAAACCTATTTATAACGTGTTACTTTTCGATAATTTTATGCGTAATGTAATTTATTGCACGCTATTATTGTTGTGTAAAGGGCTGTGATAATTTTGTATGACCTATAATTACCCCACTGTATAAATAAATATTTCCTTATTATTAGCACTTAGCTCGGGGTAGGTATGGATCAATATTTACTTTATTTAACTATACAGAATCAGAATATTTTTTATTCACGTAGACCATTATGTACAGTACTTATGAATCGTTAAACGTTACAAAAATATTATGCTACTGCTTTACCACCCGTTCGGAATGCCGTTCCTATGGAGAAGAACGGGCAAGAAACTCCATGGTTGCTCTTTTTTAAAATAGATCTTTTATATTTTTTGAGCAATACAATTATAGGTATGTGAGAACAATGTAGGAACGGCTAATCAGACTTTAGCAGCAGGTCAAAAAAACAAAAAGTACTAAGTATAAAATTACAGTATACGATAGGTAAGTCCTGTTCGGATGTATCAACCTACGTCGTTCTCCCATACGCATTCCAATTGATTTACTATACCTACAGAAAATGCTTTTAAATAGACTAACCATGGAGTTCTTCTTTCTTTTTTTTTTGTTGGCAATCGGCTACAAAATAAAATCAAATTATTATACATTTCAAAAATGCCACCCTGTTCTGTACCCCAAGTGCCAGATTACTTGAACTTAACCGTATACTTTAAAGTCTACCGTATTCAGACGTTTTGTATATATGTAATTAATCCAAAACCAAGCGCACCATTGCAAGACCTAAAGAGACTGTGAGCACATTCTGCGTAGATCGGACCGCAAGCAAGCAACTAAATATGAGGGTACCCCGGTTCAAATTATGAAACTACGACGTCAACCACCTCAGTCCTCCCGTCACCATGGTCGCTGTAAAGCAGCCGAAACGTCGGGAACGTAAAAAACATAATATAAACGCGATACAATCCTTCAATTAGTTGTATTTCAATATGTAGTATACGCGTAAATATAAGAGATCAATAAATGCTCATTGCAGTTTATTAGGTACGTTCTGCATATTACCTCAATCAATAATTCGTTTTGATCTCAAATTTCGTTCGATCCCTGCGGCACACCACTTCCCCGATAAATCTGTTCATAATGCTAACGATATATTACATCGCGCTACGAATGGTAATTAAATCCAATCGTAAGAAATTAAACTTGGTAGCTGTCGGTGTTAGGGTTGCCAAACTGTCCTGACGTGTCAATACTTCTAGTTTATTGTTCTTGATATTTGACGGTAGGCTTTGACATCGTTAGACTGATCAATTTTTTTTTATAAACAACAATATTTGCTATGTGATTGGTGTTTGCGACGAAAAACACTTTTAATATTAGGAATTTTAGAAGTTATGTTTTTATTTGACAACCCTAGTCAAGGGTAACCCCTGAAGGCTTCCAGGTTCCTGTCACATTACTCATGCTGTAACAAGATACATAAATGGCAGAATCACGTTGAGCCAGGCTCAATGGGATAATGCCATTAGGGGAAAACTATATATAAAATGCATACACTTATCTATACCTAGTAAAATGGTATTCGCTTAAAAACAGCAGCAGCGTTAAACACTTGCTGTTTCCAAGATTCTCGTTCGTCACTGGGTGTTGAAGTTTACAAAATAGGGACTATTTTAATGATTTATTTGTGGTGCTTTCTATTACTTTATTACCCTGCTGTCACATGTTCTCAATAAATTATATTTTTACATTATAATTATATTCTATGTTTATTCACAATACTGTAATATTATATGCTACTCGATCCAGCGTTAACAAATCCTGCTATTCCAAAATGGAGATTTACTACTATAAATAAAAGGTATAGCAAAAATATTGTAAAATATTTCAACTGATGAATCAGTAAGTTATATACATCACATTGATGTACCAAATAATTGGGTAAATAATGTTCGATTTTTTTAAACATTGCTGTTGGCCATGCGCTCAGTTTAGGGTGTCATTTTAATTTATTGCTTTTGGAATGTGATCCTTATAACCTTCTGTTAGCCCTGTCAAAATATGTTACTCTATTTTTGTTACACCTTGTATAGGACCAATACAATACGTGCAATATCAAAGTACGCAACTCGCGGAACAACCGCAGAAGGGTTAAAAACACAGCCCGCAAGCCCTACCTAGGATTCACACTTTCAAACACATTTTTTTTATACAATCATTTATAAGTAATATATTTAGAATTAAAGTTAAAGTAAATAGAAAAAAAAAAAAAAACAAACTATGTATCAAAAAGACCTTGTCCGCGTGGAATGATGGCAAGAATGCTGGCTACATATCCTCGCTGTATTATCAAGCTATATAATACCATTTTGAAAACATATCTCTCCTACGAAATAATGGGCGCACGTTGCCCTAATACAATGTAACACTAAAATAGGACAACAGTGTTCCGTATTTAGTGTCAAGTCCATATAAAATCCCATGTCGGGTGGTCTGACATTGAATAAGAGCTAAGCTGTTATAACTCGCGGTAATGCGGCGATTTTGAGTAAATTGAAATGTATTAAGTGCTTAGGAATGCATTGTCGGTGTCGGTCCGGTGGTAGGGTTCGCGAAATAAAATGACCTTATTCCGTGAGTTATACTTAATACGTTAGAGGTGTTAATTCTGTACAGCATTCCCTAAATGTAAGTAGCACTAAATAGGCTATTTGACTGTGTTTGAGAAACTATCTTAAATTGTTAATTAGTTTAATATTATGCTAAAAATTATTTCTATCAAGTTAGTTGCTAGCGGTACAGAATTACAATGCGTTTAAATCACGCAAGTTCGAGCTAAGTCGCGCGTCTGTCGCGCCCGTACTGACTTATGGACCTGCACCGCCTGTCCTAGGGGTGTATTTTTCCTAACGCCTGTTTATTTGAACATTTAGGTTGATATTATTTATTCTTCAATCGATGAACTCTCCACCCACGGTAATAGGTACTATTATTGTTAACGACGCGATCTCCTTGGGAGCTATTTTTTTTTTTTTGTAAACTTTTGTTTTACCACTTGTCAATTTATGTCCGCAGGTGCAAATTTTCCTTTAATATAATTTTCTTATTTATCACTCCCTCCTGCTTTTTATTCTCACCCGGCGTGTGGCGGACCTGCGGCCACCGTTCACAATTATCTATACTAGTCTATACTAATATTATAATCTATACTAATATTATAAATGTGAAAGTTTGGATGGATGGATAGATGGATGGATGTTTGTTACTCTTTCACGCCCGAACGGCTGAACGGATCTGGATGAAATTTGGCACAGAGATAGATTATAGTCTGGAATAGCACATAAGCTACTTTTTTATCCCGGTAAAATGTATGTTTCCTGTGGGATAGATGTTTTAATTTTTCATACTTTTCATCGCGGGTAACACCGCCGGGCGCAGCTAGTGTTACATATGTTTTCCAAACATTATTCTCTACTTAACAGGCAAACAGGCGGTTATACGGCCCGATTAAACCTCCGCTATATTCATACACTTAAAACAACACCTTATGGAAATTTATCAAATAAAAACATCTTTATCTCATAATACAGGATTTACCATAGCGGATAGTAATTATGCTAGCTAGGGGCTGTTGACACGTTTTTGTTGCGGTAAACGAATATGGCGTGGAAGCCATTAAATTGCACGGAATGTGGTCCGAATGTGTGCATATAATAACATTGTCACTGATCATATGAAGTGGTCTTCTCAATAAGGAACGTACTCATTATAGATCATGTGAGAATTGTACAGTCAACAGCAGAACTTCCGCCATATTTGAAGCCTCTTAGTAATGCAGAGCTTGCAGTAGCAATTAAGACGATCGGGCAAAAAATGATTCTATTAAAAAAAATATTCTATTACCCTGTCAAGCACCTATTTCCGTATTAGGATCACAATAACAATTTGCATTGAACACAACTTGTCATAAATGATGTAAAGAAATCAAAATACTTAAAAGTAGCTTCTGCATGCGGCTTCGGCCGCTATAACTCTTTATTGGAAAAGGGAAGATCTTCCAGCCAGGCGTGTGGTATGCCTGGTAGGTCGGCCGCTATGCCCCGACGGTTATTGTGGGGATCTTGTATATATGTTACGTGCTCCGGAAACTCTCATAGCGCGTTTCAGGATTGTGTGAAGCCTCGTTATTTGTTCTGAATGTCGTCGGCAGCGCCATCTGTGTACGCTACAGCTCGATGAAACATAGCCTATAAGTATAGCTGACTATTAGTGAAAGAATTTTCAAAATTGAATTATTACGTCCGGGGGTCACCTACATTCATACTCGCTAACTTACAAAACGTACCTATTTATAGTATTAAGACATAGATAATATCCATCCATATAGCCGGACTGTTTTATCTAGGTAATGCAAGGCAATACAGGGTACATACATTTACGATATTAACTTTATGCTTATAAATTAAGTTAGTGGCGGTGTTACCTCAAGTCATGGAGTAACCGGTGCAACAGGACCGTAACGCTTAGTTTTAATATACACATAGTTAATGTCACCAACTTTACGAGGTAAAAAATCGGGATTAGAGCCGTTAGTAATAATGTTTTTACTTACCTAGATACTAGGTACTTGCTATTGCAGCAATGGTCTGCTTACGCCTGAAAGTCTTAGTCATGGTTTTGCAAAAATGCAAGTCATTGGGCAACAGTACGGTCTAATACTGAAACGTCACTTAAATATTTAAGACCTTCTTAACTATTGAAATAAAACTAATCCTCGCGTTTATTTTATGTACGAAACGTCGGCGACGTAAAAACATAAAATATCGGCGATAAAATCCGTAAGATTCGTTTTATTTTAATGTATAATATTCGCGTAAATATAAGAAATCAATACCTTCTTTACTATTTGAGATGCCGCTATCATCCATTTTGTATTCTCTAAAGCCCCGCTTAAAAATTTGTATGGCAAAAACTTTGGCAACCCAACTGGAATCTTACTTAACAATTTAACCACGATAAGCAATATTGCAAGTAACGTCTAATATTTAGTTTTTATAATTATCGTTAAAAGCAGATACTTTAGCGTTAAAGGGAAGATCTTCCCGCCATCCGGGTGGTATGCCTGGCGGGGCGGCCGCTATGCCCCGACGGTTATTGTCGGGATCTTGTATATATGTTACTTGCTCCGAAAACTCCTATAGCGCGATTCAGGATTGTGATGACAATTGTCTTTTGTTTTGAATGCGTCTGCAGTGCCATCTGTGTAGCTTGTGGTGCGGTTGAAGAGGTCGCTACAATACTAACTCAGCTGGATCATACCTGTCCCAAACCCTTAAAATTAGATGTTCCGGAAAATACTCGGCCACATGGTAACCCTACGGAAAGTCGCTCACCACGCTCGGCTTGGATAATCGTGCCATCGTACAAATCTTGGTAATCGCGTATAATTGCGCGCCGGACTCCGCCATCACCGCCATGATGGAATTAAGGGTATATTAAAACGCGAAGCGCGATGTCGTGCTAATTAATGGCACAAACATTGGCTATTAAAATATCAATGGGTACATATTTGCCTGAGACCGAGCTATTGACAGCTCATGTAATAATTTATATTAAATTATTCTTAAGTGGCATATTAAATGGGGATATAATTTTCGCACTTATGTTGTCGAGTTAAGAACGTTGACGTTGCATTATTATTTTTTTAGCTGAAGGCCTAGGCATGCATGGGAAGAGAAAACATATTTCACGGATTATGTCGCACTGAGTCGCTCTCTCGCTTGCATATTGATGAGAGGGAAGGAGACAAAATCAATGTATAATACAAGCGATGCTTAGTGTGGGACCGTATAGTTGGCGTGTACGCCTGACGATAATACATTATATTACTTGTACTCTAGAAAGTTCAAAATATAGAATGTGTTCACCCCCCCCCCCCCTCCCCCCCTGAAACGTCTTAAGTAATAATTGAATAGCCCCTCAAGATAAACGGACAAGAATTCAATTTCATAACTTTGTATTTTTTTTACAGTTTTATTAAATGTCAGTCAATTAGTGCAGGATAAATGCTTGAGAAACAAGATTGTAGATTCACTAACTATCGATAAGTATATGTTTATCGATACAATTAGTGGCATGCATAGCCCTGGGCTCATGACTGGCGGGCGTATTTAAATAATTCCCTCATCACAAGATAAATATAACATGTCCACCATTATGCCTGGATCCACTTCAGCCTCACCTGTATTTGCACGTACAGAAGGCTAACTTTACATTGAAATAAAACTATTTTTAAGGAGTTTGAACATGGTCACGGGAGGACTGAGGTCGCTGACGTCCTAGTGTCATCATCAACCACCTCAGTCCTCCCGTGACCATGGTTGCTGTAAAGCAGCCGAATCGTCGGGAACGTACAAACAAAAAATAAACGCGATAAAATCCTTAAAAATAGTTTTATTTTAATGTGTAGTATTTTCGCGTAAATATAAGAAATCAATAGGCTAACTTTAGGAATCCTCAGTTACAGGGTAACACTATTGCAAGGGGTATTACGTTTTGTACTAAAAAAAAATAGGCTTGCTTCTTCTTCTTTTTTTATGTCGGCAATCGGCTACAAATTAGTGCCATTGTTGCCAGTGTCAAGTAATTCTTGATAATTATTATTGAATTATATGTACCCCTGAGGATAATGATTATGAATAACCCCTATCAGTAAAGCTGTTGATACTTTACTGAAAATTTACCAGACATCTTGGTAGAACTTGAAATATCAAGTTATACTATTATATTTCTATTTACTTCAGTCGTGCACGTTTATGAACACACAATGGTTAATACCCCACTAGTATTACACATTATTAATCAAAGGAACACATTTCTTGGAAAATAAAACAAAATCGACAGCTTCGTGATTCAACGTTCCACCAAAAAGTGTAAGCCCT
Organism: Pheosia tremula; assembly: GCA_905333125.1. Classification (NCBI taxonomy): domain Eukaryota; kingdom Metazoa; phylum Arthropoda; class Insecta; order Lepidoptera; family Notodontidae; genus Pheosia; species Pheosia tremula. Next base: position 1,668,945 of record HG995406.1, read on the forward strand.
AAGGTTTGCTCAGTTTGTTATACAAACAATAATAAATAAACAAATAAAAAAAAATCACTGCTGTATCCTGTTAGAAAGTAACCAAATCCGTGCATTGAAATAACAAAACCCATCGCGGTAGACCATTTTACACCCACAAACATACATCCAAATTCTTACCGTTACGCTAAATAAATTCCTTCAAACAGTTTTGAACTTTGATTCAGTCAACTTAGAGTTTAAAAAGGGTGTAGATGAGCTCGGTTTTGTATGATTAATGCAGTGAGTTTTTTTTTCTAATCGAACGGCCACAGACAACAATAAGCGCCCGATCACGAACTGTCAACCTAGATGCGAGTGACACGTGCCGAAAAAAGCACGCTAGTTAAGTCGAGTGTACATCGGCGTTTTGATAATATTGCCACAATTCAAATGTATAATAATAATATATTGAAATAAAATAATCTTACTGTCACGAATACTACACATTGAAATAAAACTAATCTTACGGATTTTATCGCGTTTATTATTAGTTTTTTACGTACTCGACGTTTCGAAAAACGAATAATAAACGCGATAAAATCCGTAAGATTAGTTTTATTTCAATGTGTAATATTCGCGTAAATATAAGAAATCAATATAATAATGCATTTTATTTATTGCCGTTTATATTAGTAATACAAGTACCCATTATATTAGTAATACAAAAACTTACTAGTGTTCGTGTGTGTACATTTAACTTAGTTCACTTACAATAATAAATTACATATGATTTTTTTTTTATTACATTATAGGCAAGTATTTGATCTCGATTTGTAAACACAGTAATTAAAATGGTAGCATTCAGAAGAATGCTGTTGTAATAAATGTCACGTTGTGTATATCGTTGTTTTCCATTGAGCTTTTGTTTTCTAATCCGGTCTTATTTCACTAAAAATATATTCTGTTTTTTTTTGTTAAATTCTACCAGCCAGGTATCATTGCAAACTGTGTCGTTAGCAAAATCATCGACAAAAACTATGTTTTTAATAGTGAATTGAAGAAATACATTTTAATTAAAAAAACATGTAATTCCTTACTTTCAACCTTTTTTTAAATTCCCTTGATTTTACAAATTTCCAAATGTCTGTGTCCACCATTTTATTATCTGCATCCTTTTCTGATACAGTCAGTTGTCCATTCCTCCATCGATTTATATCTAAGCCATCATTGTTCAAGCATTATCCTGTGGTGTTCCGGATAAATCTATTTTAATACCACCTCCAATGCGGTCTGTATCGCTTTAAGAACTGTATTTTAATCTTTTTAAATATTTATGCTACTCTGACTTTAGATTATAGACAATTCTCATCCATACTTTCTTATAATAAAATCGAAAGGTGTGTTTGTCATAGAATCTCGCAAAAACGGCTGAACAGTACAGTAAGTCCAAACTTTTAATGTTATCGTAACTTCATTGAGAAAATATAGAGTTAATGTCATACTTATTCATGAAATCTGTGGTGTGAGAGGGATGGAAGAAGAAGTACGTAAAAAGGATGAGAGAGAGATGAGATGAGATGATTAACAAACACTATGTAATACTACTTACCTACACTGGCTATATTTCAGATAGCGATTAATCCCAAAAAAATAATTACGCGAAAAAAATGTGTACACTTATTAAAAATGTGTTTTCCTCTTTTACAGAAATACTACAAACAACCATTTAATTCATAAGTGCGACATTCCACAATACCACTAACAATTTACTAAACAAAGAAGCAACAACTGCACCGGTCTTCGGACACTATATCAGATACGCCGTTTTAGTGTAACAGGAGTGCGACGCGGCACTTTTGATTTACCAGCGGTCGCGGGCCGTGAATAAACGCACTAAGGGTATGGCGTATTGACGGAATTGGAGATAATTGTATAGTGCGGGCAAGATGTAGGACTGCTATTGATGCGTGTTAACGACTAAAGTTTATTCAACGAGTATGGCACTGGAGACACCAGGGCCCCAAGTCTGCTAACACAATCGAATCATAATCGAACAGCAACCGCATAGTAACTGTCACTTTTAACAGATAACCATACAATATTTGTCAAAAGTTACAGTTACAGTTTGTGTTAGCAGACTTGGGGCTCTTTTTTTTTGTTTCCGCTGGGAAATGCATTAACGCATACCGCCCAAGCCCGGGGGAACTTGGACGGTTATGTGGGGCTCCTGGAAAAGTCCAGACTACCCACTAAAACCCAGCGCCGCCCTCTCTGCCTATTGTGGGGCGCCACGGGATCGCTTTACGAGCACACTACCATGGCGCCCCGGCGGTAAACCTCGGGTTCGGGGGCCCCCATCCGGTTATTCGCCGATTCGGAACCCTCTTATGGCGGGGGCAGGAGTCTAGCGTATCGCCCCCTTCTCCGACCCCACCTCGCTCTGCGGAACAGGCCAGGCAGGGCATCCTCCGACCCGTTCCGCGGCCTCTTTCTGCGTCATGACATTTTCGCAGAAGCCATCGCCTCCCAGGACCCCCTGTTGCGGAGCATAGCCTCCACTATGCTCCGCAGCGAGAGGTCTCCTCCGACCATGCTCGCGAGGTCGTGCCTCTGCAACCCCCACACCACCCACTCCCTGACCATCATCGCACTCGTGGCACTTGGGGCCCTGTCAAATTAGCTATATCCCCTTAAGATAGGTGTTCCAACGGCGCTATAACCGCTGCTAGAGACGCGAGTATTGACACGGAATGCCGCATAATAGGGAAGAGCGGGAACGATACCGTTCTAAATATAAATGAAATGCTGAATATAAATTATAGTATTTGATACTCAATTTATGAAATATTATTATTGCCCGTAAAAGAAGCCGTAGGGCTATTATCCAACTACGATTGCGGCTCAATTGCTATCGAGGTGTTGCTTGAAATTGCTCACTGCTAAATTTATTACACCTGTCGACGACCTGATTAGCGCAGTTAGTAGTGACCCTGCTTTCTGCGTCGATGGTTCCGGGGTCGAATCTTGATAGGAACAAACTTTGTGTGATGAGCACGAATGTTATTATATTTATTATTATGATTTTAAATGTAAATAATGTTGTAGCGGCCACTTTAACCACACCACAAGCTATGCAGATGGCACTGCAGACACGCATTCATAACAATAGACAATGACGTCACAATCCTGAATCGCGCTATTAGAGTTCTCGGAGCAAGTAACATATATACAAGATCCCGACAATAACCGTCGGGGCATAGCGGCCGCCCCGCCAGGCATACCACCCACCTGGCTGGAAGATCTTCCCTATTTCGCTAAAATGAGTTATGTAAAATCAGTATAACTTCATTTTTTATTTGATCTCTGTTTGCTTAAACCTTGCTCTTCTTTTGAGTTAAGTAACTCTATACAGCCAAACCCAATCACAACGGCCTATTTTTTATTTAATACGCAACAATATTAGTGTAAAATATGTAGGTACACACCCTTCCAATATAATAACTATTTATTGCATGAGAAATTTAAAAAATGACTATTCATAAAAAATATGAATACGCCACAGCATATAAGTTACGATTGCATATAAATAATGAGGCATTGTAAGGCACACTGAATTATATTTTTATTTTCATATTAATATACGAATAACCTTTATTTGGCTTCCTTTAAGGGAAACCTCATCAGCGAGGTGATAAGATTCGCAAACATAACTCCTAAAATGTCAGTCGCAAGTGTGTGTGCGCGCTCTACCAATGAACACTGAAAGACAAATGCCCGAGATAGTAAAATGATATCGGCGCGCGCGCAATTTAATGGACATTGAGCGCTCAGAAATTTACGCGCGTCACAAAATGTGGACGGACGTGTTGAACATGGAATTCCGTAAGGAAATCGTGGTTTGTAGTGGAGGCGTAATTAGTTTTACCGATTTATTTGACTCTCAACACTGAAGTTAGTAGATATACTAGTTAGTAGATATATTAGTAGATATACTGAAGCTAGTTGAAGATAGTAGATACCTATGTATTAGATTCTAACTTAGGTATTTTAATAAGCATATGGAAACTATTGAAATAAAACGAATTTTAAGGATTTTATCGCGTTTGTTTTATGTTTTTACGTTCCCGACGTTTCGGCTGCTTTACGGCAACCATGGTCACGGGAGGACTGATGTTATAGACGTCCTAGTGGTAGTACCCTCATATATTAAAGTGCTCACAGTGCCTTGAGGTCTTGCAATGGTGCGCTTGGTTTTAGATTTAATTATAATAATTACTGGATACCAAGTCGGTGGCCACCCAGCCATCTTCCCTATTGAAATAAGGATGTTGTTGTTTGTTTAAATTTCAATGACTCACATTCACAATAGAGTTTGTATACCCCTGCATGACAACTTTAAAATCTCTGACCTGACGACCTTATTAGCCCAGTCGGTAGTGATCCTGCTTTCGGTACGACGTTCACAAAGTCGAGTCCCGTTAGGGGCAAACCTGAGAGGAGCCCGAATGTTTGTACCTGAGTCATGGACGTTTAATATCTAAGTAATATGATGTACTGGGATAACCTCCAGTCCAGTGCGATACCTATAATAAAGCGTTGTTTTGTTTGGCACCATACAAGGCCCCAAGTCTGCTAACACAAGCGTTTCATAATCGAACAGCAACCGCATAGTAACTGTCACTTTTGACAGATATCCCATACAACATCTGTCAAAAGTGACAGTTACTATGCCGTTGCTGTTCGATTATGAAGCGGTTGTGTTAGCAGACTTGGGGCCCAGTTGGTGTGTTCGTATGGCGATATTATTCTGATCCGGTACACACGGGACCCTAATTACTTTACGGGAAAAAATGCACATCATCCTAGTGGCCGCAATCCTCTCCCCGGGGTGTACTGAACATGCATTCAGATTCCGCCGCAACACTTTGCTTTTTACTGGCAATACTAATTTACCACCCGCCGCTGGCGATTGATTGGTCGCTTATTGATAGCTATTAGGAGCTGCTTAAATGTTGCCAGCGGATAATATAAATTATCCCACGTGTGGTGTTTACGGTACTTGCTGCAGTTAAATCTCCGTTGGGAATTTAAAGAAAAAATTACTATTTTAAGTCTATTGTTCTTATTTTTTATTTCTATGCCAATAGGCTACAAAGTACAGCCATGTTGCCAGTGTCAAGTATGTTATCTATATCGGTTTTTCAAGTTGGGGAGCAAGGAAATTGATATTCGTGGGATAGGCATTAGAAGTTGGTAGAGCAATCATAAAATATTAATAACTAGCTGCGCCCGGCGGTGTTACCCGCGATAAAAAGTATGAAAAATTCAAACATCTATCCCACGGGAACCATACATTTTACCGGGATAAAAAGTAGCCTATGTGCTATTCCAGACTATAATCTATCTCTGTGCCAAATTTCATCCAGATTCGTTCAGCCGTTCGGGCGTGAAAGAGTAACAAACATCCATCCATCTATCCAAACTTTCACCTTTATAATATTATATATAATATATATATAATATATATATATATATATATATATATATATATATATATATATATATATATATATATATATATATATATATATATATATATATATATATATATTAGTATAGATAAATATGTTAATATTATAATAGGTAAAATGGAATCTATTTTAAACAATGTAAATATAATCCATAAAAATAATCTTCAATCAATCAGCCATAAGACGTCCACTGCTGGACATAGGCCATATGTTCCTCATCTAGGAATTGATCGCACTGATTTTGAAAAAAAAAACTTATTTCTTTTTTTTATTGAACAATCCAATAATGTTTCTAATAAGGATTAAGTTCAAGCTAGTAACCGGGTACCGGAGTACCGGCGTACTGGTACCGGAATCCGTTTCCTGGAGCCACCTTAAAGGATCGCAAGGCTCGTAAATCAGCAGGACTCGACCACGCACAGCCACAAAGACATAATGCTAACTTGTGCGGCCATTCAGATGCAAACCGAGTATGGATCTCGACGTATTGAGTTTAATTTACTGCTGTTACCTGTTAGAGACTTGTTCATATATTAGCGGTATTCACTCGCGGTGAGAGCCGTATCAATTATGTACCTACTCAACTTTGATGAACTGGAAATCACAAAGCTAGGAAGTCTAGTAAGAGCATAGAGCTATATTAAGTTGGTTTTGTCAAAGGATAAGCGACCTTTTTTAATAGCTAAATTAAAGAATATTCTATTTGATCCTTCCTAAGATTCTTCCATGCCAGCAGTGCCCCTTGCGGAATTCTATTACGACACAATACCGGACTTATTTAGTTAAAAAAAAACCGCTAGGTGCGAATTTGAAAAGAAATACCTGCTAAGTGCTGTGCCTTTTCGGAATTGAATTACTAGTGTGTCAATGATGCTACTAGGGGTGTAAGAAACTCATATCTGAACAGGCCTAGAGGGTAGTGTTGTACCTGTTACAGAATTCGATTGCCTATGTGTATGGAAGAAGTGCCTATTCAACTCTGATTATGGTGTGAACAACTAAGTTATATCGCCAGACTAACACCCGCCCAAACTAAGCAACGTTTGTATTATGGGCACCATACAATGGACTGGGCTAAGGCATTACCATTTCTGAAATATGCTCAACACGGGATTTGAATCTGGGACCACGTGGTCGTTGAATTTTTTTTATAAGAGATCATTTTGGACATAATAGTTAGCAAATTTGCAACAAAGTTTGTATAAAAAATGTTATTCCGTAGATTATTATAATGTTCTACTTTTTTACGCGAACGAAGTCGCGGGCAACAGCTAGTACGCTATATCCGCTATATCAATGTTATCTAATAAAAACAACACATAAATCATAAGCAAAGTAAATAATTGATCAATATCATTATCAGGTTTTCAAATTTGGAAGATAAAAAACGTTGTAATGCTATAAGTGACCATAGACACCTTAAAAGGGCATCATAATCGCTCATGAGGTTCGAGCTTATTCGTGTAAAAAATAATTTATGAGTTATATATGACTTGTTCCTTACAGTGTAGATCATTATGTAACGGATACTTAAAAGTACTTGTACAAGTATGAGATAGATAAGTGTACCGTATTTAGAAATTTTATATAGAGAATTGTAAAGTGCCTCTAGCGGACGGTATGTTAAACTTTCAATTCTCCATACAAAATGTCTAAAAACGGCAGACTATAAAGTAAATGGCCAGCTTACGAATAATCACACACTTCACGTACTGGCGGTAAGAAGTGCTCCTGGCCACCTAGTTGGGTATATATTCAATTGACAAAAAAATGTGTCTTTTTGAATACGTAATTAGACACTGTATGATGAATTCAAAAGCGCCTCTAGCGGACGGTATCTTTTTTTTTTTTTTTATTACGTTATAGGCAAGTATTTGATCTTGATCTCACCTGATGGTAAGTGATGATGAGATCTACGATGGAGCATACTTGCCTAGGTAGGAAGGCGGCAGTAGATCGAGACGCTACATTCACTAGGCACATGCAGCGCAACTGATCTGACCCGCCATCCATAAATGGCAACACCGAACATCATGCCGAAACTCGGCTAGGCCGCTTGGCGGCATGGCTTTGTTCAATGGGTGGTGACTAACCACGGCCGAAGCCTACCCAGTAGAGTTCCACCACCCAGGGTCACGTGTAGGGTATCTCGAGGGTATTTAATTCTCCTACGGACGAAGGTGACTCGACCCCAAGACCAAGACATGTCTAAATACGTAGACTATTAAGTATACGGTTACCTTACGAATATCCTCGCGCTTGACTTACAGCTAATATTTCTGATATATTATGTTTATCGTTTGATGTAGGTATAGAATATCATAAAATATTTTTGTTCTCAATGTAGACATTCTCAAGAATAAATTCTAACAGATAATGCTATGAGTCATATCCACTAATCAAAAATATATGAGCTACTATTAGTCATATAAGTTTAATGAATATCTGGCCACAAATAAATTTGTATTGTTAAAAGATCGCATACCTGCCTCGGAGATATTCGGCATACCGAAAGCTTGGGGTTGTCACAATACAAAGTAAATAATCATAAACATATTGCTCATTTTTTATGAAAACCTAAATCCACCATCACGCTTGAATTTCAAAGGGATAGACAGAAATGTACTGTGCTCATTTTGTCTATTACTTCCCTAACCTAGAAGTAGCTTGTAATAATTAACATGATAGAAGGCGGCCACCGGGGGGGGTTTTAGTGGGTAAGAATCCCACATAACCCGGCCCTCTCCCACACAGAGGCCGGGTATCTATCGAAGATTTTCCCCCCGTAACAAAAAAAAAAAGAAGTAGCTTGTAATAATTAACAGATTAGATATTCATATTAAAAGAACCCAAATTATAAATTTCTTGGCCTGGCGATCCTTACACCTAAAGCTCAAGAGCACAAAAATGAAGTAAATAGCTATGTACTTAGTAATACTATCCCCTCTCGCATTGAGGGGAGGCCCGTGCCCAGCAGTGGGACATTAAAAAAGGACTAGAATTATTATATGGTAATACTAAAGGTAATTTCTAGCTAGCATTGCAAACTAGAATCCAAATGCGGTCTTTAGTTTGACCGTAAGCCGCTCAGATCGCTGCACTGGGTTGTTGGAGGTTCGATTCCCACGAGTACAATTTTGGAAATGCTCCTTTCTTAATTATCTGAGTGAGATTGTACGGTACCCATAATAAATAGTATTGCTTATTTTGTTAACAAAATGTGTGTTGTTCTAGCGATATTATCATAAATAATATATTACATGCTCTTCGACAGCCCTAGCAACGCTGCAATCAGTCCCACAAACACGTCCGGACGCATAGTAAATGCAAATGTCGCAGATCAAACAACAGATAACTGCTACACTGCTATCGGCATCCACCATCGATCCCGCATCGAGATTATACCGAGATTAAAACGATGCCCACCGCTAATTATTGCTTTATTACCGTTTTGTGTTCGTTGCGTAATTGTTTAGACTAATCGTAAAAGATAAGTAAGACTAATAGACGGTGGAATTAATAAATTTAATATTGTATTTCGATCGTTGGAATGGAGATCTTTTAGTGAAGCAAATTTACACGTATAAGGTTATTTATTTATACCAACCTATAAAATTATAGTAATTTATTTATAATATACATGGTCTTACAATATATTACTAAGTAAAATACTTATCTCTATGTAAATTAAGATCTGAGATTTTAAATATTTTTTTTATTTTTTTTACCTATAAAGAAGTGATAGTCAAGTTGGTAGTATTCTTGCTTCAGCATCGAGGATCGCAGGTTCGAACCCCAGAAAAACTATAATTGGACGCCTTTATCCATGCAATGGAACCCAAAACTATGATAGGTTTGCGCGCTAATCTCAGCAACGGCTTAATCGATTTGGGTGCGATTTTCACTAATATGTTATAGTAAGCGTCACATAAAATTAAGTGTTTGTTTTATTTTAGTCAGGTCATAAATAAAAAAGTTATATCAATTTAAATACGCAGACGAAGTTGCGGGGCGGGTGGTCGTTTATAAAAATCTCAGTTTTCTAGATATTCTAAATGATCAAAGAGCCTTACCGCTCGTCGTCGTCGCTTAGAACCTAAACAGGTGCACTATTTGCTGATCGTGAACTGTTAGACCTGGCCCTGACTGACCATGTGTAATGCTAACAAATACAGGATGCTTTGAATAAGGTTTGTATTTTAAGCAACCTCGAAAATCCCATTTTCTCACATTAGATCTTTAAGCTACAAACTCAGTACTTACTTAACGATAAATAAACTGAACCATCACGTCGTGGTATCGAGTATCCCAATCATAAAACATGTAGAAATGTTGCCAAATCTACACTGAGAAAAAAGATAGGTAAATGCAAACCTAATAATGTAGGTAATGCAAAAAATAGTTGAATACAACCTAATTTAGGTTTTATGAACCTAGTGTAGGTAAATAGTTTTACCTTCGATTGGGTAAATACAACCTACAGTGTTTGGTAGCGTACTATATTACGTAATTTTAACCTATTTTACGTTAAAGAAACCTTTTTTTTTACCTAACTGTTACGTTAACGGGCCGTCACCTAATATATACATTTAATTTTACCTATCACTATCAGTGAATACTACCTAGTATGATTACACATAGCTTAAAAACACCTAATAATAGGTAGCTTCGACTAAATTGTACTTAACCTAAATAATTATTTGGAATTAAAATTGTACATTCGGTTCCTATAACCTAATAAAAGGTTGTAATAACCAATAAATTGTTTTGTATAAACCAACTACATTAACATTTTCATAAAGTTATCGCAACTGATTGCAGTTGTCTCTAATTAACCTTGGCAGTAGGTTAAATAAGCCATTTTAAAGGTTTTCGTAATGAAAACCTGTGGTACTAGGTAAATATGCAAAACAAAAGTCTGTTGAAATAACACAATCCTGTTATAATATATTTGTTATAAGGTTTTAAGATATAAAACCTAATAATACCTAGTTATGCACAAGTTAAGTAAAACCTACTCATAGGTAAAATATATAAGATATACATTTAAGGATTAAATGGAGATGGTGCGGCTCATTAGGACCACGCCATGGCCTTATTTATATCTACTTACTCTGTGGCAAGAGCATAGCAAAAATCACATTTATACATTATATGCACAGTCACAGATTATCAAGTAGGTACATAATTTGGAGAGCACATATTTTTTATGCTATGTTTTTCTTTTGGTATGTATTTACCATGCTAATTTATTTAGACGGCCAATCTCGTTACACAACATTTGACGCCAGTTTTTTGGCTATTACCCGAATTGTGTGTTGCCACATCTCTATTAAATTTACCTCTATATACAAAATTTTGTGACACTAAATAAATGATGATGGATAGGGCGCCACAATGGAATAGACTCTATGCTATCTTTTTTTATTATTGAAATACTTAACTTATACATATTTTTTTGCTTTAAAAGTATTACATAAACCATGATTGATCTGTAGTGCATAAGTCATTTTTTGTTATAGCTTTCTTCCCGAAAACAAAACAGATGTAGTTGGTTCCAGTGGCCACATGACATAATCCATATTTATTATTGGTGATAAAGACATGTTTCATTTATAAAATATGGTTATAATTTCAAGAATAAGTTTTTTACGGCGGATCTGGCCATCTTTTAAAAATTGTGGTAGCAACACTGGCCACTGTATAGACAGACAGTCATTTTTGCGTTCGCTTCGGTCGGGCCGGCTGCGACAGCGCGCTGTGCTGTTGTGGCGCCTTTTTTATTGCTTTCATTATACTGGGTTCGTGAAAATATGTACTGGGTTTGTGAAGTGAAGTCATGGAAGTGCTACTCAACGATTGGCAAATGCCAGAAGAAATTATTGTAAAATTACTGGTAAGCTATTCACAACCAATTACATTTAGCCCTAGTTGCGTTAGATTTACCTATTTTGTAAATGTTGATAGGTTATTGATGGTAAAATATGATTTGGGTATTGATTATATGGTTCAATTTATATTGGTATCTGCTAATATTGATGTGGTTTTAGAGCAGCAAACTCCAACAAATATTACGCGTCATCTTATCGGATGGTATGGATGGGGTCTTAGGATTTAACCCCGGTACATCAGATACCTCCTGGGTTTGTCACAAACGTCTGCGTAAATAAAAATATGGCATAGGTAAATTAGGGATTCCAACAATATTAGCTTTATATGGCTTTATTTTGGTTGTTTGTAGGTTATTTAAATTTTATTATAAAGCCTGAGGTTTTGGGATACTTATTTGTCATTGCATGGTTTCTGCATTGTTCTTGTATTTGCTGTTTACAGAGGAAAATATTGAATTGAATGCAATAGAACACCTTATCGAGGAAGATTTGGTAGCGCTGATTCCAAGCACCAGAGTACGGGCTAAATTACAAAACGAATAGAGAAACAAAAATTTGATGTTGGCATGCTTTCTTGTTTATGATGAGATTGTGACAGCTGGTGTATACATATTTAATTGATTTAATGTGATTTCAGAATATTAGCAAAAGTACAGCATCTTCAACTACTGAAGAAAATCCAACATTTGATTAAGATGTAAATATGGAAAATATGTCAATAGATTTAGAGAAAGCACGAGAAGTATTTGAAAATGTGATGCATGAAAAGTAAGGGGCTGAAGTTAAAAATGCAACCTAAATTATTATTTTATTTTTATTTTGTGTCAATTAAACACAACTATTGCTGTTTCAGAGAAAATAAATCTATTTTAAAAATAGTGGAAGACTTTAAGGCAGGGAAATACTTAATGGATTATCTTAAAAAAATGTGGAAAAAATTAATTAGGTACATAATACCTATCATGTTGGCATTATTAATGTACTTTAACGTATCCAGTTGATTACCGTTACCTATTAATTATTTTGCTATAATCAAGTAAATACTTAGTTACTACCTACTACCTATGTACATTACACCTATCGATAAGGTAACTCTAACGCAACTAAAAAGGTGCAGACAATTCTCAGTAGGTTATATTAAAGCACTTATTAGGTATCCAATACCTACGCAGTACACTACCGGAAACTATAAATTAGGTTATTTATACACATTGAAAAGGTTACAGACATCTAACCATCATCTAGACAAGGTTTAATTAAATCATTTATTAGGTATATATCAAAATTTATTTGGTCAAGTTTAACGTATATTAAGGTAAAATTAACGTAAAATACTAGGTGTTATTAAATGTTTATTAGGTTATAGTATCGAACCTAATATTAGGTTTTTGTCGGACAACCTAGTCACTACGTAACTTTAACCTACTATTAGGTGATAGTTACCTTACTAGAAATAGTTTAAAATAACCTAATGAGTCGGTACAACATAAGTTTATGTAATAACTAGTGCACTTGGTTGTTGTTACCTAATGCACTACGTTGTCCGACAAATACGCAATATTAGGTTAAATATTAGGTAACCGGGACCTAATTTTTTTCTCAGTGTAGAAGCTCTTTAGCCCTAAAAATGATGACAGCAAGTGAACGACTAGTTGGACCAATGAGGACTTTTCAAATTAGAGAAATATGCACGTAATATTGATTATTTTTTTGTAAGATAGTAGATTGGTTCTAGTACATCGTTGGACGAATTTAATAATAAAAGCATGCGCGAGAGTTGCGAGCGAAGTTCACTCGCTGGTTAACGCCGTCACGTTTTCCTCTGAATAGTTTCATTAACGACAGTTTCACTACCGACATTAAAACTCTCCCTTCGTGTGACGTTCGACAGACCAACTGACAGTAAGAAAAAATAAAGCACAATAAAGATTTATTTTTCGTCCTCGCAACTTTTCCATATTTTCTCACCGTGTCACCAAAATCAGCTAAATTGGCCCAGCCGTTCGCGAGTTTTAGCGAGACAAACGAACAGCAATTGATTTTTATTATATAGATAGATATTATTTTATGTTCAAAATGCTATTTATCTAATTTTAAAACACGCTGTATACTGAGTAAGCAGCTCGGCCTGCGTGTGACCGATACGTATCGAGATAATGATTGATAGACCCGCTTATTTACTAGACTAGTTTTATCTCGCTGCTCGGCCCACTAAAACCGCGAGTAATACCAAATACCCACCTCCTACGCCCCCCTACAAAGATATTAGGTAATAGTATTGTTACAGAAATCCACCATAAAAATAAAAACCGCAAGCTAAACAAGAACTCCCAAGGTTATAAAACCATCTCTCCTCCGATAAAGCTCGCTGGCACTGTCTTTCTTATTTACGAAATATGTGCTGTGAGCGATATGGTAGTCGCTTGTGGTTCTTTAATGCACCGTAAAAAATTGTCTTTGATTATTTCCATTATGGTCAGTCATGCTAATTATTGGTATACTAAAAAAAAGCAGAAAAGAATGTCACTAGACCCACGTGTTGAACTATGGCCTGAATACCCTGTTAAAATGAGTCGCCAGAATTATTTTATGACTAAATACTATCAGCAAAATATGACCTACCTCTTTGGGGTATACAAAATAAATCTTTATTTAATAAATTATATACAATAGTTGGAACATGGAAAAACAAAAAACTAAAAAATACTTATTAAAATATATTTAAGAAATTCTCCCACAAATAGTAGAATAGGAGCACGGTGGTGTTTAATAAGTTCGCGGGTTTAGTGGCCCAGAGATAAGAGTCGCCGACGCGAACAGCCTCCCGCGCCGGTCCGGCTCAAATCCTGATTAATGCGACATCCCCCGATGTAAACCCTTGCCGGAACCGCGTCCGAGAACGCGCAACTCAACATTATTTACTTTCGGCAAAGGGCGCTTAATTAGCAACGATATAAACGAAGGACGTAACGATGTATTAAGTTTGCTTAAAAAAATACCTAAACAACACTCCAAAGTTAGTAAAAGTAGCGGTTTTTACAAACCATGGAGTATTGTATCGCTTTAGGTATTTTTTTAAGCAAACTTAATACATCGAGACATCCAATGCAGAAAGCCATGGCTTTCTGCATTGCAATATCGCGAAAAACTAAATAACATCGTAAAGATGTCCAAATTTTTCGTAAAAAAAAACCCAATGATATTTTGAATTTCGCGCCCTGACCTTGCCCTGACCTTAAAAACAAGATGACTGGTCATATTTGAACCGAACACAACGGGAACTACCTAAGTAAACGATTGACGATGAATGTTCAATATTTCGCTACGGGAATAGCATTGTGATGTGGTAGCATACATTCTAACGCATGCGCCAGCGTGTTGAGCATCTATAGTTTATGGTTGACGCGCTCAATGCTCGATTGAGCTGTCAGCTGCCTGCGCCCGCGCCGCGCCTGAAGATGTAACGTACAACGCATTGAGAGAACACCTTTTAAAATACGTTCGATATTTATATTCTGTGGCTTTGAAGTAGTGTTGGGTGTTCCCGATAAGTTAATGTAACAGTCTAAAGCAGGGGCTCCCAAACTTATTTTGTCTACTGCCCACTTTGAGAATGAATTATTTTTTCACCTACTTAAAAACCACTATAACATCAAATTAAATTATAATCATTATTATAAGCCTCGACACAACGCCCCCATTTTTTTCTGGGTCTCTTACCGCCCCCTTTATGCCTGCAGCGCCCACAAGAGGGCGTTATCGCCCACTTTGAGAAAGGCTGGTCTAAAGTCTTATTCATTTTATGGATGTTTCATTGTATTCATGTATCAAGACTACGTCTGAAATTGCGATGATACGGATACGATTATTCGGTTCGTCGATAAGAATATGATCGATTATCGGATCGGCACAATGCTCATACACGGACAAGTCTCTTTGCTAGCTAACGTATAATCCCAGCTGCTAGCTAACGTATAATCCCAGCTGCTAGGTAACGTATAATCCCAGCCCTTGTTTTTTTTATGTCCCACTGCTGGACACGGGCCTTCCCTCAATTAGGGGGATTAGGCCATACTCCACCACGCTGGCCCAGTGCGTGTTGGCGGACTTCACGCATCTTTCGAGGGGTTCTCTCAGACATGCAGGTTTCCTCACGATGTTTTCCTTCACCGTTTAGCAAGTGATAATCGAGGTTGAAAATTAGATTCGCATATGAAATCTAGAAATCCCAGAGATGCGGGCCGGGTTTTGAACCTGCGATCCTCGTTACTGAGGCATGCGTTCTACCAACCTGGCTATCAGTGCAAGTAACGTACTAGATACATTTTTTACGTCTGCTAAGCGGATAACATTATAAACACAGGCACTCTTGCTCCGACGTCGGTATAAATATGTGTCCGCTCTGCAGCTCACCACATTCCCGGGGAGGCATGCGTGTATCCAGTGGCGTAGCTACTGTAGGGCAAGGCGGGGTAGTGCCCCGGGGCCCCCAAGCTCAAGGAACCTCGGCTTCTATGAATGTCGTTCGAAAAAATAATATAAAACTAATATGTAAATTAAACAAATTGAAAGATTTGATCGTATGTAATTAATATAATGTCATAGTTAAATAAATAATTTTCAACTTTTTTGGGAGCGTGTGTTGTATTCTCCGAGGGGTGGGCAGAGGTGCTACATTTTTCTGATGATATAAAGACCAAATTTTATACTAGGTATACCACACCCTTTGCCATTATACTGGCATAATTGAGAACCAAATAGACCTATCAGGGTAGGTTGGTTGTTTGGAATTTATTTATGCATATGCCGTTTACCATATGACAAGTGACAATCATTATGACGTCCGATTGGCGCAGTTAGTTGTAGCCCTGCTTTCTGTACCAAAGGACCCGGGTTCGTATCCCGGTAGCTATGTGTGATGAGCACGAATGTTTATTAATGATTTATGGACGTTTAATATCTATATAGGTAAATATATACTGGGACCGGCCTCAGTCCTCGGTATAACACGTAATACAAGCGTTGCTTAGTTTGGAACCGTACAGTTGATGTGTTTATCTGGTGTTATTTTTTATTGTGTTATAATTGAAAATGAGACTCACACATGAAATTCGCAAATGCCAGAGTTTGGTATGTATAGGAGAGACTGTAACATCCGTATCGCTGTATAAGATTAGTGGTAGCCGTTACATGAGTATATCGTGTATTTAATCTCAGGACATCATGCTGCGCGTGCGACGCTGAGTAACCGCACTCTCCTCGCGTATGGATCGCACGCGCGAGTCGGTTAATTGTTTTGTTAAATTTAAGATTACTTTTTTTTTTTATTACATTATAGGCAAGTATTTGATCTCGATCTCACCTGGTGGTAAGTGATGATGAGATCTACGATGGAGCATACTTGCCTAGGTAGGAAGGCGGCAGTAGATCGAGACGCTACATTCACTAAGCACATGCAGCGCAGCTGATCTGACCCGCCATCCATGAATGGCAACACCGAACATCACTCTCAAATGAATTGCATTGATTACGAGTTTGAGTATATCTTCTTTAAATATAATATGTACCATATAACCATATTCGTTACATTGAAATAAAACTAATTTTATGAATTTTATCGCGTTTATTTTTTGAAAGCACTTTACTTTTTAAAGCTTTGTGTTTCAAAGTGCTGTTTATACAAAAAAAAAAAAAACACTATTTCGGTGGGTCTCTGGCATAAGCGAAATGTTTCCCACAACTAACTAACTTAAAAACATACGTAAAACTGTGAAACACGAGATGAGAATATATATCAATGCACTCGCAAGTTGCAATATTACAGCGGCCTGACAGAATTATGTCCAATCATTAATTTTATTGTAACCAACCAATTGACTTGAATGGCGTATGTAAGACTAGCCGCCATCTTGTTTTTTATATGAGCTAGGTGTTGACGGCCGCAGGTGCGCGGATGCTGGCAGCCGCAAAAATAAATTCATCATAACTGATGAATGATGCGACACCGCGGCACTGATCCGAGCGGGAATACGTTTTTTTAGCATGGCAATACTGTGTAAATTGAGCGGGAAAATAGAAATGATTGGAAAAAATGGCGGTGACAGATATTGAATAGATGTTTGAAATGTCTATAAACGTGTAGATAATGTTTTGTGTGCCCGTCTTGTGTTGAATAAAAAGCAGAATCTGTCTCCGGACTGATAAAGTGAAGTAAATTTGTAAATATTCGCTTAGAAACTCATACGATCATAGATCATTTAAATAGGGTTGTATGACACACAGTTACAACAAGGTACAGTTGTAGAAACATTCTCATGGTTTACATGGAAAGTTTAATTTCTATCTCGAACACTGAGACCATGCAAAACGGCAGCTTCCCGGACATTCCGGACAGAATGAATGGGCATTCTTGTTAGAACATCCGTCCGAGTATTGCCTTGATTGTGTA
This sequence comes from Pheosia tremula, assembly GCA_905333125.1. NCBI lineage: Eukaryota > Metazoa > Arthropoda > Insecta > Lepidoptera > Notodontidae > Pheosia > Pheosia tremula. The sequence continues at coordinate 1,686,776 of HG995406.1, forward strand.
GGTACGTGTACATTCGAATAATTCGCATAAAACTCACAGTTGAGAGAGCTGGCAACCCAGTAAATTTTGTTCGGTATTTCAAAGTTGAAATGGTAATTGAAATAAAACTAATTTTGCGGATATTATTGCGTTTATTTTATGTTTTTAAGTTCGCGACGTTAATAACACAAAATGAACAGGATAAAATCCTTAAAATAAAAATAAAATAAATTAAGAAATCAATATTGGAATCTTAAGTACGATTTTGATAGATTTTTCAATATAGAAAATTAATGGCGTGATGTGTCAACCCTAAAAACGTAAGTATCTAGTAATACGGTAGCGCCATAATAGTGGTTATCTCTCGTTGCTACATTTGTTACTGACCATTGCATAAATAAATCGACAATTAAAAATCCTTTTGAACGAGAAAGTATAAAATAGACCGTCTCACGCTCATAACATGCAAACGTTTATGTAAAAACAGTGTTGCCATTAAAATGATAAGAATTCGCTAACAAGCATCTATATTAATATCTGAAGTTGCCAGTCGTGACTGACGGCTGTCTTAATAACGACAGCCTGCAGACGTAGGACTTAGGGATATTCATATTACCATCGATAATGTCGACAGAATGGTCGATTAATGTCGGTCGTGTAACGGTCAACAGTGATTATAATTACGACGGAGTCAGACTCCCCATATGACCAGTACCATCCGCTAAATGACGGTGTGTTGAACCTTTAGCCACCTACTTACCCATTCGCGGTGCAATAAATTTATTTTATCCTCTTATTTTTTTTTAAAACAGGAAAAGATATGATTGTATGGAAACTCTCACTTCGTCCGTTCGCAAGTTCGCAATCGCGTATAGCACCCGGCCGTAAATATTGCACGTCGACCTTTAGAAAGGGACTAGCGGCTAGAGGCAAGAGTGAAAGAGATGACGCTCTACAAAGCCGATGTTTTTTCTATTACCGATGTGCAATATTTATGGCCGGATATTGTACTAGGTGAGCGATATGAACTACGTATGCCCGTATTTGGGTGAGTATCTCCTGTCATGGGAGTGTGTGCATTAGGACCAAATATTATTCGCGTATTGTGGGTGCACTGCTGTGCGCCTCCACTCCCACCTCAAGGATTGCTGACTTGATAATGTTTATTAAAAAAAAATATTCAAATAACTGTATGTTATTGTATAACTCTATGTTATTGACACTCGAGAGCTTTTAAATCGATTATCGATGTTAAAATATCGATATTTTTATCGATGTATTTTCTCACCACCTCAATCTCAGCACAGTTTCACAGAGTTTTACACTAAACTATGTAACTTTTCATAACTATAAACGGCTTATCTCTTAACCGCCTCATGTCGACATTGCGAATTGAATATTATTACATAATATCTTGCTTAACGTAAATTGTCCCGGCAATTAAAGCAATGTGCAAGCAGTGGTGTTAACTGTGTACCCACTAAGTAATGTATCACGTGTTAAAGGCAATTATACTACAAGTTTAGTTGTTAATTTGACTATTTTACAAAAAAAAAATATCTCAAATTCTTATTGGTTAAGTTTTTGACAATATTAACCATTGTGTGTATATTGAAATAATTGTAAGAACATTTATAAATCATGACTTTTTAAATTCTCCCAAGATGTCCTGCAACTTTTCAGGAGGATAGAGGAGTAGGGATTTAAATTCCATCGTCATTGTCACTTCTGTCTGACAGTTCCTATACAAAAACTGTCAAAAGTTATAATTACATTGCCACTATCATTTCGTTGCGAGTCACTTGTGTTAGCAGATTTGAGGCCCAGTTCACCCATTCGAAGTTACATTGTCGGAAAATGTTCATACAAATCGTGAAATCAGTTTTAATAAGCCGAACATCCAATCGTAATAAATAAACGCTAGTTTAACTAAATGTTAACTCTCGAGTTAACGCTAACGGACGCTTAACCGAGGCACCTCATATCTGATTGTTATCTCGACAATCGTTAGATGATATCTACAGAATGCATCTGGTGCGAGCGGGGACCCCGGAAACTGTGGACTTGGGACAAATTATAAAATACTTTAAAACAACCAAACGAGAAGTTTAATAGATTCCTATATTAAATTGAAAACCTTCCCAATATTATCGTGATTATTATCGCCTTAAATATTATATTAAATATCAAGTATTAAAGTACCTAATATTAAAGTACTCCACACCCAAATTTATACAGCGATTTCGTCAAAGGTATTTTCATGTAATACTCAGGCATGGCTAGCTGATAATGAAGCCCTGAGTTCCTTCGCCGAGTTGTACAATTTATTACAATCTGTATGTGTGCAAAACTCAATAGGGTTTGCGACATACGAGTAGGTTACGTGTGTTTGTGCACACTTTGAATGTTTTAATATATATATTTTTGTATATTGTATTTCTAATGTGTGTGTGCAATAAAGAATATCTTATCTTATCTTACGACCATCTGAAAAGAAATTATGGTATTAGATTTTTAAGATATTCTAATATTAGAACACTTATTAAAATAATGAATTTTGTCCCGTTTATTATATGTTTTTACGTTCTCGACGTTTCGGCTGCTTTACAACAACCATGGGCATGGTTCAAACTATGACACTATGACGTCAAACACCTGTCCTTCTGTGACCATGGTTGCTGTAAAGCAGCCGAAACAACGGTAACGTAAATACATAAAATAAACGCGATAAAATCCGTTATATTAGTTTTATTTCAATATGTAGTGTCCGCGTAAATATAAGAAATCAATATTAGAATAGTAAACCAATAAAGTTCTCAAGACCACGGCTTTCGTGATGCAATGAATATGGGATGTAAATGGGTACTGGTACAGAATATATTGTGTGCTAATGTATTCCGATGTTTGTTAACGTGCCATCTCGGAATAATTGGAGACAGGGTCTAGCCAGACACATCTAGATTCACAGCGTAGGGTTTTATAATTATAGGATACTTTCTAATGACTTATCAGAGTAGCCTAAGGTTTTAGCGCAAATTTTTTTTTTAATATATTTTTTTCTGTAATTATTTCCCATAAACTTCATTTCCCACTGTAAAAAAAGTGTATAAGTTGTAATAAAAATAGTGTAAAATATTTTAAGAGATGAATTAGTAAGTTATATGGATCACGTTGGTGTATAAAATATTTGCGTATATTATGTTTGATTTCTTTAAACAAGGCGAACCAGTAGCATTTGGCCGAGCGTAAGGTGTCATTTTTAAATGTCTTATAATTTGATTTATTTCTTTGGGAATGGTATCTTTATAACCTACTCTTGGCCCTGTTATAATATTTTACATTATTATTGTCACACCTTATTGCTAGGCTACAAAATAGTGCCATTATTTCCAGCGTCGAGTATCTTTGATAATAGTTTCAGGGGAAAAGTGACGACTTGGCTTGCTGTGGGACAGGCTGCTTGCTGTTGGATGTCAATGTTGATGTCTTGGTATGGAGTGGTGATGACGTTGGTGCTCGAGTCTTCACAGAAGGATATTGTTCATTGTCAGGGGTCACCAATTTAGGGGAAATGAAACCCCTATTTACATTGTCAATCACAACCGGTTTAATTAGTAATCACACATAAAAGATACACATAAAAAAATCACTTATAATGTAAGGAAAAAATATAACATTGTTGTATATTATAATAACTGGCTTCTGGGGACCGCCAAAACGCTCTGACAGACCTCCCCGTCTACCAACATTAACATTCTCACGGTGCGTTCGGAAACGCGAACGCCACATCGTTATAAAATTGAAAGTACCCCTTGATAATAATATTGATGATCATGATGAAACCCCCTACCCCTACCAGTAAAGCTGTGGATATTTTATTTAAAAAAATACCGGACGTTTTGGGGGAACTTGAAAATTCTAGTTATACTATTTTATTTTATTCACTCGTGCACGTTTATGGCCATACAATGGTTAATATCCTATTAATATTACACATTATTTATCAAAGAAACACATTTTTTATATAAAATGTGTCAATTTAGTTTTTTATAAATATAACTAAATTGACAACTTCACGATTCAACTTCCCGCCAAAATGTTCCCATTTCACACTTTTTGTTATACCTTATATTTCGGTTCGACCTCTGTATCGCTTATAATCTATCGATTAGCATCCCATAGACAATGTGGTGGTATAGTTTAGCATAATCTCTCGGTAAATGCCTGGTTTACAATAACACATAATATTATTCTCTGACCCTAGAGCGATCCTTGTTCTCACAGCTCGCGAGCTTGTAATCTCGATTTGAAACATACATACAGGGAACTACATTGGCAAAAATGGCCTAATTTTGTAGCCGATTCTTAAAAAAAAAACAAGTGTAAAATATTTTTCAACACACAGGCTCGTAAAGTGCCTCTATTAAGGTTCATAATGGAGCGTATTATACAATACAAAGTAAATTTAAACATATTCGGTTGAATTTAATTAGTATTACAATTTAATCAACAATTTCAATAAAATTTGAATTCGTATTACCTACTAAAGTAATGTAGAGGTACTTTATGCAAAATTATTGCTTATTTAGCAGCAATATAAGGCCGATAGCAATTAAATAATCACTCTACCCCGCAACCAACTTAACGAGGTCTAAATCGCAAACAGAGTTACTCAACCGATTTATCAAATTAATAGGAAAACGCTTCCTTCTGCATTCCCATTGGCCGAACGCGTGAGCCAATAGACGGCATGTGCGCAAGCGCGTATCAACTTCCTTGAACAAAAAGAAACTAGCACCAATCCAACGGATACATAGAAAAAGTTTATAATGCGTTTCGCTCCTTTAACGTTAACAATAATTATAAATGGTAATATTCAGTGTGCTTTCGCCCGATCGCGTGTCGCTTGACAAGGAAATTATTTCATTATCGTGCGCGCCAAGAATGGCGACGCCTATGTGCAGTAATGGAGATACCTACACACCGTGTTAAACGAATTCTAAACGTATTGAGTTCTTATATTCACGCGAATACTACACATTGAAATATACTTAACAAATTTTACGGATTCGGATCGCACCCGCCAATATATCAGATTTGATTCACCACAGATTACCGATTCCGACCAAACAAGGTACGTGATGGCATTGAAATTAAAAAAAAAGATCCTAATTTCAATAGGGAAGATGGCTGGATGCTACCACCGACTCGGAATCCAGTACTTAATGTAATTAAATCATTTTATTAGCGCACCATTGGAAGACCTAAAGATACTGTGAGTGCTTTCTACGTAGATCGGATCGCAAACAATAACCAAATATGAGGGTACCCCAGTTCAAACTATGACACTAGAACGTCAAACACCTCAGTCCTCCCGTGACCATGGTTGCTGTAAAGCAGCCGAAACATCGGGAACGTGAAAACATAAAATATACGCTATAAAATCCGTAAAATTAATTTTAATTAATCCGTTTTATAAATTTTTTTATATATATATATATTTTTTTTATATAAGTTTTAAAAAATAAAGGCTCGGCCACTAGTTTTCTTATATCTCTGTATGTTAAATTGTTGATCCGAACGAGAATAAGCTCTTTTTAGACAAATAGGTATCGCCAAACCACAGACAAACGAATTCATATTAGTTATTAACCGAGTCGAAATAACAGTATTGTAAATAAAAAACATCATTGACAACTTCACGGTTCAACTTTCCGCCAAAAAGTCCGAGGAGTATCAATTCGTTACCTATATTTGTTTTTTTTTTGTATATAATAGGAAAAAGATAATAAAGAAAATATCATTAATAATATCGTTGTTGCATTAAACCATCGTTTTACGTATTCACTTTCTGCCTTTCGGTATCCCCGCAACCACGACAGGAGTCTATATATACCCATTCTAACTATTACATTGCAACATTTATTAAGAGCACCAGCAAATTAATGGTAATTTTAGCCGCAATGGAGCCTTATTTAACATTTAATACGCATTTAGCCGCTCCACACATTAACATAATAAAATTATTTAAACCCTAAGTAGGTACTTAATTTCTTGTGCTGCATACATTATACCAATTTCACGGGATACCGCGATAAATTAAAAATGATAATGGTGTTTATACAGGCTATAATATAAATTATGGTACCTTTGTTCAACAGAGCGTCAAATGCGAGTCTTTTTTTGTGGCTCTGTCCTTTTGGCCAATTCTGCCGATGTCAAGTGAGGCGAATACACGCTATATACCTATTGGAGTTTGACCAATAAGTTGCGAGAAAGTGTCAGATTATTCGTGAGCTAAACATATACTTTATAGTCTACGTATATAGAAAGGGAGAGGAACCCACCACTGACGCTCGGCTTGTCAATCTATCCAATTATAAACCAAACAAGTTAATCGATAATTAAAGAAGCCAGCATCACGAACTCCTCTAAGATGTTAGTAGAGAAACTATCTGTCACGAGTGTCGGGACCCCAATATACGCCTTAACTAAGTCATTAAAAATATTATGTTAAAAGCTTGGCTACATTAATGTAGTTCTGCTTTTATAGCTTAATGTCTAACGTCATCAGTGCGTCAAGTGCAAGATTATTCATAATCTAACCGTATACATTATAGTCTACAGCATTTAGACAGTTTGTATGGAGAATTGAAAGTCTTAAATACCGTCCGCTAGAGGCGGTTTTTCAAGTCTCCATACAAAACGTCAATATACGTTAGACTATAAAGTATACGTTAAGCTCGCACTTTACGTGCAGTGATGACGTTAGTAAACTTATGTTTTTTGACTAGGCCCGCCACACACTCCCACCACTGCTACTCCTGTAAGCCAGCATCTACAATGATATCCAATGAAGACACCGAGGTTTGACCCGCGGCGAGTCCCGGGATAAAAGATAAATAGGAGGAGTTGGAAGAAAATTATCCACTCCCTCCATTGCAAAGCGGGAGACAAAAAGATCTGGTAGACAAATGTCCACAGAAGTAAGACTCTTACAGCTGGACTAATTCCAGGTAGTAAATGTATGTGTTAAACTGTGAGCCACATCTGCTTAGTGACATTGAGGCACTAACTATCGTACTATGCTAGGGTGTGGCTGATTTTATTGCTGCAAGCGGCGCCATACCTTGTTCATAGAAGTTACAGTTTCATCAATGGGGCGTGCATGTGTAAACGTCATAAGTTATATATTGTAAATATCATCGTAATTTACATGCGTCGTATAAAAAAGTGTAAACAAAACGATCACGGGTCGCGTGCTCTACCACTGTAAATTAGCTCTCACTTCATTAATATGAGCATAATAGCTTATTGAGTGTGTGAAACACATAAGTTATTGACAACAAGCAGCGCCGGCGAACTTCGTTCCGCCTCAGAATAATTATTTTAGTGATTTGTTACCATGTTGTAATAGTTATTCTGCTATTCGGGGTGGGGGGACAAATTCAAAAAATCATATATTATAAAAATCTAGTGTGCCGATTTTTTCTTGAGTTATAAATGGTGTAAGTAACGCAACTTTAAAACCAGATTAAGACCACAGATTAAGGTTTCATCCATGCTATTTAAAAAGTGTAAACATAACGTTTTAAAACCCGAACCGAAAACGACGTCCACGACGTTCTGACGACCCGTTTAGCGCAGTTGGTAGACCCCGCTTACCGTTCTGAAACATCCAGGTTCGAATACCGGTCGGGGCAAACTTTGTATGAGCTTGTACACAAGTCATGGTTGTTTAATAATGATGGGCAACCATCAGGCAACTAATGATCAAGGATCTAATAACATATTAGATCATCCACAAATCACGGAGCGAGAGACAGGACGTCCAAAATGTGATCATGGCACGCAACTAGGGAATATCTTTTCAAAATAGTATTTCAGCTCTACAATTATTTAATACTAGTTTCTGCCCACGGCTCCGCTCGCGGTAGCTCTATGAAAAATAGCCCTATAGTACTCAGTGATAATGTAACTTCGTATTGGTGAAAAATTGTTTGGGATCGGATCTGTAGAGATCAGAATCAGAATATTTTTTATTCATGTAAACCATCAAGTACAGTTCTTAGGAATGGACAAAATCGAATGGAATGGTTCGAAATGCCGTTCCTATGGAGAAGAACGGACGAGAATCTCCATAGCCGTTCGGCGACGCAGACTTTAGCAACTGGTCAAAAATTAAGTTCCAAGTCTAAATATATAATTACAAGTTAATAAATGATTCCCACATTTACAAATTACTTTTGTAAATTAACATAAGTAGGAAGAGGAGAAAAACAAAATCTAAATAGTCTGCTCGAACGAGGTCATTTATATTCCTGAGGAACCGGACCAGCATCTAACCAAGCATTTTTATCTTTAAGATAACCATCGAGTGTTTAGTATGCCTTCTGACATAGCGTACGTTTTATGTACGCTTTGAATTTATTATCACTATGTTCGGTAATGTCAGAGTGTATTTAGTTATAAAATTAAACACAATACCCCATGAAAGATGAATTCTTGCTAGTCGAAAGTGTGATTTATCGAATCGATTGCCGATATCGATCTCAAACGATTGAAAAGAACCCCGCCAACCGCCATTCATCGGGGCAGACAGTACATTTATCACAACCCAACAACACTGCGATTGGTATGGCCCCCACGTACCGCACATGAGGCATCCTGCACACGAACCCACGGCATATTTATAGACCCTACACATTCCAATTCCATTCGACCGCATTTTAATTGCAGCATTGACATCTATTATATATTCTATGGCTTCTATACAAAAAGTGTTACAGTAATTAAGCCATTATGCATTCGGAACAGCAATAGTCCTGGCAATCGATTTACGTATCGAATCGAATTATTTTCGTGCGGTTACGGGGCACTGCTGTTTAATCATTCGACTATAAACGGAATCTACTATAGGCATCATTTAGATGTAAAACAGTGGATATTTGCTGACCTATTCACAAAATATAGGTAATAGGACTTCAATTTATATTTTCAAGACGCCATATTCTATCAGTATCTACGACGCCGTAAGCAATCAATTAAAAAACAATAAACGGGTGCTCTTGAATCTAACCTTCGTATGCACTGACATTCAAATTGTCGGACTCCGAAACCCACTAACAGTCTAGTTTAAATATACAGAGCCCGCTCTACACTATGCGTTGGTTCTTACAAAAAATGTAGAGATTTTAGCAAAGTAGCACAGAATAAATATTTATTATAGATGTGACAGCAGTAAATGGTACTTAAGTAATATAACATCGTTATACATAGACAAAAACATGTATGGTTTTTTTCTAACTTTTTTATATAGCAAAGACAGGATAGCCCGTCTGTAACTACCAGCAAATCGGCCTTATGCTCACTGAGGCACAGTCAGTCGCATCAATAACTTGCCCGACGGACTAGACAGTACAATGGCAGGAAGATTAAAAAAACAGAGATACTTTCTCAATAAAAAAAAACATTTGCCATTAACTTGTAATTATATACTCAGAGTCAGTCCTCTTTTTTGACCATCTACTAATGTCTGTCTAGCCGTACCTACATCGTTCTCACATACCCATAACAATGTACTACTCAAAAAACAAGAAAATCTTTAAAAAATAAGCAATACCCATGGAGTAGCTTGCCCGTTCTTCTCCATAGGAACGGCATTCCGAACGGGTAGTAAAGTTGTAGCTGAGCATTTTCTAACTATTTTGACGATTCATTAGTACTGTAATTTCGTGAATAAAACATATTCTGATTCTGATTAATTAGCATTATTAATCTGACATACAAAATTAAGAACAAATTATACTGCATCCCTTTCCAACTCGACTACTAACAAATTAACGGAAAGACGGAATTCCTACAAATATGGAAGTGCCTCCATTGTGCCAACTTACGACTCGACCGCGTCTAATGAATCGACTCATTATCGATTCGATCAATTAAAGATGCCCGCGAATCGATAAATCACGGTCGTACAAGACTTTGATGAGACTCGAGTCTATTAAGAAAAACGATCGGCTATCGATATGGTTACTTATAAGATATGTTAGAATTCATATTTGATTGGAACAGTTGGTTGTGACCAATGATGTAAAAGTCATTGGTAGTGACCATGTTTTCTATACCGAGGGTCCCGGATTTGGATCCCAGTAGCAGCACGAGTGTTTATATATACCAATTCAAATCCTTTATTTCGTATAGGCCTACGGGGGCACTTACAAATTGTCATTACATATTTTTTTTCTTAAGTCTACATCCGGATCGGAACGTCATGGACGTGTACAGTATCCATAATAGCGTTGCTTGGTTTGGGACCGAACAGTTAACATTTTTTTCTGGCCATATCATTATAAACATACACCGAATTCATTACCTATTTAACAACTTCAATTGTTTACCCACTATTAACATTTCGTGAGTTTAAAAAATAATTTATAAAAGTCGTAAATACGATGATAGGGCGATATGTATGAAACTAACCTTGCTCAGCGCGTTATGTATGAAACTCACCACTAGGAACATCCACAATCCCAAACAATTGACGCCATCAAAAACCGTCATACGAGCGCGTTAAGACCTGACACAAAATGTATACATATATGGATGTGTGTATATACGTGTATGTATGTGTGTGTTATAAGGCCGATTTACACGAACAAGCGTTTGACGCGCGAGCACGCGCCCAATATTACCGAGCACCACTGTCGTCGCGGCGACTGGCGAGTCGCGTGGTCGCGCGGCGCGCGCGCAGCCACTCGTTAGTCGCGATTTATTCGCGTTACTGTCGACTCACGGGAAGCAATTTACTATTTCACCAGCATTTAACCATGAATGAATGAATATATTTTTGCTTACATATTTTAATTTATAGTGGATTCTGCGTGACTGCGCTTGACATCCACGATACTATGTTGTTAAGCTGGTTGGGAAGGATGTCGTATGTGGCTGAAATCATACGACATAGGCCTTAGTTGGCTAACACACAAAACATTATCAAATAAGTTTTGATTAAGTTGGTATATTTTATTTATATTTTTGATGTCCAAAAATGATAGTCTAATTTCACTCATTCTCATTTATGAAAGTTAACTAGGGGGCAAACAGTTTAAAATATATCCTGCTTATTAATCTTGGGTATCTGTGGTTTTACAATCCAATACGGTAATGAGATAGCAATAACATTTCAAGCTAAAAAACAGTCAACAGGCATGAAACGCAACCGCAATTGCTGTCAAATTAGCAATAGAATTGCATTTGTCGCTGCGTCGCTGCGTAGGTACTATAGCTGCCAGTTGCACACAGAGAGAAAGACAGTATAATGTTTCCTCGAAACCTGTCAAATTAAATTTAGTTTAGCCCGTGTAGTTCAGATGCCCGTTCAAAACAGTATCGGACTTAGCGAATACCGGCAGTTCAGTTGCAATTTCCAACGGTGTGTTTCAGTATATCAAAATTGCATCTAGGAATTCAATAAACTGGATGCGACGAGGCTATACTTTACAACGCTCATTACAAGCATAATCCAAAATGAAATAACTACTCGCTATACCAATTATTCCTCGTATTCCGCACCAATGTTGCTTATTCCCTTACCGGGCACGTTACTCGCGCACATGACTTATAATTATCCACTGCTATATATCACTAGGCTTTTTTCACAATCGCGTGCGTACGCGCTTGCAATTGATTCCTGGCGTTCACGCGAGATTTCCACTCGTCAATTGCGCGGCAAAAACGGACTTCGCCATTTACGCGGCTCGGTACGCCTGGCGCCTTATTACCGACCCCCCGCCCCTCCCCACCACTCGCCCAATCACAGTAATCTATTCGAAATTAGAACTTCACGCGTGCGATTACAATCCGAACGCGGTTCGCGGGAAACGGCGAGCGCCATGTTTGTTTTTTGTTACGTTCCGTACTACGCGACATCGTTAGTGTTAGAAAACATTTCAAACATGAAATGACGCTACTTATAAGTCATTTTGTTGTAATGAAATACAATGTTTTAATTAGTCTGTTTTTTATGTTCCCGACGTTTCGAGCGCTGGGCAGCAGCTGTGGTCACGGAGAGACTGAGGTGTTGGAGGGACGACTCACGGCGTGCTTGTAATTTTGCTATTCAAAATCATCGGAACATGTTGTCCGTTACGGCCTAATTAATAGTGGATCGGTGGGCTGGTGACCATAAGCCGATGTAAAACGGAGCATCGGTCTCGTATGTGCATGAAAAACGTTGGAAGCGCGTGTTCAGATCGTGACTACATCAGTCAAATCTCCAATTGATATTCAGGGGATAGCATTCGTTACGACAGCGCGTGCGACCCTCATACATAATATTTACTTGCTGAATATGTTAAATAAATTGTAATGTGTACATAACGGGTTTTGTGTTAGCTGATGTTTTTATTAAAAAAAAGTTTCAGAAATATTTATGGTAGTTAATCGATAGTCTGGTGTATAAAAGTATAAGCTGGGAATACACGCGCAGGTATGCCCGCCGGATGCCCGTCGGATCTGCCCGCTAGGTATGCCCGCGGGCACATCCGCCCGTGTCTTGTGAAAAAAAAGTCGAAAAGATAAACTCCTTTTTGCCTTCTCAAAGGAAATGTACCAACGGTTGATGATGGATTTAACTAACATTAACGGATTTACAGGAGCTCGCAAAACGTCTGGTGGCAGGTGACCAGAACGCTGGCACATATTTTGGCAAACACATCACACACATGCCACGTTGAATGGCAATGCTGCCATCGTTTTGGGCAGTCTGCCGGTCGTGGGATTTTGCTGAGTACATTTTGAAATCTGCCTAATTTTAATTTTAATCCTAATTAATTTAATATATCTTATTTAACTTTATCGTTTCTACAATATGTACACTAACACTTTTAGATTACAAGTGGTATCGCAAAACATCATAATACCACAATGATGTACCTATGCCACAAGCCGCGACCGAACCGCACTCATAACTCCTGGCGGAAGAGGATTAAGATGACGCAAGCTAGACTTCAATAAGAGCACTGAAGGAGTTACATCATTACTTACATAACAATCTATACTCTATACTAATATTATAAATGTGAAAGTTTGGATGGATGGAAAGATGGATGGATGGATGGATGGATGTTTGTTACTCTTTCACGCCAGAACGGCTGAACGGATCTAGATGAAATTTGGCACAGAGATCGATTATAGTCTGGAATAGCAAATAGGCTACTTTTATCCCGGTAAAATGTATGGTTCCTGTGGGATAGATTTGTTTAAATTTTTCATACATATGATTCTGAGGCGGTACGAAGTTCACCGGGACAGCTAGTACAATATAAGGATACATTCCCACAAACAATTGTAATTAATCGGGCGACGAGGTTTCCACAATCAAACCGTTTGTCCTAACCCATATCCGCTTTGACAGCGAACTACACACAAAACCAACCTATTTACAATGCCAGCAAACAAAAAACAACTTTATAGGTGTCATTATAAGATTAAAACGTCATTTTAGAGCGGTAAAAGTAATGTTGTTTTAAGTGTCCGCATAAGGCGTTCCGAATCACGCAGCAAGCGTTGCGTTTAGTCCGCACAGACAATGGTAATAAGTGCGTGGAATGGAACGTTATAGGATGACAGGTTACAATGTGCACTTAGAGAGTCATACTATTGGTGTACTACTCTAGGCACTATTGCAATGTTTGTTATGATGAGCTCTCCTTATTGTTATGTCAGTTACGCCAACATCGTTTGGTGCGGTCTAATTTTGTACATATTTGGAAATTTGGCATAATGGCTGTGGTATTCCGTTGTCATACGTTTGACAGCTGTTCAAGTGCGTACGAAATGCGTAGAATGGAATTGTACTGTTTATATTATACTAAATTATTTTTTCCGTTAATAGCATCTAAACTAGAAGGGCTAGCATTTAATTTTCTTTACTAAATTTACATTTTAAATTGTTAACAATTGATAGTCAACTTCACTCCCTTTAAAGGCTTTTAAAAAGTGCATGAAATAGCCCAACACAAAAATTAAAAAAATACAACTAAGCCTATTTTAACATTTTCGAAAAAAATATCCTAAGACATCTACATAGGGCACAACTTGCGAACCTATTAGTAAGGTCGCTACCAATGACTAGCCAACTTGCCTCTTGACATACAGCAATGACTAGCCTACTTGCCTCTTGACTTATAGGGCACTATAAATCGGCCCTACAGATTGGGTGCCAAGTTGGGCCGTTGGTAGAGGCTTTTAATGACCAGTCTTCAATCAATAAACTGATCGCCCAACTCGTCTAGCAACTTACATATCGTATTCAGTTTAACATACACAAATAACATTTTCTCGTTTTACCCAGACTCAAATTATATCTATAGACCTCACGGGTAAGTCAATGATGACCGCTTATTTGTTGATAATGCCTGGTATTATTGCTATGGTTATAATTGCTGTATTTATTCAATTTGCTCTCTCGTAGGCTGGTTTAATGTGTGTTTGTATGTTTTGTATTTGTAAACAGTATAAAAAGGTTTTTTTTGGCATAAGCTCCAAATCTCTGCGAAAGTAACCTATGTGCATGGAAATTTACAGATTATGAAGCCTACACAATCTGTAAAATTTCAAGCCAAGAAATATAGGACGGGAGACACTTGGCATGTAAAATAAAGGGTGACCATATACAGTGCAACGACTGTGGATATTCCGCGCGGGTGTCGCGTCGCGGCGCAACGAGCGGCAATGGGACAATTTGGCCGCGACGGCCCTCTAATGGTGACCTATTACTATTTAATAAATGTGTGGCCCAAGTAAACACGTATTAAGGAGGTCCAATAATAATAGTGTAAAATATTTAAAGGCGTCCATCGGTAGGCTATAAGGGTCACATTCCCGAAAAAAAATATTAAGTTATTTGAAATTATAAAAGTAACACTAAGTCCGCGATGAAATGGTACTGTCTCTCTTTCTCACCGAAAAATCAAACACTGTATACATATATAATTTATACATAAACGTGATCGTTATCAACTACTTGTTAACCCCTTAATAAGTTTACACATTTTTTGTTAAACCTTTAAGATGTCAACTTACGAGTTGGTCACACCGATCATGTTTATATTATGTTAATAAAAAAAAAATTAAAACAAAAAATAATCTAATCTTGATATCTTGCTTATACAGCCAGGAAATGCAGCCAACATTCATGCCACATTCGACTCGGACAAGGTATTTTTGGTACATAATTTGTGGCCATACTATTTTTTTTTTCTATTTATTTAATTGTAAATACTTAAATTTTAATAAACATTTAATATTGAAATCTATCTTGTTTAACTAAATCAAATATTTAACGAATGTGAAGTTGGTTATATATAAATGTAACCCTCAGACGCTGGTATATAGCGGTGTTTTATGTTTATACGCGCGATAAATATATTATTTACAGTTATTTACAGTAGGGTGGCGAATTATAAGGTTTTAAAACTGGCTAACTTTTTATAGCCATATTTCCTAGTATATACTTAATCAGTTTATAACTTGTACCACACAATAGGTTCTATTACAGTTGGCCATATCGGGGCGTGATGGTCGCATTGTGTGTGCGCTTAAACATTGCCGCGCGAACACTGCGCGGGCGGCGAACAGAGCGAGTGGAACGCGCAGTTGATTTATGGATCCTAGTTCAGGGTATTGTTTGGGGATATATGGTGAGGTTACATTACTAGAAGTCCCGTTAGCCCTTACAACTAAACTCTCCGTCTACTTCTAAGTTAATTGGTGTTGAGAATCGGGCTCGTATTTTCAGTACAGACTCAAAGAGTTAATACAAGAGGAGTTCCACACTTTGCTTTCCTCTTTCTTTACGATATGAAATTCGATGAACTAAAATGAATATGAATACGGCCTCACCCACAACTTAGCGGGTATGTTGACGGTTTTAAATAATTAATGACAATAACACATTCATTAAATAATTTTAAAGCAAAACACTTTTCTTTAAAATAAAATGTTATAGAATGTCCATGAACAATGGTGGTGGTGCAACATTCTATAAATTTGGAGATCAATTTGAAAACCAGCAAGCAACTTTATAGTAACTAGCCTTAAGTGTAGATATTTATAGATATAATTGGAGGAATTTTAATTAATCTCTAATGAATATATTGGTTATTAACTCAAATAGATATTTCAATGAATAAATTAGAGTAGCGATTGGACATTGCATTTGCCTTTGAAATTAATCGATTCAACTTACCAATTCCACAGCATTAACACTTAGATTGCATTGCCATTACAAGTTCTTTTAGGATGTATTATTAGTAGCCCTGTTAGTCTCTCCAATAGAGCTAGAATGCTGGTATTCCGAGTGGGCTTCTATTAATAATATACTGGCAAGGGCATCAGACTCGGTACCTCTCTGTTCTAAGGGTAGGTTCATGATCACGCAATAAGTAATATCCTAGTAATATAACACATTGTAAGTATAAAAAAAACATACAATTTCCAGAAAATATAACAAAATAAATAATTTCACTATTCAATTTCGCGCCTCCGATCCGAAAGAATTCTGTGTTGCCACCCCGAATAAATCAAATGTCGCTGACAGTGAGTTTTTAACATTCATTTCGTTCGGC
The DNA here is from genome assembly GCA_905333125.1 of Pheosia tremula. Classification (NCBI taxonomy): domain Eukaryota; kingdom Metazoa; phylum Arthropoda; class Insecta; order Lepidoptera; family Notodontidae; genus Pheosia; species Pheosia tremula. The sequence continues at coordinate 1,703,386 of HG995406.1, forward strand.
TCTTTTGCAGGGAGAGGTGTGAATGAAGTAACAAAAAAATAATTATAGGATGATAAGTCATAGGATGAACACGGAACAACCCGAAGAATGAACTCCAGTCCCGTCTCAAACTACATTACATTAAACCAAACCCAGGGGCGTGTTGTTATTTTTAAATTAACATTATACCATCCAACAACAAAATAGAAGCGAGGAAACGTAGTAACAAGATCTCTTGCAACTTGCCCAGGGCGGATTCCATTACTGCCTACCCTATACCGGCTTAATGATACAGTGCAGAGCCGACCTTTGAGCCTCGTTGGGCATAAACGTTGCGATATTAACAGATTGTAAACTTTGAATTGTTATGTTAGCTTCGCTGAGCAGTTATGATATGTATTTATGTAGGCATCATTCATCCTGCTATCCAAGTTCTAACCTATAGTTACCCCTTTGCTATACTTTCTCAACGGTATCTATCGAAATCGGAATTATGTAACGATAGTTTACAATATTGATGCTTATATTCACGCAAATAAAAACTAATTTTACAGATTTTATCGCGTGTATATTGTCTTTACGTAACGACAACTAAATATGAGGGTACCGAGTTCGAATTGTGACATTAGGACGTCTAACAAATCAGTCCTCCCGTGACCATGGTTGCTGTAAAGCAGCCCAAACGTGGGGAACGTAAAAATATAATATGCACGCGATAATATCTGTAAAATTTGTTTTTAATTCAATGGATAGTTATGAAAAATAAATCCTTCCGTGATTATTTAAATATGACAAGAAGTAGGTCCACTGGTATTTGCTTTATTGTTTTCGTGTTATCTTTTCAGTCCACATTTTATTGAGTTAGTACGACCAATTGTCCGATAAATAGTCGAAAAATATTTCGTCCTTTAATCGTACAATGTAATTAAAAATATATTTTCCTTTGTTTTTTTATCTTATTCTACCGGCCAAGTGTTGTTGGCAAAGTCATCGACAAAAAAACGATGGAAGCCATATTTTTTTAAAAAGTAAAGTGATGTTTTGTTTTGATTGAAGTATGCGTAATAAATTATATTTTTAACAGACTTCAAAAAGAGGACACGCCATTTTCATTTCTTCATGTCACATCCATTATTTTATTTATAATGTGCATTTATTGAATTTAATATTGCTATTAATTACTTGACACTGGCAAAATACCCGCTAAGTTGCGGGTGAGGCCATATTCATATCCATTTTATTTCATCGCATCTCATTTCGTAAAGAAAGAAGACTTCAAAAAGGAAGAGGTTCTCAATTCGGTTGTATTTTTTTGTATTTTGTGTTCACAGACATTATAGGTTGTTATTTGCGTACTGGCCTCAGGTAAATCCAGCACCGGCCCTGATGCCCAGGGCCTTAAACAACGGGCTACCCTTGGGGTCGAGGACGACTGGGGTGTGGGCCCCGGACGTCCGGTGACGATGACGACTCCTGAGGAGGACGGCGTCAGGTGTGGCTCCCCGCCGCCGTGCGCAGCGAGGGCGCAGGGGGAGCAAACATCTGCTCCCCCGAGAGGGGCACCGGTGCGTTCCGTTTGGAGATCCCGGAGCCCCTCCAACATGTGTCGTAGGCGGCCACCGGGGGGTTTTTAGTGGGTAAGAATCCCACATAACCCGGCCCTCTCCCACACAGAGGCCGGGTATCTATCGAAGATTTCCCCCCGTCAACAAAAAAAAAAGGTAAATCCATCACAAAATAGTGCTCGATTTACATGAGGCCAGCTAGTTTTTTTTTTATTTGGTGCAGAGCATTGAGGTTTTATTGTTTATACTTGGATTGTAACAAAAAGTTCAAGTCATCTTGTTTGGATCGAATAAATTAAAAAGATTTTACAACCACACAACAACGAGGTTTTTATAAAGTATACGTGAAAATATTGTCTATGATTTGCAATTGATTGATTGTTCGACCATAAAATTTTAGCTTGACATAGAATTTTGGAAATTAATAAAAAGTGATGGGTATCGGTGACTACCCCGATGAGTACGACCCCGCTGCCCACGGGCCCTACGACCCGGCCCGATACTACGGGAAACCCGACACTCCGTTCGGGCAAGTGAAACTTAACGAGCTTGGCGCTTGGCTTTCTCGCAGGCAAAAGTCGCCGTCGGCTGTCGCCGGAGCCTGCAGCCGAGGTACATGCACGGAATCATATACAAACTCCTCGCGCTTTCAATTTAGACGGTGTTAAACTTGGATCCAACAAGCAGTTATAGCCAAATAAGCAGTGATAGCTAATTTCGCACCCTCAGAACGATAGGGGCTCAACTCAAAATTATGAATTCACAATTATGCTTCAAAATTATGGTTTAAATGTATGTAATGAATATTAAAACAAAGGCGTTTATATGATAGAAAATGCTTATTATATTTTCGTCTCTTTTACACCGGAACTTTTCGTCCTCCCCGTTCAGTTGGAAAGATCTTTGATTGCGATTTCCCAAGAAAATTGATTTTTGAGTTGAGCCCCTATCGTTCTGAGGGTGCGATTTGGTAGAACGCTTGCCTCGGTAACGAGGACCGCAGGTTCAAACCCCCCGACTCGCACCTCTGGTATTTCTGGATTTCATGTGCCAATCTCATTTTCAACCATGATTATCACTCGCTAAACGGCGAAAGAAAACATCGTGAGGAAACCTGCATATCTGAGAGAACCCCTCAAAAGACGTGTGATGTCCGTCAACTCGCACTGGGCCAGCGTGGTGGACTGTGGCTTAATCTCCCTCGAATTGAGGGGAGGCCAGTACCCAGCAGTGGGACATTAAAAAGGGCTGGTACTATTATTATATTACTAGCTGCGCCCGTCGGTGTTACCCCCGATAAAATGTATGAAAAATTAAAACATCTATCCCACGGAAACCATACATTTTACCGGGATAAAAAGTAGCCTATGTGCTATTCCAGACTATAATCTATCTCTGTGCCAAATTTCATCCAGATCCGTTCAGCCGTTCGGGCGTGAAAGAGTAACAAACATCCATCCATCTGTCCAACCATCCAAACTTTCACATTTATAATATTAGTATAGATAGTATAGATTACACTTGGACCCATCGTCTGAGATGTCGCATTGCTACCCGCACGGCAGCTATGACAGCCCTACAATCATATAATAATGTATTACTTACTGCAGATGGCCACAGCAGAGTGGTCACGCAAACAGAACATTATCTATTGAAATTAAAATTAAATTAAATTAAAATCAAACGCAGCGGTGGCAATACGACGGTCTAATTAGCGCAGTTGGTAACGACCCTGCTTTCTGCACCGAGGGTCCCGGGTTCGAATCCTGGTAGGGACAAGCTTTGTGTAATGAGCATGAATGTTTGTACCCGAGTCATGGGTATTTAATATCTATATAAGTATTATATACTGGATTCGCCCCCAGTCCATTGTACAGTACCCATAGTACGAGCGTTGCTTAGTGCGGGACCGTATAGTTGATGTGTTCGTCTGGCAGTATTATTATCTATACTAATATTATAAGTGTGAAAGTTTGGATGGATGGATGGATGGATGTTTGTTGCTCAATCACGCCAGAACGGCTGAACGGATCTAGATTAAATTTGGCACAGATATAGATTATAGTCTGGAATAACACATGGGCTACTTTTTATCCCGGTAAAATGTATGGTTCCCGTGGGGTAGATGTTTTAATTTTTTCATACTTTTTATCGCGGGTAACACCGCCGGGCGCAGCTAGTTAATAATATTTTGGGATTGAGACATTAAATAACCAAATCCATTATATAAACAAAGGATATTTAAAAAAAGTAAAGATACGTAACAATCTGAAAAGATAAGAAGATTCATAACTATCGAAAACTATGATCATAGATTGCTCATAGATTGCTCTCATGATGATGTAATTTAGACATTTTGATGATATAATTCCTGATAATACACACGACATTCCTCCTTATGCCTGCTTGTGGTTGCCATTCTAGAACTAGTTGCCATTCTAGATTCTAGAACTAGAACTTATTGCATTTGAAGAAGGTTGTAGGAAGGTTCAAAGTAGGTAGCCAAACCTAGAACCTCACTTGTCTACCAAATGCCTACTTACATAGTACCTCACTAACCTACCAACTACCTACTTAGCTAGTACCTCACTATTCTTTTTTTTGTTTTCTCTGGAAAATGCAATGTACCTCACTAACCTACCAAGTAACTACATACTTTGTACCTCAGTATCCTACCTAGTACCTCACTAGCCTACCCTGTACATATTGATTCTTCAGCCTGGTGGAGGTGGCAGCACAAGTACGTGCAGCCCAAGAAGGTGGGCGTCGCTCCATTCTTCCAAGTGCTGGTCTGCAGCATGGCATTCTTCTATGCTATCAACTACGGCAGAACGAAGCACCACAGGAACTACAAATATCATTAAAATATTTTTCGAACAATAGCCGCCTTTACACGTCTGCTCTTTACCGCGTGAATCGGCTTTCCCATGGAGATGAGTGCGCGTATAAAGATATAAAAGGAGATAAAAGGAGAAAGTGATAACGCCCTCGCAGAGAATCCCGCGTTTTAAACATTTACAAATACGGTCATTTCTTCTGAATAAAAAACAGAACGCGCGGAAGAATTCTTTGTAAAAACCGGGATAAAAACCCCCAACGATTGCGCGTCCGATCTTTCACGCGTGCAATCTCGTACACTTCAATCGCGTGTGAAAGAACGTGTGTATAACGGCAGCTATTGTTGAAACTCGTGCTGTGGTTGGATGATAAATGTTTCAAATTAATCTGGTATTATAACTATAATATAAATTGACAGCTGGACTTTTTTAAATATAGAATCTTGGTAGCCTCTCAGGTACCCCTGATGATAATGATGATGTCAATGACGGTGATGATGATGAGATGAATCAGTAAAACTACCCCTATCAGTAAAGCTGTGGATGGATGGACTTCACTGGACCGGACGTCTTGGGAGGATTGGAAAAGTTATGTTATACTATTATATTTTAATTTCGTTCACTCGTGCACGATTATGAGCACACAATGGTTAACATGCCACTAATATTACACTTTATATATAAAATAAATATGTGTTTTTTTTTTTGGAAAATACATAAAAATTTACAGCTTCACGGTTCACCTTCCCGCCAAAGAGTATTCTTGAATGTTACCTACGGACACGCCATTTTCATATCACCATGCCACATCCATTATTTTATCTATAATGTGTATTTAGTGAATGTGTTATTGTTATATTAATTACTTAAAATTGGCAAGACACCCGCTAAGTTGCGGGTGAGGCCATATACATATCCATTTTATTTCATTGCATTTCATTTCGTAAAGAAAGAAGAAGAATGTTACCTATGTAGAGTTTCTTGACAGAAGATCAAATACTATATGGTTTTCCCTTTAGGATAAACTCTGGTCGGGGCGCGGTGTTGCTTTTGTAAGTTCGCATTTATTAACCAACATAATGATTGAAAGCATCCGATAGCTATACCATCGTGAATACCACGTAACGGCGGCGGGCGAGGCAGCAAGCCTGTTTGCCTCGGACGAGGCTGTCATCTGTCATTTGCCTCGCTGCCCGCGCGCAACACATGCCCGTACCGGTGAAGCTATGCGACTAGTCTGTACCCAGCCAACCGCGGCAAATATCACAGTAGAGAAAAAAATACAAATTATAATGTCGACATGACTCGTTACGCTGCCTCCCCATAAGGAACACGATCGTGAAGATACAGGCAAGTATTACACACTCACGAACTTGATATATTAAGCTTTATTTGCAAGCTGCGCGCGCGCAGGTAGCGATGGAGCGGCGCTTTATCGCGGATCGCATCTGCATCGCAGTTTATCGCTGCCCCATCGCAGCATAGTGCACAGCATATATAGAACTTAAATAAGAGAAGTCTGTAGAAAGGAATGTACTTAATATTTTACACTAGCTGTCCCGGCGAACTTCGAACCGCCATAGAATCAAATGTATGAGAAAATGAATTTATTGGTATTCTATGAAAATTTTAAACAAATCTATCCCACGGGAACCATATTTTTTACCGGGATAAAAAGTAGCCTATGTGCTATTCCAGACTATAATCTATCTCTGTGCCAAATTTCATCGAGATCCGTTCAGCTGTTCTGGCGTGAAAGAGTAACAAACATCCATCCATCTATCTATCCATCCATCCAAACTTTCACATTTATAATATTAGTATAGATTTTTAACAGCATGGTGTAAGACCTTGGTCTGAGCGCGTGCTGCTCAGCTGAATAATGCACTGATTGGTTGCGGGGATTTCCGCTGTTAACCATTGTGTGTTCATAAATGTGCACGAGTGAAGGAAATTGAAATGAAATAGTATAACTTGACTTTTCAAGTTCTCCCAAGATGTCCGTGTAAATTTTCAGTAATGCATCCACAGCTATACTGATAGGGGTGGCGGATTCATTTCATCATCATCATCGACTTAGAGGGGTACTTATATTGAACAACGCTGAAAATGTTTTACTCGACACTGGCAACAATGGCGATATTTTGTATCCGATGGCCAACCTAAAAAGAATTAAGAAAATATTCAAGAAGTCCATAGAATATAAAGAAGAATAGAATCTTCCAAATCTTTCGTCCCAATATTTGTTCTAAAATTCCTGGTCCTCGTCTAACAGTATTCCTTGTAAATGGTACTATGGTATACGTTAAGATTTGATACCTAATACCCAGATAAAGAACCATCAACAAAATGTTCATAGTTATAGAATAGTGCGCACCTGCCTACCCCATCGAGAAAGAAAGGTGAGATGGTATATGCTTTAATCATTGTAACATAAGGTTCGATTCTGCAAATCACTTCTCAGTCTAGTTATTAGTCCGTATTGAAATTAAGTGCGGTCTCATGGAGGCAATATACGATTAATTAATTCTTAAGTTGCATGGCCACGTGTAGAGACAGCCTTATCGTGTATCGCATCTACATCGCCGGGTTATCGCGTTTCCATCGCGACTCCATAGCTGTAGGTATGTATGTTGAATCGTAGTGAATTATAAAATTAGTGTGCGCTTAGGATTGCAGTATAAAAGCTATTATATTATTCAATCAATCAGCCGATAGACGTCCACTGCTGGACATAGGCCTCCCCCAACGACTTCCACACATCACGGTCCTCCGCCACTCGCATCCACCGGCTTCCTGCGACGCGTGTGATGTCATCAGTCCACCTTGTGGGGGGCCGTCCTACACTTCGTCTTCCGATTCGTGGTCGCCATTCTAGAACCTTTCTGCCCCAACGGCCATCGGTTCTGCGAGCTATGTGCCCTGCCCACTGCCACTTCAACTTGGAAATTCTTTGAGCTATGGCGGTTACTCCAGATCGTCTACGGATCTCTTCATTTCTGATTCTATCGCGTAGCGAAACCCCGAGCATAGCTCTCTCCATTGCGCGTTGAGCGACCTTGAGCCTTCTTATGCGTACGTAAACGTATTATTAAACTTCAGTTAAGTATATTATTCGTGCCTTTGATAACGGTTGTTTTACTTCCTGGAGTCGACAGCCCTCTTCGGAAGCTCATAATATAGAACGGGTGACAGTTGATGCCTATTCGTTTCTTGAACTTATTTTATTTTAAAACCTGTAGGTATCAAAAAATATACCATAGAATAATGCGTGTGTACCATTTGTGTACACAGTTATTTTTCATTCATGAGATAAATGCAATAAGATGATGTGATGCCGTATGCCTCACCCTTTTCACTGGTGGTAGGCTTCGGCCGTGGCTAGTCCCCACCCACTGAACAAAGCCATGTCGCCAAGCGGCCTAGCCGTGTTCCGGCATGATGTTTGGTGCTGCCATTCATGGATGGCGGGTCTGATCAGTTGCGCTGCATGTGCCTAGTGAATGTAGCGTCTTGATCTACTGCCGCCTTCCTACCTAGGCAAGTATGCTCCACCGTAGATCTCACGTCACTTACCATCAGGTGAGATCGAGATCAAATACTTGCCTATAATGTAATAAAAATAAATAAAAAAAAACACTTAATTCCCACAATTAGTAGGTATTCTGCCAGTGTCAAATAACTCAACGCAGCCATTACAAATTCAATAAATACAAATCATTAATAAAAAAAATAATTACTGGACATGGCAAAATACCCGCTAAATTGTGGGTGAGGACACATTCATATGCATTTTATTTCATCGCATCTCATTTCGTAAAGAAAGAAGAAGAAGGCGAAAATACAAATAAAATGCGCCCGTTCCACACCGTTTTCGTGGTAATATTTTTTTATCTGTGTGTTGTACATAGCACAGCCACAGATTATCTAAATGCACCGCACAGCATCGGCTCTTGAAACGTATCCATAAATTACAGGCATGCGCGTGGCTAGCACCTAGAAAGCTATAGAGTTATAAATTGATAGCTTTACAATGTTCAATCGAATCGATTCGTCTAAAGTACGTATCGATAACGATAGCTCGAACAGAGAAGAGATTCGATTGTGGATAAGACGCCGATCGGATAGCGATAACGTCGCGCGCTACATATGTTAGCCGCTGACATTGTAAAGTAGCTTTTATACGGTGCACGTATCCGAACGCGTCTGGTTTATGGCGTGTCTTGTCTATGATACTGCAGTTAACAACAGGCGCTGAGTATTCCAAATTTCAAAATATTATTTTTAATTCTTGGTACTTTGTATTTTTTTAATAAAAGCACAGCATAAAAAGGCCTCTACTAAAATAGCAAAAATAATTTTGGATTTTCATTCCTCAAGGCATAGGAGAAGCAATGAAAGATAATTAAAGGTAAATAATAATAATAAGGTAAACACTTAAGTTATTAAATCTTACATGAAGATCCTAAAGCAAACTTACATTTAAAATATAATTTGATATTAATTATAAACACGTACGAGTACACAGAGCCCGAAGTCTGCTAGCACAATTGACTCATAATCGAACACCAACCGCATAGTAACTGTCACTCTTGACAGCTATCCCATACAATATCTGTCAAAAGTGACAGTTACTATGCGGTTTGCTGTTCGATTATGAATCGATTGTGTTAGCAGACTTGGGCCCAGTTTTTAACACACCAAACACGACCCAGTTCTGAAACATATATTTGTTTAGGCAAAGGTATAGCAGTCAACATAAGTTTTTCAACCAATAAGTTCAAAAGTTATTCATAAAACTCGAGCTGATTGACAGCGTCGGAACCCCAGACCCCACATTACCAGGCGATACGATTTATAAACTGTTCCCTTAATAATAATGGCCGCTCGAATTGATTAGACAAGAAGAAGAGTGATAGCTTTGTTATGGCCGTGAGTTCTCCTCATTCGTAACAGGCCTATTTACATACTACAGACAACAATAGGTACTTATATACGTATGGGGTAAAATTATATCCACAGTTTTTAGTTCTCTGGTTATGGGGTGTGATACTTAACATGTGTATATTGGAGATTTTGAAAACAAGAGAGTTCTGTAATAAAATTCAAGCCTGTTAAGTTTCTTGCGAATCTTGTGAGTGAGGTTGCATTTTGATCCGAAGTATAGTAGAGTTAGGCAAAGGCCGTAGGCAGGAAGGACGAATTTTGAGGTTCAAACCCCCTCACCCTTCCGCCCCCTCCCCATTCCGAAATGCCCTAGTCACTGCGTGATGTGATTTGCGTTCCAAGATTCTCCATTGTTATTTTTTTATATCATAAATATTCTACATTATCTATGGTAAGTACTGCCTATGCATACCTTCTTGCTGGATATTGTCAATGAGGTTGCAGATCGATCCAAAATATAGTAGAGGAATTTGGAGGTCAACCCCCCCCCCCCCCCCTCGACATGCCTTAGACATCGCACTCTATTATACATAAGCACTCACTAATGCCTCTGGTCTGGACCCCCTCGAAGTGAACTCGACCCTCCCGAAGTAGATTCCTAACTACGGTCTTGGAGTTAAGAGAAATCAATTTGAAATTGACCCCGTAGGCCTATACGAAATAAAAAACGACTTTAACTTATAGGCAAATAGGTATTCATTGCATAAACATTACAAAGTAAGAAGCCAACTTAATTTATATATGCCTTATATTTTCTCACTCTAGATTCCCTTTTCTTTGTACCTATGGCAATAACTTTGACTACAAATGGTTCTCAGTTGCGGTGTAACTGTTCATTAGTTTAAATATTGTTTGCAGTGGCTGTCGACCATCTGGAGCTCGGGGCACCTCATTAGAGTGTGGCGCGATGCATGAGATAATCACTCATTGCAATTACTTTTAACTTACTACATTGAGTGTTATTAATCTTTAGAGAATATGACTCGTCTGTAAGGCTGTGTCCCCAGTCGGCAAACTGTCAGCGGCCGACTGAGTGAGCCGCAAATTTGAGGCGAACTGAAATTCGAGTTAGCTGCAAACTCAGATCAATTTGCGTGCGTCGCAAGCAAACTGTTATGTGTTAGCCGCTTATTTAGGTCGACCGACCGACTGAATTTTCACTGTCAACTGTCAGAACTGACAGTTTGCGGCAAACGGACTCACTACGCCCGGCGAACAAGCATATCGCCGCCGCCGACTGGAACCGGTTTTGCTGTGAGTCGGCCGCTCACTGAATCAATCGGCGCGCGCAACACAGCAAACTGCGTAGAGTGAGCGCAAACTAGCAAACTGTGAACACTCCATTTCAAATATATGGAAGGGCGTACTAAACCGATACGCCGCTAACTCAGTCGGCCGCTGACAGTTTGCCGACTGGGGACACAGCCTAAGGTATACACTCACCCCTCGAATTTAAAGACGTTATACAACTTTATCAAATGTCATATAGTTTTGCGCAGTACTATACGACATTTGTTTAAGTTATAGAACGTCTATATATTCAGGGTTCAATGCTTTATTAATAAGCTGAAAATATAGGAAGAATACTTTGTTCTCATATATATACGTGCAAAACTCTAAATTTTAGAGTATTTTTTTTTATAGGTACTTATCTCGTTGTAGTTCTCTTCAATTTAAACGCTGTTTATAAAGTATTAAACATGTTCTAACTGGATACGGGCGTGATTACGGACAAAGTCCGTTCCGTGCCAAATCTGTTCCTAGGGAGTAGATTACCGTAAATACGGTTGGCATGGTGCGAATCAAATCCGTGGTCTGGCCGCACCAAGTTTGTATGTCTGTTCATACAATTTAACGTAAAACCCTTTAATCCTCCTTGCTCCTCCTCCTCCTTCCTTAATCCTTTTATTAATTCCTTCCTTTATTAATTCGTTGCACTGCGTTGAATTTATGTTATTTTAACATTCCTTCAGCTTTTAAATTGTGGCACAGCCAAAGATAAAGTAGCCACATTGGTAGCGGGCGGGCAATCACGCGGGAACACGCTCTGGGGTATGTGTAACGGCCTAATCATTGCTAACTATATACGTAATTATATAGGAAACAGTCTGCACGTAGCCTATATCGATGTTTACGTAGACTATAGAATAACACTTATAAGGTCACCGAATTTTATAAAAACAAATGTTTGTTAGTAACGCGAGGCCGATGAGTTTACTGTGGAGAGTCGTCACGGGATCTGTTTACAAGTGGGCAAATTTCGTATTTTTTTTTTAATTTTGGGGTCACCCATTGTATTGTCCCATACATCCAGCTGTCGGAAAAACACACACTGTTTGGCCTCCCCTCGATACGGGAGGGGTTAGGCCATAGTCCAACACGCTACACAGTGCGGGTTAGCGGACTTCTTTCGAGGTGTTCTCACAAACATACAGGTTTCCTCACGATGTTTTAGTTCACCGTTTAGCAAGTGATTGTGGTGAAATCCAGAAATCCCAAAAAGAGAGTATAATAATTAAGTTTTTTTAATATCACTTAACTACTTATATTTATCAAATAACATTTGGATTCTCAGTTTCACATGCCAATATTTAATTACTTCTAGTCATGTTGCTTTAATCATCTATGTTAAATATAAGTTTAATCAGAATTCTAGTCTTTAACTTCAACTACTAACTAGTGCCCATAGGTATTACATGCCTATAATATCAAATAACTCGTTAAGAAACCGAGCAAGCCGACCATAATCACGCTTCATGCATTACAGATGGCTTATCATGCTTCCTTGAGCCAGAAAGGTGAGCATAGGCATCTTTACATCCTAAAAATACCATTAATTGCGACTATCGCCCCCCATAGACTGCGTATCGGCGCACGCGCACAGCCCATACCCACTAATCGCTGGTTAAATATAACTGAAGCAAATAAGATATCGATATCAGCGCTACTTGAAATTTACTTCAGGCTGTAGAGCTTCGAAGAATGTGGACCTGTTTCACGAAATAGAGAGTAGATACTCTTTATGCATTGTAAGCTAATACGTTACTCCTCGCACCTTATAGGGGAAATCTGGGACACTTCACCAGTTGGGAGACGTGAACTACCGTCTAAAATCGCATTTAATTTTCACGTGTTCCGGGCGAGCACTTCTGTATGTTAACTGTCTTGTACCATTGTGAGTCCAAGAAAAGTATTCTTGCTGGCACGAAGTGCAAGTATTAAATTTAAATTTAAAAGATGTTAAGGCTGAAATTTTGTTCCAAATTGTTTTGTATTGCCATTTTAAAAGACAAAGACTTTGTGTAAATTTGGGCGGTTAATAGAATTTAACACGGTCAATTTAATAATTAAATGAGTATAAATATTGATTGCCCTAGGTGCATAATTGGCATTTAGACGGCTAAGACGGCGGCAGCTTCAGACCTTCGGCCAATCATGGCGCTAGAGTATTGACTATCCCCAAAAATACTAGGTTCATCAAGCCTTAAATAAATGACAGGGTTCGAAGGTCTTGCAAAATAATTACATGAAGAGTAATTAATTTGATAGCTTGCTGCCCCAAAATTATCCTCTCTCCTACATTGTTGCTGTGCCTATATATTTATAAGTTAGTCGTGGAATGCAAAATAAATGAAATGCATATGAAAAGTAATATGTCAGGTTTATTGTATGTTTTTTGTTCTTACGTTCCCAAGTGCACCATTGCATAACCTCAAGGCACTGTGAGCATCTTCTGCGTAGATCGGACCGCAAACAACAACTAAATGTGACAGTACCCAGTTCTAACTAGACTCTAGGACTTCTAATACCTCAGTCCTCCCGTGACGATGGTTGCTGTAAAGCAGCCGAAACATCTGGAACGTAAAAACCAAAACCAAAAGCATAAAATAAGCCCGTTAATATCCTTAAAAATAGTTTTATTTCATTGTTTAGTTATCGTGTAAATATAAGGAATCAATATGCATATAGAAATTTTAATATTGGGAACAAAAAGTTATCGTACTTAAATTCAGAGCCGCGATATTCAGTCGTCATTTCGGTCCTAATCAAGCTCTTAGCCAGCCTCCCATTAAGGGCTCGATAACTGCCGGCGATCGGTAAATATATACTGAGCTTGTCACGACGGCATTAGCTTCCATTTAATGGATTAGATTGCTTGTCCGATTTCGTAAACTTGCGCAGACAAATGGGCTGGTGTTCTCGTGTAGTTCCTCCACGCTCCTACGGACACTAATGACATGAACTTCACCATGGTTCATCCGATGAAAGAAGCTAACTTTGACACAGGAATTGTTTTCACAGTGAGCTTGAAAATTATCCTATTCTTAAAAAAAAACTTCTAGTCTTCAAAAAGCAAAAAATAATATACTCTTGAAATCTACCTTGTCTAACTAAATCAAATATTTAACGAATGTAATGTTGGTGCCACACGGCCAACTAAGTCGAGTATTGCCGGTGCGCGCACCTCGTTACTAAGTATACCTTTAATATTCTTTTTCAGTTGTTTATTTGGCAAAAGAAAAATACAACCGAATTTAAAACCTCTTCCTTGTGGAAGTTGATTAAATATATTATTTCGTGTCCATCTGCGGTATTGTGCCAGTGTCAAATATAAGGTACAGCTATATAGATCAGATCTTCAATCATTTGCAGCCTATGCCTTATTTTATTAAACGTTATGCAGGCAGGATTCTACGTCCTCATTTGGTGATAACATGACCCATACTTTTAGACAGTGTTATCTTCCAATGTATTTGACACAAATTATATTGTATTTCTTGGACTTCTTCATTTGACCACGACCAGCACAGCTAGTATTAATCCTGCTTTCAGTGCCGAGGGTCCTGAGATCGAAGCCTGGTATAGTGAAAAATGTTTGAGCCCGAGTGACGATGTTTAAAATTACTATAAAATAAGAACTATATACTAGGATCGCCCTCCGATCATCATACAGTACCCACAATAAAGCGTTACTTTGGATTGGGACTGTACAGTAAATCGGTGTGTTTGTCTGGCGATATTTATTTTAACCACGCTAATTCCACTATCTTCCCTTTTAACATCCAATCAATATTCATTTGGTATCGCATTGTAATCAATCAGTGTCTGTCTGTGACTGGCCGACGACACAGCAACGCTCGTTAGCCCCGCCCACATGCGTACACGCCGGTCCACGGCGATGAGTGACGTACGTCATAGGTACCTACTATCTTTGTGACGTATTTATTAAATTAATAAATTGAAAAAAAGAGCTTCAAAATAAATCAACACATAATTATATTAGCAAAAGCAAGAAACTCCATCACAGTCGGCTCATTCGTTCTGGAGCTACAATGCAACGACAGACGGATATTCTTCAAACTTATAAAACATTATGCGTTCGTATACAATGAGTCGATCTTTCATTATTCCACAACTTAGTATGAGTTTTGACAGTACCAAATACCGATCGAGTTGTACGAGAAAACCCTTAGCACTAACGTGTAGATTTCATAATATCATCACTCGATGGTCCGTGAAAACGCTCGAAACTTATACTAAGGGCCCAGGACGAAAATGATTGCAGAAACCTATTTACCGATACCCTATGTTATCATTTATATAACTACCGCATTCCTGCGCTACACGAGTGGACAGATACCACCCATTATTAGATGGGAATCGAAATGGACAAATATTTACCGAGCAATATACCGCGGGATGGGGCGTACGGTCAGCAACACAATTACTGGCGCGTTGTAGTTAATTGAGGGTGGTTAATTAGAGGCTTGTCGCGTGGGCCCAGCGACGACGCCCCCGCGCTGGCTTTGTGCATTTCGTATGGAATGTAGCGTCGACATATTAAATAAGTTGCCATTATAATTAAATATCGGCATAGGAGGCTGTTGCAAACTCTTTGTTAGTAGTTTATTTCTTTTTTTATTATTATGTTCTTTTATATGTTTGAAGTATATTTAAAATTATAAGTTTGGCAGATTGATGGAAGAAAGTGGTAAGAGGTTTGTTCTTTTCCCTAATTATATAAATGTTCACTATTTACATGATCGTTTTATTATTATTATATACAGTCCTCACTCGTTCATTTCATTATTAGAAGATAAAGCCCAGACAAAATGGATTTAAGAAAAAGTTCGTATGTATATTTATTATTCCAGCCATTTTTTATGTCCCACTCCTGGGCACGGGCCTCCCCTCAATGTATGTATATATGGATAATAAATAAATCATTGTCTTGAATCAGACTACAACATAAAACAATGTTATGAACTTAGATGGTAATTTATTTGCACTATAAATCTATTTAAATTAATTGATATGTGAATTAAAATTATGAACATTCAGATTTACAATAATCGATTTGCGAATGTATGGCATTTTGACAACGATGACAATTACAATGTTATACTGATTCTATTGCGAGTCAATTGTATTAGAACTCTTCGGGCCCTGGGCCCTGTTCGTTATTACCTAGTACCTTTGATACCTATTTTTTACTATATATTATCTCTTAGTTGATAGTATCCCTGTTTTCAGTGCCGAGGGTCCCGTGTCCGAATCCAGGTAGGGACAAATTTTTGTACCCCAGTCCATGGCTACTTAATATCTTATATGAGTATTATATACTGAGCTCATGCTCAGTCTATCGTACGGTACCCGTTATACAAGCATTCCGTGTTCGTCGGCCGATATTTTATTATTATTATATAAAAAAAAGTATTAATTATCTTGCTGTCGCTACACCGAGTTGGATTTATTTAATTTAATTCTAGTACGAAGCCGGCGCGTGGCCCGGCTTTTGAAATATCCGCTCTTGCATTGTTGCCGAGACCTGCCCAATGCCTGTTATATACCTACACGAACTCAGAAGCAATATATATATAAAGTACATAACGATATTCAATACAAGTTTATATGAAATACTAGATGACCCGCTGTACTTCGTATCACCTATCCTAACGACATTAATACTCTACCTTCGTCTGACGTTCGACAGACCAACTGACAGTAAAAAAAGCACAATAAAGACTTATTTTTCGTCCTCGCAACTTTTCCATATTTTCTCACCGTGTAAACCTTCCCTGGACTACGGAAAACATTTCAAGACCAAAATCAGCTAAATCGGCCAAGCCGTTCTCGAGTTTTAGAGAGACAAACGGCTTGGCCTATTACGATGCCTATTACGTAAGTGTATAGTAATTTTAAACTTATCTATGTACTAATCGCTTTGAAACAATAATCGAATATTAGAAAGAAAGAAAATTAGAGGCAACCTCGGCTTTTATGATTTGATCCCTAGCCATTGTTATATAAAAAAAAATATTTTAAAATAGCTTTTCAAAGTTTATTCGCTTGGCAAGGAAAGGTCGCCCGAGGCTCCCCAACCATAGTTATGTGCCGTACACTAAGCGTCTCGGGGAAAGCATACAAAGTTTAATTTATAATATATTGAATAACCTTGTAGTCCTGGATAGAGTTAATAGTAATAGCTCTACAGATCTGGACCTAATACAATTTCGGATAGAAAACGAAAAAGAAATAGAAAAGACCAGCCCCCTGAGTTTCTCGTCGGATCTCTACCGGTTGGAATAAGCAAAAAAAAAAAGATCATTTGTGGGTGCTTAGGCCTATACGAAATAAATCATTTGACTTTGACTTAACGGTCGAGACGAATTGTCATGAATCCATTTTGAAATAATGACGGCTCTATCAAGAGTAAGAGCATCATGACAAAGAAGATTGAACATTTCAACTATTGTAACCTTTTAAAACATACCACGAATAAGGTCCGATGTCATTTATTTAAAAAGTAAAACATAGCACGAATGAACTTTGGTGTCGTTTAAAAAAGCAACTGGCCAGTCATAGCTAGCGCGGCCACCCGAACACCGCGTAGCAATGTTCACACAAAGCCGAGATTAGAAAGCTTAATAGCCGAAAGTCGAGCAATCCTCCGGTATCGATCGTATCAGATTCCAACAGGTATAGAATACGCCATTAGTAAATGAAACAATGCACCGTTTGTGTTTTAAATAATATCAGTTAACGAAAGCCGGTGCACGCCGCGGTGTTGCCAGCAGCGATGATTTTGTGAGGCCATTTATTCGGGAAAAAATAAAGATGGCATAATAACATTCGTTATGTTGGTAGGCTTGAAACCAGCCAGTATTCGCTTTACGTAAGCGGGAAGTGGGCGATTTGATTTGAGATTCGAGCCACGCGATCAAATATAGGCCGCTTGTCTTTGCTGTCCTAGAATAGGATGGTACCAACCTAACAGATGTCAATAATTGTAATTTTTTTTCTAGTAAGTACTAAGCCACTGCCTAAAGCTGACACCAAAATCATTTTATTTTTTAAAGGCGTGAATATTTTTATTTTATATCGTTAATATGATAGTAAATGATATCCGTATGAAGATTTATCGTTAAATCCCGAATTATAATCTATATATGGCAACACTAACCGACGCTCGTTATCATTATAACCGCGAGCCACGTATCTGATGCATTATTTATGTACTCCGATACTAACGGGATGAGTCCGGGCGGAATCGAGGGGCAGCGTTATCTCCTAATGCACTATGCATTTAGGTTGTCCCACTGCATTTTGCACATCTTCCTATGCTGTGCCCTGTCCTACTGCATATCGTTACACTGTGTAGCTATTGTATTTAGAATTTACACGAGATAGGTTAGCTAATACGAATATGTAACACGTAGATATGTTTATTAATGTAAAATACTACTTACATACTTAAGTATTGGGTAGATATTCGCATTTGACTTGAATCAACTACTTTGCAATTCGGGCACGTTCTTAAAAGACAAGAAACAATAGTTTTGTTTATTTGTACAAAGTAAAAGCACCTACACAGAAGCAGATGTGATCACATGCGGGGATGGTGGACCAAGCACAAGCACTAAGGCAATGTGAATAAAAGTATTTAAAGGGGGCACCGAAGAAGTACCTTCCGCGACCAGATTATAGGTATCTTCAAAGTCAAAGTCAAAGTCAAATCGTTTATTTCGTATAGGCCTACGGGGGCACTTAAAAATTGTCATTATATTTTTTTTTCTTAACTCTACAACCGGATCGGAACGCGACCTCAACTGAGAAGATCCGGCGAGAAACTCAGCGGGCTTGTCATTCTTTTTGAAAGCCATTATTTTTACAAAAAAAAATTTGCTTAAAAATTGCGTACATAGCCCTCAACCGACGATAGAGTCTTAAATGAAAGCATTATAGCAATCAGTGAACCCTGTCTACCTACCCCCACGGGATACAGCCGTGAGTATACCTTTATAGCCTTCCAATGGATCCCCAAAAAAAAAATTTACACAATTTTTGTCATACCTTATATACTGAATGAATTATCCAAAACATCGCAATATTTGTATATTATGTACTTATAAAATAATTATCAAGCACCACTATGTCGTTTCACCGTAACATTGTAACGAGAAGTATCTAGGATATTAAATTAATAGTTGCAAGAAACAAACATCATTTTGTAGTCCCATTAACCGCGGGCTAAACTCTAACAGCCTCTTCAAGATTATATCGATCGAGCCGTGTAAATCTTCGATATCGATTCGTTAAATAAATAGATAATCGAATAGAAGTAATTAACTCGCAGTAATAAAAAAACCAGGACTCTTAGGATTACATGGGTATGTGCCTATTTATCCTTCACACAACCCGGATATCGAACTCAGAACGTGTACGCCGGTCGCAATTACGCGCCCTGAAGAAAAAGACTTTTTTTTATTTTCATTGAGCTACGCGCCGTCAATGTACCTTTTTAAATTTTTATTTCTTTTTAAACCTTAATTTAATTTGGCTTTTTATTTTTAGTGTTCACTTATCCTTCTTTATGTATCTACCTATGGATCTTGGCACCTGCTTTATGGCAAAATTTCTCTAGGCTTCCTTGAGACAGACTCTACCAAGTGTGGACGCCATAAGTCTGTTACATAGTATTTCTAACGTAACATAGAGTCTAGCTTTTAGCTACCTTACCTTACCGATGTAACTAACTTAGTTATTTTCTTTTCGTGATTTTTTTTATTATTTATGGATTTATTTATTCTCATGCTACCTATTGCCCCCGGCTCTATTCGCGACCACTAACTAACGATTTTGTTCGGCAGATCGATGGTTCACGATCTCATTTTAGTCTAATCATAGGCTATCCTAGTATCCTATCCTATCCTATAATAGTTTTCTGTGATGTTGGAATAAACAAACAAGAATTCTAACACCACTTGTTTTGGAATCAAATATGCCATATACCAATTGTATTTTGTTTTTAATATAAACCTCAATTTACAGACTTCTCGAGTTACAACTTTATAATAGTGTAATTGATATCATGTAAGAACTAGTATGTATATACGAAGCTAGAGTAAATCGCTAGTCATCGAGCTGAATAATCGATTCAATACACAATGTCCCGTCAGCACTCGATGTACTTAATAACAAACCTATCGAAATGTGAATCATGACGACGTATCGATTGTATTCAGGAGCACCGATTCGCCGGGAGCTAGATGCATCGTTTATTCGATGTATCGCGACTCGGTAAAATTAGATTTAAATTAAAATGTTTATTTAATTTTCTATTAAATCGCTCAGTTGATTTATTTGTTTTTACTTTTATAAAAACGACCAGTAGGAATTACTGCCTCATTATTAACGTAATCTAATAAGTAATTATTGCATTTAATTTAACTTTTATACTTTTATAATTCCTTCAAAGTAGAAGGAACGGTGCAGGAAAATATCGTTAGAAAACCTGCATGTCTAAGAGAACCCCTCAAATGTCGTGTGAAGTCCGCCAACCCGCACTGGGCCTGCGTGGTGGACTATGGCCTAATACGCCTCACATAGAGGTGAAGTGTATGCCCAACAGTGGGACATTAAAAAAGGGCTAATGTTATAATACTAATATTTTACCCAAAAATGGAGGGTACGTTAAGTTAGTTTTAAGATATACATAATAAAAACACTTTGTAATGCCGTAGTAAATTGATTCTATAAATATGGGTTGTTATAACGGCAGATTTCCGACACCTATAATGTTAGAATAAAGCTGGGCGCACACGTGCGACTGACAAACGGCCTCGCTCGCGTCATGCGCCTGCGGCGTCATTACCGGACGACACTCGCAATAACCGTACGTTGCACAGTCTAGCTCCGCAATACTGAGCTTATGGTGGATAAATATTTTCTCTTGATGATTTAAAGACCTTTAATTAAAATTTGAGGCAAGGTGCCCTTCCATTTTAGATCGCTAATTATTTTAATTGAAAGCAATGATAGTCAAGTTGGTAGAACGCTCGCCTAGGTAAAATAGGGTCGCAGGTTCAAACACCTCTGGGATTTATGGAATCTCATTTTCAACCACGATTCCTCCGAACGAGGCCGAACGAACCTGCATTCCTGAGAGAAGCCCTCAACGAAAGACGTGTGCAGTCCGCAAAACGGCCTCAGCCCGTGTGGGGACTATGGCCTTATCCCCTCGCTTTGAACGGAGGCCCGTGCCCAACAGTGGGATATTAAAAAGGGCTCTTTGTTAGTTTGAGGCAAGATGTCGCCATCCTTAGTTTGAGGCTATGTCTATGATGACTTAACACCACAGACTTAACAACGAAATCATCATAGACGCCACATCATCGGGCATTCACATCTGCAGTTACAAATCATTACACCCGGACACATGTTCTGTGTACTATTCAACTTGCACCCAAGGCCCACACCTCCCCGGCGTCAGGCTATCTGCGGGCTTGCGATTAATCAAGCGCCCATCGTCGGCAGGTGAAGAATGGCTCGCGTGCTGCCCGCGGGCCTCGATTACAGATTGTTCCGCTACACCGAGAATAGACGAGATTGTGCAGTGCGCCTATAGTTGTAGTGCAATTCGAATTATTCGATTGAAACCAGATTTTTAGTATCTATTGGTGCGTACTTATAATAAGGTTGCAACTTGGTTGTTTCTGTATATTACGACATCCTATACATATAAATAAAATTGAAGTGTCTGTTTGTAATATTAAAATAACCGCTTTTTACTAAGTGCATTTGGACGTATACACGTTACCTATACCGAAACAATTTTTATTTAAATATTTGTCTGTCTGTTTGTCTGTCCGTCTGTCTGTCTGTCTGTCTGTCCGTCTGTCTGTCTGTCTGTCTGTCTGTTTGTTCCGGCTAATCTCTGAAATGGCTGGACCGATTTTGACGGGACTTTTACTGGCAGATAGCTGATATAACAAGGAGTAACTTAGGCTACTTTTATTTTAGAAAAAAAAAATAGGATCTCACGAAAAAAAATTAAAACCAATGTTGCAGCGCAGCGCCTGATTAAGTTTGATAGCAACAACCTGCAATGCGTCCCGCGGGCTCAGAATGGGCGAGCAGGCTGTTGTCAACGGTTGTCTTTGATAAATACCACGCGGACGAAGTCGCGGGCAACAGCTAGTTCAATATAAAAAAGACGTAGCAGATTTTTTTCATAAAGAGGCCGAATTAGATTTTTTTATGTTTTGTGTGTTCCCTGTTCGCGCATCACGATAAATCTACCGCACGGATTTTGATAAAACTTGGCATTGTGCTTTTAGGTAAAAAAATATATAAAGCCGCCGAAACGTCGGCAACGTAAAAACATAAACTAAACACGATAAAATCCGTAAATTAGTTTTATTGCAAGTTAAAATAAATGGTAAAAACTAAATCATGTTTTTTTTTTTGTTTCAGATAATCTACATACACACCACGTCTGTTGGCGTTGGATCATTGAAGAACATCCATAAAAAAAAATCATTGTCTCTTATAGAGGGATCGTGGAAATTGAAGAGGTTTTAGGACAATAGGGTGATGACACACTTGTTCTGTCCGCGGCGAGGGCCTTGGCGGTCTGGTCGGTGTGTACACTATCTTACTGGCCTGCTAAGTCCCAAGCCGAGGACGGTAAAATCATCAAATGAAAACTGCATGCTCCCTAATGACGTCATCTGTACTTTACTACAACATGCAATGCCTTGATATAAGTAATAAATAAATAAATATCGCCATACGAACACACCAACTATACGGTCCCACATTAAGCAACGCTTGTGTTATGGGTACCGTACAATGGACTGAGGGCGAACCCAGTATTATAATACCTAGATACATATTAAACATCCATGACTCGGGTAAAAACATTCGTGCTCATCACACAAAGCTTGTCGCTACCAGGATTCGAACCCGGGACCCCCGGCGCAGAAAACAGAGTCACTACCACTGCGCTAATCAGGCCGTCCAAAGTACGAAATAAGACAGTCTTAGGCCTCAGCCTCGAATTTAGCGGGCAGCGGGGCGGCGGCGGCGGCGGCGCGGGAGCGGCAGGATCTTATGCGTAAAATCAAATGGACCGGTTCTCGAAAACAGCGGCGCGGGGGCGGCCAACGAGCTCCGCTCCCGCGCCGCAGCCGCCGCCGCCCCGCTGCCCGCTAAATTCGAGGCTGAGGCCTAACGGCTATTCTCCCTAATGAAGCCACCGTGTGAGGTGACCACTCACCGTAGCCGTGTCATGAACTCGTGATCCGCGAACAATGGTGCGCAAGCGCACGTCGCGGCGACATGAAAGAGGCGCGGATCAGTTGACCGCTCTTAATTAACCGGAGACGTCGTATCGAACTATTAGCGGAGGTTTGTGCTGCTGCTACTGCTCGTATGAATTTAGTTATCATTAAACATTAAGCGACCGTAGAAATATGTTAATTTTATTTCGTTTTAGTAATTAATTATTTTATACAATTGTATTGTTTAAATGTTGTATAAATTTACTTATATTATAATAACATGTGAGTATTAAAATGTATGTAAAGCAATGTAAAAGCAGTGATAGCCAAGTTGGTATAACGCTTGCCTCGGCAACGAGGATCGCAGGTTTAAACCCGGCTCGCACCTCTGGGATTTCTAGATTTCATATGCGGATCTCATTTTCAACCATAATTATCACTTGCTAAATGGTGAAGGAAAATATCGTGAATGAAAATATCCTGTATGTCTGAGAGAACCCAGCGTGATGGACTATGGCCTAATCGCCCTCGCATTGAGGGGAGTTCCGTGCCCAGAAGTGGGACATTAAAAAAAGGACTGGTATTATTTGATTATTATGGTATTTTGTGATTTTGTAACACATTTGTAATGTAGCAGTATTTGAGTTGCAGTGCATGTGTATGTCGCCGTAGAGCTGGGGTTTCAAAGCGGCATGTGCCTTCTGTCATGCAATGCCCTTGGAAATCCCAAACGTGCTGGCGACGACCACCGACCACACTTAACCATAACAACCCAAGGACGAATCTCGCGTGCACAAGTAGACCCGAAATATTAAGCCTTATGTATGGCCTAACTTGCCAATATGTAGGGACGATTTGTAGGGTTCCCACTAATTGGTATATACATGACTAAAAAACTTACCTCTTGACACGCCAATTTGTCCCAAAAATCGGCCTGACAGATTGGGTGTCAAGTTGGGCCGTTCTTAGATGCTTTAAGTATGTATTTTTTGTCTGATGTCTGTTACCTATAAAATTGTTGCATTTTTGTTTAAACAAAGCGTCAAAATGTGTCTAAGTAAGTAAAAACAGTAGGGCAAGCAGGAACTTCTAATGTAATCTTATCGACATCGATAAACATGCTGTCACTGTCATACTTATTTATGAAATCTGTGGTGTGAGAGATTGAATACGTTACGTTACCGAGTGACAGCATGTTTTCTCGATGACGTAACATTAAATTTAAAATCCTTGCTTACTCTAATTTCATAGTTTGACATAAAGATCCAAAATATACCTAATGATTTGGTCCATATTTACATTAGTTACCAGTGGTTCTGCAAGTTTCCGCTAGAGGCGCTACTGACACGTACAGAAGATTCGAAGTCCTCCGGCACCGGTGTTGAAAATAATTTGTCACTTTAGTGAACACCAATGAAGAAGAAAAAGAAAATAAAACAACAAAGCTACAATTAGTCAATCTTATTTATTTTACATAGTGTAGCCACACGTCCCGGGATAACTGGACGTACCCCGGTCACCCTTAGTCCCAACTCTCGCTTTCCTTGAAAGCCGTCACACACGTCGACTTGGCTTCGACATCGAACTTCTCTATCACACCCTTTTTCTTATTCTGTGTCTCACTCGACTCGCTGTCGGTTTTCCGCCGGCGGTTCGTCTCCGCTTCGGGCCGCTTTCGGTTGCCTTCGGATTGGGATCGGATGGGCTTTTTTTTTTTCTGTTCGACCTCATCCTCGAGTCCTTCGTCCTGTATTTTAAATAATTCAAAATTAGATTTCCTCACGTGACCATGGTTGCTGTGAAGCAGCCGAAACGTCGGGAACGAAAAAACATAATATACACAAGTTATAATCTGTAAAATTAATTTTATTTAAATTCAGAATAATGACAGTTAGCTTCAACCTGACAGTATGTAACTAATTACGACTTGAAACTGAAAAGGTTATTTTCTTTGTGAAGTAAAGATAAACTAAATAAAACTAAATTTGGCGTTTGCTTATGACTTTATATTTAGGGTGTACGTTCTGGGTGTTTTTTCCAAAAGGATAGGTACAGCAGCAAATTTAAATTTGGGACCCATTTAAGGTTAAATATCGTATATCAAACGTATACCTTAAAAGCTACTATTTCAGTATGCAAGTTTGTAGTGTTGATAACGCGTCTTACACGAAGGTAACTAGGCAATTGCTCTCGGACATTGAACTTTTGACCCTATTGTATTATGAGTGTCAAATAACATAAGTACATATAATTTGGAAATAGGTCCCAAATTAAAGTTCGCGACCGTGCTTTAAGAAATCTTAATTGGGGACCACTAATTCCGACTATGAATTTCTAATCTAATCTATCAGCCGATAG
Source organism: Pheosia tremula (assembly GCA_905333125.1). NCBI lineage: Eukaryota > Metazoa > Arthropoda > Insecta > Lepidoptera > Notodontidae > Pheosia > Pheosia tremula. The sequence goes on from HG995406.1 coordinate 1,728,637, forward strand.
ACGTCCACTACTGGACACAGGCCTCCCCCAACGAATTCCACACATCACGGTCCTCCGCCACTCGCATCCACCGGCTTCCTGCGACGCGTGTGATATCATCGGTCCACCTTGTGGGGGGCCGTCCTACACTTCGTACTCCGATTCGTAGTCGCCATCCTAGAACCATTCTGCCCCAACGGTCATCGGTTCTGCGAGCTATGTGCCCTGCCCACTGCCACTTCAACTTGGATTTTTTTTTGAGTTATGACGGTTACACCAGTTAGATTCTAGATTCTATCGCGTAGTGAAACCTCGAGCATAGCTCTCTCCATTGCGCGTTGAGCGACCACGTCTCGGCACCATATTTGACCCTTATCAAGTGGTTGCCATCGCGTGAGGTAAAAATAAACTGGAAAATAATTCTATCATGGAACTTACCTCATAAATATCAGAAGATTTTCTCTTCCTAGCCTGCGGGGCCTGCGTGTGCGCCGGCGGAGCCGACTCGCTGTTGGCGCGCGCGCGCGGCACCTTCTCTGGCAACCGTTGCGCTTGCGCACCTTTCGCAGTCACGTTGTTGTTTGACACTGGTAATTGTAGAATATTAATGAGACAGGAAGGTATACTCGTACGAACATAATAAAGAAGATCGATGACTAGGGAATCGAACCAGAGGTTTTATGTTGTTGATCCTTAGGTCACGAAACCGACAATGAAAAGCATTTATTTTTGGTTTTGAATGCATGTTGTAAAACATACCTGGCCTCGGTTTCGACTCGGGTGTGTTTCTGAAAAAAAAAACATTATTTATAAGTTAGCGCAGGCCATATTATGTTCCTCTTGGGATTTTGATTAATTTCACGCGAGTACTAAATCAAAAATTTACGCGTCGATGCATTTCTTAACGGTACTGTACTTAGTGATTTTACTATACGCTTTAAATAGCGTTAGCTAAGCTATCAAAAAGAAATATAAAACCTAGTCTATAAATTGTACGCGGACACCAAAAAGTATAAAACCAACAAAGAAGTCTACACCGAAAAAACATAGCATTCAAACAAAAAAAAGAGTCGTAAAGGTTTTGAAATTACTTCCAAAATCGAAAAGAGTCCAAAAAGTACAATACGCTACGGCGCGAAAACCGCAATTTGAAAATGGTACGAATAAAATTGTAGTTCAAAAAAATAGAACACTATTTTTTTTAGGCTACAACGCTGGGTAAGCAAAGGTACGAGACATGGGACGTGTCGGTGTTGGATTTAATTGGTCGAGCGCATCCGCTAATTGTGTGTGAGGTACCCCGCGACACTAGCGCCGCACATTCACCTGTCCGAGGAACACGACAGCGCCGAGCCAAATTACTCGAACGCGGTCACGACACGGACCGTTTTTTTTGTATTCAATTTCTGTTCAACAGTTTGTCCATTGCTGGCAAATAGTTAAATGCAGACGCTGAGTCAGTTTAAAGGAGACAATTTATTTAAAAACCACAGCACGGTGGCAGGTACAACTCGATGTATAACAGTCGGAGCCGCAAGTACCGCTATGCTACGAAACAAAAAATATAAAATTGCTCTCTATGTTCTCGATTTATTTCTAAAGCTCGTCGCCGGAGATAGATTGGCTTTTTACAATAAAAATATTATACCGTTGAAATAAATCAATTATAAAGGCGGCAAAACGTGGCGATGGGTAAAAACGTTCATTTGCAGGATAAACAACTCCGGTTTCTAAGGCAGGTATTACACTAGCGATTGCTGAGATCGATCAACAATTTATTGACAAAAACGTCACGAGCACGCAACGCTCACGTTACGAGCTGTTTCCTCTAACTACACGTTCGAGTTCGCTCAATCAACATTCAACCATTCGTGGTGTGTAACCAGCTTTAGGCCAGCGATGTATATGCGATCTAATTATCTAACTATATCCGAATCGTGCGGCGTTGTGGGACAACTCTTACTGTCCCCACCCTTGTTTAAAAATCGAACATCCTGCAATTTGAATTAACGCAAAAACGTTAATAAGTTAGTCCAGAATCCAGAGTAGGGGGTTATATATTTCCTTCAAAAATGAAAAATATATATCGCCAGACAAACGCACCAACTATACGGTCCCAAACTAAGCAACGCTTATATACCATACAGTGGACTGAGGCCGAACTCAGTATATATTACTTATATAGATATTAAACTCGGGTACAAAAACTCGTTTTCATCACACAAAGTTTGTCCCTACCAGGATTACTCGGCACAGAATGCAGAGTCACTACCAACTGCGCTAATCAGCACTATTTATAACTCAAGAATGGGCGGTACGATTTTTATGACCTTTGATTTTTTCAATATGTCTCCGCCCTGAATAGCAGAATAACCATTAACACATGGGGAAAAGTCACATTTGATTCTGAAGCGGTACGAAGTTACGGAGTCTGAGGTTTAGCTTTATTTAAATTACACTTTGTACTGACTTTCTAACTGTTAACATTAGCAAATATTCATTCATAAAATGGACCAACATGATTGAGCTGTAAATTACTCGCACAATAACACGCTCACAGACCAACGTGTAAGCTTAAACTGGTAGCTATTACATTGCTCTATTTCAATTCAACCAATGTTAACACAGAATTGTTATTTATATATTATACAACAGAGTTAAAGCCATGTTAAAGCTCACTTCGGCAGTTCGTCCATCAAAGCGTGCCCGTATATGGGAGTCGGCGCGCCGCCGATCAAATGCCGACAACGTTTGATTGACTTATAACTTTATATTTTTTGCTAAAAACACTCGCTAATAAGCTGTATTCCCGTCATTAATGTTATAGTTAAGACGTGCGGTGGAAGAACGAGTGGGAATTTTAAAAATATTTATTTCAAAATGTTTTAATAAATAAGTTTAATAAATATAAAATCGAATAGAAAATGAGAAAAGCTGTAGCTATATTAACTGTTATTATGGATAACAAACTGATGCTTGCCTGAAATAGATATATACAAAAACCAACAGCTGTCAATGACTTATTTCTGCTGGAACCTCAAATCTTGACGTGTAAGTGTAGGGGTAGCCTGAACCTATGTCTTATTTTTTTTTAATAAAAAAAAAACAATTATGTATATACCTACCACCGATTCCATCAAAGACTACTCATAATCATAGATCAAATCAACATATCACAGAGTAAATACCTATAAAAATCCAAGTCAAACATTTTTAAAAATGACAGAGGGATTCAGAGAGACTTACTGTAAAAATCCAAAAGTTATGCATCAATTTATTAAGAAAAGCTCATTATACTCGTATATGTTGCCATAGGTGAAACCAAAGAATAATTATTCGTTATAAAATACGGTAAATCATAAAATAATTAAACCCAGTTTCCAATAAACAACACAACATCTGACAACTGAAAATACACGAACCAAGCTCTCATTAGGACACGGATGCGCGCGCGCAGACGCAACATGTGCACGCGCTGACGTGCGTTAGACAGCACCACGCGTTTGTTTTCTGACGAGTACCTTCATCATTCTAACGACATTCCCTTAGCCAGATGTCAATCGTCGATTTGGGACGATACATCGCTGCCATTCCTTCGTATGAGATCGTTATTTGTTGAATGTGAACACAATTTGAGCGAATGTTACTTTAGAAAATAGCTACGGCTTATGAAAGTCAAATACAAAACATACTTGAGTCTTAACAGATAGTTTACAACAATAAAATCAGTTGTATTGATTATAGAGTAAAATTGTTAGGCAGGTAAATTTTTCGTCCAAATTCTAAGTATAAACTTAATTGATTTTTTATATTTACGCGAATACTACAAATTCAAATAAAACTAAACTATGTCAAACAATGACACTAGGACGTCAAACACCTCAGTCCTCCCGTGACCATGGTTGCTGTAAAGCAGGCAAAACGTCGGGAACGTAAAAAACTAATAATAAACGCGATAAATCCGTAAGATTAGTTTTATTTCAATAGAAACCTAATTGTTACTCTTTTAACAGCAACCATGGTCACGGGAGGACTGACTTCCCTCCCGTAACCATAGTTGCTGTAAATCAGCCGAAACGTCGTCGGTAACGGAAAAAAAACATAATATAAACGCGAAAAAATCCTTAAAATTAATTATATTTCTGTGTAGTATTCGCGTAAATATAAGAAATCAGTTTTGTTCATGTTCGTCACATCAATCGAATATTCGGCCGAATATCGAAAATATAAAATGTTGGCGAAATCCGAATAATTACCGAATATTCGGTGCATCTCATTCCTATCTGAAGGCCAACATAACAACAATTTCCCTTACACAATTTCCCGCAAAACTATGGTTACTAAGTATTCTGCTCCGATAATCGGCTTTCACATGATTGTCCCTTGTTAGACACTTTCATAACATGCGCCTGAGTTTTTAAACCGGCCGGACCTGTAGCGGGCGCTTAGCGTGCCCTAAGTTTAATGTTAATAGAATGCGTCTTACAACGATGGCTGATTATGTTGCGGCTTAATCGCTTAGATGAAACTATTCGGTCGGTTTGCGAGCTCATCTGACTAGCTCTGAACGCAGTCTCTCCGTCAGGGTTGCCAATGATTTTTTTAACCCGCGATTTGCCTACTTCTAGGGAAACGCCGTATTTTTATGTAAAGAAATCAAGGGTCAGTCGTAGCCATAGTTGCCGTAGCATTGGCAACACTACCGCGTTGATATAATAGAGTTATTTGACGAGGTATATTATTATGAGGTATATTATTTTATGCATAATTTAATATAATCAGTTCTACGATCACTAATTGTGACACCATTTTCTAATTAAAATTTTAAGAATAACAGGAAAAATTGTGAATGTATTACACCTATAAGTTTTCGGACTGTAACCGCACTAGTTAGTTTTAATCATCGCTAATTTAGCTTGCAAGTGAATTGTTGGTACGCAAAGCGTATACAGGGTATTGTCGTAAATCCTGCACGGCCAGCGCCGCGCGTAGCGGCGCGTGCGTGCGCGCACGCGTTCCGCCGCCGTTTCGAGCGCCATTAACGCGAGCACCGGCTAATCGCCATTTAGCGGAATGCTATTTACAGACAGTGCGATGTAATTGACACTCGAATAAACTGCTACGGATGCAGCGATTACTTTCAAAAACGAAAGTTGTCGACAACAGTTGAACTGTCAACTATAGTCAACTGTTGTCGACTATGATTTTTTTCTACTACAAGTCTACATGTAACCTCACAGCAGAAGAGAATACTTTCGATAATACGATAGAAAATACTAAGATATTTTTGTGTGCTATTATATGACCCTTATTATAGGAATGTATACCAAGCTCTTTCGTACAACGTATACATTGACTTTCTTGCCGTCCCTTCTCAGTGGAACCACGATTCTGACTATTGCATAAGCACTTTTTTTGGACCACATGTTTTTTATTTTATGTAATAGAGTGTACCGTGACACAGCTATTTTCCAATGGTTATCGTTAAAAAGAGGTTTTTTTAACTACCGAGAGTTCTTCCAACGCATACAAAAAGTAGTCTAGCTGTAAAGCCAGTATCTCTACAATAAAATTCCACCATAATCGATTTTTAATTTACATATTGAATTAAACCTACAGCAACAATCGATTCTGAATCAATTACTCGTTAAACATAATAGTCACTAACACAAAAAGCGAAGCTCTAAATGAAGTCCGCAATAACGATCGGTGTCACATTCCCAGCGAGCGATTTGATCCAACCCTGGCTTATCGATTCTCGGAATCGATATTTATAACGATGTTTGTATTCTTCCGATTTGTTTTCACTGGCGATAATTAGAGGGATGGGAGCAGTTATTTTTCTCGTTAAGTTAATAAGTTGTTAGATATTATGTACAGATAAAATATCGCCATAAAGTCGTCTATTCCGTTAGCAACGTTGATCCCTCATCTTTGGTAAATTGACAAGACAATTAAAAAAAAACACTTTTGCACTTCACAAACGAAAATGTATGTTACATATCATAAAACCTGTGTGTGTTTTTAGTATGAGTATAGCACGTCAAGTGCGAGACTGTTCATATGCTAACTGCATACTTTATAGTCTCCCGTATTTGGACATTTTCTATGCAAAATTGAATGTTTTAAATACCGCCCGCTTGAGACGCTGTTCAATTCTCCATACAAAACGTCTAAAAACGATAGACTATAACGTATGCGGTTAGCTTACGAATAATTTCGCACTTGACGAACAGTACAGTGGATCATACTGTGGCGCCCTGTCCGCCACCATTTATTTAGTGTGTCAACATTTGTATTTAGGAGGAAATAGAATAGAGATGTGGCAACACACACAAATTGTGAAAGTACTAAAACTGGTGTTAATTATTATGTTTATATGATTTATGTGATTTTATGGAATTATATGTGATCCTAAAAACCAAGAAACCCCACAATACTGTTGTCTGTAAGTTTACCTAAAGATCGCGGAAAAACGAATAACCTACTACAGGAATAGCCCAAGAAATGGAGTTTGGGTTAACATACACCACGTTAAATCCTCGAAATTCACACAGACTGGACTTCTAGTCAATAGTACAGACAGATAGATGTCCATAGTACCTCTCTAGTAGTCACCATAAAGCTGGGTTTACACTCCAGCCTGACGGTCCGGACTAGTAAACCTATCAAATGTAACCCTATACAAAATGTACGTTTAGGGGCTCACCTTGTTCTGAGCGTTTATGCTTAGTCTTTAAATCGCTACTAGTATTTATTAGCCGTGTCTCGCACCCAAGAGGACACGGACCAGGCTAGGGTAAATCACCTGTTACGACTGCCATGCTCGGCTTACATGGCGCGACCCTGTTGCGGACCTTAATTGGTGGACATAACAAACGCTTGAAATGGTAACATGTTTAAAATGAGAAAGAGGAACAATAAAAGGCGTGAATCGCGCGGAATAGTCCCGATGCGAACAATATAAGGAAGATATTGTACCCTGCATACTAAAAAGTCCACCTAGATAGTCTAACTAAATAGCGCGATTGTAACGTGTTAGCGACAGCAGGTGGGCGAGTATGGAGGTGTAAGATATTTTTTTTGGAGCGGTGGCAATTCAAATGTTTTGTACTTGCATTGACACTGATTCCAAATAACAGAAAACTATTTGTAGGTTCTAAGTGTTAAAAGAATTTTGAAGTCCATTTTTAGTTTTCTTGTATAAAAATAATTTCAAAAGCTGTACCTACTAATATTTTCCACATCCGATTAGGCCGAGATTAGGCCGTCACAATTGGTGCCGATATATACTGAGTATGTATGTACGTAAGTACGAATATTCTGAATGATCCGCGGCATGTAAGCCGCGCGCCCACTAACAAGGCGCGCTAATCGCGCGTGTCCGAGCGACACATCGCTTGTGTCGCGCGTCGCGTGCTCGCGCTCGATCAGCGCGCGTGGCGTGCGCGCTTAAATCTTACATTTAACATTGTTAACACGACTTTTTTGCCGAGTGCCTAGTAGATGCGCATCTACGCTTTCGACTCGCAAACGTCTTGTTAAGAATTAGATGTACGAGATTCATCCGTTTGAACACAGAATCACTTTTTTGTTATTGTGTTGAATCAATTATAATTCATAAAAAGGAAATTATACCACTAACTAATGCACTAGATGGAATTTTTCTCCACTTTTACAGTCATTGGCATAAATTCCCATTCAATCAGACTCTCCAGTTGACCTATCTATTTAATTAATTTTCACTGTACCACGTAAGGCCTACCCAAACTATTTCAATGACTTTTCGTGACAACATTTTAATCTGCATCTGATTATAAATTACTAAGTTGTTCCGTAAGCGTAAGCGAATACGTGCGCACAAATCAAAATCATTTCTTAGCGAGCACCTGACTCAACGCCGGCGTCACGCTAAGAGGAACATGCATACCAAATTTCAAGTCTGCAGGTCTAATAGTTACATAGTAGGCTACACTTTTGTACTGAAATAGACTGCCGCTTCGCTTCGCGGAGAATTGCATATTATTTGGGGTCCCGACACTCGTGACAGATAGTTTCTCGACTAACATCTTAAAGGAGTTCGGTGTTGCTGGCTTCTTTAATTATCGATCAATCTAGCCTCTTCCCCCATTTGTTTGAAATTAGTTATTCTTATATGCACATCCCAAGTTTTTGAAGGACCTATCGACTAAGTCGCGTGTGGACGTACATACTTCAAACTATACATCAACATGCCTCGTTTGCACCGACCAAGCCGGTGGACCGGCCATTAGCGAAACATAATTCGTAAATATTTACTTCAATTTAACCGCCATCTTACTACTTTCCTAACCCCATGACCGCGCGGTAATTGACGAGTTGACGAGACGGCACCCCAAAGCGGTCCCAAATACGCGACAATACTAGCCGGACACGTCGCTCAGTATAATTGGCTATTAGCTAATGAGATCACACGATAGGTCGCCGTCGCAAAGCGATGTCGCGGTGGTTAGGTGCCGTGACAGCGGGCAGCCGACACGAGAGCGATCCAGATCGTACGTCGAGATACGACGTGCTAACGTCCGATACGGTAATACCAAAGATAGTATCAACAAACATCAATTTTTAACTGGGTCTTGTAGAGTAGCAGGAGCATGTGCAGTTGTTTACAGGGGCAGTCGCGTGTGTGTTCTACGAATTAAATTGCCAGCAACTTTGGACAGGTACTAATGTTTTTTTTTAGTACGTACAACTCTCCGTAAAAAGGGCAAATTGTACATGACTTTCAACAAGTTTCGCAACATCAAGGAAATGTTTTAGTAAGAAACATATTGCATCAGTCCATATTACATAACAATTACCATATCAATATATATGATAGATAGATACGAGTAATAGTCGGGACATGTCGTATAGGGAAAAGAAAGAGGCTGCTCTTGATAAAGACAAGTGATAAGAGCCTCATCAGACATAAATTTAACTAATAAATAAATATAGCCAGACGATCACACCAACTATATGGTCCCACACTAAGCAACGCTTGTATTATAGGTACCGTACAATGGACTGCGGGCTAACCCAGAATATATTACTAAGATATTAAACATCCATGACATGGGTACAGACATTCGTGCTCATCACACAAAGTTAGCCCCTACCGGGATTGGAACCCGAGACCTTCGGCACAGAAAGCAGGGTCACTACCAATTGCGCTAATCTTGGCCGTCAAAGTCAAACAAAGGCAATTGATTGCTGTTCGCAATATGTAATGTTGTTAACAAAACCTTGCACAACGATATATCTAAGCGATAAATTTACCGCCATATGCGTACATTACATTCTCATTTCTAAAGCTTAACATACACTAAGGGCACGGTAACACGTGGGTCGTTACACGGGGAGGGACCGCGATTAATCCCGGGCGTCGTCGGGTGGCACCATTAATACCACGTCGGGGTACAAAACGGGTGTGCAACCAACTATATACCTAGAGGCACGTTTTGTCATTGGCTCTTTGTTTTCACAAATGGACTGTCATGAGTTCTGTTGAAACGCCTAGTGGTTAAAAGGGCCACCTTCGTAAGCAAGAGATTCCAAATACCTCGATTAAAGTATTGACGTCGGAAGCATACACCAGCCGTAAGTGATCTTTTAAGGGTGCCTTTTATGTTTGGAACACTGAAAGTTGTAAAAATACTGCAGTACTACAGAAACCATTCGGATGAAATTAGATAACGGGTAAGGCAATCGTCCTTAATCAGGACGTCCTGAATTAGGTTATTAATATTGCCCTATAAATTGTCAAATATCCTCCGATTAATAGGATCTGATCGGAAGGTGTGGATCCACCTAAACTCTACACAAAACGGTCCGAGATATTATTTTCGTTTTTAAGTATTTAGCGATTAATAAACATAGCTAGCCCTGAATAATAACATTTTATTAGACTTCAAATATAATCGTGATTTCCCATAAGCAGCACATATCAATGGCGTTTGTATCAATATTACCATGCAGCCACCATCACGATCTATTAAATCACGTACAATGCACCGCCGCGGCGGCTATCGGCGCGGGCGCGAACGACCCAGTTCGCGGCGCGTGCGCAGCCCGCCATAGATCAACAGATTAACACACCAGACCGCCCGTTGACTGTGCGTAGTAAATTAGGATTTTAGAAAACATTAGAATGAGAAATGTTGATAAAAGAATGAGGCTTAGTCACGGTGACAGATAGAGTTGAGATAGTTCCACATTAAATTATTGTAGCATTTGCTTTCATGAAATAAAAGGAATAGTGGTGATATAACCAAGTATACGACATAAATCTTGCGACGCATAACGCAATAAGCCATCTTTTATGGCTACACTGTAACTAAGATCTAAGACATCTAAGGCAATAATACGGTGACGGAAAATCAGCGCGCGAAATTCTATACTCCATCGCGGTACAAGCTATATTTACGTAGCGTCACGATAACGTAGGCATCTTTTTTTTTCTAATGGCCTTTTTCCATTGAGTCAGGCTCAACGCGATTCTGCCAATGTCAACGTAGTGGCGAATACACGATGGAGATTACTTGATCGGTTTTACTTTTGGCTTATTAGTTTCTGTTGAGATTGGCCGGTTAGTGTAGTGGAAAGTACCTAAAACAACACATGATAGTAGGCATCTTAAGTCCCGCTCAAGCCACAGCTTTATGAATGGGAATGACAGTGACAGCACGCTTTCCTGATAACAGAGGTTTTAGGAGTTCCTGCTTATTCTACTGGGCGAACAAAACGCCGTTAAAAATCGAGAACAACATTGCATGCGCTGCCTCGGAATTAAGTAATATACCTACCCAGTAGGTAGGTAGTATATTTGGGACCGTACAGGGACAGTACAGTCTGGCGATATTACTCTTATTACTGTACGTTGAGCGCGGTGCGGCGTGACTCAGACGGGCGGCGGATAAGATCGGCACGAGCGATGAACGCGACTGTTTACGAGCTGACGCGCTCCACAGATGCTTATGTACCACTAGAGAACACTGTTATGTTATCACTGTTATGTAAGTGTACAGGATGTGACATAGAGAGCGAATAGTCGCGTGTAGGGGCGGTGCCGCGGCGGTGCGGGCGCCAGGGAGGCTAGATGTTGAACCGGGGCTGATTACGGCCGAATTGCAAAAGCACAACCTGTCTTTTTGCGGAAGTTGAACAGTGAAGGTCTCAAATTTGCTTTATTTCTTGGAAAGATGTGTCTCTTCAATATATGTGTCCGGATTCAGTCCATAGACCAACAAACTGGTCCAGTGTGAGTCGGCGGACATCGCACGTCCTTAGAGGCCGGCCTCTCAGACATGCAGGATTCTTCACGATGTTTTCTCTCACCGTTAAGATACCACGTGATAATCATGGTTGAAAATAAGATTCGCACATGAAATCCGTTGGACTGGGGGCGATTCCAATATATAAGTACTTATTCATATTAATTGTCCATGAGTCCGGTACAAACATTCGTGTTCATCACACAAAGTTTTCCCCGCCGGGATTGAAACCCTTAATTGGTCCAGAAAGTAGGGTCACTACCAACTGTGCCAATAGGGTTATCAAATACTTTTCATATTCATTAGGAATTCTGTCTCTGCCTGGGGTCCTATTCGAAGCATACGTGCTTTGATCCTGTGGCTCTTGTTTCCAAAACGTACGTTCTTGAAACTTGGCTATCACACTGTTGCTAAGTATTTTAAAAAGACTCAAATAGAATGCGGTAACCTTAATAATACCATAAAAGGATAAAATATTATTCGACAAATGGTCACGGTGGGCGGCTTAAAGCTACCGGTGATGGTCCGTGGGCGAGAATCTCCGAATCTTGGCTTGTACTTGTGTGGCGCATGCAAAACAGACGCATAAGAATATTTATGAACTGCGAATGTTAACGTGATTTATCGAGACGCCACATTAGTTTGGTTTGGTTTGACTTCAACTGTAGTTCGATTCTCGCTTGGTCAAATTTCGCAAATAATTTCGGACTAGGATCGCCCCCAGACTATTGTATTCATAACACAGGCGAAGCTTAGTTTTGGACGATACAGTCTATGTGTCCGTCTACAGATATATATTATTTGTATCCGAAACTGCGTCGCTGTTAGGTTGGTTCGAGTTGGTCATTTAATTTTTCTGTTATGCAACCAGCCTTTTTTTCCTTGGGGAACTCTTCATGGATACCCCGCGAGCTCCGGGGAGGCAAACGGGTTATGTCGGACTCTTACCGACTAAGACCCCACCGTGGTCCTTCTCCTGCCTTGTGAGGGGGGGCACGGGATTCGCGCCTTAGCCTCCCCAGCTAAGCTAAAGCTTGTGCTAGGAGTAGGCTCAAATCAATAGCACGGCTAAGGTTGGGATCAAACCCGAAACCTCTCGTTTACAGGAACAACCGCTCTAACCACCAATCTATTGACGCTTACAGTACTTTGTTTAGTAAATTAATGTACTTTAATATTATAGTCCCCGTCGTCCGGTATGTAAATAGTCCGGTGCGCTGCGCAAGCGCATTTAAATGCAAGATGGCGGAAGCGCGCACGCGAGGTCGCGGGGTCGCCACTATCGCCACGCGCCATTGTACCGCGCTACCGAGTACAGTGGCTATCCGGTAGCTCAAAACGTGGATAATACGGGAATTAAATTGTGACTTATAGCTTACTACCGTCGAACCGAACAAACGCGACGGATCGATATGTCAACATGTTCATGCTAGATTTACGATTGTCTAAATTATATAACATTCTTCATGTTTATATTTTATGAAGCACGGAGTCAGTTTTTCTCAGTGTACGTATGCAAATAATCATGTCGATCCTTTGATCTATGAAAAATTAAAACAAATCTATCGGGTCCCACGGGAACCATACACCATACACATTGCCTATGTGCTATTCCAGACTATAATCTATCTCTGTGCCAAATTTCGTCCAGATCCGTTCAGCCGTACTGGCGTGATTGAGTAACAAACATCCATCCATCCAAACTTTCACATTTATAATATTAGTGGGATTAGTGGGATAGTGGGATTATGCTGGAAAGATTAGAAATCAGAATGGTCGCAGCGTTGTTCGGCACGTTTATGAAACTGATCAAGTCTAGCCAAAGCATGTGTTTACCTAAGCGGGAAAAGTTAAGCTAGGATTCCGTATGGAATTCTACCATCAATGACAGCCTCCAAATTCTGACCACTGAGCTAACCTTACGTTACTGGCGGCCAGCTAATTGAGGGGCAGCTGCTTCGTGTATTTATTGGTAATCAGCGAGCTTAGACAGGCGTAGCTAGTCTTGCTCAAAGTGTGGGTCTTGCATTTTAACAGATTTTAAAAACTCTGCGACTTTTCTGGTGTTAGAAATGCTCAGAAAATATTGTTAGCGGCAGTCCAATTAGAGTGAAGTCGCTCGTATTAGCTTATTAACAACACAATACTTTCCCACAATCACATGAAGGTGTGCTCTCTCTACTGATATCGTCTCACGATCCGCTATACAATGGTCGCGCTACAGCCGAGGCTTAGAACTAGAACCAGACGCAACAATGTGCCGACAACAGTAAGGCATTATTTATGTCTCATTTATTGCGGTCGGTGGGTCGATAGGTTGACCGGATGACGTCACAGTACAGTGGCCCGAGCGTAACCTATCAACATTGCGTTGCGTTAACGTGTTTCGTCCTTCTCACATCTTAGATTTATAATAAAGTATGACGGTGACAACATCATGTTTTCTTGATTATTTGGCATTTTGTGATAATTGACTTTGACAGCATTAAAAAATCGTTTAAACGATACGGGTACGGAGCTATAGCAAACCGAGGAGTTAGATGAGGTATTAGCATCCGAAATTGACTCTTAATGTCGTGCAGGCAATATTCACAAGTCATTACTACTCCCAAATTTCCAGAACTATACAACTTAGAAACTACAGTCTACAATGATTTTTGTGTGCTCTATAAGAATTATTGTTTTTTTTTTAATTCAAGGGTTCGATTTCGATTGAGCGATCAAACTATAGAGTAAAAAGTAGTAATCTACAACTAAATATAATAATAATATCGCCAGACAAACACCAACTGTACGGTCCCAAACTAAGCAACGCTTATATACCCCATTATATAATGTTTGCATAGATATTAAAAATCCATGACATGGGTACAAAAAATCGTTCTCATCACACAGAGTATGTCCCTACCAGGATTGGAACCCGAGGCCTACTCGATTGTCGTAGGCAGAGCTACACAAGCGAGAGCAAAATTCTATAAAAAACAGATTCGTTAACGCTAAGCCTTTTAAGTGTATCTACATTCGCTACGTTCCCATTATAACCTTTCAAATCAAACTTCACCAAAATCTAATAAGTTTTACAACGAGCAAAGCCCAGTCTATTATAGTATGTAGCTGTGGATCCCTAACAGGATTCAATGAGGGGGTCCAAGTGGAATGCCCCAGTCTATTAAGGATGGTAACAGTAAAACAACTTCAGTAAAGTTAAACATTTAATATAAATATAAAAAACGCTAAGCTATTACGACATATAGTATAAAGTAGGCGCGGATACAGAATTTTGTTTACGTGCGAGAGGGACGGGCAATTTCTTATGGGGGGGGCTGGGTTGTGAATTTACACAAGAAAATGTTTTTTATCCATGTGGTACTAACATTTGATTCATGTTAATTGTCCGACAAAAAAATAAATCATGAGCTATTTAAACATTTAAGATATTGGTCAAAAAGGAGGGCTTTGGTCTTGAATCACAGGGGCTATTACACTTACCCCCCCCCCCCCGCCCCCATCCCCGCCCCTCCGTAACCGCGCCTGGTATGAAGTACGTAATAATAAAACCGATTTCGACTCCAAGTAATCTCGAGTGCAATATAGGGATTGCATTTTCTACTAAAATAACTCTCAAGAGCGCATTTAAGTTCGCTCTTAGAGTTGAGGTCGGTTCACTAATACGGCCTCAGACACGTGCGTTTCATCAGTTACAAAATCTATAAATCTATAAAAAACTATATTAGCCCATTACGATAGTTTACAGCTTTCAAACTTATAATAGTGAGCTTTGCTCGAATTTAAAAACCCTTACAGATTCCAGTTATCAACATAATATCAGTTCCGAATAAGATATTATCAGTACTTTTTTTTCTTATTTACCCCGTTTCTTGATTTCTTATATTTACGCGAATAATTACACATTGAAATATAACTCATTTTAAGGATTTTATGGCGTTTACTTTATATTTTTTACGGGAGGCCTGAGGTGTAACTGCTGACCTTCCTTGACCATGGTTGCTGTAAAGCAGCCGAAACGTCGGACACGTAAAAACATAAAATAAACGCGATCAAATCCATAAAATTTGTAATATTTCAATTATTTACCCCATTTTTAGTATTTAAAAACAAACGATGCGTCATCGTTTAATAAAGATCTTTCTTAAACCCGGCACTTTTAAACAATATATTAAAATGATAATTAAAAATAATCTATCTTTATGAGATCCTTATAATAATTAATACTTAAGTATCGTCATTACTTAAAAATCTAAGTAGTCACAATTATATGTAGAATTCGTACGACGTCAATGTTGTACTCTTAAATATGTACTCTTTTTCGTGTATTAGGGGACACGGGTGGCCTACAGTATAGGGACCTGGTACTCCATACAAAGATTTACTACTACACACGCGATATTATAGTATCTGTACACGTGCAAGTGTGTGCGTGAATGATATAGAGATGCGACTTGAGCTTCGGGTGTGAAGGAGACGGCTACGTATTTTCGTCTACAAGTGCGAAGCGACTAGAGGTCCATATTAGCGGGGTCGAAGAGGCTATTCTATACAGGGAGTAAGTGGTACAGTAATGATTACTTTGCGTAAAAGTTATGCCTCTAATAAGATTATAGAAATCAAATATAACGATCAATGGTTATAAAAGCTGTAATTTTAGAGCGCTGAATGTATCGTAAACAACGCGATCACAACACAACGCTTCGCAATCGAATGAGGCTTCAAGGAATGTTCCATATTATTTTTAATACAAAAAGAAATAATCTCAAGATCCTCAGTATGTTCAGTATGCCAGTAGAATGTGTGTACGCCTTATCAAACGACAAACAGTGTAATCACTGGCAGTGGCGGATTTTTATACATTGCCTCACACGTAGAATAGCAACCGGGTTTCATTTATGCATATGCGTCAATGGACATGTCATAACAGACTCTATGACCGTCGTCTGTGAATGCCTTCATTTTTAAAAGAACTTTTACTGGTACATAGAGCCTACTGAGTATCTGTGGCGAAAGATGAACATTGACTTAAGGAAAGCTAGAAAAAGAGGTTTAAATTTTTTTTTACAAAGGTTCAGTACGGAGGGTCTCGGCTTGGGACATGAATGTATGTGGCGTGGACAAACTATACTTGCTAAGTAGCCTAAAGGTAGGTAGGTATCCAAACTTCAATTTCTAAAGGGACTTTAATTTCAGACAGGAATCGTATTATTGGACCCTTCGCCACTGCAATTACCTTGCCGAGTCTAATTTAATATCATATGTTAGTACTCAAGTCACC
The DNA here is from genome assembly GCA_905333125.1 of Pheosia tremula. Lineage (NCBI taxonomy): Eukaryota > Metazoa > Arthropoda > Insecta > Lepidoptera > Notodontidae > Pheosia > Pheosia tremula. Next base: position 1,745,194 of record HG995406.1, read on the forward strand.
GTGAAAATTGCGCACGCGCAGCCAATGTCCAGAATGCGATTACATCAGATAGTTATACCAGTATAAGAAAAACCAACAAATAAATAAAGCAAACGCAAGAACGTATACGAACATGAATTTAAACTTGTCCGCGACCGAGGTCTCGCTCCACTGTTTCGCCATCTGGGGACAGAAACAACACTGCAATACCGACGAAACACTCAATAATGTGTTATCCATTAACATTGTTCCCTTGTAAATTGAACTGTATTACTTCAATTTGAAAGTTTACATTAGAATAACATCTTCACACTGAATTCTTTTATTCCATATTCGAAACTCAATAAATTCGATTAGGCATAACTATTTCCAACACGCTTAGAAAGATGGCGCTAAACAGTATTTGAAGATGCTAGTAAAAATATGGCGATTCACTCTCCATTCAAGTCGGAAACGTGCAATTAGAATTTGCACATACATATTTTTTTATTCACGTAAGCCTACAAAGCAATTAAATATTTGATAAATGATCCTTTAAAATATGATACACAATTGTTGTAACACCTAATATAGTAAACGAAGGCCACAAACGACAGTCGTATTTTTTTTTAATTTTCTACCTACCTCTATGGTATACAAGCGCGAGTTTTTTTTGTATACATTTATAGGCAAGTATTTGATCTCGATCTCACCTGATGTTAAGTGACGATGAGATCTACGATGGAGCATACTTGCCTAGGTAGGAAGGCGGCAGTAGATCGAGACGCTACATTCACTAGGCACATGCAGCGCAACTGATCTGACCCGCCATCCATGAATGGCAACACCGAACATCACGCCGGAACACGGCTAGGCCGCTTGGCGACATGGCTTTGTTCAGTGGATGGTGACTAACCACGGCCGAAGCGTACCACCAGTAGAGTTGTCACCTAGTTGGCACCACCCAGAATCACGTGTCGGGTACTTAATTCTCCTACGGACGAAGGTGACTCGACCCCAAAAAGAGTAGCGTAGCGTAGAGTAAGTAGTAGCGAGTGTTGTGAATGTACGTACCGGATTACTGCAGCTGTTGTTCGCGGTCTTATACTTGACGAAGGGTACTAGCTTGACGCGTTTGTTGTGCGCGAGCGCACGCGTGACGTCACTGGCCTGTTCTCGCCGCGACAGCGCGATCAGCGCCGACGAGCTATCCATGAACTGCACTGTGATCGGCCCTGGGGGGGGGGGGGGACAAAACACTATAATTATTATTCAGCATAGTTTTATGTGTTCGGTTCGGTCTACGACGTTTTTTTTAGATAGATAACACTTTATTGTTCCACCACATAAAATGAATACAAAATTACAAAAACTTAACTTATACAGAGAGTGTCACAATGTTTTTTATTACATTATAGGCAAGTATTTGATCTAGATCTCACCTGATGGTAAGTGACGATGAGATCTACGATGGAGCATACTTGCCTAGAAGGTACCTGTTCACTCTCGACTTGAAAACACCCAGATTATAGTCAACGGGGAACAAAGACTGTAACATGTTCCATTCCTTGGCAGTTCGCACGATGAAAGTAGAAGCAAACCGTTGTAGCAAGTACTAAGCGAACATGTAATAAATCTAATGATTGACATATACACGACATATACGCCTTATAGCGAGCGTCGCGACGCCTTATGGTGAGGGTCGCAATATAAACTACATTAACTGCATCAACTACAATTACTACAAAAACTACTTTGCTAAATTACGAAAGAATTTTGATGATGTAATTAAACCTTCTTTACCTACATTAGACATTACGACACAAAGGAACAATATTTATCTTGAAAAAAAGAAATGCACAGTTTGGCTCCAATTTTCCGCCAGCTACTCACCAAAAGCGCTAAACAGTTGGTTGAGATCATTCCTCTGCCACTCCTCGGGGAACGTCAGGTAGAACACGTGGTCCCTGGAGGGCGTGGCTGTAACAAACATTATCTCATCAATACGATGACATTAACTATGAATATGAAATAAGGCAGTGATAGCCAAGTTGGTAGAACGCTTGCCTCGGTAACGAGAATTGCAGGATCAAACCCCGACTCTCACCTCTGGGAGTTCACGTGCGAATCTCATTTTCAACCCCGATTATCACTCGCTAAACGGTGAGGGAAAACATCGTGAGGAAACCCGCATGTCCGAGAGAACCCCTCGAAAGATGTGTGAAGTCCGCTAACCCGCACTGGGCCAGCGTGGTGGACTGTGGCCTAAGCCCCTCGCATTGAGGGGAGACATAGTCGTCGATGCCAAAAGTGCCCAGCAGGCGGCCGCGTTTCCGCGCTGAAGAGCTGAAGATACTCACGGTCGGGCCCGCTCAGGTTCATGTAAGGTGAGTCCTGGTGGGCGGTCTTGGCGAGGTACAGCTTGTTGATGTAGGGCTGCAGGGGCTGGCGGCGCTGCGGGTCCAGGCGCGGGCCGCGCTGCAGCCGCGCCAGCATCGCCAGGAAGCAGCGGCCCGTGATGAACGCGTCGTAGCCCGCCTCGTGCTCCTTCACCGCGGTGCAGCTGTAGCCGCGCCCGCACACCGACTCTGAGCCGTGACAACCAGACGCGTATACAAGGGGTGGGTCAATGAGTCCCGTTGCCCCTCCAATTATTTTTTAAGGGTTATTTTTTAAGACGGACATACAGAGAATTATTTAGATGTAAGTACTATGCAGGGTTGGGTCACCCTGCATAAAAAAAGGGCATACTAAGCCTGGAACCTGCAGGTATATTATTACATAATATGCTCGCTGAGCTTCTTTAGCGCATTTGTTGTTTTTACAAATGCGCTGTGTGAAGTCAAAATTGTAATAATTTAATTTTAAAAAAAATATTGTTTCCATGCATTTCCAATTTCCAAAATGAATATTGTGATTTATTGCGAACAAGCTTTTTTAATTCGTCTATCCAAATTCTGAATTGACATAATGATAAAAATGCGCTAAAGGGGCGCAGGTGTTACAAAGTTTACATATGTGTTTAGAATTTTCTGAAGGATAGGCAAAATCAGGAAGCAGGAACAGAGAAAGTAAACCTTGTGTGGTGCTTGCACACACACTTATGCACTATAATATGTCCTGCAGAGTTGGCTAGTCTCCGAGACCGAACTTCGGTCAGGAGAACCATTATCAACTATAACTGCAGCGATTAAATGAATCTACGTTACCGATTTTGGGCATCGTGAACGGCGGCTCGGACAGCGTGGCGTGCAGGTCCCCCAGCACGGTGGAGCTCACACTGTCCTTGAACGGCGGCAAGCTCGACATGTACTTTGTGTCAAGTATCCTGAATATTAGATAAAGGGAAAGAAAGTAGATAATAGTTTTCAAACTCCTCCCATTTTTGGCTCTTGACGCAAAAGCAAGGTTAAGAGTTATATGTTCGAATGCTCATTCAAGGGGTACCCTATTCATCGGGATTCTCATAAAGTTTACTTACTCATCAAACTTATGAATTTCCCTAATGTGTTTGCTTGGGAAACCCATTAGCGTTTCCCGCGTTTTGAATTTAAATTTGAAATAAAACTAATTTTGTCGATCAAAGACATAATGTAATGTGTGCAATATATGGGAAACCCTTTCGATTTGGTTTTGCGTTTAACTTAGCCGAAATCAAACTAACCTCGTGTTACAGGAAAGCCCTTTCAAAAGGTAAGTAAAGTGAATTGGTAACTAGTATTATATCAAACCTGACAGCAGTTAAATCGTTTAAAAACCCAATCAAACCCGTATGCACGGGTTTTGATTGGGTGTTTGAATGACTTAACTTTTGTCAATTTTGATATATATATGGTAACCACAACATACCGGTATTCGGGTCCTGGCCAGTGCCCTAAAAAGTCCAAAAATGCCTCACCTGGGAAACATGCAGTGTGCAAACTCTTTGAACGACGCGTAGTCCGGCGGCAGCGGTTGGAAGAAATGATTCAGCGTGTGTATCACATCCAATAGCATGTTGTGACCAATCACCAACTTCTCCTATAAACCACTTTAAACATTAAAACAATTTAACTAGTTATTCCAGTTTTTATAACCACTGAAATAAAACTATTTTTTTAGAATTCTATCGCGTTTATTTTATGATTTTACGTTCCCGACGTTTCGGCTACATGGAGGCAGAAAAAAAAGCTGCTCACATTTTTCTGCAATGCAGTGGAGTAGCCACCTACTAAGCCAGCTACCTGGTCGTTGGTTTTGATTCCAAAAAGTGACATATTCAGCTTTTTTTATCGAAAATAATATCTCGTAAGATTTTTTCTAAAATGATTACATGTACAAGCTATAACAGCTCATACATTACTTCGTATCTTACAGCAGTGTGCATGTGAAAAAGCACTTATTATATACCTGTGGTACGAGCAGGACAGAACACGCTTACTTCAATGTTATGGAAAAGGACTCAAGTCACAAATCCATTTTATAAAAAAATTAAGGCCCTTATCCCTCACTCACCGACTGGCTGATCATTCGCGCGACCTTCGAAAATCCGACGGCATCCTCAAAATCATCCCATTCCTTCTGTTTTTTCTTCGCGTCGTGACACTTGGGGTCATTGTCTGATGTTATTCGTATCACTTTTAATACTCTGTGACAATAGAAACAACAATACAAATAGCAGGAAAGCACTATTAAGCTGGGACTCTAATTATATTACTATGGATAGATCAGGCAGTTGGTTTGATATAAATATAGTGTAGGTTACTGTTCTAGTTTATTAATAAACAATATATTTATAATAATAATAACTGAGTTCTTTGAAGCAGCCACAGAATGAGCTGCCTCATCTGAGCGTACCACAGTTTGTGGCATATTAATATATCTCATGGTAAGCAACATACACAGAAAGAAGGCAGCAGTCTAGGCAGTAGCAGCCCGAGTCCTTTGAGCACAGATATTTACTGACACAGAATAGGCTCAGAGCGGCTACCTCAGTTGAATCACAGCACGCCTCAACCCGTCGGAACATTTCCACATGCACTACCGTGGGTTGTGGTGGCAGATCACCCCATGGCAGCCCCTAATGGAGACCTAGCATTATAGGTGCTAGGTTACGTCTTTCACAATACCTGTTTTTGTTTTCAAGTATTTTCGTTTCAATGATCACTTCATCCTTGAACCTGGCCTTCAGTTCCTGGAACAACAACAGCCGCACAAACGCATTGCACCGGTCAATCTCCATCGAATCTGCTTTACCCTCATCTATGAACTGCCTTACTCTCTTGCTGTAAATAAACAAACAAACTTTGTATGCATGAAGTTGTTTTTTTTTAGTTTCCAGGAGGAAGTCCTTTCAATTCATGGCATGAACAATTTCTTGTATACATTAATTTGGTATGTTACAAGTGTCAATAAAATTCACATAGTAAAATTTTAGTTACAGTTTATTTATTATTCTTGCCTTAGGAACCTTGACCACTACCCGAGATAAAATTAATCCTATATCCTGACCGGGGCTAACAGATGCACAAACGGATAGACAGACAAGATAAAATTTAAAAATTGCAGATTTAGCCTGCATATCATAGTTTATTTTCCAAAATTATTTAATGTATACATATACATGTTAGTCTTATTCACTATAGAATGGTGCTCACCTATTTTGAACTCTCTCAGATACAAGACAAAACATCATACCTACCGCATTACATTCAATATACAATGATTATTCTTTATAACTAACCTTATATCTTCAATCTGCTGTTTATTCTCTTCTGGTATTGGGATGGCACTATTTTCCTGCCTCTTTTGTTTCTCACTCAGATTCTCCCGGAGCTTGGTTTCAGTTGGCTCCGTCATGTATGATATACCTACAACACACATTTTATAAGCTTCTTTTATGCATTATTAATATAAAGATAATACGTTCATCCAATACTAACCTTCCCTTATCATCTTATTAAAGTCGAACCCCTGTGCAGCCAAGAAGTCCAAGCTGGAGCTCTGACATAGAAACATTTTCTCCGGGCCGGGCCTCCCGCGCGGGAACAAATAAAAGTTATATGCATCATTCATATAGTGCCCATTCTCTTTGTCCCAATGAAACGCACACAGCCCAAACTGTATAAGCAAAAAGTCCGAACACCCGCTCCTAAGCCGATTGTAATACTCCTCAGGACTATCAAAAAGAGACACATCCTGACCATTCATCAGCCCCGTAAATTCAGTATCTATCGCCAAAAAGTCCGCTTTATCTATAGATTCCTTTATTAATGGCAATGTCTCTTTGAAATCTGTAAAAAATAAACAATATGTAAATTGTTGTTTACCGCGCTAAGTTGTGGACATAAAACAAATTTATTACTCACTTTTTCGAACCACTTCCATTGTGTCTATACAGTTTCGCAATTAAACAAATAATTATTTCAATTGAAATATATTTAGTCTATCATAAAAATAATAAAAACCACATTTGAATACAAAATAAGTGTTCGTAGAAAAATTAAATCCCCAGATCAAAAGAGCTCACGTCAATTATGACTATAGATTATACAAAAGAAAATGAATGCAACACAGACCAATAAAAGAAAAATTGACACGGCATGGACGAAGAATGAACTTCTTTCTTTGCAAATGAAATGCGATGAAATAAAGTGAACATGAATATATATATGAAGAATGAACTTATCTCAGACCACAGGAATTTGACAGGAATGCGCTACGCATCGAGAAAAAAAAACATTACTTTTCATCTACGCTTCCACTGTCTGCCTACGACTGTTGCTTTAAGGCTTGGGGTACTAACTAGTCTGATCTAAAGGTTGTGCTAGGAGCAGGCTCACGCCATGGAGGGGATAATACTTAGTATACAGTGTCACCAACCCTACTGTTTTAACAGTAGATTATTGTTTTCACATTGATGCCCCTGTTTCCCCTAATTTTTACTGTTTTTTTCAATTAGCGTTCAGGGCCACCTACCTCTTACACTATGCAAATTTAAAGGAGCACACTAAATCCGAAATAACCAAGTGCTACTCAATTAATTTTTCAAAATATGAGGATAATAATTTTACTTTGATTTTAGTTTTTTATTATTTTGTGATCAATATTATAATATAACAGTGTATGTTAGTCCTGGTAACTAATAAAATGAGGTGATTGTTTTAATTATATGAGGAAAGTATGAAATATGCCTTTTTTAACTTTACCTACTGTTTTCTCCTGTTTTTTTATTGGTGGGCTGTTATTTTTTCGTTTCTTGGGGTTGGCAACACAACTAGTATAGCTTCTTCTATCAAAGAGTAAAATAATACTTCTATCCACTGGGCTATTGACTCTTCGTTGATGTTGCAATAATACTTTTTATTTATTTATTGAATTGTTTATTATCGTCCAAAATACAACTTATTGCTAACACTTCAGTTAATAAATAACTAAAATAGCACAGGGCTCACTGTTCAAAGTACAATCAGAATAAAACATAATTTATTTTGACTTCAAATTCATGCAACAAATGGTAAAGTTACACAACTGTAAAGTACTAGAAGTAAATTTTTATATAATATAATGTATTAATTTAATTAGCCTTTAATGAGCCGTGACCTCCCCTCCAGGCGAGGAGGATTCAGAATAGATACTAGTTATAATTAAAATATTAAAGCAATTTTTCAATGTGATTTGACAAGCGCTCGTAAGCCGCTTTGTTTCTATAGAGATGTATATTTGCCTTCACTTTCTTCATGAGGAGCTTTGGATCAATGTCGCTAACCATTATGAGCGCATCTGAAACGGACAAAATATATGCTCATAAGTGCTGCCGCGTGCCTAAATGTACGTTTCATTTCGACTCGAAGTAAAAAAAAAAAAAAAATCTTCTCCGTCCTTTCCTGAACGCTGCGTAGGTGTGCTTGGGTCTTTTATGAGTTTTAATGCTATGTAAGGGACCTATTAGGACCACCTGCTAAATCTAAAGGCAAGTGTGTGTGGTGCTTGGATACTTAGTACGCGAACAAAATATGTACAGGGACCCAAGTCTGCTAATACAATCCATTCATAATCGAACAGCAACCGCATAGTAACTGTCACTTTTAATAATTTAAAAAAAAAGAATAAAATGGGTACCGAGCATCTCCTTCCTGAAGGCCTCCTCGGTGTCGTCCAGATGCACGAGCATGGCGCTGTAGAGCGCGTCCACGTGCGCGCCGAACGTGGTCGTGCTGTACGGCTGCGGCCGGTGCTGGAACACTGCGCATAGAGTCTGCACCGCGAACGAGCGCACCTTGTCGCTACTATCGTCCAGCCGCTTCAGTACCACTGCGAGAGAGAGATAGCATGACTTCATTGTCCGCTAATGATGATAGTCCTGGCCGAATTGCGGTCACTGCGGCCAATCTGAAGTGAGAGTAGCCAACTAAGCTGGAGATATTATAGAGCACAAGTGTGTGTGTTTTACTGGTGGTAGGCTTCGGCCGTGGCTGGTCACCACCCACTGAACAAAGCCATGTCGCCAAGCGGCCTAGCCGTGTTCCGGCATGATGTTCGGTGTTGCCATTCATGGATGGCGGGTCAGATCAGCTGCGCTGCATGTGCCTAGTGAATGTAGCGTCTCGATCTACTGCCGCCTTCCTACCTAAGCAAGTATGCTCCATCGTAGATCTCATCGTCACTTACCATCAGGTGAGATCGAGATCAAATACTTGCCTATAACATTATATATATATATGTGCGCAAGCGCAGGTGCACTCTCCCTAACCTCACTCTCATATTCCAATGGGAGGGCAATTTGACACGATCGGAGAGAAATCAGGCGCAGGATTCGGGAAAAATATATTGTCCTCTTTTATGGGAATTTGGACAGCATAACTTCTGCTGGGTCAGCTAGTATTAAGTATATAAAAATGTTATCATTAAAGAAAAAAGGAATCCCTAACCAAAATAGAGTTTATGCATTATCTCAGCAGTGTAGCAGCCGCGCTGCTTGGCCAGCGCCGCGAGGCAGCATATAGCACGCAGCGTGTGCTGCCTCGTCAGGCAGGAGTTGTCGTCCACCAGCCCCGCCAGCAGCGGGACCATCTGCTCCAGGAACGGCTCCAGGGACTCTTTCGTTAGGAACAGGTTCACCTCCTGAATAATAAAGAAATGTGAGCCGCCAAATGTGTTATTGCCGACTTGTATGTACCGAGTTGCGAACTTTAATCTGGTATCCAGTATCGTACAGCAAACGTATTTTGGCGGAAAAGGGAAGTTCTTCGAACCAGGCGGGTGGTATGCCTGGGGCGGCGCGGCCGCTATGCCCCAACGGCTATTGTCGGGATCTTGTATATATGTTACGTGCTCCGAAAACTCTTATAGCGCGATTCAGGATTTTGTTGAGTTGTTCTGTGTGTCTGCAGCGCCATCTGTGTAGCTTGTGGTGCGGTTGAGAGGTAGGCTACAGTATGCCTACGTTAATTGCGCCGTTACTGAAATTCGGTCACAACATTATTATTTTTGATATTGTAGCTGTATCACGTAGCACACGTCAACACCCGCTGCAGTATCGCGAAGAACGTCTGCATCGCACAGCGGCCGCGCGGCGGCGAAATAGACGAGCCCTTTTTTTTCGGATTGACAAAATGCTGTTGGTCGTAGGGACCTTTACAGCTTCACACGACGAAAGGGCGAGCGCTAAAGGCACTCCAGCCAGAAGGGTGGGGGGGGGGGGCAACTAGCTCAAGGGCGCCTCCGGAGGCACGACCTCGGCTTGGGCTGTTGCTAATGAGGGGTCGAATAAGGGGAATAGACGAGCCGCGGGCGCCAGCATCTATTTATACAGATGCGCCTGTGGAGCGCGATTGCACAAGCAGCGCCGTCTGGTGTATTCTTGTGTTATATATGTCCACTCTCTGTACACACTATTATGTCTGACCCAATCATTGTTAATATAGGACGATTTCTTTATTCATAAATATTGCTTTTTCTACACTACAAGTCAAGTTTATTTATAATTAAACAGTGAATGCTTATTGCAGCTACATTAGTATGGCCGCTATATTCGAACCTCGTCCCCCTTGTCCCCGTCCCCGGCCTGCTCCCCCTGCAGCGCGGAGCACAGGCACGCGACGGCGGCGGTGCGGATGGCCTCGGCCGTGCGGCCCGCCGACCACACCAGGTTCGGCATTATCACTTCTGGCAAATGAAATGGAAACAGCTCGATGAAAAAGTGTCAAATCAGGTATTCTATATGAAAACGTGTCAAATCAGGGATTTTATATGAAAAAAGTGTCAAATAAGGGATTCTATATGCGTATTCTATAAGCGATCTTAGCGATCATACCCAAAATTTGCCTAGACAAGAATCGTACTCGCCATGTGAGCCAAGCGGTCTACGCAGACCTTTTGACCATGCTATCGTCATATAATTATATCGGACAGGTAATTTTTAGGAATCAGGACTCAGAATTACTATTTTAGTTCATAACCATGCTTTTCTTCTTTCTTTACGAAATGAGATACGATGAAATAAAATGGATATGAATATGGCCTCACCCACAACTTAGCGGGTATTATGCCAGTGTCAAGTAATTAATAGCAATAACACATTCAATAAATACACATTATAAATAAAATAATGGATGTGACATGATGATATGAAAATGGCGTCCAAAAGCATGCTTTTCAGCAATTTTATTGAATTAATTAATAGCAATAACACATTCAATAAATACACATTATAAATAAAATAATGGATGTGACATGATGATATGAAAATGGCGTCCAAAAGCATGCTTTTCAGCAATTTTATTGAATTTCCACATGTTCGACATCATATTGTGATGTGTCGCAAAGTTGTCTTCAGCCCACAGCCGACAAACAAACTAATAGACAACGACCGCATTGTCGTGACTCGCTCGTCATTTCGTAAAGAAAAAAGACTCGCTTGTCAGTTAAATTGACAGCTGACAGCCAAAAGTCATTGATGACGTTTCTGATTGGTCAAGTCCGAACCGTGCCATACCAACGAGTGTTGCCGTAATCTTTCTTTCACCTAACAATATCGATATTATATCCTACCTTCAACAATAATCTTCAGAAATGCTTCAAGCTTATCTTTCTCGCATTTACTGAAATTGGTTTGCCGCTGCAGCAGTACAGTGGAGAGGCTGGTGAAGATCTGCAGCTGCACCTCGGGGTCTACCTTCGGTGTCGCCAGGCACTCTCGCAGGAGAGGCGCTATGAGATGGAGCTGATCGCCCATCGCTGATCCTGGTGGAAATACAGATAATATTTTTAGGTGTGTGCTACCATCTTTTAAAAAGAGAGATTCAAAAAGCAACTATCTAGGTGTTATGATTGACGAACCAATTGGTGCGGTTGTTAGTTTGCTTTCTGTATTTAGGGTCCCGAGTTCGAATCCAGGTAGGGGCAAACTTTGGGTGATGAGCGCTAATATATAATACCTACTTCATGAATGTTTAAAATCTTTATAAGTACTGGATTCGCCTCCCCATTGTACAGTACCCGAATAATGGATCGAAATATGATCCATTATTCAGGTACCGTAAACAGTCGATCCATATACAAGCACTGCTTAGTTTTAGCCTGGATAGTTGGTGTGTTCGTCTGAAGATATTGATTTAGCATTTCCAATTCCAAATCAATTCTGCTAATTTACAAACATTTCAGTGGAGTGGCGATAGCTGGAATGCTTTTAAAATGTTTGTAGACTACTAGTTTTGTAAGACCAGTGGCTTACCACTGACCAGCCATTCAACTGCCATTGAACTGTTTAGTATTCTGTACTTCAGCCTAAGTAATAGTAGGCAGTGTATAGATGGATACTGAATGATGTAATAGCACACAAACCTGCGTGCAGCATCACGCATTCCAACAGACACTTGTCGGGGGAGACCATGGTCCAGGTGAGCGCGTCGCTGGTGATAGCCGCCAACACATTGCCGACGTATTTCTCGTACAATGTGGTGAGTGTGCGCCCACACTTCACCATGTAGCGGAGTTTGTCCAAGTTGGCTGCAAGAATTTATTTTGGCTGACCCATCGTGTAAGGCCAGGGGATTGAAATAACACAATTGACCCGGAATCTGTCAAAAGTGTCAAAAGTGACATTTACCATATGTTATAGATCTATAAATCGATAGTCAGAATGATTTTTTCAAGTGGGCGTGTATGGCCAAAACTTAAGATAGCGAAAATTGCTTCAACAAGTCTCGTGGACTATATCGTTTACAATTAAAACTGCATGATTAAATTTTTGAAAGAATTATTTCTCTAGTCGAGAATAGAACCAGATCATTAAAAAAAAACAATACACGTATTATTGCACCATCCGATAATGTCGCTAATAAGGATCAAGTTCTGGGCAGTAATGACATACGGCAATCGATTTTGAATCGATTGTTTTAGCAGTCTTGGTGCGGTCAGGTACTTGGAATACTTTGTTCTGTGGGTCGGGAGCGGGTGGGAGTAGAGCATACAATGGGAAATATTTTATTCAATTCGACCAACTTCTAATAACCAGATTTGTTTCTTCCGATACAATATCCTTACATAAAACTGAGTGGATCTTCATCAAAAATCGGACGCAGAAATCAAGACTCTGCAACTGGCCCCAGTTGTAGGGTCAAGGCTCTGCAACTGGGCCCAGTTGTAGTCTTGACTTCTATGGCACTCTGCCACAGAAGTCATGTTCTTATACAGCTATTTTCAATGTTCTTTCCTACTACTCCAAATTTCATTACCATGAGAATAAGCCATCCCCGGGAGTCACCGAGGGTCAAAACTTGACGTCTTCGTTGGTCACCGCTATGGATCCTGGCTTACAAGATTAACAGTGGTGGGAGTGTGTGTCAGGACTAATACCATTAAAGGACCACTTACACAGAGCCATGAATTGTATCTGATTGTCCACGGGCATGGCGTACACCGTGAAGTTGATAGTGAACAGGTCGTCGGCGACTCTCGCGCACGCCTCGCCGCACAGATCCAACAGCGCTTCCGTCACTTGGAGCAGGCACGTTTGGTATTTCGGCTGAAATGTATTATAGGCTTTAGGCCAGGGGCAATTTGGTTCGTTTTCGTACGAATGGAATAGGTTTACGAAATAAGATTCATGCCGTACCTTTCCGGTACTAGCTTTTTGAAGCCTATTTTCGAAACCTAACTGACATTATTTTTGGGTGTTCCATATTAGATACCTAGCTGCGCCCCGCGGTGTTACCCGCGATTAAAAAGTTAAGTTTAAAAAACCACGGTTCCTGTATGCTATCCTATAGGAACCGTGCATTTTCTGGGATAAAAAATAGCCTAAATCATTTTCTGACCCCTAAACTACCACTACCTATGCTAAAATCATGTCGATCCTTTGCTCTATGAAAAATTAAAACATATCTATCCCGCGGGAACCGCACGTTTTACCGGGATAAAAAGCCTATATGCTATTCTAGACTATAATCTAACTTTGTTCCAAATTTCATCCAGATCCGTTCAGCCATCCATCCATCCAAACTTTCACATTTATAATATTAGTGGGATTATAATTCCTCATAATTTAATTATCTACTCTTCTCAGTACGACCGTATCTCATTTAAATGCTATCAAAATATGTTTAATGACAATAAAATCCTGTTACCTTCCTCGTCCTACATCTGTCAGGGTCGGCCGCCTCCTTGCACAGTTCAGCCAAAACTTTCTCCTCGACTCGTTCAGCTCTCGAGCCTTTGATGATATTAGTGAGCACCAGGAGGGCAGGCCAGGAGTCCACGTCGGCCTCCAGCAAGGGCCACCACGTGTCTGGAGTTATAAAGTAGCCGAATAACTCGGCGGCCCGTTTCACCTGAAAAACGGAACAAGTTTCATAGATCAGATATGATATGATTCTGGCATCGAAAACCCTAATCGATACAATATCTTTCATATACATATACACTATTTTACACTAGCTGCGCCTCGCGGTGCTACCCGCTATTAAAAAGTATGAAAAATTAAAACAACTCTATCCCACCGGAACCATACATTTCACCGGGATAAAAAGTAGCCTATGTGCCATTCCAGACTATAATCTATATCTGTGCCAAATTTCATCCAGATCCGGTCAGCCGTTCTGGCGTGATTGAATAACAAACATCCATCCATCCAAACTTATACATTTCTAATAGTAGTGGGATGGGATAAGAAGGTACATATAGGTTCGCTGAAAAATCAAAAGATTCGACACAAGCTATATGAAAATATCAAAAAATTGCCTCCTAAGCCCATATCGATGAGGAGTGCTACTGAAACAATGACTACCTTCCATTAAATAGGTACTTTATCCCCTTAAGGTATACCTACTCCTAAGAGCGTCAAACTGTGAAAGACAAGCGAAACCGAGTCTTCTACAATACAGATAAGGTTAAATACAAAATTATATTTTCGCTGCGCTACCGACCGCTGCCGTTTCAAAGAAGATTTTTTTTTTTTATTATTACATTATAGGCAAGTATTTGATCTCGATCTCACCTGATGGTAAGTGACGATGAGATCTACGATGGAGCATACTTGCCTAGGTAGGAAGGCGGCAGTAGATCGACACGCTACATCCACTAGGCACATGCAGCGCAGCTGATCTGACCCGCCATCCATGAATGGCAACACCGAACATCATGCCGGAACACGGCTAGGCCGCTTGGCGACATGGCTTTGTACAGTGGGTGGTGACTAGCCACGGCCGAAACCTACCACCAGATTGACCCATAGAGAGAGATTCTTTCAACAACGAAACGACAACAAAGTAGACAGACAGTATCTTCCCCGGTTACCTCAAGGACGACTCTTGGATCGTCATCACCGGCTCCCCTTAGCATGGTCCTCACGATGGTGTTGGCATGCTGCGTGCACCCCTCCTCAGCGCACAGCACAAGCCAACATAGGAGCTGGGCGACTCGGAGGCGAGCATCTTCTTGCCACCCATCCATTTCTAGAAAGCGCATTTAGCATTCAGCATAATGTTGAGCATATAGCCAAGCAGTAGTGGCCAAGTTGGTAGAACGAGCCATTTGGAAACTAGGTTCAAATCCTGGCTACACCTCTGAGATTTTCATATGCAAATCCCATATTTAATAATGATCATCACATACTCTGTACAGTGAAGTCAAACATTGTGAGGAAACCAGGTGCGTAAAAAGTTGTGTGCAGTTCACCAATCCAAACTGGGCCAGTGTGGTAGAGTAGCATAAATCCTCGTCATGTTGAGGGGGAGCGTGTTCGGTAAAATGGCAAAAACTAGAGAAACAATAAGTACCTACTAGCTAGAGTTATAGAAAAGTACACAAACTATGATAGGCGAAATGTGGGTGAACAACACTGCACCCCTTAAAGACTTACCCCTACATATGGCTGGCACAATCTTCCCAATGTTACTCTGTGCTAGCATTCTGCATCCCAAATTCGGGCGTTTAATATCCTTAGGGTAGTGTGAAGGCACATCTTTCAGGAAGTCGGTCTTCTTCTTCAGATCTTCTTCATTCTCATCCATGTATTGGATGCCGATGTCTCGCCATAGATTAGTCGCTATTTCCCTTATTTCTTCCATTACATCACTCAAACTGAACAAACGTACAATGATGCAAATATTAACAACTATTCAATACTTATCCTCTTTTGATAATAGTGGGCTTACTACGACTTTTGAAATTATTGAAAACTATATTCAACATAAATCTTTCCATATTTTACCAGCAGCGCCCCTAGCGGAGTCATATGACATTTGAATATGGGCAATAAAAAGTACTAAATAAGACCTGAGATTATTTTTTAAGTTTATTCTTCTGTACGGTAGAACCCTATTGGTACATTTTTTGTGTGTAAAAGGCCTGCATTTGCCAAGCATAGGCGTACACCACATACCTTGTGAGCAACAACGGTATCATGCGATGCCAGAATGAATATCTGTCTCTGTATGTAAGCATCCAGTTGCCAACCTCCATGGTGACCTGCAGACGAACCGGTGTGTTCTCATCAAACAGTTTCTCAGCCATGGGTGAGATAGATAGCTCGAAGCATTTAGCATTGCCAGCTAAAACTATTGCACCTGCAAATATAAAAGAAATAAGATTAAAGTCCCAAACATAGGAGCCATTATGTACTGAGAAAATAAGTTCAAAAGTCATAATACTCGACAAAATAGTATATTTGACTGTAAAATATTTTAACCAATGTATCAGTAAGATATATGGATAATGTTTATGAATAAAATAATTGTATAAATGATCTTAGATTTTTTTTAAACAAAGTGAACCAGTAGTGTTTCGACATGCATTCAGTACAGGGTGTAATTTTTTAATGTTTAATAATAATATTTACCGATAGCTTTTACAGCAGCTACTCTAACTCTAAAATGCTGATGCGCAAAATTAGACAAGACAGGCTTCACATAACTCTCTGATTGAAAATGAAAATCCCTTTTCATGTTCCTGCTCAGTATAATTATACACTCGCAAGCTTCAAGCTTCACCTTGGGAAATGGATCTGTAGCCGTTTTTGTCAGAATACTAGTCAAATCATTGATAAATGGACTAAGGAGATGTGAAACTTGGTATTTATCAAGTATTTTGTGGACTAATTCAATTAATATCAAACGTATTTCTTCAGAATCGTCCACTATCTCGGGACAGCCGATGCGGCGGACCAGTACAGGAAGAATATAGGTCAAATAATAATCGTTTAGTGGTAGTTTTTCTATAAAATTTGATATAATTATGGCTGCTGCCTCACGACATGCTTCAGAGGCGTCGGAAAAACTTTTTAGCACATAAGCATACACTTCAGGGAACACAATGGTGAGGTCACAGTTGCTGTTATCAGGTTTCTCGAAAATTTCCTCATTTATTTTCACCAGTGCCTGCTTTCGTTCCATTTTCGATTCACTTTGTAACGCTGTTATATGTTGCTCTAATACCCCACGGGGGTCATCTTGCAATTTTCCTTTCACTAGACTCATTATTTCTGTCTTAACAAACTTTAAAAGCTATAGGTAAATAGGCAAGATTTACGAATATCGACAAAACAAAAATTTGAATGCCGAATGAATATTGGCGAAATAATAAACAAAATCAGTTTCCATGACGACAGACGCAACAGCTGATGAGATGACAGCATCTGACACTTAGGACATGATTTTAGAGAAGTACCCATAAACTCTACTAAAAAACGACCTACGTTTATTCAATGCAACAAAAGAAGCAGGAGAACTAACCCCATTGATGAAAGAAAACATTAAAAACCTAAACTTGGCTAACCTTTTGAAAGGGCGTTTCCTATAAATCTGGTTAAGTTTATGATTCGAGTAAGTTAAACGCAAACATGTTTATTAAAGACAACATTGAATAAAAAAACAATTCAAACATAAGAAACCCTTAGGAAACATCTTAATAAGGGTAAGTTACGTTATAAGGGTAGTTATTCGATTAGGAAGAAAAATTTAAGGGGAATCGTCTTGAACGAGTTAAGCTCTATGAACGACTTGTCTGGCCCTGTTGGCCACATCAGAATATAGTAACTGTTGGACATCACTAACTTCAACGTGCGCCAATCACAGCGCGCCAAGTAAAGCTGTCAACGTTTGCTTTTTCATGAATGGGCACGAATATTCTGACCCAACAATTTTGTACTATTTCAATTAGATTCTGCTATAAGTTGCTGTGATTCTAGCATCTGAAGTTAATTTAGCATATACCGTTAGCAAATAATAGTGCAAAATGAATAAATTTAGTGTGTTTCATTTATTGTTCTTAGCGACGGTCGTTCATGTAGCAGTTGCGCTAAGGGAAGGCGAATGCGAAGTGTGTATCAAAACGGTGGACAAATTCGCAGCCACGTTATCAGACGACGTGAAAAAGGATCCTAAATTAATAGAAGCTGAGTTCAAAAAGTTCTGTAAAGGTAGCAAGAACAAAGAGAACAGATTTTGTTACTATATAGGTGGGCTCGAAGAGTCTGCAACCGGTATCTTGGGTGAGCTGTCGAAGCCCCTCAGTTGGTCAATGCCCTCCGACAAAATCTGTGAGAAATTGAGGAAAAAGGACGCACAGATCTGCGACCTGAGATTCGACAAGCAGATTGACCTGAATAACGTGGACTTGAAGAAACTGAAAGTGCGTGATCTGAAGAAGATTCTGAACGACTGGGACGAGGTTTGCGACGGATGCATCGAGAAGACAGACTTTATCAAGAGAATAGAAGAGTTAAAGCCCAAATATATGGGAAAATCTGAACTGTAAAATAGTTCACAATAACTAGGTGAGAATCAATCTAATAATTTCATACCTAAATGCTGCTACATTTTCATGCATAAATATTGTTTTTTTAAGTCTCCCATTACTTGAAGTAACATTATGAAATTATCAGTTGGTCATTGACCTGTGAGTTCAACATTTGTGTTTTTTATTTTATTATTAGTAGTAGATGTAATAAATTATTATGTGTAATTTTACTGTATGTAACATTACAGTGTAAATTCTATCATCTACTGAAGGTGTATAGACCATCAGTGTCATACACGGTCCACAATTAAAAGAGGTAGTTGTCATAGAAAGGTTAGTCCTCATAGTAAAGTTTTCTCCAGATTGTAGGTTATGTACTACCACCAAATATCACAGCTCAGTATTCAGGCTGAACAAACTTCTAATTATGTTATATTGTCACTTTATTTATGAAATAAGAGTAGGATGGAAAACTTGGTATGTTATAGTAAAAAGCCCACTTATGTTTTGTTTTTTGTTACAGGTCAAATTATTCATGGACTGGTTCCTCATGTCAACAGGCTGCAGCAGTTGTGCAGCAGTGAAGTCTTGGTGACTTACAAATAACTGCATTTTACAAACTGTATGTGTGTGTAACTGATTCTGTGGAATGCTTGTGTGGGAATAAATTATTACTCAGATTTAAGTGAATTAAATATTTTTTCCTAATTATTTGTGTATTTTTTTCAAAATTCTTATAGGTTTTTCCTTGCACAGAAAAGTTCTCATCATTGAAGATGTATGTCATCTTTCAGGCAAAATAATAAAATTTCACCACACGCTACAAATCTTCTGTAGATTGCTTTTATAGGTATCTTATTAAAGGTTTTTTTTATCAATAAAACAAGTACCATTTTTCACTAATATTTTTATTGTGGTATTAATCTTAGCATGCTAGTACATACAGTTTTATTAGAACATGTTGCATACATAAATAACATGATTTAAAACATTGCTGTCAATATTTTAGTGGTACTTGTAGTTCCTGTGGTGCTCTGGAAAGAAAATAAACAATCAACTTATGTTTAGTTATCAATGAAAGGGCAAAAAAAGAAAATAATCTAATTAAAAAGTCAACAATAATGTTAAAGAAGTACTAGATTTTCAACTACTTTTAATTATTATTTTCCAAACCAAAGACATTGGGGCTTAGAAATAAACAGCTATGATTTGTGCATGTAATCGGTTTCAATATTACCCAACTAGCAAGGGTACTGTATTAAAATTTCATACTTACTCATTTTTCCGTAGTTAATTGCGTAGAAGAATGTCATGCTACCAACTAACAGTTGGAAGAACGGAGCCATGCCCACCTTCTTGGGCTGCACATACTTGTGCTGCCACCTCCACCAAGCTAAGGACATTTTAGATAAATAATGTAGGTAGGTACATGAATTGTAGAACAGTATAACCTATAAGTGTTTTGTTATAAATCGTAATTTCGATGATTACCTCGGCTGAAGGCACCGCCAATTGCTTGCGGGGACTTATTTCTGCGGGCCAACCAAGAACCGATCTCGTTAATTTTTACTTGCCCGAATGGAGTATCAGCTGAAACGAAGAACGAAAAATTACATAATCGTAGTATGGTGAAGGGCGACATTATAATATCCATAATGATACGTACGTTTTCCATAGTAACGGGCCGGGTCGAATGGCCCGTGAACAGAGGGGCTGTATTCCTTGGGATAATCACCGAACCCCATGGTTTCTTATTGATTTCCAAAAAAATTACAATGTTCGGTGGTCGGCCAATCTGTCAAACGCAGACCATAGATAGACAGACTGACCATAGATTATACACCATAGACAGCCATCGAATTATTTTTGATAGACGATATAGCACAGAGAAAGTAAATTATAATCTATGCACGTCACGCTCCTCTATATTTTGGATTCGCTAGTCTATGATTATACAGCAAATTTTCATTCTTTCTTCAGTGTAGATGTACGATATTTTATTTCACAAATAATCAGTGTACAAAATACAAAATGGTCCTAGAGAGTACTATGATTTGTGTTGACAACAGTGATTACATGAGGAATGGAGATTTCCTACCAACAAGGTTGCAAGCACAGCAGGACGCCGTAAATCTGGTATGTCATTCCAAAACACGGTCAAACCCTGAAAACAATGTGGGTCTAATGACCCTAGCGAACGTAGAAGTGTTAGCAACATTGACTAGCGATGTAGGGCGTATTATGTCCAAGCTGCACCGTGTGCAGCCCAACGGTAATATCAACCTTTTGACCGGGATCAGAATCGCTCACTTAGCGCTGAAGCACCGTCAGGGAAAGAACCATAAAATGCGTATTGTCGTGTTCGTTGGCTCCCCTGTGAACAGTGACGAGAAGGAAATCGTGAAACTCGCGAAGAGGCTGAAGAAAGAGAAGGTAAACTGCGATGTTGTTTCCTTTGGTGAAGATTCTGAAAACAATCCTCTGCTAACTTCTTTTGTGAATACTCTGAATGGGAAAGACAGCACTACTGGTGGCAGCCATCTTGTTTCAGTTCCAGCTGGAGGCTGTGTTGTACTGTCTGAGGCTCTGATAACAAGCCCTTTGATTGGTGGTGATGGTGCAGGCCCATCTGGCTCTGGTTTAACTCCATTTGAATTTGGAGTTGATCCAAATGAAGACCCAGAACTTGCTCTTGCCCTTCGTGTATCTATGGAGGAGCAACGGCAGCGTCAAGAAGAAGAATCTAGGCGCCAACAGACTAACTCTGAAGGAGAAGCAGGCAAGACCGGGGAGACTCAAAACACTGGTATGGAGCGGGCTCTTGCCATGTCTCTGGGTCATGAAGCCATGGAACTGTCTGAGGAGGAACAAATTGCTCTCGCTATGCAGATGAGCATGCAGCAGGATGCTCCAGCAGCTGAAGAGAGCATGGATGTGTCTGAAGAATATGCCGAAGTCATGAATGACCCTGCATTCCTACAGAGTGTGCTAGAAAATCTGCCAGGAGTGGACCCTCAGAGTGAGGCTATTCGCAATGCCATGTCCACCATCAAGAAAGACAAGGATGAAAAAGATGATAAAGAACAGAAGGATAAAGATGGAAAAGGTCATGGCTCTGGCTCAAAATGAATATTTAAATGTTTTTCAATTTTTTTTTATTCATACATGCTCGTAAACTTTAACATTAGACACCACACCGCATTCTATATAAAATAAATAACAGATTTGTTTAATTATAGGTGTTTATTTCCACGATATCCAATTGAGACCTTCAATCTTCTCATATCCTGAAACAATTATGATTCATACTGTACCTATACATGTGAGAAAATAAATATGAATTATTATAATGTACTGAAATATTATTTGCTCCTACTTGAGTCAGTGATAAATCTTCTACTCTGGAATTTCCTTTTGACTTCCATCAACTGTCGCCTCCTCATTTCATCATCGAACATTTTTGCCTTTATAGCTTGCAAGTTATTCCCACCTATAAAGTATAACGAAAGTACTAATAAGTACAAGTCGAGAGGAATCAGATTAAATACAAGTAATCTACCGTAAATAAACCTGCATAAAAAATCCGCCATACGGCTCCTGAGAATATATAATTTGGTAAAATTTCTCTTAACCCCTTTGCTAAATTGGAACAGAGTATGAATTGAATTGAATGGAGAATTTTTATTGCACTATTAAAGTACTCACATTGATATTATAGGAATTAAAAGATTTTCTTGTAAAATATTATTTATTAATGGAAAGTTAACCATTGTCTGCAGCCGGATGATTTCTAGTTTTCTTTGTAGTATTCAACAGCAAGTATGAGCTTTTGATGTCCTCTAACTGTGGTTTAAAACTTTTCGCACTGTGGACTCCGGCTGAAAAATAGGGTTATTACCACTCGGCATGACCGCATCGGTAGTCACGCTGCTTTTTGGACACAGGATCCTGGATTCGAATCTTGTTAAGGGAGAACTCTGTGTGATCAGCTAAGACATAGATGTATCTGAATAAGTAATTATATATTGGGTTCACCCCCAGACCATAGTCCCCATAATAGCGTAGCTTAGTTTGGGTCCGTACAGTTGGTGTGTTCGCGATATTTACTACCACTCACAAGTTACTAAGCTTACTCTGCGGTCTGCTTAAACTGTGAGAGTAGATAACGAACAACAAGTAAAAAATCTTGATTAATGATAAATCCATTCCGACACTAGAGAAGCAAGAAATTGATAATTTTTAAACCATCCATGTGTTGAAGAAGAACTGATATCGAGTTGGGTATTAGATACTGGCAAACTGTATTAAGCTAATAGCTTGCAATAAAAAATAATAGCTTGGAAAACGAGCAACCAGCGCTAAGTCTGCAATTCTCCAAATAAAATTAGGTACACCTAGCTCGGGTGTGAATTTACCAAATACTTACAATTCGGCTTATACGAAGACTTCTCGGACATTTCTCTACTCATAGCATGTTTTGAACTCGTAGCCGAGGATAAGGTAGTAAGCGATTTTCTCGAAGAAGTCGCGAAGGGTTCCTGCGACTGTTTGGCGGGAGGGCAATCCTTGATTATAGAATATTTCGATTTGTCGTTTATCCCTTGGCCTTGTGGTATTGGTTTCACCATTTGATTCCTTCTTTTTGGCTCTGAAAAAAGGGAGTAGCAGGTAATATACACGCTCAGGAGACACGAACCCGTGCGTCTCATTTTTACTTATAGCTCTATCTTACTCTGCCACCAACCACCCGACCTTATAAAAGAAGACTTGGATAGAGACAACCCAAAACGAGCTATACTACCACACATTAGTTAGGTATCTAAACCTAGACTAACGGGCAGTATCATCGCTTACAAATCCACTTAGTCACGTGATGATTTTATAATGGCGATACACGGTTCAATCAATATAAAATACTTCGGATCAAAGGGGCAGAAATGTAAGGCAATATCTATCTACAACCTAGATCAAGAAGCGAACATGCAATTTAGTTCCCCGAAGAATGCAATCGTCCTGCGTACTGCACTAAGCAGTGCACTAAATTCTTAAACGCGTTCGACTCATTCAAAAGTGAACTGTGTAATATCAACATTAGGGCATAAATCTTTATAGGAACGTTCAACCGGATTTAACTAAATCAAAAAGTGGTTTATTCCAAATGTTACCGGGAGATTGCGTGTTCCTTGCACCTGATGTCTTCCCTTTTCTCGAAGGTGAGAACGATGAACAGTTAGACTCTGTAAATATTCATCTCAGTTGATGAGCGAAGCGGTATAAGGCTGCTGTATTGTATGAATTAAGTATTAATAGGTTTGTGACCTAGCTGCTAACTTAGATATTCCTGATCCTAGACTTACCCAGATTCATGACCTTCATTTCCCGTTGGTATTGATGATTTGAAGGTTTCACTTCTGGAAATAAAACATTTCTCTATAAGGCTAGAAACAAATAAGTAGCAACAATGTATAATGGTAGAATAGATAAACTGGTGCTTACCTCGTGTCTTTTTGTCTATTGATCTAGCGCTTCTTTTTGGAGATTTAGTTGGAGTAGGACTTCTAGGCATAGGGCCTCTATCTGTAGCTGATGAAGGCCTTGTTCCTGGAGAAAAATAGTAATAAGGTTTACTTTATTGGTAGGCACCTACAAAGTTTCCATTTTGTTTAGATGTATAACTATTCGCCAGGTCTGTCTGCTGATCCTCTTCACCTTAGATCCCGACGATCTCTTGGATACTTGACATCGAAAATGTACATCGAATGCCATGCCTATCTATTTATTATCTTTAAAAAAAATTGAAATGTCAAGCACTTGGGTAATCATGAAACGTGTCCATGGGGGAAATAAGTCTACACCTTTCAAATTCCAAGAAGCAATGTGATTGCAAAGACATAAGATAGTATTGAATGTGCGCCGGATACCTTATATAGGTACCTCTATCGGGCGTATTTTTGAAGGCTTCAATTAAGGATGAGCGTGTAGACGAAGTTCCTCCGTGGACGCATTCCCCCCCATTAGATAGTACTCACTAGAATTGATGTTACTCTTCAACACAGGATGCGAAACCTTTAGATCATTCGCACGCAACTTGTTTCCGGATACCGTGGCCTTAGTAGCTGTCCAAAATAAAACACCAACTGCTATTATACTGTGAAGGTAACTCCAGCGCAGGGACAGCAGTGACGCCGTGATGTGGGTCAGCCGCCAGTATATCACGTAAACTAACACGCTCCTCCCTATTTCTACTTTTGCATGTTTAACTGAAATAGAATAGTGATTACACGGTCAAAGCTTCGAGTCTGATGACACTGCAGATCCAACACCCTCTGATGCATCTTGGGTACACATATCTGGTTATTAAGGTGCCGGAAAAGATGGAATGGCATGCAGAAGCTGATTATCCTACTGGACAAACACCCACAAATATGTAGTTGCAGTAGTCGGGCGGTATAACATAAAGGTTAAGATTTTTCTGGGCTAATAATAAAAGACGAAGGTAGGTATTAGTGCTGCTATTAGGTTGAGTGAGGCAGACATTTATCATCACAATATAACAATATTGCACGTGTGTTTTCGACTGCTATAGTAATATGATTAAATAAAAAAGCTACTTTATCTTCGGTATAGTTAATTGAAAGACAATACTCACGTAATTTAAGTTTGTTCAACACATGCGGAGTAACAACAGCTGTAGGAGTAGACTCTCTGTTTTCCGCTTGAAGAAATGTTCGGTTAATCAACAGACGAAAGGATTTTTCGATTATTATACTTAATACTTACGATCTGTTTAATAACCCGTATGAATTACTGGAGACTTTCCCTCAGTATAGCCATTTTATATATAATTATTTGCTTTTAAGAGGCATTCAATAATGCAGACCACTTTGGATGACTCAAAACCTTTAGATTTACCTCAAGTGACCTCATAATCTCAAATTATTTGTTTGAATTCGCGCCACTGTACAAAGATAGTCGAAAACGTAGGTGTTCCGCAAGGCTCAATATTAGGCCCACATGTTCAAATAGTTTCACATCGAATATTACCTTTCGTTGATCCGCGCGACTGTGATCTTGTGCGCATCCGTAATTGTTGAGTTCTGTCACTATTGGTATCTATAAATATAAAGATATGTAGGTATATACCTATTATAGGAACACTTCATCATAAGAACATCTCCGGGACTAACCTATTAATATTTGGGTCTGCACTGCCTAACAGATGTAGAGCATCTTATTCAAATAATTCGAGTTTGAACTTACGGGAAATTTGAGACGTGGGCACTTCTTTTCTGATCATCAACTTCTTGTTGACTGGCGTCACCAGAGGTCTGCCGTAGCCATTGCGATCTAAAATTATTATTATTATGTTATAACCTCGCGCCCTGACTTCAGTCAACTTGAGCGTGTACTGCACTTACTTATCTAATCATTACAGAAATCGGACGATGGATTGTATATTTATAAACAACACAATATAGCACGGCTTAAGGCTGTGATATTTACCATTCCTCATTCTCTCTTACTGATAAAGGAAGAAAGTTAGAAAGAACGACTCGATGTTACAAAATCTGTGATATAAAGGCAAGTCTTATTCCTCATTAATAATAATAAAACCAGCCCTTTATAATGTCCCACTGTTGGGCACGGGCCTCGAGGTGGATTAGGCCATAGTCCACCACGCTGGCCCAGTGCGGGTTGGCGGACTTCACACATCTTTCGAGGGGTTCTCTCAGGCATGCAGGTTTCCTCGCGATGTTTCCTTCACCGTTTAGCAAGCGATAATCATTGTTGAAAATGAGATTCGCACATGAAATCCAGAAATCTCAGAGGTGAGAGCCGGGGTTTGAACTTGCGATCCTCGTTACCGAGGCATGCGTTCTACCAAATTGGCTATCACTGCAATACAACCTATTATATTACGGGACTAGCTGTTACGCGTGTCTTCGTCCGCGTGGTACAAAACGCGGGCGAACTCGCGGGTAACAGCTAGTCTAAAATAAAAGTAGCCTAAGTTACTCCTTGTTACATCAGCTATCTGCTAGTGAAAGTCCCGTCAAAACCAGTCCAGCCATTTCAGAGATGAGCCGGAACAAACAGACAGACTGACAAAAAATATTTATTTGTATAGATGAGTGAATCTTACCGCACGGGCTATTGTTATAGGTGTGATACTCTGCAGATTTGACTTTATTGGTCTTCTGCGCCATCACGTTGAAAACTTCGTCCCCGGTCGGGGGTTGGTAGGATTGCACTTTGTTTACCGTCTTTGATTGCGCTAGAATTAGGAAACACGACCATGTAACTAGTAGCGATAGGGGACATTTCTGCCTGCACGCTTAAGGAGGGAGCAGTAAAGAATTTCCAAAAAGTACGACTGATTTATAGAAGTTTGATGATGAATCCATTTGTCCATTTGCCATGTGAATTAAATTAAATTAAATGTTTAGTTCGTTCCGGAATTAAACAATTAATTTGAATTACTTGGTAAAAATGTTTCAGACTTTTTTTTTAATCATAAGAAATACACAATATTTATAACCGTTGTGTGCTCATAAACATGCACGAAATAAGGAAATTGAAATGAAATATATAGTATAACTTGACTTTTTAAGATCTCCCAAGATGTCCGGTAAATTTTCAGAAAAGTATCCACAGCTATACTGATAGTGGTAGAGCATTTAATTCCTCATCATCATCAACATTATCATTATCATCAGGGGTACAACTTTGTAATTTTTTTAATTACATTGAAGGCAAGTATTTGATCTCGATCTCACGTGATGGTAAGTGACGATGAGATCTACGATGGAGCATACTTGCCTAGAAGGTACCTGTTCACTCTCGACTTCAAAACACCCAGATTATAGTCAACGGGGAACAAAGACGCCGGTAGCGTGTTCCATTCCTTGGCAGTTCGCACGATGAAAGTAGAAGCAAAACGATAAATTAACAAGAATTACTCGACACTGGCAAAAAAAGGCACTATTTTGTAGCTGACTGCCAACCTAAAAAAAGAAGAATATGCCAAACTCACAAGCAAAAAGTCTGAAGGGCGGCGGCGTGTTTGTCCTCCTGTATCTGGGTGACTCTACTCTTTCCTGCGTGTCACCATCCAGATGATCCGTATCAAATTTCTCGCTCACAGTGCCACCTACATAAAACAAAGTAATTAATAAACCATATCTATAAAATAGAATATACAGCAGTGATAGCCTAGTTGGTGGAACGCTTGCTTCGGTACCAAGGATTGCAGGTCCAAACCCCAGCTCGCACCTCTGAGATTTCTGGATTTCATGTGCGAGCCTCGTTTTCAACCATGATATTTAAGAAAAACATCGTGAAGAAACCTATGCATGTCTAAGAGAACAACTCGAGAGACGTGTGAAGTCCGCCAACCCGCACTGGCCCGTGCCCAACAGTGGGGCATTAAAAGGGCTGGTATTATGATTGCTTTTTACAACCCCCCCCCCCCCCCCCATGATATCCTGGATCCGCCCCTGATAGCGTTAGGTATTACGTGGTAACACTTCGGCTGGCTTCGAGGGTGATTCGTCTTGCCGTATCCTGGGTGTCGCAGTGCCGCTACGTTGTCCTGGGAAAATCGATCACATGTTTGTGTATCCAATAAGGCCGTAATTGAGTCAGACATAGTTGAAAACCAAATAGCACAGTGACAGTGAAGTAGCTTTATGAATCGAAGGTCCCAGATTCGAGTACACGTAGGGGCAAACATTGCGTGTTGAGCACGAATGTTTATACAAGTTTCATGGATGTTTAATATAAGTATTCTGTACTGGGATCGCCCCCAGTTCATTATATGGTACCCATAATACAGCGTTATTTACTTCGAGACCGTAGGTAGAACTGGTGTATTCATCTGGCGATATTATTATAATGGCCCTAGGCCCTAGTACAAGGTCTTTAATCCGAGAAGACATCGATAATTATAAAATGCGCAATTCATTAATTTTATTTGATAGGTTAGTGGAAAGTATGACATCACGCTTTCTCTTTCGCACGCGCGCTGACCTGCGGCGGTGACGTCACAGGCCTGTACCTGAGTACTGTCTTCAGTTTAATTATGTTTAGAATTGTTCCACTGGGCCCCTCTGCTAATACAATCGATTCATAATCGAACAGCAACGGCATATATTATATGGTATATCTGTCAAAAGTGACAGTTACTATGCCGTTGCTGTTCGTTTATGAATCGATTGTGTCAACAGACTTGGGGCCGTATAGTTCTGAAACCATATTCTGCAGGTGTACGTACGGGATTCGCTCCTCTTGGGACTTTTGGAGGGCGACGCGGAGGCGCTCCTGGACCGCGGGTTTCTGACTATACCAGTCACGGTCATACCCTTGAGCTCTTGCCTCAGTCCTGTTCACATATTGGAACAATATTATCTAACTACCCCTTCTGTTGTATGGCTATATAAGGTTTAACAAAATTAATAGTGTAAATTATTTTAAGTTATATGGATCACGCTGATGTATAAACAATTGTGGAAATTATGTTTAATTTTTTAAACAAGGCTAAACAGGACCGTTGGACCATGCGCTCAGTACAGGATGTCATTTTTAAAAGTCTCATAATTTGATTTATTTCCATGGGAATTTTATCTTTATAACCTACTGTTGACCCTGTTGAGATATGTAACACTCACAACACACTATTTAACAATCATACGAAGTAATAAAAAAATATTTCTTCGTCTGAGCTTTAAAATGATACATATGACAGCAGTTTTACACTAGAAATGAAGAGATCGTTACGCCCCCTGGAACTATAGCCTTTTGGCAGTGGCGTAGCATAGGTCATTAGCACCCGGTGCGGATTTCAAATTTGCCGCCCTCTTATTTTTGCTATTTATATGAGACATATTTATTTAAAATAACATTTAAAGGAAATCAGTTTCCTAAATAATAGTTATTAAGAAACCTTGCATCACCCATGCATAGTATATTATACCTGGATACCTATATGGTAACGACAAAAAAATACTGAAATATTTTTTTTTCTCTAACCGCCATCTGTGAAATGCCGCCCGGTGCGGACCCCCCCCCCCCCCCCCCCCCCCCAAGGTACGCCACTGCCTTTTGGGAAGGTGAGAGAAATCAAAAATGTGCTCACTGGAGGAGTTACTCTCCACGTAGTTGGCTTGCGGCGCGGCCGCCGAGCCCGAGTTGCGGCAGCCCGGCGGCGACACCCAGCGGCTGCGCCCGCGCTTGCGATCCTCGCTCGGTACTGAACGGTTTCAAATTGACACTTACTTACTTTAGTTTAATATCAAAGCGGTTATTACGCGATAAAAAGAGAAGCGAATAGTTACATAATAACACTTTTTAAAACGCATACAAGCAGCGACGTGCGAGCTAAAGTGCACTTTTTTGCTTTGTAGCAAAGTCGCGTTTTATTTAAGTGTCTACGCGGAGCGAAATATCTGTTCTTACGAACTATTACATAATCTGTGGTGCAGCTATCTAATGTGATGGTTAAATAGTCTAGTTAGGTGCTCGAAGTAACCCATCGCTCATTACATAGTATGAAAACTATTATTTTTAAATAATTAATTTACTTACACATGCCATGAATAAAATAAAACATTGCAGCTGACAACATAATTTATTTTAATTAAATAACAATACGTAATACTATATACTAGCACATACTTATTCGTACTTTATACAAAACTATGCTAACGTAACAGTCTATAATTTTGTATCGAAACGAGGACGCGACTAAAATACACTTAAACGTTTGTGGAATGTGAATATTCCATATTATCAACATTTCTTGAAAAAAAAACAGTACAGATCGACCTACGCCTCGTCCGTTAATATAAATGCACATAAAAACTAATACCAAAACTCGACTAACTACCAACTTTGGCAACACTATTCCGACTATTTTTATCGGTGGCAACACTATTCGGACTATTGTTTCTGGTACCGGAGGTTGGTATGCTTGGTGACGAGGAGCGGCGGTCCTTCTGCCGCGCGCGGTTGGCCGCCTTCAGCTCCATCTCTACGCAGTGCTCGGCGAACATCAGCTGCAGCGGCGCGTACATGTGCGGGAGCAGCTCTAGGTCGCTCATTGTTATCTGTGGATAGATGACAAAAATAATGTAAAATGTTTTTAAAAGACTAACGAGTAGGTCATATCGCTCGGGTTATGTATGAAATAAGAAAATGGTGTAATTCTTTCTTAAAGAAATTCGAATTGGTATTGTTTTATTATATAATTTTTTTAATGTTTCGTTATTCGTTTTTTTTTTGGGAAATGTTAATATTTTAAAATATAATTGCTTGCTGTCCCGACGGAAGGTTTTTTTTCCGGACAGTAAGATTTCACTTTGAACTGAGAAACTTGTAAAAAATTTACGGTTTCATTAAATAATATCCTACCTTGAGACCTTTCTACCTAAGTGGAGTGTCGCCCACTCGTGCAATGCAAGTGTGGGGGACACTTGCATTGCCCGAGTGGGCGTCTTTTGGCCGATGGATGGTGATTATATATTGTCCCCACACACCTGCTTGTTATCAAACGCGATCCCCACACTATAACATTGTCCCCCACACACCTGCGTGTTATCTAACCCAATCCCTACACTATGACATTGTCCCCACGCACCTGCATGTTTTCAAACTCAATCTCCACACTATGACATTGTCCCCCACACACCTGAGTATTATCTAACGCGATCCCCACACGATGACATGGTCCCCACGCACCTGCATGTTGTCGAACGCGATCCCCACGCTGTTGTTGTCGTTGAGTATGTGCGCGTTGAGGCGCGGCAGGCGCGCGTACCGCTGGCTGAAGTGCGTGAGCACGGTGAAGCGCGCGTTCATCTGGCGCCCGATCTCGATCGCCTGCGACGTGGTCGAGTGCATCTTGGTGCGCGCCTCGTCCGCCAGCTCGTCCTCCATCGTCGCCTCGTGGATCAGCAGGGTCGAGTTGTAACCTTCAATCAATAACAATTTCCACATCAGAGGAAGTCATAAGCAGTTTGGACCTTAAGATCAAGAAATTTAAAACTTTTTTTTTATTACAATATATGCAAGTATTTGATCTCGATCTCACCTGATGGTAGGTGACGATGAGATCTACGATGGAGCATACTTGCCTAGAAGGTACCTGTTCACTCTCGACTTGAAAACACCCAGATATAGTCAACGGGGAACAAAGACGCCGGTAGCGTGTTCCATTCCTTGGCAGTTCGCACTACGCGTAGAAGCAAACCGCTTAGTGCGTACCAAAGGAATGTCCACAGTGTACGGATGACACTTGTCCGTGCGTCTTGTCGACCGACGATAGAATGGAGATGGGGGAATATACTTTTTTTACTATATTTTTGTCTGGGATATTTTAGTTTAAACTTGGAATCATAGATTCAAACGGCCCTTAGACGCCCTTCACACATGCGAGGCAAGCTATCTGGAAGACCAGAGTGGTGTTGCGCTCTTTTTATTCAGCACACGCGCCAACCCATTGCGGTGACGTCAAGACCCTGTGGTTCTGCACCAAAACCTCTGTATTGTTGACATTTTTAGACATAATTTTACAATTCTTTCACTGATTGTCCTGAATACCTATACCATTCATTCGATTGCGATGAAACTTCGGCAAGTTGTTATGTTCACGCCGGCAAAGGTTTCTGTGTTGGTAAAACCATTTTACAATAGGTGGCAGTACTTAGTACTCAATTGGAAATAGTCTCCAGCCCAATTCCTGTCTCTAGGACAGGGGCTCCCAAACTTATTTTGTCTACTGCCCACATTGAGAATGAATTATTTTTTAGCGCCCCCATTTTTTCAGCTACTTAAATACCACTATAACTTCAAATTAAATTAATTATTGTTAGCCTCTGTTGTGTATGTACATGTAGGTAGGCATATACTTATACGTTTGGCGTTGTGTTGCTAACCATCGCAGTTGTCACTTGTCCGTTCCCTACTCGTATATATAACAGCCTCTACACAACGCCCCCATTTTTTCTGGGTTTTTTTTCAGCGCCCACATGGGTTCGTTATCGCCCAGTTTGGGAAAGGCTGCTCTAGGAGAAAAGAGAAAGAGAGAGTGTATGATATGAAGTGAGCTTACCGATCTTAACGAGTTCCTCGCAGGGCAGCGTGTCCCCGGAGTACGTGATCCTGGTCTGCCCGTCCAGGTCTAGCGCGACACCGAACGCGTTGGGGCAGTGCGCCACCAGGCACGTGCGGATGTACTGCACGCCAAGGTGGGCGAGCGTGGCCGACGACAACGCCTCCACTTGGTTCGTGGACTCTTCGAGCTGGGGGGGGGGGGGGGGGGGATAATAAATCATTAATAGCTTATGACATAATAATATACAAGTGAGATAAGTTAATGAAAAGTTTGAAGCTGATGTTTAAAATGAATTCACAAATATGTTCAATATATTTAAACATTACCCCCAAATTTATATATTTATATAGACGTACTATAACTTTATCAAACGTCATATAGTACTGCGCATAAGAGTTTTGCTTTGCGCAGTACTATATGACGTTTGATAAAGTTATAAAACGTCTATAAATTCAGGGGTAAAACTCTTTGCAGAGACTTGAACAAAAGTATAAAGTAAAAAAAAAAAATATGTTTCACATACTGTTTTATGCCAGTTGCCAGTTGTTCAATAGCCAAAGTGTATGCGTGTCACATAACGTATAAAAATAATATAAAAAAGCAATACGTATTTCGAAACCATTTTTGTGAAAAATGGGCCACGGTTTTTTAGCTGAATTTGAATTATGAACCTAAACTCTGTGCAATAAGAGCCACTTTACGAGCAAGTGAGTTGACAAAAATAAATAAAAATACTTTGGGTTGTTTGAACATCTCTGAATCCAAGAATTATTAGGATTATTGTCTGTATCGGTTTATTACGTTACAAATGCTATAAGTCAAGTTAAAAAAAGTTATGTAAGTAAAATGCGAAGTAAGGAATACTTACCAAATTCTGATTGGGTACAAGCGTGAACTCGTTTCGTATCTTCTCGAACTGCTGGTCGTATAGCGTGAGCCACGTCACGATCTGTCCCGGCGCGAGCAGGAACAGGGCCGGGCGCTCTTGGTCCACCTCCTCGAAGGCCTCCCGGCGGGCCTGGATGACACCGATCAGGCCTGGGGGGGGGGGGGGGGGTAAACAATAATTTCCACACCAAACCAAACAATGATGAATCCGGGTGTTTCAAGTCGAGAGTGAACAGGTACTTCCTAGGCAAGTATGCTCCATCGTAGATCTCATCGTCACTTACCATCAGGTGAGATCTAGATCAAATACTTGCCTATAGTGTAATAAATAAAATGTACAACCTTAGGGCCCTAAGCATCTCATTTTCATCCATGATTATCACCTACTTAACATTGAAGGAAAAATCGAAAAAATCGAAACCTGCATGTATGAGAGAACAACGTGGTCGAATATGGCATAGTCCCCCTCGCATTGAGAAATTGACACATTGCAAAGAAATTAGTTAACATGATGTAGCTCTTATTAAATTGGTGTATTTATCGCCAGCTTCTTGACCTTGACCTGCGGCGTTCCTCGATTGTTGAGAACCAAAGGCTTTGGTATACTATAGGTTAATGCAAATCAGTGGTGAAGACAGCATATTCGCACAAGGGAAGCAAAACAAACCCTGCCTGTACTTTAAAAAACCCCTCATACACAATGCGGTCTAGATCTCCCATTAAAGATATATCATTTTACTCTGCAGAAAACAACCAAGGTTTCGGCAAAAAAAATAGTTTTCACGCAAGTAAGTATAAATTTTTTAATTTCGGATGGGAAGCTGACGGGCCTAGTGTTGTATGGCTCCTTCGCCACTGACGCTAATTCGCGTTCACTCACCGATATGGTGGTCCGCGTGCAAGTGCGATATGTATATCGCCTTGAGTGTTCTGAGGAACGCGTTCACCTTCTTCGGCCCGTAGAACCGCACCAGCTGCCCGAAAGTGCCCTCGCCACAGTCCATCATTATAGACCGGTTCTCACTAGGTATGAAAAAAAAAAAAGATTACTTGAGTACTATGTCTTAAGGTGAGTGATTCGCGTGTAATGTTACAATCCAGAATTCTATTTCGATCAACGATGCATTGTATATAAAAGGTGTAACAAGTGTAAAATAATTTAACAGGGCCAACAGATTATAAAGATACAATTACCAAAGAAATAAAAAAAAAAATTACACATTAAAAAAAAATACACCATGTACTGAGCGCATGGCCAAACGCGACTGGATCGCCTTGTTTTAGAAAAATCAAACATCATTTAGGTACAAAATTATTTTATACTTCATCGTGATCCATATAAATCACTGATAATATATAATAATAATACCAGCCCTTTTTTAATGTCCTACTGTTGGGCGCGGGCCTCCCCGTGGGGGATTAGGCCATAGCCCACCAACTCACTGAATCATCTTTTAGAATATTTACCACTATTTTTGTCACACCTTATATATTTATATGCCGAATCCAAATTCAATCCGAATGCGAGTTAATAAAAAAATCAAAGTCGAACGAAATCGAAGGAAAAGTAATTAAATTAACTCACTCGATATGGACAACAATGGCGCTTGTGTTCCTAGTCTTGCTCGGTATGCAGGAGCCGGTCCCCAGGAACACGACCTTGGGGTACTCCTTCTGCGAGTCGCTCTTGGCGTAGCGTATGCTGTCCACGAGGCGTCGGAACTGGTCGAGGCTGCCCGCGAACCCGTCCATGTCCATGGTCTCCTGGATATACTCTTGGATGTGGAGCTTCGGCTCCGCTGACCTGAGGCGAAAAGATTATAGCGATCGGAATCACAATCTTTTTTATGCCCTCGTAATAAAAAAATTGCGGTTTCGAGAAAATTGCGATTATAGGTTTTTTAAGATATTTACTCCAGGTGATATGTTTTGTAACTTGAAAATGTACAAAATAATATGAATTATTTTTTAGTTGACACCGCTCTAATGCTATATTTGCTAAAAGCAGATATTCGTCTAAATGACGATTACCGCATTAGTTATTACGAAGGCAGAGTATGATACAATACTTATTGCTGGCAGCCCAACATAAGCAGGATTGAGAGTTTTTATAATTGTTGTTGGCAACTTTTGAGCTGGAATAATGGAGGCCACACCCTATTTGAACTGTAATCTAGTCTATACTTTCACTAATAAATCGTAAACAAAGTAAAGACATGAGAATAAACTATTTTGTAACCATATAAAACGAGTTCTTTTTTTAGGTTTCCGTATTCAAACTAGAAAACCAGTCACAAACGATTGTCCGGTTCACTCACATTTTCTTCAGAGAGTATTAGGACTATTCGATAGGAATTTAGTGTTACCATCTATATATATTTGTCGCTACTACAAAGCAGTGTAAAAAAAACAGGGGTCACTCCACATCATCCAAAATACGTAACTTCTCGAATGGTGCCAATATGAGGTTATTTCCTTCCATTTTCAGACTTATGTTCACATATCATCCGGGCCCCAAGTCTGCTAACACAATCGATTTATAATCGAACAGCAACCGCATAGTATCTGTCACTTTTGAAAGCTATCCCATACAATATCTGTCCAAAGTGACAATTACTTGGGGACCCGTGTGTCTGTAACACTGTCAATCTCACCTATCGATCTCCTTCTTCGGCCTCAGATGGAACATGGTGAGGGTGTGCGCGGTCAACACCTCGATCTTCGCGGCCTCCCCCTCCTCGGCGGGCAGCCCGTCGCCCTTGCACGACCCCTCCAGACTTATTATGTTCTGGAACTGCGCGAGCGCAATCTACAAACGACGCCC
Source organism: Pheosia tremula (assembly GCA_905333125.1). NCBI lineage: Eukaryota > Metazoa > Arthropoda > Insecta > Lepidoptera > Notodontidae > Pheosia > Pheosia tremula. Next base: position 1,781,190 of record HG995406.1, read on the forward strand.
GTTTTGAAACCACCACCGGCCATCATCAATTGATATACTACTGATTATTACTTGCAGAGGTGCGCGGAGGAAGTTGTTACCAGAGTATAACGTCTCTTCATGAATGCCTTTGTTCCGGAATTATTGTTGTAATATGACGAAGTATACAGGTGAATTTTTCAAGTGGGCCTGGCGTGGATGGCCAAATCCGAACGATAGGGAATAGCAAATAATGCTTAAGGACTCTCGACGCCGATTTTGCGAAAAACTAGAACTGCATCATTCAATTTAAAAATAAAAAAATCCGTAGCCAGGCATTGGATGCGTTGATTAAGAAAAATCCATCTGATATTATTGCTAATAAGAATCACATTCTAGTTAGTAATAACATAAGGACAACTAAAATGGAGAATACGACATAGGACACATTTTTATGAAAATTTACCCATCGAAATTTCGACTTCATATAATCATTACGAATATTAAAAGAAGTGCAGGTTCAACAGTTAGTATACCCTGTCTAAAACAACCAGTAGAAAAAAAAATATAGGTTCCATGAAGTCATATATCGTTTTGGGGATCAGATAAAGTAGTATGATCTAGAATACCTTATTCTTAATCATTCCAGCCCTTTTTTTTAATGTCCCACTGCTGGGCACAGGCCTCCCCTCAATGCGAGGGGGGATTAGGTCATAGTCCACCACGCTGGCCCAGTGCGGGTTGGCGGACTTCACACGTCTTTCGAGAAGTTCTCTCAGACATGCAGGTTTCCTCACGATGTTTTCTTTAACCGTTTAGCAAGTGATAATCATGGTTGAAAATGAGATTCGCACATGAAAAATCCCAGAGGTGCGAGCCGGGGTTTGCACCTGCAATCCTCGTTACCGAGGCAAGCGTTCTACCAACTTGGCTCTCACCTTATTCTTAAGCTCCTCCAATCCTTTCAGCCTAACTGGGCTATTAGTCTTGGGTATGGGCGGGTGCGCGTTCCACACGGCTGGCACGCTGACGTCACGGAGCAGGGGGAACACGTCGGGGTCGAGGAGATGGAGCTTGTGTTGTGTTCGGTGCACGGCCTCGGAGCCGAGGCAGGAGCTCTGGTAGTTGAGCACCAGGTGTTGGGTGTGCGGGCCGAACATTGCTATGAACGCTCGGTATCTGTGGACCGGATTGAGTATATTAGTAAAATGTAGATTAGGTATTGACTTGTGTTAGCTATTATTATAGGCCTTTTGTGCTGGTTTTTTTTTTAGATCAGATTGACTCTTGCCTTATTTCTTCAGCTTTTCTGCGGTGTTTTAAAGATATTAGAAATAGAATTAGTAGAATGCGGCAAGTTGGTGCTGCGTTCTACATTACAATCATTCTAACCGAAAATAAGTATTATATGCACTTATATAAATGAAGCTACTAGATAAAGGACCTATATATGAGTTAGCAACATTTTTTTTTTATATTGAGGTGCAAGACATTAACTTGGTTAAATCTTACACCTGGTCTATCTATGTTTATTAACACATTCACGGTACCTCGATCTACATAGGAGGGATCCGACTTCCAGAGATTACTCTCTACCTCCAAACTAAAAAACTCACAAGCCCTCATTATAATAGAAATATAAAATTAGTTGTATCTCTTAATTGGGCGTTCAATCTTCTATACACCAAACAAACGCTCAACGACTAAAGAAAAAAAACACACGTCCGTCAAGGGGCCATCCAAAATTACGTCATTTTTCAATAAAATCAATAGTTGTAATACTTAGATATAAAATACTATATTTTGAAAAAATGCGATGTCACAAAATTTGGGACCCCTCCCCGCCCCTTGACACACAATGTCACACTTTGTCGACCCCCTCCCTCCCCCTTAACGTGTGACGTAATTTATGGATGGCCTTTAAGGGTCCCGTGGTCAACTTACTGTGGATGGTGGAACACGTGCGGCGCGGTGAAGTGGACGATCAGGGTCGGCACATTCTCCGGCGGGTTTGTGTCGTTGTCGAAATGCGCCGAGAACTCAGACTCCTTGAGATACGATATTTCCGGGACATCTAGCACTAGGGAGAAGATATTATGATTAGTATCGATGTCTTATATTTACGCGAATACTACACATTGAAATAAATGTTTTTACGTTCCCGATGTTTCGGCTGCTTTACAGCAACCATGGTCACGGGTGGACTGAGGTGGTTGACGTCCTAGTGTCATAGTTTGAACCGGGGTACTCTCATATTTAGTTGTTGCTTGCGGTCCGATCTACGCAGAAGCTGCTCACAGTCCGAAACGTCGGGCATCGCTTACGGCGTTCATTCTAGCCTTGTACCCTTAGCTGTGTGTTGCTGTACACACTACACAATAGCATCTACACAGGCCACATACGATGTTTTTTTTTTTTTTTTCATGGATGGCGGGTCAGATCAGCTGCGCTGCATGTGCCTAGTGAATGTAGCGTCTCGATCTACTGCCGCCTTCCTACCTAGGCAAGTATGCTCCATTGTAGATCTCATCGTCACTTACCATCAGGTGAGATCGAGATCAAATACTTGCCTATAATGTAATATAAAAAAATAAAAAAAACAGCATGGGTGTATCCAGCCCCTCTTTACCCGCACGGGGGTAAATGTTTCACTATTTTTATGTAGTGTGTGAGCAATACACACGCTTAAGACACAGCTTTAAATTGGTACAAACGAATTAAACATTGGACGGTAGGGGGATACCTAATATTAAAACGTGATGACCTAGAAATTCGCTGAGACATTTCTGATGTCATTAATATCCAAGAAATTATCATAAAATTAACCACTTCAAGAGCATTCCCTACAATAATTTCATAGCAGCATTATAAAAAAAAATACCATTATAAAAAAAGTAATTTACCAATGAACACTGGTCCTGCGTCATCAGGTGTCTTTACATCCTTTGACAGTACGAGAGTTCCGTCTGCCAGCACCACATCTTGTCCAGACTTCAGCAGGCCCAGCATTGGGCCAGGTTTCACGCCGCGCTCAACGCATTTCGCCAGGTCTAGAGTGCCGAGACGTTTCTGGAATCAACATACAAGCTATAGAAAATATATACGCTAGGGAAGGAAATATAAGTTCTGGGTAAAAAGGTAAAGCTTTAGAAAAATATTTCAGCTCTGGAGAAAAACAGGCTTTTAAAAGTAAATATCATTATTCATATGTACTTCAAATGGTATAGTAAAATTGGCCAACGTTTATTCACCCATTACATCCATATAGTAAAGTAATCACAATAAGATTATTTAAGCTACATTACTATAGCAGTGATAGCCCAGTAGGTACAATGCTTGCCTCGGTAACAAGGAACGTAGGTCCAAACCCCGGCTTGCATCTCTGGGATTTCTGGATTTCATGTGTGAATCTCATTTTCAACCATGATTATCACTTGCTAAATGGTGAAAGAAAACATCGCAACGAAACCTGCATGTCTGAGAGAACCCCCCGAAAGATGTGTGAAGTCCGCCAACCTGCATTGGGCCAGCATGGTGGAATATGGCATAATCCCCCTCGCATTAAAGGAAGGCCCGTGCCCAACAGTGGGACATTAAAAAGGCTGTTATTATTATTATAGATACATTCACTATGGAAGTCAACATACCTTTAATGTGCAAATATACGCAACAGTGGGATTGGTCTTTTTCTGCAGCTCTTGCAAAACTTTCTCAGTCTTCTTCTTGCTAGGATCTGTGGGAAAAGTTCCTTTGTTATAACCAGAGTACAGCTTTGAATTGCTTTTAAGAGAAGAGAACAAGTAGCTCATTGTGAACAGACTTATTTGTGACTTGCAAAAAGGCAACCAACCTTTATACTCACCAGCAGGCTTCACTTTAGTTCTCTCTTTTTCCTTAACATTCTTGGTCTTAGATTCTAAAATCCGCACTTCGGGCCTATAGTAATCAGTCTCATCGTGGATGAACTCTTCGAACTCTTTATCTGCATTAGGGTCTAGTTTTGGCTTCTTTGGTACAGGGACCAGGTCTTTGTCTGTTAGGATGTTGTCTAGGGGACCCCTGGAAAAAATTATACATATAGAAAATATTTGAATGAGTAAAATAATGTTGGGGATTGCTATTTGATAACTGTGCTCAATATTACAAAGCATTGTTTGGAGTGCACTAATTTAAATCACAAAAAAATTTTTACTTGATATTCCATAGAAGGCACCAAAGGGCCTTGGGTCTGAGATGGTCATGATTTTACAAAATATCAATAATATTGTAAATAAGACTGATATGTACTATGATAATTGACTGTAGGATTAGTTACTAACATAATAACATATTTGACAGTCATCACATTGTCCGAAAAGTCCTCAGCAGGGCTGCACTTCGCCATTGTCACATTCATGTCCTTCATTATTACAAATCGCCTTGTCGCCTGGTACAGTTCATCCTAAACAAAAATAATTGTTAATGAGAAGGACATGCCTACCCTGCAAAAATAAACTTAATTATGGACTTATGAAGTCTGGTTTCTATGTATCAGCAGGGCTAGTGGGTCAAGGCAAGGTTCAATGGAGATGCTTCCACAGGGTCGTAATGTATGAGCAACAACATTTTAGTTGTGTTTGATTTAATTTAGTCCTCATTTGTAGACAACAGATTTATAATTAGTGTAATGTAATCCTCAATGTTATGGTTGCATTCAAAATTACATAACTTACCAGTCCCTCAGGTCCATGAAGACTAATATTTGGCACTCCTACATCTTGCAGTGTAAGAGAGAGACCAGGCAACCCGCCAATATTCCTCCAAGTCTTGCTGGTGATGAAAATGTGGTCCAGCCTCGACAGCTTCACCTTGTGCTCATGAGCAAGGCGTTGTGTGCATTCGCCACAGTTGAATAAGTACCTGGTAGTGTTGATTTGATTCAACAGTAAGTAAACTTGTGAAACTTTGTGATCATTTATTATAAAAACAATATAGGTACATCAAGAATAGGTACAAAAACATGAAAGTTTGAAAAGGCATTAATAACTGCTATAAACATTATTTTTAAAGTACCTGCCGAGATTTTCAGCCTGGAAAAAACTATGTTAATCATGATGATGAAATATAATGTATGGTTACAATGTACCTTACAACAAATAATAACAAAGATAGATTTGTCTGATTTTATAATGCTATATATCATAGACTTACCTCTTCTGGTCTGTGAAGAGGTATAAAGTGTTGGGCGCTCCTCTAGCTCCGGAGCCAAGAACCTGTAGGTATACCGAGCTGGGACCATACTTTTCAGACTTCTTTGATATATGTTGCCTTTGACGCTGCGCCTCAGTGATTCTTGCAGAGTTAGATTTCGGCATTTCGGCTAGAAATCCCAATAGCTTCTTAGTACTATCTGACTTGTAATATCGTATAATACATATGTTATGTCTACTAAACAATCTACATAAACCGTACATGTGTTTTGAGGTTATATTTATTTCTAGTTAAAGTTTGCGAGCATTCGTTCCTGATTTTTATATATTATTGAAGTTTTTGGCATAACACATAATTATTTATTTATTGATAAGCATGACACATTTTCAGATTTGGAACATATTTTAAGTTTTTTCACTAATTTTTCGATTTTTTACTTTTCAATTTTTAATTTGACAGCTGACAGTAGACAGACAGAGCAGACAGCTGGTGACTGGCATATTGCTATTATTCTCGATAGTCACAACAAAAAAACATAAATAAATAGAATAACAATTAAAAGGCATAATCGATTTATTATAAGAACAGTGCCTGCAGAGCAGTGTTTTTTTGAAGTAGCTATTGTTTTTTTTTGTATTGGTCATCAATATTAAGAATATCAGGAAGGAGGATAGCCAGTATAATAAATCGAATATGATTAAAAAGTTGAGAATTTGGTTTCATGTGGCAGCACCGGGCACCGATACAGAAAAATGGCGTTCTATACAGCTGTGGGTTGCGCAATTTTTATGTAAATGTACACGAAATTTACTAGATAAATTAAGTTTTAAGTGCAACAATTGTTCCGAGCAGTGGGCATGATCGTTTTGTATAATTTATAGTTAAATTATAGTATTGTATAACAGTAATATTTCGTCTAGTGCAAACCTGTCATGGACCGTGTATTTTTTGTGTTGTGATTGTGATATTTGTGATGTATGAAAACGATAAATAATGAAACGGAAAATAATGCGGCTGTGCAAATAATGTGACAATGATGGGTATGTTATGGGTGGTGTTATTAGTGGCCTTGACCGGCTCACGATTGGGATACTCTTCGCCCGTGAGATCAACGCCGGAGGCCTACCCTCATGGTGAGTCATTTCGTCGGAATAATACATGTTTTATAGCTATTAACTACGTATTATTTAAACAGCATGTCGATGTAATGATATTGTTAGGGGTATGTGCATAAGGATCCTATTTTAAACAGTTTGGTCTAGCTGTAGATAGAAACATCTGTTCATAATAGGAAAACATTGTGGTGTCTAAAGACCATGTGTTCTGAACTATTCATTAGTCTACAAAATGCATTTCCGATACCAAATTGAAATGTAAATTAGAGAATACCTCGCAAAATTAAAAAAATAATTGTGGACAGAATATTTTGTCTTATGTGATCTCTATCAATAATATTAAACTTTTTATCAAATAAATTATGTATATGGAGTAATCGAACTTGGACCTTTTTTGGAGGTATAAATTTAAATATAAAAGAATACTGAAGATGAATTACATACCCACTACCCTACTTTAAAAAAAACTACTTAAGTATATTGATCAAAATAAAATCACTTTATTTCAAATAAGTCTGCGAATTGTTTATTTGTTTACTCAGCTGTACACCTGTAAATAAACACAGCTTACTGTAAGCTGTTATCAGTAACACATTGTTAGATAATGGCTTATTCATGTTTGCACATATATAGGTATTATAATGCTTATCACACATTGATAAGACAATTACTGGGAGTCACTGATGATAAAATTTGTCATAATCACTATGAAATATTAGATGACTGTGTCCTATGTTACTCTTATCACAATAGTTTTTGTTATGAAATTCGTTCAAAGAATGAGTTTTAATCTTAGACAAATAAAAATAAATCCCTCCAGCCATGTGTACTCTATGTGGGTTCACTGAAGCCTGAAGTGACAACCTTACTGCCTTCAGTGACCAAGCTATTGTTATTTCAACTGGTAACCTAAGAGTTGGAATATTTTGTCAGATTTTTGTATGCCCTAAAAGACTATTAACATCCCAGAGAAGGTGAGATGATACTTCACTACTAGTATGCCTATTATAAGAGCATTAAAGATTGTGATAGAGGTCACAGTCAATTTAATAGGAATAGGAAAAGGTTAGTCTATCACAAAATATAAGGATTTAAATGAAGGAGGCAATTCGGTTTTATCGAGTCTTTGTGTCTTTGATAATCCCAGAGATCGAAGGTGATATTACATCCCTTCTCAATGTTCCAGAAACAAACAGCCCAGTGTTCTGGGGTTGGGGTTCGGAAGGCGGTGTGTATGCAGCAATACCAGCGCTGGCGCTGGTGATCACTGCCGTTGGGCTGCTTTTCGGATGTACGTGGTGCTATCGGCATAAAGACTGCAAGGTATGCTGAAGACTACTATTCTAATTATTTGGCTTTCAATATAGATTATTTTATACAGTTGGGTTGAATGTAAGACAGTCATTGAGTAATTTCAGAGCTATACAAGAAACAAGTATTAGACATTGTGTGTTATATTTCTATAGTTTTGTCAATCTTTGTAGATTTGTCTGTGATTATAAAAAAAAATACATTTTGTCTCATTCTCTGTAAAGAATAGAAAAGAGAGAGTGTCAAGTCCCGTTTTCTGTGTGTCTGTCTTGACCTGTGTGCTAAACCTGCTGTACTATATATTCTAGCTCTGACAGAGCTTAGAAGGCTGTGGTTAGGTTACACATATTCTCACAAAGATCATTATTGTACAGTAAGCACATTGACTGGAAATGGTCAGCAAAATTATGTATACCAGCCCTGTGGATAGAGAACAACCACCTGATAACATATCACAATAATGTTCCCTATTACATTTATCAATGCTCAAACATACATAGTCCAATGACAAACATTTTATAATGTATGCCAATGAACTTTATCAAGTTCCTAAACCTTATGTTGATGTTATGTTAACCAGTGTTTACCATACACTGCTTGGATACTGAAACAAAAGATATATATAATACCCTATTTCGGAACCTTTTCCTAATTTTGTGTTATTATGCATTTTGCCCACCATGTTGCTATTTCATAATCCCTACCAATATATATGTATCTATAAAAATCTACGGTTTTGTAATCTAATATGACTTCCAAATCACAGCTTTCATATTTACCCTCAAATCTCGATTCATAAAAGCATCGCAACAAGGTCATTACTTATAACACACTTTCGATTTGTAATGAGACTAACAAGTTTTGTCATCAATATCTTCACGAATCATTTCATCATTGCGGGTGGGCATAAATAGTCTATAAAAAGTATACCCCAAAATCCACCGGACGGATTTTCGTGGTACTTAGCACGACAATAGCTTCTAACAAGATCATCATGTCGAATATTTTATTGTCTCGGAAAAGGTTCCTCCGGGAACTACCGGGATAATAACTAATAGGTACGAGGTCAATAATACTTTTCGTCCCGGATAATTAAAAGAGTTCCCCCTACCCAGGATAGGTAAAAAAAAAAACAATTCCATGCGCTTGAAATCGCGGACACATAGCTCTTGATATAAGCGTTTACATGGGATCATAGGATTGATGTTTTTCTCTTATCATATTTGATCGTCATTTGCCACGACTTTCCTTCTATTTCACGATACTAATTAACTTATCATGTCATTCATCCTGCCATGATCTCCCATGCTGGTTAATAAAAGTGTGAACTCGTAATCAGTAGCGGACGGGCGGGGTCAACGCGCCCGGGCCGCCCTCAGCGTTTGGTACACAATACGCTCAAAGGACAATAGTACAAGTTAAGGCGGGGTTTCGGAGCGAAACATTCAACATATTATACACAAAACCATTTTTTTTGATACAACCGACCCTTGTAACCTGCCCATAGGATTAGTTACGGCAAGAGGCATAGTTCAGATGTTTTTGTGTAGTGTGCAAATGTACTACACAAAAACATGTGCACCCAAAACCGCGTGTAGTGAACCTCGCAATACCGTAGCCAGGAATTCACTTGGGAGGGGGGGGTCAGAGGACCTCTGAACCAGAGAATGTACCTATGTACAAAACGGTGGGATCTCTAATGAACTTCGGGTGGGCCTGCTTACGGCCCTTTAATACCTACATTGACGAATATGATTTAAGTTGGTATTAAGCATGGGTTATAATTCAGTACTGTATGCCGAAGGAGCAGGAGCCGTTGAAAATGTATTTTATTCAGTCCTAATATACCGTTGATTGTGTTCTTCCGGTCAACACGAGGGGGAATGGCCTATCATTTGACCTATTGTAGCTCTGCATACTCTAGATAAAAAATAACATAAGCACATAGGTAACAGTGACTTAGTGATTATCCCCATATAAATTTGGAAAAGCTTTAATTCAGTAATTTCTCTTGGCTTAACATTCCGGGAAGTCTGTGTTTATATGTATTTTTCCACCATCGAAAAAATTCAGCAGTCTGCGTATTGCAATTCACTCCGCGCACTTTACTTTTCATCGCCCCATGAATTAAACTTCTGCGTTATTATTCTTTTGTGGGCGCATCTGAATATCCTATTGTGTCGCCGTCAGATATGATAAACCTTATTTGGGCAAACATTTGTCGACCTCTTTGACATAGGAAGAAGTGCCCACCAGACTGATACAGGCTATAACTGTTTACTTTCCGCGTGGGCGGATTGTGACGTCATCGTTATGCTATTCTCGGCCTTCTCACTGTCCCCTTCTATGACGTAATTTTCTTGTGTCAATAAAGCCGTGCGCCAAGGACGGACGTTCAGGTGACTTTTACGTAAATGCTGGTGTGGGACACGCATTGAATGAGCCATGCTATTCATAAGCAAGGCCAGACACTGACTGGCTGCTTTATGTAGTGCTTAGTGGTTATACGTGGCTGATCTATATAACAACAGAATGTGGGTTGGAAGACCTTGATGTCAGTGAATTTGGTAATGCATAGAATTCAGTGATTGGCTCTTGGATTTAGCAATATGTCGATGTTATTATTACCGGTAGTTATGCGGATGCATTGGAATGGCCATCAGAAAATATTTATGGTAGGAAGCACCAGCTCAAACGAACGTGTTCGGAATACTGATTATTTTTCGCAAATAGCCGATATAATTAGTTGCAGAATTTGAAGGCGATAGACTAATTTTGTTTCCGAGAATAGTAGCAATACTTTCTCATTCAGACAATGAAATCTGACAGCGACTTTCAGTCCCGCTGAGCTAGTGACCCCGACACTTTCAATCACCCATAGATCCTATACTCCTTTCACTACCCACAAGCGGTGACGTCAAACGACAACGCTGATCGTATTACCGCCTCTTCAAATGCTACTACTATTTAGGGCGGCCCTTACTAATTGGTCCTCAGGAATCGCTTGAGTCATTAAACCCAGATAGGGGCTGCCGGTGACACTAAGACATCACAATATTTGGCACGGCTATTGTTCTATTCTACGCAGTGATGCAAATCTTAGTACGTTATATATATCAGGTGCTTGTGTTGTTTATTTTTGCGTGTTTATGAACATGTTCATCGGCGGTACCACGTCTGGTCCTTTGATGTGGTGCTGCCAGTTTAAACGAAGCGTGTGCGGTGCTTTTGTAAATGTAAACTAACTCTATTCAGTTTACATTTTGTGGTTTAATATTAATAGTAAAACAATCATTATGTCAGCTACTAAATGCTAGTAAGGTGACAGATGCAGACGATAATAACGAAATCTTATTCATGTGGAAATCGAGGATGCATAATAAAAATTTAATGTGAAAAAAATATGCAAAGCTGTAGTCTCTAAAAGTCAGTATTGAGGTAACCTTGGAAAGAATAAAATATATGTGAGAGATACGAATTTTAACGATGATCCTGATAAGCTTTATCGTTGGTACAGAGTACCTGTATGATTGTCATGTTTATATGCGTGTCACTAGTTGCTTGCAATGATTCTTGTCCGAATTCAGTCGTCAAAAAGAGAAGATTCTGAGTATAAATATGTTCACGTGTTTGAATCAAGACCACGCGACGCAATAGACTCCGGTGGGATGAGTTCATTGAAGCCGCAATTAGTAACACTATTCACACGTCCATTCATCTTCCCACCGGCGATTGCGTATAGCAGCTCCCCTTATACGAGGACGTTTAAAATTACCTTCATCAAAACTTTTCAAACTCCCGTAACATCTCGTCAAAAAGTTCATGTTTCAGCCATATATCTGAAATAGAGGATGGATTTTAAGAGTTTATCGTGTTTATGGTGAGGGCCTGTTTTGATCCTAAATATCTTAGCTCAGCACCGGTAGAAACGCTGATCGTGGCAGAAATTATACAATCCATTATAAATTGTAGTAAGTATCCATTCGGTTGATACTAGATGCTGACCTACTATAACATCCTAACACCACCTTATTTAAAACGTTAATTTAAAAAGCAATTAGAACTTATCTATTAGTACGTCCGACCTCAATATCAGAAGACATCTATTAAAACGTATCGTACAATTTGCGCTATACCGTTAGCAATGAAACACTAATTCCAATGTGGTCTAGATTGTTTATTTAGTGCATACCAACTGTGCCAGTGACTTGCCTGCGGCCACTGATTTAAATCTCCGTCAACAATACCGAGAAAGCTTCGGCTTTCTAACGTGCCGAGAATTTCCGAAATCTGTTTATTATTTCGTTTGATAGGTAATCTGGAGCGAAATGATTGTGTGCATGTGTGAGCCAGCACGTGTATCTTATCTGCTTGAATTGTAACAGTTAACTCGAATTGAATGGGTTAATGTGGCGTTTGATAACTTGATTTTCAACAAGCACGAGGAGAGCTAAGGCATTAGAAATGTGTCACGCTTTAGTCTTTGTCATCTGACCCTTGATCTATGGTTTGCGGCAGATCTTATATAGCATTGATTCTTGTTACTTTTATCTCTCCATAATATGAGGAGTCTTTACTTAATTACTCTATGCCCTTTGCAATAAATTTGCAATTTATTTTACTTACTTTTCTAGTTTAGTTCTATACACATCAGAAGTCTGTAGCTTAAATACTTGGTACCAATATATGCGATTTCTTATCCCGGAAAATTGGAGGACTCGTCTCGCGACACTAAAAAAAAACTTAAATCCATGCGATGGCAATCGTGGGCAGAGCTAGTCTTCAATAAAAGATTTCTTCTCATTATAAACTTCTATAATTGTCTGAATGACCACTCGAGCTTCTAAAACGGCAACATTTATGAGTCTCGATCACCGTGTTCGAGTTGTAATTGATCATTGAACTATATCGAAGCACTTATAATAATTAACTCATTCTGCTGAGTGTTTCTAAGCGTTAGTTAATGCCCAGACGGCGCTGCTGGCCTGACCATCATTCTAATTAATTCGTGCTACGATCTACTGACTTACCTACGAAGTCTATGATTGCTGACCGCTACTCTAAGGGTCATGGAAAGATATAACTAAAATAAAATCATAACCACTTTTTTTGCGGAAGGTTGAACCGTGAAGTTGGCAATTTTGTTTTTATTTTCCAGAAAAATATGTTTCTTTGATAAATCATTGACAATTAACCATTGTGTGTTCATTAATGTGCACCAGTGAAGGTAATTGAAATAAAATAGTACAACTGGACTTTTCAAATGTTCTATAGTATCTTTACTGATAAGGTCCGGTTCATTTCATCATCATCATCATCATCATTATCATCAGGGGTACTTATATTTTGGGGTCGAGTCACCTTCGTCCGTAGGACGTGACCCTGGGTGGTGCCAACTAGGTGACAACTCTACTGGTGGTAGGCTTCGGCCGTGGTTAGTCACCACCCATTGAACAAAGCCATGTCGCCAAGCGGCCTAGCCGTGTTCCGGCATGATGTTCGGTGTTGCCATTTATGGATGGCGGGTCAGATCAGTTGCGCTGCATGTGCCTAGTGAATGTAGCGTCTCGATCTACTGCCGCCTTCCTACCTAGGTAAGTATGCTCCATCGTAGATCTCATCATCACTTACCATCAGGTGAGATCGAGATCAAATACTTGCCTATAATGTAATAAAAAAAAAACAATAATCAAGAAATTCTCGACACTGTTTTGTAGCCGATTGCCAATCTAAACAATAAGAAGACTAAGAAAAATAATAACAACAGTGACACATCAAAGGAGTGATTAGAGTCATTGTTGACTTGGTTTTTTTTTCTGTGCTCGTAATCTTTCTATACAGCATCTGTCAATAATTATATACAACCAGTGCTTTTTTGATAGTTAGATTATATCCGAAACGCGATAAAATCCGAAAAGATAGCTTTATTTCAATAGATAATTATCTGTCATAATAAAATACATCATATATTTATAAGTACAAGGGTCATTATGCCATAGCGAATTAAAGCATTGTGGCAGATTGAGCATACGTCCAATGAAACGTGGATATACAAGTATAACGAAGCCATAGACTGGTCTTCAGTTAAACTGGCAACCCTCAGACCAATTACCTAAATGGGATTGCGAGAGAGGTATATACATTTGGAACGTCCATTTACTAATACACCGTTTCTATTAGTGGTGTACTAATCAAGTTCGCATTCCATTGCGTATTTTTTGTGCACATCCACTTTGAGTTCGTTGATAGTTTAAATCAATATATATAAAAAAGTCGTGTAAGTTAGACACTTTATAACTCAAGAACGGGTAGGCCGATTTTCATGATTTTCTATTTTGTATCCGCCCCGAAAAGCAGAATAACTATAGAGACTAAAATAACGTGGCAAATATTGATAATTCATTTTCTTATACATTTGATTCTTAGGCCGTACGAAGTTTGTCGGGAAAGGTAGTGAAGCATATAATGTACTCCGTAATGTGTGTCGTGAAACTTGCGAATTGCGTTACATCATACTAAGTTTATCGTTTTGCGTTGGTGTACTGGAATTAGTATTAGCCTGAAGAGGGGCTTCAGTATATGATATTCGGACGGTTTCACTAACCATCAACATGAAGTAGAAAATTACTTGTTTCAATGCTCTCTCTCTGTCTATTATATCCTACCAGATAGGCTATATGAACGTGATTTAAATAATTAAACCCGTTCAGTTTCTCGCCGGTTCTTCTATTTGTATGTGCCCCGTAGGACTATACAATATTAATGATATGACTTTAACAACTTTGTCATTAAAAATAGAGGTCTATAATAATATTTTTAGAGCTTTTATATGCAATTAGTCTCTTAAAAAAGCTGTTCAAATATCTATGAAATTAGCTTAAAAGCGCGACCACTCGCAATGTTATGCCAATCCTCTATTTTCTAGTTCATGTAGTATGACGTCACTCTTACCTGTTACCAGGTGTACTTGTTAGTGTACGTCATGCAGGGTGACAAACACGCGAACACGTGACGCTTATGGATGACGGCAAATGTCAGCCGGCGTAACTCGATCCATTGCCAAATGCACCGGATGAGACGGAACTAGAATGATTGGAAGGTTACTAGACGCTAGCAGTGGATGCCAGGGCCAATATCGAAATAGCACTGTTGCAATTTAGTCCTCTCTCTCACACACACCCTTCCTAGTTCCACGCGATGTTTTGGTTTATGCTCCTCCTCCATTTATGACTCATTCTGCTATTCGGACTTGATATTGTATTGTTTACTAGCTGTTACCCGCGACTTCGTTCGCGTGGTATTTAACAAAGACACAACCGTTGACAACAGCCTGCTGGCACGTTCTGAGCCCGTGGGACGCATTTCAGGTTGTTGCTATCAAACTTAATCAGGCGCAACGCTGCAACATTGGTTTTATTTGTTTTCGTGAGATCCTATGTTTTTTTTCTAAAATAAAAGTAGCCTAAGTTACTCCTTGTTACATCAGCTATCTGCCAGTGAAAGTCCCGTCAAAATCGGTCCAGCCATTTCAGAGATTACCCGGAACAAACAGAAAGACAGACAGACAGACAAAAATTTTAAAAAATGTTGTTTTGGTATAGGTACCGTGTATACATCCAAATGCACTTAGTAAAAAGCGGTTATTTTAACATTACAAACAGACACTCCAATTTTATTTATATGGATAGAGTATAGATGTATAGATGTGTCGTCACCGTTCATTAAAAAAATTGTGCTTTGCATAAGTTCTTTCGTTTATGAACGCATTCATCAGTTGGCATGAGACACAATTAATTTAATTGCCATCAAAAATTGTGATTCTTTATAGTTTATTGATGTAAAGTACTAATTAACTGGAATCATTTTCAATAGTGTATAGTCCATCGGAACAATAAAATTTAGAGCGGTCCCATTTGTTTACACACTCGGGGCATCGCGATTTCATTCTCAACACATTTATCGGGGGCGCTGGGCACAGTCATCGCTGACCTTGTAGGAAACCTCAATTGCACTGCGCCAGTTAACAATATTGCATTTATAAACATAGACTCACACGTGTCATTGTTCGGCGGACTTGATAATAAGAGGAAAATTTTAGCTAAGACACCTTTATTGCTCTACATAGTAAAAGCTCCAGCAAATTAAAAAGGGATAGCGGGATTTACTATCGCGTGTAATAAACAGCGACAGAGAGACTGCTTGCGCGCTTAGATTCAAATCAAATAGTTGTTACTGATAAGAAAACGACAAAGTCAAATTCAAATAATTTATTTCGTATAGGCCTACGGGGGCACTGACAAATTGTAATTAATATTTTTTAACTCAATTCTACAACCGGATCGGAACGACCTCAACTGAGAAGACCCGCGAAAATCTCAGTGGGCTGTCCTTTTTAAAAAAAATATTTATTTTTAACTCGTTTTTTTTATAGCACTTTTTATTACAAAAATAAATAAGCTCCAGTTAGTTCAACTTTGAAATCATAAATCTTAATTGAGATATTTACGCTATCAGTTCCAGGCTGCTTTATCATCCAAATAATCCAAGATTCTGTATGGCATGTGAGAAACTAGGTGTTATTGTTCTATAGTAATATTCATATTCTTAGCTCACATAGGTACTGAACTCTATTAGCTGTTGTTAAGTTCTACAATGTGTCAAGTTATTCATAGTATTGTAGTATATGTAGTGCCTATTATCGATGTCGGCTATTATATAAATTACTAGCTGCGCCCCGCGGTGTTACCCGCGATTAAAAGTATGAAAAATTAAAACAAATCTATCCCACGGGAACCATGCATTTTACCGGGATAAAATGTAGCCTATGTGCTATTCCAGACTATAATCTATCCCTGTGCCAAATTTCATCCAGATCCGTTCAGCCGTACTGGCGTGAAAGAGTAACAAACATCCATCCATCCATCCATCCAAACTTTCACATTTATAATATTAGTATAGATTATGTTGTAATACCAGCGGTAGTATTTAATTATAGCTTTAGCCTAAACAAACGTTGTAAGTTAGTCAAATGAAATCTTATAAAAACAGTCTGATTATCTTTATCCTGCGCATGAGTCGGCTCGCCCACCTGTACGATGACAACGCACTACATATGTTACATTTTAATGTTCGTGTACGAATGACGTTCATAAACGCAAGAATATCCATGAAACTTGACGGTTTCGGGATAATTCTTAATTGTATATTGGCGTAGTCATATGCCGAATGTCAATCGTGACGAGATTTTGATTGAATAGCGAGACATACGTACATGTCTGGCTACATGCACATTGAAATAATTTTATTTTTAAACGCAATGTATAATATAATATCGTTATCATAGTTATATATATTACCTGCACGCTCCTCACCTAAAATTCTTGGAAAGATTCCCGGCATTTATAATGTAAATGTAATAAGACGCAGGCATAGTGGCTTCCAGATATTTTCCCAGCGATGAGTCACGCGTCAACCGGCGTGATTTGATTCACAGATAAAGCTCGATTCCATACTTCAATTACAATACACTAACGAGAATCCACATCAACGCTAATTAAATAATCTTTTATTAAAGACACGACCTCAATATTAAAACAAGTCTCTTGGTTCTCTGTATTCGTTTTGTAGTTCGTGCTGAACATGTTTGTCTCAAATGAATCTTGAAAAATACCAGTTTGATATACGTTTTGATTTTATCAAGCTCAAGGGAAAGACAAAGAAGGCGCCAAAAATAAACAGAACATTCCTCACAATACGCTAAAACAATTCTACGCGAATTCCTCGCACGGCGGACTTTGAGATGCTTCACATAAAAACCCTAGACTGTGCGCGAGACATTCACACGACGAATCAACAATTTAAAACTTAACGCCTACCGAAGGAAGAAATAGACCCTATGTGGTGAGGAATTAAGATTACATTTAGATTCGCCGACTACAATACAATGCGAGGCATCTGATGATGCAGTGGCGCTTCTATTTGGCATAGAGCCCGGAGCGGGCACACCCCACAGTCGTGCCCCTCCCACGCTGTCATCGCTTTACACCTCCCCCAACGCTGCTCTGATTCATGCACTAAAATATTAACTGACTGTAAAACCGGCAATGTACTGTCATGAGACTAGAATGTGATAGATTATTTGCAGTGTAATGCGAGTACCTGAGTAACGTCCGTTACATGCCAACATTAGTTCTATACCTTTGTGCGCTGTATCTGTCCGCACTATATTTATGATAACATTTATTATCATGAGCTGTCTTGATTCCATTATAATATTTTCTACATGCCTTTTGCTTATCTTCTCACATCTTTTATTTGCAGTATAGTATGGATTGAAATCGTATCTGCTAATGTTAATCAAAGCACGCACGCGTAGATCCCAAAAAATCGATGAAATGAAACCGCAAGAACTTATTTATATTCTGGAATGTACAGTTCGCCAAAGCGTATGGTGATTATGTTTGTCAGGGTTCCATTGAGAAATTTTGTATTCAAACAAATCTGACTCAGGCATTAGACTCACTATGCAAACGCCATGACAAAAGGTAAACTTATCAACGTCAAGCCAGTGTTCACATAACTTTGTATTAGCTTAACATTGAGGCAGGTTCTACGACAAATCATTGTTGGCGAAAGTTTTCAGAGGGTTTTCGTTGGCTTCGGAGGAGTTTTCTTGTTTTAGAGGGGTGTTGTTAGAAGAGGTAAAGGGCCCTTATTAGGGCCAAAACTTGGATTTCTTTTTCTTAACGACTTTTGCTTGTATACTGGCTCTGAATTGCTTGCGTATTGGCTTTGTTGGACTGTTGCCCGGTTGGGCTTGCTGAGGGGGGTGGAATGGAGTCAGACATGGACTCCACTCCAGGTATCTCCAAAGGAGGGGAGAAGAGGCGCCATGAGAAGGTGGCGGAGTCGGAGTTTTCCGCTTCGGACACTGACTCGATGGTGCTAGAGCCGAAGATAGCGTCTGCCCGTCGTGGGAAGGCGGCAGGTGCTAAGAGGGGCACGGGGATCACCCGCGCTAGGGCGGAACTGCGAAAGGCAGAGGAGGAGGACAGGGAGGAGGCTCTGGACCGAGCGTTGAAGGCCAGAGCTTTCCGCAAAGAGCCGGTGGTCGTCCTCAGCCCCATTGTGGCGGAAGGCCTTGATGTGGAAAGCCTCCCCACCGAGGAGCTCCGGGCGCTTGCCGGCCAGAGTGCGGCCAGCATAGTGGAGGTCGCAAAAAAGTCGGGGCATCTGCAGGGGCCCTTGGTTAAGAGGCTGAAGACCGCAGCGGCTAGTCTTCAGGAGATTGTGGACGTTCTGGCGGCGCGGCCGGAGCAGGATGACTCGCGTCGTCTCCGGAGGGATAACGGTCTCCTTCGTAAGGAGATCGACGCGCTTAAGGCGGAATTGGTGGCTCACCGGCGGGAGTTCGAGGACATGAGGTCCTCGATGACGGCCGCTAAAAAGTCACCGCCACCGCCTCCTCCGCCCGTGTTCGATGGCGGCATGATGGAAGAGCTCCGGCGCTCCATTGTTCTATCGGTGGGGGAGATGGTGGATGCCAAGCTGGCTGGCATCGAGGAGCGGCTGCTGCCGGCGGTGGTGCATCGCCCCCCATTGGCCGCGGATCGGAGGCGGCAGGTGGCTACCACCGTGTCGGAGGTGGAGGGTCCGGTGAGGGCTAGACCGGGTCCTTCAATGGTGAGGGCGAAGCCGACGGGAAGGTCGGTAGGGGGGAGCAATATCTCCCAAACCCCGGACCACACACCGCCAGTGGTGACTCCTGCGGCTGTACCGAGCAGCAGCCAGGAAGAGGACGGGTTCACACCCGTCACCCGGCCCAAGAAGGGGAAGAAGAAGAGAGCCCCGGCGACGTCCCCAAACGTCTCGGCTGCTCCGAGGACTCGGGAGACGGCTCCGGCTAAGCCGAAGCTCACTCCCCCTCGCACTTCCGCAGTGGTGATTACCATGCGGGAGGATGCGGGGGCTGCGGGGGCGTCCTACAGCCAGATCTTGGCAAGGGCGGAAGAGAGGGTGGATCTGCAGGAGCTTGGGATAGACTCCCTCAAGTTCCGCCGCGCTGCCACGGGAGCCAGGGTGCTGGAGCTGCCGAAGGGGCAGACAGAGGAGAAGGCCGACCAGCTGGCCGAGAAGCTCCGTTCGGCGCTGGAGGGGGTGGCTGATGTCGCCAGGCCCGTGATGTCAGCGATGCTGCGCATCACGGATCTTAATGACTCGGTCACCAAGGAGAGGGTGGTGGCCGCAGTGGCCAGAGCTGGGGGATGCGCGGAGGCCCTAGTTAGGGCAAAGGAGGTGCGACCGGGTCCGAGAGGGATGGGGGCGGTGCTAATTAGTTGCCCAGTGAGGGTGGCGAAGCTGTTGGCCGATGCTGCTGCCGTTAAGATCGGGTGGGGCTCGGCCAGGGTGGAGGCCATGCAGGAGCGCCCCATGCGCTGTTTCCGCTGCATGGGCCTCGGCCACGTGAGGGCCATGTGCCCATCGAGGGTGGACCGCACGGGCCTGTGCTTCCGCTGTGGCCAAAGGGGCCACGTGATGAGGGAGTGCACGGCGGCGGTGAGGTGCGCGGTGTGTGCTGATGCCGGCAAGCCGTCTGGGCATATGATGGGAGGAGGGGATTGTAACCCCCCCCGCACGAACGGAAAGGTGGCTGAAAGGGCCTCAGCCACCAACAGAGAGGTAGGACGCCAGGCGGCGCAGGAGGAAGCTAACATGTCGGAATGAATCTAGAACGTCATGTTAACTTCCTCCAGGCGAACCTAAACCACTCTGCCGCGGCTCAGGATCTGTTCCTGCAGTCCATGGCGGAGTGGGAGGTGAACGTGGCGGTGGCCTGTGAGCCCTACTACGTTCCCCCGAGGTCTCACTGGGCTGCGGACTTAAATGGTCTAGTGGCAATAGTGTCGAGGATCAGCTCGGACACTCCCCTCTCAACTTTAGAGAGGGGAGCTGGCTATGTGGTGGCGAATTGGGGGGGATACGTGTTATTAGGCACGTATTTCTCCCCCAACCGGTCCCTGGCGGAGTTCGAGGTGTATCTCGACTCCGTCAGAGCTGCCATTAATAGGTGGTCGTCGGGTCACGCGGTGGTGCTCGGGGACCTGAACGCCAAGGCGAGGGAGTGGGGAAACCCGGCAACTGACCCCAGAGGGAGGGTCGTCCAGTCGTGGGCCCTGACGTGCGGTCTGACCCTCCTGAATAGGGGGGCGGTCCACACCTGCGTGCGGCACTTGGGGGGGTCCGTGGTGGACATGTCATTCGCCACCCCCGCTGTTGCGCGCAGGATCACGGACTGGAGGGTCGAAGCCGGGGTGGAGACGCTATCGGACCATAGGTATGTCCGATTTAGCGTCTCTACTCCATCAGGTCGGGCGGCTCCTCCTAGGGGGCCCAGTCACTTCCCACGTTGGGCCTTGACGCGAATGGACCAGGAGCTAGCGGAGGAGGCTGCCATAGTCCAGCGGTGGGCCTACCCCCGAGTCTCGGAGGGTGCCACCGCCGAGGAGCTCGCTGGACGCATGCGCAGGGCCCTCACAGCTGTGTGTGACGCCTGCATGCCAAGGGCTCGGCGGTGGACAGACAGGAGAAGGGTCCACTGGTGGTCGGCCGACATCGAGCGGAAGAGGCAGGTCTGCGGCGCGGCACGGAGGGAGTACGTGCGGTGCCGCAGGCATAACGGTCGGGACCCGGCGCTGGAAGCACGCCTGAGGGAGACCCTCAACTGGGCCAAGGATGAGCTCGGGCGGGCCATCTGCCGGGCCAAGGAGCGGGCGGACCGGGATTTCCTCCGGGAGCTGGACCGGAATCCGTGGGGTCGTCCGTTCCTTGGGGCCAGGAACAAGCTCGCGGGACGGATGGGGACACCGGCAACGGAGACCCTTCCCGCGGAGCTCCTTGGCCGGATCGTGGGAGGCCTGTTCCCGGGCCGCCCAGAGGACTTCTCCCCGCCGGTGATGGCGCCGCCCAGTCCAGCGGAGGAGGGACCTCCTCCGCCATTAATCAGTGACGAGGAGATGGAGGGGGCCCTGGATCGCCTCCGGAGGCGGAAAAAGGCGCCGGGTCCTGATGGGATCCCCGGGTCCATCGTCTGGCGGTCAAGGAAGTTCCTGGGGGGTCGGCTGCGGGAACTGTTCGATGTGTGTCTCACCACCGGACAGTTCCCGAGTCAGTGGAAGGAGGGGAGGGTTTGCCTCCTGCCCAAGGAGGGGCGCCCCCCGGACCAGGCATCGGCCTATAGGCCTATTGTCCTGCTGGACGAGGTGGGAAAGCTCTTCGAGCGGATACTGGCGTATCGCCTCGTCCAGCACCTGGAGACTGAGGGACCCGCGCTTTCGGGGGCCCAATGGGGGTTCAGGGCAGGTCGCTCGACCATCGACGCCCTGAACCAACTGAAGGCCTTCACCGGAGAGGCGGTGGAGAGGGGGGAGGTGGCCTTGGCGGTGTCCCTGGACGTGAGGAACGCCTTCAACAGCATTCCGCACGAGACGTTGGTAGAGGCGCTCCGTTTCCATGGAGTGCCTCCTTATCTGCGGAAGCTGTTGGAGGCGTACCTGAGGGACCGTCAGGTCTTGTGGGAGGATAGGGAGGGAAGGTTGTGCAGGAGGCCAGTCGAGCGTGGGGTTCCGCAGGGCTCAGTGCTGGGGCCCACACTGTGGAACGTCGGCTTCGACTGGTTGCTTCGAGGGCCGCTCCTTCCCGGGATGAGGGTGTTATGTTACGCGGACGACACCCTCGTCATGGTCCGGGGAGGGAGCTGGGAGGAGGTGGCGCGCAGGGCGACGGTCGGGACCTCTCTGGTGGTGGACAGGATCCGGCAGTTGGGTCTCGAGGTCGCCCTGGAGAAGACGGAGGCCCTCCTATTCCATGGGCCGCGTCGAGGGCCTCCGCGGGGGGCGAGTATCGCCGTCCGGGGAGAGGCGGTGCGGGTGGGGGCCCAGATGAAATATCTGGGCCTCATACTGGACGGGCGGTGGAGTTTCGGGGCGCATTTCACTCGTCTAGCCCCGAAATTAATCTCCACCGCCGCTGCCCTGGGCAGGTTGTTGCCCAATGTGGGGGGGCCCAACTCCTCGTGCAGACGGCTATACTCCGGGGTAATCCGGAGTATGGCCCTGTACGGGGCCCCAATTTGGGCGGAGGCTCTCACCGAGGGGAATAAGAGGCTTCTTCGGAGGCCTCAGAGGGTAATCTCGGTGAGGGCCATTAGAGGGTACCGGACGGTGTCCTGGGCGGCGGCCACGCTCCTGGCGGGGGATCCCCCCTGGGAGCTGCAGGCGGAGGTGTTGGCCGTCGTCCACCGGTTCCGGGCGGAGGAGAGGGTGAGGGGCGTCGTACCGGAGTGGGAGGCGGTACGGCGCGAGAGGAAAAGGGCCCAGGAGGAGGTGGTCCGGAGGTGGGGGGAGCAGTTGGCTACCCCTACATATGGCGGGGAGATTGTGGAGGCCATCCGCCCCCAATTGGTCAACTGGCTCAAGAGGAGGGGCCAGTTGACCTATAGACTGGTGCAGATACTAACCGGGCATGGCTGCTTTGGTAAGTATCTGCACCAGATCGCTGGGCGGGAGGCGACCCCCAAGTGCCACGAGTGCGATGCACCCGTGGACACGGCAGGCCACACGCTCCGGGAGTGTGTGGTGTGGGGGTCGCAGAGGCACGACCTCACAAGCGTGGTCGGAGGAGACCTCTCGTTGCGGAGCATAGTGGAGGCTATGCTCCGCGACAGGGGGGCCTGGGAGGCGATGGTCTCCTTCTGCGAAAATGTCATGTCGCAGAAGGAGGCCGCGGAACGGGTCAGGGAAGAGGATGCCCTGGCCGACCCGATCCGCAGAGCGAGGCGGGGGCGGAGAAGGGGGCGATACGCTCGCCTCCTGCCCCCGCCATAAAGAGGGCCTAACGGCAGAGTAGGCCGGAATGGGGCCGGGGGGCCCCAAAAATAGAGGTATCCGCCGGGGCGTCACGGTAGCGTGCTCGTAGAGCGATCCCGTGGCGCCCCACAAAAGGCACAGAGGGCGGCGCTGGGTTTTAGTGGGTAGTCTGGACTTCTTCCAGGAGCCCCACATAACCGTCCGGGCTCCCCCGGGCTCGGGCGGTATGCGTAAATGCATTTCCCAGCGGAAACAAAAAAAAAAAAAAAAAAAAGGTTCTACGACAAATGCATTAAACGTACTCAATGTCATATCTATTTGATGTTTAAATTTAGTCGCATATAAAGTCACAGTTTCATTGCAACGTTTTTGTCTGGTGTTATTATTAAACTTTATGTTTTGTTTTTCGTTGTCTTTAGAAGCTCTCTTGTAATTCATAAGTTACCGATGCATGGCTCATTTTCATAAAACAGGACTATGTCCTCTCAAATTTTTGAAATAAAAAATTTAAGCAATGTTTTGAGCTGCATTTTTTTTTGGTTAACATTTCCCCCATCATACAGTTCATACTTACATCACAATGGCAGAGGTATTGGTGTAAGTTTTTAGTAAGAGATGTCAAAAGTTCTTTAGCAGGGTCGTGAATACGCAGTAAATACATTGTATGCGACATTGTATCGCATTTGAAACAGAAACCCCCTACGATCATACTGCAATTTTAAAATCCTTCATATCCTATATTAGCTATTTATAACGTCATGTACTCGGGCTAATTCCGTATCTGTATACATTTGTTAGTTGTTTCACTCCATTTTAGAATCATTCAACTTCTATTTCAATGCTTATTACTTATTCATGTAAAACTAATAGATATATTTAGCTAGCTCCCAAAACGTATTGTGTTATGCCTACGCTTTACTTTTAACGTTTTATATAACATAGCTAGTTACTTGTTATTTTGTTTTGCATGCGCATTATTACGTGTTCCAGCTGAATATTATGATTCTAATTTTCCTGACACTATGATAATAGATTGGCGCCTGATGTCATGTGTGTTTCTGTGTCACAGATCTTTGAGATTTCCAAAAGTCTTCTACTTACGTTATATCCTCTTTTTTATTTTGAGTCATTTACAGAGTATAACGTATATCCCTTATCTCGAAAACGGTCGAAATAAAGCTGATCAAAATCTTTCTTGCCTTTGCATTAAAGTTTCAATAAAGTTCCTGTTAGTGACAGAAAACAACCACAGACCAGCTCCAGCTACCGTGTTGTGGTCACAGGCCGGAAATTATGTAATACCGTAACTCCGTAACTAAAGAAGTTTATGTGCGGAGTCGAGGAAGAACCCTCCATTACTTCACGCCTAATCCGCTTTGTAATTACGATAGCAGAATTTGATGTATGTTCAACAGTGCTACGTTCCTACGATTCGGCTGCTTTACAGTAACCATTGTCACGGGACGACTGAGGTGTTAGACGTCCCAGTGATAGTTCGAACTAGGGTACCCCTTTAATTTAGTTATTGTTTGTGGTCCGAGCTACGCAGAAAGTGCTCACAGTGTCTTGAGGCGTTGCAATGGTGCGCTTAGTTATGGATTTAATTATATTAATTACAGGACCCCACCATCTTCCCTATTGAAATTAGAAAGTTTTTATTTTCAATGGCATCACGTATCATCCTTGGTCGGAATTGGTGTTCCCACAATTGTTAGCGATAAAAGCGAATGTATTTTATTATGCGCGGGCGCATCGTTATTACCAGTGACTCACGCGCACGCTAATTACAATGTACACAGAGCACGTGTTCGCCTTGAAATGAGCTGCTTATTGATAATTATTAGTTAATGAACGCCTTCTGTGTTTGTTTAACCGTCGTATCATTGTCCATATACTTACCGCTAAGATAAAATTCAAATGAGCTGACGCGTACTTTCAAGTCGCAATTACAACGAACTCTCGATGTTTTCATAGATTTTTTGTTTTCTTAGATGATTTTATTAGTTGGCAGAAGTTGATTTTTGAGACGCGATAAGTCGATTGTTTGTCGAATAAAAACATGTCTTTCGGTCGATTCATGCGGATCTTATTTTGTTCCTCTATGGAAGCGTGTGTTGAATTTTGATGTCTTGACGTTTCAGATGCGTCAAAATAGGAAATCTCCCTACTTGATGCTGTCTTTATGGCAAGCTTTCTTGAAAAGTCGGGTCTGTTTACAATACAAAATTCCAATATTCACGTTTAATGACCATTTTGGTGAGACGTATATATTAATGAACTATAATAAATTATGTCCAATTTTTAAAGGATTTCTCATTTTATGTCATTTTTTAAAGAATGTCAATGCCCACACTGCTATTCGAAGTATTTTGGCACCAACACAGTGTCATTCATTTAAAATCTATTTTTGTTTGGAATCCACAATGTGTACACCAAATGACAAATGCATGCGGTGTTGTGAAATTAAACTTTACTGTCATTTTTTTCTGTATTCAACGTTGCAATTAGTGTGGCGATATGTTGAGAATTTATTGAGAGAAATATTATGAACACGAATTGTAAACATCTTGCTGATTGACTTTGTGATCCCTTGGATTATTTGTTTTCAAGTGTAATTGGGGAAATTGTTATGTCCAAAACTGAGTTTATGGCATCTGTTGAGTAAATTTAATTTATTCTTATCTTTATGTGTTTACGCTTGTTTTAGTAAAGTTACCTTTGCAGCAACATTGTAATTGATTGTAGCATAAGCAGGATACTTATTTAATGACTGTTTGAATCTACAATTTAACTTCTACAATTTAATATTTATAATTTACAATCAATTCGTTGCTAAATCTATCTTCATTGCGCTGAGTATTAAATATCTATATTGAAGTCGTAGTGATTGGAGTATCATAATTGATATTTTCATGTGTCTCTAATTTGTTCGGAAGAGGTTAAGTAAGTTATAGAAATAATGTTGCACCAGCAAAGCCACCGTGACTTTCTTATTCGCAAGTGACTCGTGCGTCGGAAGAAAGCAATTAGTGCTCTAACAAGGATACGCACGCATACTCTCCGGCGGCGGAACGATTGACTTAAGTGCACAGACCATTAAAATTATCAGAAGATGGAAAATATAACTCTTCTACATTTTATAGTTGTGTGAGTTGAAAATCAAAATATAAAGCACAGGTAATAAATCGTTAGAGTGATATTAGATTATTAAGTAATCGTTTCTGTGTAGATATCTTAGTAGGTACTTCCAAGTGTAGGTATCTTTAATTCCATGAATCAAAATGATTGCCACACCGTCCAATACCTCAGAAAGAAAACCATTTAAATGAACGTTAAGTTATCCGCATAATGTTACTTGTGAATCAATCTTAACTCGACTCTAACACTTACACGTCGTCTTCCTGGTAATGGCGCCTGTTCGCAAACTATAATACTCATGTTTACTTTGCTGTGTAATACTTAGCTGGAAGCGTTCGATAGAAATTCTTGTTAGATAACCTTTTAATTTTTTCTTGGTTTTGAATGGAGAGATTAAATATTCGAAGTTGCTGACGTTGAAAAAAATATTATGAACTAGCCTTAAATACTCCAAGAATTTTTGATAGGCCTTTTCGTCCCTAGCTTGAGTAGGCTATAAGCAGTTGGATTATATAAAAGCAATTCATTTAATGGATTCACGTTTAATGCCATCACGCATAATATTGCGTGATGCCATTAGTTAATTACATTGAATTCGCCAAAGCTCGCAAGTTGCCGTCTCTTTTGAATGTGGAATACCTGCAAATTATCTTCTATGCCACTATCAATCACAACATTTTAACTGCCACTTTTTTGCAATGATAACACCGTATAATCTAATTATGACCAGGATCAAAGAGATTCCTAAAAGGAATTCATTCAAATTATTCGATACTGTACAAAATTGTGTTCATTTAGATTCTCCGTTTGAATCGATTTGCTACGCATATTATTTTAAACTATTCGGACACGCGACTCGATACCGATCAGTGATATCGTTATTATCTGGTTTCGCAAACTGTTGATCTCGTTAAGATATGTTTGCATAATTCTGTATTATGTTATAACATGATTTCATGTAACATGTTGACTGAAAGTTGATCAAAGTGTGCGTTTAAAATATTATTATGCATTACTCTATCATCTAAAGAAAAAACCCTATTTTTCAGCATTCCAAAAATTATACTTTAAGGCATTTCAAAATTTTTGACATTTTTGTGAATAGTGTGTGTGGTAACCTGTTTTATTTTAGCTCTAACAAATGGCGTTTGCAAAAAATAATCATAATAAACGCGAACACCAATAAAGCACTGTACAGCTGTCGCAACAAGCAGTTTCGCACTGCGTCATCAATTCACACAATTATGGTGCTTCGATGCTTATTACCTTGTGGTTATTCAATGTATATTGTGTGAACTCTGTTGCGATGTAAAAGATATAATTATTTTAATTAGCTGTTCCCTTAAATGATAGCCGGCTCCCTTATCTTATTTGGACTTCTATCTGGTTTGTCTACCTGGAAGCGTATTAAGAACTCTTATTTCTAGGAAGTATACTCAACTGCCTGGCAAGATTACGTTAAAAATACATACTTATTCTCATAAAAAGCTATCATGTTTTCAAACGTTGTGGATCAAAATTACAATTACAGACCGAGACAGAGTAGTATTTAGAAGGAATTTATGTCGTTAACATGATACAGCTGAAAAGTTATAGGTTGGGAAGTGAATTGACTGTTCACTATCTGTGCGGTCCACTTCAGGAATAAGGCGTGGCGATAAATGCAATGACATTGAAGTTTAAATCACAATGTGTGTATTAACCAAACCATGAAGTTTACAACTCCATTGTCAACAGTTCGCATGGATTGTCGCGCGCTGTCGACATGACGGCGCGACAGGAGAACGATTTTTTATCTGCATATTATGTTCGACTATTGTGTAAATTGCTTTTCCTTGAATGTGGAGTTGACACGTTTTGTATTATAATGTAGGTAGTCGTACATTAAATAAGCTTAGCTCCCTAACATAACGTTAAATACGAATTTGGAATAGTTTACCTCGATGATTTCTTAACAATCCTGATATGTAATAAACGCAAACCTGCGTGAGCGCAACATCTAAATTATTACATAGTCTGTCAT
The DNA here is from genome assembly GCA_905333125.1 of Pheosia tremula. Taxonomy (NCBI): domain Eukaryota; kingdom Metazoa; phylum Arthropoda; class Insecta; order Lepidoptera; family Notodontidae; genus Pheosia; species Pheosia tremula. The sequence goes on from HG995406.1 coordinate 1,809,788, forward strand.
GCTCGTGTTTTATATAGAGTGTAACATTGAGATGGGTCAATATGGGGACCTCCGAAACTATAGGTAAGAGTTGGAAAATATGCTCTAAGGAACCATGTCGTCCGTTTTAGAGATTAAAAACTGCATCTACATCTAAACTACATCTAAACTTACAATCTTTAGTATTGAGTAAAGATTGATTTATATACCTACTTCTAAGGATGATAAATGATCTCTGTCGCTAACTGTTTCATCACTGCACTGATATAATAGTAACTCCCATTTTTCTTTAAAATTAAAAAAATAGGTCATGGTATATTGAGCTATGTATGGTCGCGAACATTAATATGGAAACCATTTACTTAATATTTTCAATAAAAATTATCATGCAATAAGGTCGGATATTAGTATGTCGTCATATCTGCCAGCAGTTGCCCCTAGTAACGTCAATCAAAATAGTCGCTCTTAAGGTATACGTTTGCTGTACAATATTCAACCTTAAATGGTTCCCAAATTAAATTCTGCGACTGCACCAAGTAGTATTACTTTGTTTGCCGGCGTCTCGTTCTAATTTTGACCAACAAGTACGTGTAGATGATTTGTTGTTTCCTTCAAATGTATTTGCACATCATTGTGATTACAATGTACGGAAATAGGGCAGTGTAGTACAATGTGTGTAAATAAACGCTCTTTTTCCAAGTAGACATGGTTCGTCGCCGAGTTATTCGGTAATGTAACTTTATAAAACGTTTATTTTTAGTTTGTTGTGATTATTTGGTCTACTTATTGAACCCGTCAACTAGCTATCAAATAATGTTAATTTGCATTTATGTAAACAAATTTTTTTTTATCTCCGTCATACTCTAACATGTGTATTTTCAAAGTGTCTGTTCTATTACCTCTACTACTATTCTATGACCTTTACACCTACTACAATGTTATCTTCAACAAACGTTTACCTACCATTGCGTTCCTTTTCCTAGTATTGAATTGAATCGTCTACGAAATCAACTGGTCCATCGATAGACCGTTAACCGTCCATGCGTCGACAGTTGATCAACGGTTGATTTAACTAATCTGTCGTTTCAGCGCCCTTCGCTAGTTGCGATCGTCGATGCCGGTAAAACTGCATAATATGAATTGTAGCATTATCCAATGTCGGATACGATATCCGTCACACACACTACTGTTTCGGTGTCTCGGTAACTTATTAGTAATCTATGTATCAGGTTCAAAAATGTTCACCGCTATGTGAAAGGAAACCGTATGCTAATTAATATATGTAGACTAGCTGCGCACGCGACTTCGTACGTCACGACTTTAGTTCTTTTTTATATCCCGGCGTAGACTTCCATCTCACGGAATATAACCTCAAAGCGTAATCCTCTAGTTTTCCCGTTAATATTTTTAAGTCCATCAACGCCTGTGATGAGATATAGGATATTTTTATGTGTACTCGGTAAACGTTCGAAGGTTTACAGGATAAGAACTTGTAGTTATCATGTAGCCTTTATAACGAGATAATCTCGTCACAATAAGATAAGTCAAGGTTCGGCTCAACGGCGCATAAAAGAGAATCAATAATACTCAACGATCGCACCCATTAAACAATTATCTAAGTCACTGACTCGTGAAACGGAATGGTTAAGCTCGGAAGGTTATCTATTAGTACTTTACATAGGTATCTGTTTCGTGTCGATTCGCACGGCGTATTGCGTGTGGTAACAATGCAAGAAAATTGAGAATACAGTCTACTTTAATAATTATATGTAGTCCTGTCAGTGTCCTAATCCTAGCTACAGGCAACCCCTCGATGCGAGAAGATTCAGGTAATAGATAGATTTTGATAATCAAAGCGTTGGATCAAGAACAAAGGCGTAACGTAAAAACATTTCAAAGCCATGTCGCCAAGCGGCCTAGCCGTGTTCCGGCATGATGTTCGGTGTTGCCATTCATGGATGGCGGGTCAGATCAGCTGCGCTGCATGTGCCTAGTGAATGTAGCGTCTTGATCTACTGCCGCCTTCCTACCTAGGCAAGTATGCTCCATCGTAGATCTCATCGTCACTTACCATCAGGTGAGATCGAGATCAAATACTTGCCTATAATGTAATAAAAAAAAAAGAAAAAGATAATCCAGGAATGAATATACTTCTAAAGTTGGCTTAGCTAGGGGTTTATATATTTATAGTCATCTGTCTTCACAACAGCAACTTCACGACCAGTGGCGACCCGATTAGCGTAGTCGGTTGTGAGGGTCCCGGGCTCGAATCGTGGTAGGGACAAGCTTTGTGTGATGAGCATGAATGTTGTACCCGAGTCACGGATGTTTCTATATAAGTATTATTTACTGAGTTCGCCCTCAGTCTATTGTACGGTACCCCATAATACAAGCGTTGCTTAGTGTGGGACCGTCCAGTTGATGTGTTCGTTCGGCGATATTGTATTATTAGTGATCGTCGATATTTATAGTATTCATTCACAAGTTAAAATTACCAACCAACCAGTGAATATCGAATTGTCGTAAATTTAACAAAAATATGAAGAGCGATTATTCCGAGAGTCAGAGAACGATCCATTGAATCGTTAGTCAGTGATCCGCGCTGGTCTCGCACATTGAATGCATTGTGCCAGTCCCGCAGCCAAAGGGCACGGCTTCCAATGAACAGCACGCGAGTGAAGGTCATTTTGAGGCCTATTAGCGGCATTTGTAACTCCACGCGCTACTTGCAAGAATATACTGCGTAAATTACTGATGCAGTTAAAATGAAAAAAATACTTACCGACTTTCCGTGGTTCAATGTTTTGGCCTCCCAGATTTAGTGCTTGCAATATATTTTAGTTTGACAAAATGGTCATATAAAATTGTATGAACTCAACGGCCATTTTTTTATGTGGGGAAATCCTGATAGATACCCTCAAGCCTCAGAGTAGGCAAACAGGTTATGTTGTAGTCTTACTGTCTAAAATCCTACGGTGGTCCTTCACCCGCGTGGTGGTCCACGGGAACGATTTCGCACACATTCGTGAACCACGGCAGAACCTATCCCAACCCAACATAATGTTCGTTCTTGCCTCGGAATGCCTTTAAAAATCTTACGTCAGATCTTACGTCAGTTGTCTACCCCAACAATATTATAACGCAAAAGTGTAAAGTAAACCTACACTTGAATAGTAATATTGATGTATAATGTACTAACTACACACGCCTATGAATAGTAAGTATACTATTTCATGGAGCCACGTCATCCTGTCATCCTTCGCATTATCATCTCACCATGACCGCTGCGGGTGCGACAGTATAAATATGCATATAACAATACAACACGCACGGGATCAAATGTCTCACGCATTGTTTTCTCTTGTTGCCAGCCGAACGCAGCAGCGGACAACCAGGTACATACCACAACGTACATTATGTACATAATAGGATACTTGACCCATTTCATATAATTAACATTCGTTGTGTATATTGTAAAGGGCAAACAAGGACCTTATTGGCCTAATAGCTATACTATACTTAATGTTGAATCGATTTTAATATCTAATAGTATACATTTAGTCAAATCATATTATTGTCAGATTGGATAAAATATTAAAATTTAGTGTCAAGTACCCTATTACTCAGTAACGTGTCAACCAGATTTAATGTACTATTTCAATCTGAACTGTAACTGCCGTTCATAAAGTTTGTTTTTCATGAGCATGCTTTTGCTGGTTAGCACGTTTTGTGTAACGTCGATACTTAGTCGTGTGTGTCCATTGTTTTCGGCTTAAACCCAAATTCTGTGTTTTAACGATAATGTTGATCCGGTCCCGGCATCCAGGATTCACAAACCCCACAATGGATTATAGTGTGTGTGTGTGTATATGTGTAGTCTCTTGAAATTTTGGTTTTTGTTTGGCGATGGTAATATAATAGTTATTCAACTCGAAAAGCGGCGATATTTATTATTAATAATAATAATTTGAGGAGGTCGTCGTAAGAGGTTTATTAAAATGCTCTTCCTGTCTTAGAAAGACAAGATGTCAATATTATCTCTCACGTCTTTTTAAGACAGGCGAGATAATATATATGGACTTTATCTAATTATAGTAAAACTAATGTACCGACCAAAATTATTCATTAATTCTGCATGCATTTCAATTAAACTCAAACGATTTAATAGTTCTGTGTTTAAGAATTGACGTGTTAGCTGTACTGAGCTGTATCTATATTGAACTCCAAAATAATAGCTATTAATGCCATGTACAACACTAACTCGATCCAATTGCCACCAGTTGTTCACAGCGAGCGCGACACACCTCCACGATGGGCGGCGCGCTCACCCCCCGGACTCCGGCTTCTCGGAACCCGTCAACAACAACATCACCGAGGACAACAACAACGGGCCGATATCACTCCGGGAGATGCAGAACATTGCCAACAACAATGCGACAGCCTACATTGTCAGCGAGAATGAAGAGAGGAACAGAGTCAGCAGGGAGTCGGTCGTGGAGTTTGAACCCTTACCGTCTGGGATTAGAGTTGTTGATCCTTTGGAGCACTGCGCTGATTGGTTCGGTGAGTGCTACCATATTATTTGTGAAGATATTTATAACTGGAACTATTGTGTCGTCACTTAGTGAGGGGAAACGAAAGGTGTAGTATTATCTAACACTGGCAATAAGTTGTTATCGATGCCAATTACTACCACAGATTATCAAAATCATGGGTAAGGTTAACTAATTCTGCTGCGCGCGCGGCGCTCTGCTTAGATCCTTCCCCTCGTGCGACTTTCCAAGCTGAACCTTGTTACTCACGCGATGTGCGGATGTTTAGTCTTGTACATACATACAACTTTACATTACAGAATTTTCAATAATAGGGTCACCTATTATGTCTATCAGTTCCCATTATAGGCGTTACAAGATACTGGGGTATATTTATCCCAAAATGTTTTTGTTGCGACATCTTAAATGCGACCATAGAAACTCTAAATACTTATCCATCCTAATTTTGGGCAATGGATGGGTGATTCAAAAACCTTCAATCGATGTCCCAATCCAGTAATCCTGCTTATTTTTTTTTATATCTACGTATTTAATCTAAATATGCTACTTATTTAAACCTTACTAGATTGATAACTAGGACAGTTTTCCATTAACGCAACTCGTGCTTAGAACCTTTTCACAATGTGTGAACGACAACAGTCATTGTAATCGTTCTACCATTACTAAGTTCTCATGACCGATGACAATCGCCAGTGGACGGTATGGAAACACAAGTCGAGTGAATGGGAGCCGGCTCGCGACGTTTTACGTCGTTGTGTATCGATGTGCCATGGACTGGGTGAATACAAAGTGAAATGCTACAGAATTATACATGAATAAACCAGGGGTGCCTCATAGTAATTAATTTAAAATTAGAGTAGATAAACAGTTTTGCATAGCATTCTGCATTATGTTTCGTAACAGTATTCTATATATTGATTTCTTGTATTTACGCGAATACTACACATTGAAATAAAACTTTTTTTTTACACTAGGACGTCAACCTCAGTCCTCCCGTGACCATGGTTGCTGTAAAGCAGCCGAAACGTCGGGAACGTAAAAACATAAAATAAACGTGAAAAAATCCGATAAATAAATAGTTTTATTTCAGTCTTCCGTAAATTCACATGTACATGTATGCAAGCAACGGTTTGATTGCATATCTAAGGCCTCAGCCTCGAATTTAGCGGACAGCGGGGCGGCGGCGGCGCGGGAGCGGCAGGATCTTATGCATTAAATCAAATGGACCGGTTCTCGAAAACAGCGGCGCGTGGCGGCCAACGAGCTCCGCATCCGCGCCGCCGCCGCCCCGCTGCACGCTAAATTCGAGGCTGAGGCCTAATGCTTTTGCTGTTTGCCGGCAGGTGGCGAGGATTTCCCTCGGAGTCAATTGCAGTATCTCAGAGAAATTGGGCGAGGATGGTTCGGCAGGGTAAGTATCCAGGCCTTATTAGTCATATAAATAAATATCACCAGACGAACACACCAACAATACGGTCCCACACCAAGCAACGCTTGTATTATGGGTACTGCACAATGAACTGGGGGCGAATCCAATATTTATTACTTATATAGATATTAAACATCCATGACTTAGGTACAACATTCGTGCTCATCACACAAAGATTGTCCCTACCAGGATTGAAACCCGGGACCCTCGGCACAGAAAGCAGGGTTACTATCAACTGCGCTAATCAGGCCGTCAATATTCTGTAACTTATTACTTTAACGATTCGAAGCTGCTCTTCGAGACGCAACTCGTGGGATTACCGGCAACCTAAGGCCAAGGCCGTATTCACACTATTCCATGAGTGATTTGATGGATTTTAAATCTGCAAGAGACATGCCCTTTATCTGCATTAAACATGAGTACCTCGTCCCCAGGTGGTAGAAGGAGAGCTGGAGGATGCCGGAGCTAGCAGCACGGTGGCTGTGAAGATCCTCAACCAGAATGCGAGCCTCGAGGACAAGGCGCGGTTTCTGGACGAGGCCAAGGTGTACAGGGACCTGAGGCACGAGAACGTTCTCGCGTTCATCGCCAAGTGCCTGCAGGAAGACCCGTGGATATTGATCTTTGAGCTGTGCTCTATGGTAAGGAGTCTGACTGCGAGGTTTGGTATGCCAGTACAATGAATTTAAAAAAAAAGTAGACCTAAATCTGTAATGCAAATTAAAATTCAATATGCTCGCGCTCGCTCGTCACTCTCACTCGTCGAGTGTCGCGCGGAGCGTTGTGTTATGATCGATTTTTTACCATACATTGCGCGCTCAAAAATTTTTATATTTGCAACCCATGACATTCGAGATAAATCTATACTAATATTATAAATGTGAAAGTTTGGATGGATGGATGTTTGTTACTCTTTCACGCCCAAACGGCTGGTAACACCACCGGGCGCAGCTAGTAATTTATATAATACTAGCTGCGCCCGGCGGTGATACCCGCGATAAAAAGTATGAAAAATTAAAACATCTATCCCACGGGAACCATACATTTTACCGGGATAAAAAGTAGCCTATGTATGTAGCTATTCCAGACTATAATCTATCTCTGTGCCAAATTTCATCCAGATCCGTTCAGCCGTTCGAGCGTGAAAGAGTAACAAACATCCATCCATCTATCCATCCATCCAAACTTTCACATTTATAATATTAGTATAGATTTATTATAGGCATTGAGTGTAACCTTTACCCAAAGTTATCATAATCATATTCCTTACATTTGTATATTAATGTTATATTGCAGGATCTTCAGCAGTACCTGATAGAAAACCGTCCCAAGATGGCAACACTCAACGAAAGCGGCACCCCGCTGCGGCTGCTGTGTGACGTCAGCTCCGCGCTTGCGCACATGCACTCGCGGGGGTACATCTATGGGTGCGTATCGTTCACAACAAATGTAAATGTAGAATTGAGTAAATATGTTCTTGTAGAGTATTTCCTATCAACTGGGATCAGCGTGATATGTCTTGTCCTCGGGTTCTGTCATACTCTCGTTCACCACAACCTCGGTCTTATCACTCTTACCATTCTGACACCAGATATGTACCACGAAACTTTTTTTATGGTTACTTGACCCGCCACAATCCCCTGTAACTCAAGACTGTAAGTTTCGGTGGTGATCAACGTAGACGCCTATTGCTGGTTTGAACTACGGCCAGTTCCAGGGAAAAAGTTGATAATATATGTTTAAAATACGAGTCTGGAAGAATGTCATCTTGTCTCCATTGAAAACATACTCTCATATTTATAGCAGTTTTTCTTCAATTTATAAGCGCATTTCTAAGCATTTTTTTAAGAAAAACGTATGAACGTTATTAAAAAGTTATGGATATGATATGAAGTCGAGCGTGAACAGGTACCTTCTAGGCAAGTATGCTCCATCGTAGATCTCATCGTCACTTACCATCGCGTGAGATCGAGATCAAATACTTGCCTGTAAAGTAATAAAAAAAAAATATGAAAACATTAATGCGACACAGGAATCGGGATGCAAATAGATACGGTGATTGACACATTGTGACGAAAACAAAATAACGGGCATAGGTATATTGATTTCTTTTATTTACGCGAATATTACACATTGAAATAAAACAAATTTTAAGAATTTTATCGCGGTTTATTTTTTGATTTTACGTTCCCGACGAAAAAATAAACCGTGATAAAATTCTTAAAATTAGTTTTATTTCAAAGAGATGTCTCAGGTTGAGCTCGGTGTGAACTGCGCTGAAAGGCGTTTGGCTCAGCATGAGCCGGCGGGGACAGGATTCTGGGACAGGATTCTGCTCCAGCGCAGAGTTTCAGCCAAAGCCTATTGTTTAATTTGGTCACTCTTTTACACGTACAGGAGTGTATGGTGCGGCTCGGTGCTGGTGCGCGGCGCGGGCGAGGCCGCGCGCGGCGTGCTGGGCCGGTACGCGGCCGCCGCCCCGCCCTACGAGTTCGCGGCGCCCGAGGCTCGCGCGCACCCGCCCGCCCACACCGTGAGATACTGCTTCCCATCCCTCTCTATGCTCGGTCCCTCATGTCTGAGGATCGCGATCATCGTTGGATAGTCCACACTTGGATCGAACGATTAACCTCCATCGGTCTCTGTTCATAGCGCTTCTAAGCAGCTGAATTTGGTTGAAGATGAGTCCTTTACTTGATCGGTCCATCTGGTTGGGGACCTTCCTCGAGCTCTCTTGCCCTGCTTCCCATCTCACTAACCCACTAATATTATTAATGTGAAAGTTTGGATGGATGGATGTTTGTAACTCAATCACGCCAGAACGGCTGAACGGATCTAGATGAAATTTGGCACAGAGATAGATTATAGTCTGGAATAGCACAAAGGCTACTTTTAATCCTGGTAAAATGTATGGTTTCCGCGGGATAGATTTCTATCAACCTGTCCACGGCTATCCTTGAAAAACCTGTAATTGGCGTTGTGTAGCTTATTTATTTTAATTTAAGTGTTGGGTTTTTCTGCTCTATAATTATATAAATACATATAATTATATCTAAGAACATAGTATCATAAACTTTTGCATGATCACATATTATGTTGCTTATCTTCGTCATAGATATATTATGATCGTGAGATTAAGATTAACACTAAGGACAGCCTAGCATTTCGGTATAGACCCATACAGCGAGCCGTTTTCATACTGTCGTTTGACGATATATTGCAGTCAAAATTTCAGAGATCATCTGTCTCGGTAAAGGGCTTTACAGACTTGTAAGAAGTACTTTGTATATCCCCCCCCCCAGGCCAGCAGCGACGTGTGGTCGCTGGGCACGCTGGTGTGGGAGGTGTGTTCGTGGGGCGCGGCGCCGGCCCGCCAGCCGCCGCCGCCGCTGGACCTGCCCTGTCCCTACAGTAGCCATCTGTGAGTATACATACTTACGTTACCTAGAAAAGGCAAAACAGCCTTAGATTACAAGATTACTCTAAAATATTTCCCTACATTGTCAAAGAAGCGCAAGGTTTATCATGTAAGGAGCGGTCCCTAGTATGTTAGGGATTACATTGTAAAAATCCTGAGCGCCTACTGTAGATCACCTACTCGATGCAAATAAATAAATATCGCCAGACGAACGCACTAACTATACGATCCCACACTAAGCAACGCTTGTATAATATGGAAATATGGGTACCGTGCAACGGACTGGGGGCGAACTATATATTAAACATCCATGACTTTGGTACAAACATTCGTGCTCATCACACAAAGTTTGTCCCTACCAGAATTCGAACCCGGGACCCTCGGCACAGAAAGCAGGGTCACTACCAACTGCGCTAATCACGCCGTGCTATGATAACACTGAGTTAATTAGCTATTGTCACTTGCGCAAACCCTTTAAAGCAGCTTTTCCCAAAGTGGCCGATAACGCCCCCTTGTCGGCGCTGCAGGCCTAAAGAGGGGCAGGGTAAGAGACCCAGAAAAAAAAATGGGGGCGTTGTGTAGAGGCTTACAATAACTAATTTAATTTGAAGTTAGTGGTTTTTAAGTAGGTGAAAAAATGGGGGCGCTAAAAAATAATTCATTCTCAAAGTGGGCAGTAGACAAAATAAGTTTAGGACCCAAAGTGGGCATTAGACAAAATTAGTTTAGGACCCCTGCTTTAAAGCAATACATCGAATCTGTCTGGCTTACTGATTGGTGGCACCCCCGGCAGGTACCAAGTGATGCAGCTGTGCTGGCAGGCCAGCCCCGCGGGCCGGCCCGCCGCCGCGCAGGTGCAGGCGCTGCTCGCGCTGCTGCACGCCTCGCGCCGCGACCGCGCCGCCCACCAGCCCGGGCCCAGCGACTTCGAGGACCGCTGGCAGCGACTCAAACCCAACACCATACCCAAGATAGACGAGCACGTGGCCATCGTACACGCACCCTCCACCTCCGTAGCCTCGCACCTCACCGGCTCCGACCACGAGCTGGACACGGCTCACACGATACAAGACTCCTTGAGTATCGACATGGACACCGCTGTCTCCCGATCCAGCAGCATCATGTCCGATAAAGATCCGTTGTCTATCTTAATTAAATCTGAGAGTCTGAACAACCTACACGGCTCGCTCGAAGATGTCAGGAATATCTACCTCACGCACAACGAGACGGCCGCGCTCGAGTGCCATCAAGGGAATATAGGCCTTGAGGACGCGAGGGAGAAGGAGCAGGATCGCTCCGACGGCTCCTTCGATCCGTGGTTGAAGGATATCATTGCGGGTAGTCAGGACGACGTCAGCTATTATAAAGACGTCAGTGATGTAATGAAGAATCTGGATAATATACTGAATTCAGAGAAAACGTCGAGTTCGGAGTCCAGTCATCAGGCCAGTCCGTCTAGAGATAACTTGAGTTTGGATTGCAAGAAAGATTATCCGATGCAGTCGAGTATGGTCAAGTCGCCTGGTATCACAAACTTCCAGCACATTCTAGACACAGGCTTCAATGAGAAGGCTGTTGATGGAGAGCCTAGCCAGGAAGATGATGTCGATCGTGATACTATTGGAACTCTAAGCCACTCCTTCGAACGCCACAGCGACGTCGATTCCCCCAGTCAGCACACACTTGAAAATCTTACACCAGAAACGCCAATCAAAGATCTAGAATTCGTAGGAGAAGTCGAAAATCAAGCCGATAATGATATTGTAGCTCATAATGAGAAAGTTAAGTCTGTGCATGAAGATACTGAACTGCCAAAAGTAATAGTGAATAGTGATAATAAAATACCCAAGCTGATGGAATTATGTGTAGCTTCAATACCTAGTGATAGTGATATCGAACGATCGAACGTTAGAAAAGACTGTCAAACATCGTGTGATAGTAAATTAAATGATATAAGAACTGATATTAAGGATGAAACTAAGTCAATAGATGATATAGGGGAATTGGTTGGAGATACACCTCATGAAGAATTAGAGTATAAGGAATCGATAAGTACAGTTGATCACATAGAAAAAAGTGTAATCTTGCCTATAGAGGTAGAAGAAAGTACAACAGAGAGAGTAATTGAAAACTCACATAATAGTGATCTACCTGAAATAAAGCCAGAAGTAGTATTGGATAATGATTTGCTTATGCCTACTGCAACAGAGCTTTCGTATGTTCCAACAGTAACAAGTGATCTCGTAGAAATACCGGCAAGTCCGAAGAAATCACCTCTTGATATGAATATTTTGGATATCACGCACGCTTTTATCCAAGAGGAGAAAGTGAGGGCCGCAGATTCTAACGCACCTCAAACGAAGACACCTGATACAGTACAAAATACGATTAATTTGGAACGAATTTCTGAAACTAACAATTTGAATGAAACAGAAGAGACTGAATTACCAACACCAATAATAGACAAAATGCCAACCAAGCCTGTATTGCCACCTGAAATAGTACAAAATATTGTTAAGGAAGATGAAACAGTAAAAACAAACACCATTTTAGGAGAAACTGCCCATAAAGATATCGAAAACGAAATACGAGAAGAGAACGAAACATTTTGTGAAGATGTAGGTTCCTATAAAGATCCTGCAATGCTTGTCAAAAGTAATATTGACTCTAGAATTGAAAGTACACTAGTGGACAGTACAGAAAATATAATTAGTAGTGTTGATTTAATCCCAGAGTCAGAAACAAATGTTGAAGAGTCTTTAATTAAAGATGAAGAAACCAGGGATCCTATCATAGCCACGGCTAATGAATCTGAAATTATTACTGAAGTAAAAACTAAACTGGTAGATGTCAGTAATAAAAATGAAGATATTGTTAGTGAAATATCAAAATTTCCTCATGAAGAAACAGACATTTCGCATGAATTTCAACAATCGGATGGTTCTCAAGTTATTGAGAATTTTAATGAGACAAAAGTGTTAGATGAAATAAATATACCCTTGGTTGACAGTGAAAGAATACCATGTCAAACTGCAACCAATCAAATAGGTTTATCGGTGCCAAGTTCTACAGATTCAAAAAATGATGCAAATCTGGACAGTGTCTTGGTCCAGAACAATCAAATTAACCCACCAGAAGATTCGGAAACGTTACAGACGAATAAACAATCAGTTATCGAAGACGCATCCTCTAAAAATGTTACAGTTGAAATGGAATACCCTGATAAAACGATCTCTGTTCTTATGGATACAGAGTTGTCCAAGCCCAGCGATGAAGACACAGCGGCCAAAGAATCTGTAGAACATAAAGAACTCAGTGTATCTACAGACTCTACAACAGAAATGAAAGTATTAAAAAACGAATATCTACCCACAACAACAGTTATAATATCCCCAGAAGAAACTTCAATCACAAAAGCTGATATAGCTAACGAGCCAGTAGCGTCTATAACAACACAAGTACATGAAAATAATGTCTATAGATCTGATAACACACTGACCAATACCAAAGAACGGTCAGACAACAGTACTGCATACATGGATCTCACTAATCATACAAATAAGGAAGCACTAAGCGATAATACTATAGATAGTAACGTTAGGGACGTCATCAAGTCCTGCTTGGATATATCGAACGACGAAACCAACTGCTCTCTCGCTAATAACGAATCTACCGAATACTTAGATTTGCCCACTTTTAGACCGAAGGAGGTCGATGACTTTTTGCATATGGAAAAGGTATTTAGTAGCAACAATATCGATGTTGTGTCAAGTACACCACTTGCGAGCGACAGCTCCGCAGACGCCGATCGAACCGTAGAAAACTCAAGCGAACAACTCGAAACGCAAATTATGTCCGAAACGAAGGTCCCTGACTACGGTCCGGGAGTGGCTCTTACTAAATTGGAACAGAAATACGTCCCGGAAAATATGAGCCCTTTTGAATCGCCGACAAAAAGTCACCACACAGACACTTACGATGAAAACAGCTCAGTTGTCTTAGGGCCGTTCGAGAACTGCACCCTAGAACTGTTCAAGGCCGTCAAGTCTACCGAGCTGGCTGATATACCCAAAGAAGAATTGTTAGCCTTTTCATCAAACTTCAGTGAAATCAACCTTGAGACTCCGTCACCCCTTCGAGACAGTAACTTCCTGAACGAAGTGCCAGATATAGTCCATGACGATCTTCATTTCGATGACATTCAGTCCGTGAGCGACAGACCTTCGCAATCAGACACGGACAGCGGTAAATCGGCCACAGAGAAGCACATCTCCCCTTCAACTCCTCCCAACTCCCCTGGTATCTTTCTCGCGTCTACGTCCCAGCAGAAGTACTTAGTCGACATAGACTTAACACCTCAAGTGCCAGACCCTGATCTCTCGCTGCAGAAAGAGATTGAGTTGAATCAGATAGAGTTACAGATTACATCGAAAATGGCGATGGCGGAAAATGAAAATAACTTGAATTTGGAGTATTCTGGACCTCTTATTGTCGAGGGTCTGGTCTCCGAAGAGGGGATGTTACTTAGAGACGGAGATACATTGCCGGAGTCTTTTTTGGCAGGAAACGGAGGGTCTGTGGAGGATCTAAGGGAAGGCTTGACCCTGGACGAAGAGTGCGTGAAAGCGTTGAGGAATGAATTGGAACTGAAATTGCCGTTAGCTCAAGTAAGTACAAGGGTTTCTACAGATTGAATGACACTAAAACGGGCAGAAATTATGTGCGCGGCGAGGCGGAGGGAGTATCAGCCAACCGCCAACTCTCTTTCCTCCTTTTCGCCTCTTTCCGCCTTTAAACAGTTTGATTTTGTATGTAGGTAGCGGCTATAGAACCGCAATGCGAGAGCGAATGGTCCACTGAGCTGCCTCCACCGCCGGAGCTGGTGGTGAGCTACCCCGGCGCCCTCAGCCCCATCGCCGAGGAGACCGGCCAACAGCTGTCGGCCTATGAAAACGATGCCAACTGTAAGTGCGAAGAATTAAATGCGCTAAATGTATGTCAGTAAAACCAGTCATCATGAACAAATTCATTGTATATTAATGCTTTGGTATGCAAGAGACAAAAGATATCCCTTCGACGATTGCTTCATCGTCGAAAAACCTAACGTAATCGTATCGTCGCCGTTAAAGAAATAAAGAATTTTATTTTTTTATTACATTATAGGCAAGTATTTGATCTTGATCTCACCTGATGGTAAGTGACGATGAGATCTACGATGGAGCATACTTGCCTAGGTAGGAAGGCGGCAGTAGATCGAGACGCTACATTCACTAGGCACATGCAGCGCAGCTGATCTGACCCGCCATCCATGAATGGCAACACCGAACATCATGTCGCAACACGGCTAGGCCGCTTGGCGACATGGCTTTGTTCAGTGGGTGGGTGGGTGCATGCTGTCACTGTTATACTTATTTATGAAATCCGTAGTGAATGCGGGACAGATCGACCTTAATCAATTGTATAGTATAAAGTCAAAATCTCAGCGCACGAAATGAGACTCCCCAGAGATCTACACTGGGCCCCAAGTCTGCTAACACAATCGATTCATAATCGAACAGCAACCGCATAGTAACTGTCAGTTTTGACAGATATCCCATCCAATAACTGTCAAAAGTGACACTTACTTTGCGGTTGCTGTTCGATTATGAATCGATTGTGTTAGGAGACTTGGGGCCCTGGGTAATCGCAAACTCATTTCACCAATATTTTCACCTTCATAGAAAGAAGAATTCGCTGTAACTGTTGAATCATGTTCGGTAAATATATTGCGTCTCTATAGTTTCATACTGTGTCTTCGTTAGGGAACGCGTCAACCCGCACGGACTCGTCCGAGAGCTACCCGGAGCCGTGCAACAACTCCACGGACGACGCGACCGACCTGCCGACGGGCGCCAACAGCGGCCCGCAGGACCAATCCACGTTCACGGTGCCCTCGCGGGACCAATCGCAGAACAACACCTACACTGTGCAGAAGGACGTCATGAGTAGCAGAGAGTGAGTACTGGGCCCCAAGTCTGCTAACACAATCGATTCATAATCGAACAGCAACCGCGTAGTAACTGTCACTCTTGATAGATATCCCATACAATATCTGTCAAAAGTGACAGTGGCTTAGTCTCTTAAACTTATATAATTTCTCTATAATTTCACAATGGAATTACTGACTATGCAACTACTCATAAATGCTTTGCTGGCATATTTTGGCACCATAGAGCTCGAAAACATAGAAGGGCGGTCCGACCACCCGCTTCTTGCACGGGCGCTATGATTGAAACGGAACTGAACTGATGCGCGAAATATGAACGTTTTTCAAGTTGTTAGTTTCCTTTTTTACTAATAATGTGTAACAAATCAATTTCCCAGGATAACAATGAGCGCCGACAGCTTGAACGCCAGCCCGTACAGAAAACCAATAAAGCAAACCGATTCCCCGATCGACGACAAAACGTACACCAAACAAGACGAGGAAAAAGAGACCAGCTGCGAGAGGATATCGCAAGTGTCGCCTTTTCTACTCAGTCCGGCGACCGACTCGTCCGCGCCGGACCACTCCGACAACCTTGACAACGCGACAGGGGTGTCAACACTATCCAAAACGACCTTACCGACCGACGCCAAACTGTCTAAACCCTCCGAGACGCAATGTCTCTCCAAAGCGACAAGCATAGACTCCTGGTGCTCCAACGACACTCTATACAACGTTGAGGAGAACTTCGATGATCTAGCCATGGACCCTGAAATGGAATTGGATAAAGAGGAAGGCAATAGCGAAAGCACAGACACCCTAACACACAATGAAGACGAGAAAGAAGCCAGCCATTGCTCCACCTACATCGTACACGATAGCAAATCGGACCACTGTGAGACATTCACACCGGATTCCATAACGGCCAACGACAATTACACATACACGAAAGTGAAGACTGACCCTGGGAATACTCCGTCCGCGGTAACCAAGTCGGAGCTCAACGATTCCACGAAAAACACGACTAAAGACCTCGCATACGGCACTTTAATGTCTGGATTACCGTCTTATTCCAACTGCACTACCGAAGTCATCTCGGGGATAGATGATTGGAAACTCGCGCAGCCTGAAATGGTAAGAAAAACTGTGGGCGATGACGTCAACATGACCCCGCCGAGCATCCCTGATGACAAAGAGAATGAAAATCCAAGTCCAGAATTAACCTCTCAACCTGCTGTTAAAAAAATGGACAGCGTGGATATATCCTGCTTACAGGACTATTTGGGTGATAGTCATAATAAGTCAGAAGGAGACAGCCATGGTATCTTAGTTCAGATAGATAGTCCTAACTCTAACTACAAAACTATGGCTCCTTCAGTCACGAGTACGCCCATTATCGACTTGGCCGATGACGTTGAGAATGTCGAAGCGATTCCGATGAAACTACCGGATGGTAACACCGAAACCTCCGATAACAGTGTCAACGTTGGTACCTTCCAAACGTTCCTACAGTCAGCTGAAGTTAGACCCCAGGACTTGTCCTCTAACGTCAGCAACGAATACGTGACCGAAAACGCTGAAGTACTGCTTGAAGGAGACAGCAAGACTTTAAGTAGGAACAGTAACAGAGACAGTAGGTCTGTATCCGAGCGATCACCGAACTATTCCGATTTTGAGAACTCGGCTGTAACGAAAGCTCAAAGCATCGAAAGTGGCATCAGTTCGGAGGATTTTACGAAATTCGAAAACTCTGTAAAGAACCGCCCGCAAGACCTGTCTTCCTTGATCGACGCTAGTTCCCTGCTCTTAAAAAGCGAAAGGATGTCCAGTGATCTGTTGATGGGCTCCTCGGGCGTGGATCACACTCAAACTAGTCAATCCGTCAGCAGAGTGAGCGAGACGCAATCTCAATCTATAAGTCCGCCTAGTGTTACGAATTTAAGAGAATCTCACAATTTAGTTAATTTTAGAGAGCCGAGTGGCGCTTTTTTAATCAATTTCGATGTCGACGATGAGACTGAGCAGCCTCATTCGATCATTATAACTGAGACCAAAATTGATATGCTCAAGGAGAGTCCCAATAGATCGCGCGACTCCTACGCTGAAGCGAACGTTTTAGATCCAAACTATACTTACGACTCTCATGCGGATAAATTCAATTCAGATTCGCAAGACGATTTTGAGAAATTATTGGATAATAAGATTAATGGAGAAACCAAGTCAAACGAAGGTGAAAGCTTGATCGATATAGATGAACATCAGTCACCGAAAATAGACAGTTTATGTGATAAAACAAACGTTACTGCTGCAAGTTCTACAGTAGCAACTGAAGACCTAAACGAAACTCCAAACGGATCAACACCACATCATAAAGACCCTGAAGTAGAAGATGCAGAATGCGATGGCAGCGAAAAGTTTGCGACTGTTAATTTTCTGAGTGAAACGTTCGAAGAGTTAATAGAGAGCAATGTGGACGACGGAGATGGTAAAGATTTGAAACAAGATGAACAAACAACTAGTGCTACTGAAGAAAATGTTTCAGGGAGTATAGATCCCGAGAGTCCTGTTCTAGAGGCTGTAGAAAGTCCGAAACAGACGAAGAGCATACAGAATGAATTGCAGGAGGTTGGTGAAGTGAGAAATAGTGAAGTGAACGGTAAAGTGTTGACGGTGACGAAGGACTTCCTGCAAAATGAGAAGAAGTTCTGCCAGCTGGATTCATATCTGCCCCTGCTGAGTGATATAAGATTCACTGGTAAGTTGACCAATTATTTTTAAATGTACATTTGTATGTTTGATATTACAATTAATAAGATGGACATTATGTCTAGATCAGCCTTTCCCAAAGTGGGCGATAACGCCCCCTTGTGGGCGCTGCGGGCCTTAAGGGGGACGGTACGAGACCCAGAAAAAAAATGGGGTTGTGTAGAGACTTACAATAATTAATTTAATTTGAAGTTATAGTGGTTTTTAAGTACCTGAAAAAATGGGGGCGCTAAAAAATAATTCATTCTCAAAGTGGGCAGTAGACAAAATAAATTTGGGAACTCCTGGTCTAGATGAAGGCAAGATAACATTACTATAAAGGAAAAAGAAAATGTAATAAAGAAAAATCTACATTTTATTTAATTCCATGTTTAATTCTAGGCCCAGCGTCTGAAATAATGAGCACATCGTTCACTCAAGACTCACCCACCGACCCGACTTCTCCCGAGTGCGAGCAGGACAGCAAGCCCGATACCGCAGCCGACATATTGAAAGAGTGGGACAGCGATACCGAGTCCCACACGAGCAACTCCTCGAGTGGGGAGTTTATTTGGAAGGTGAGTGCTACTTATACTAATTATTTGCTGATATTTTCAGCGGTTGTGAGCTTTGATTACGCAATAGTTCATGCAATTGGGGGCAGTGGTCAAAGCATGATTATACATGAGCATTCTCTGCTAGACAATGTGTGGTGGCGTGGAAGATCTATTTTGATATTTTCAAGTGTTTCGTTGTTTTGTGGGTAATTTACATTTTGATTTACAGAACTGTGATTAATGCCATGGTGTGGAAATGTAGCCCGTCTCCCTTTCTCGCTTACTCGTTGATCTCTGTCAATATGTTTAGATGATTTGTTTTGAAGTGCGATCGAATTTGATGGCTCACCTTATTTTATTAGGTCTTGAATAGACAAATAAATATTTTTTTTGTATGTAGGTCTACCAACTACATAATAGTTGGATGTTAATCTCAATTCCATTGGCTTATTCAATGGATCGTATATTCTTACCTAACTAGATAGAAATACTTTACTAAAACTTTATTTATTAAGGTAAAGCCATCAAGTTCTATCAATTGAAATATACTTTAAGGGTCAGAACACCCGACGGAGTGGCGACGAACCGACTAAGTCACGATAACAATCAAAGAGGACTTTACATTGTTTGAAATATAGTTCAGTTTTGATTGTTATCGAATTAGTCGCTTCGCCGCTATTCTGGCCCTAAAACGCATCTCCTCGTTTATAATGACTATGCGCCCCCCGTCCCGCCTCGCTCGCTTCCAGTGAATTACAGATGCCTTAATATGTTATAATTATACATATGTACATGACATGATCAATCCCGAGTGCTCCCCTGCAATACCGCTTAGTTTTATAAATTCGTAGTAACTGTGGGAGTTTGACGTCAGAGGTTACAATAATTTACCAAAGCAATATACCAGTGAAAATTTAAAAACTGTGCTTCTAAATGCACTTCACATTATTTTAGAAACAGCAATTATTGAATCACAGCAAAACTCGTAACCGAAAATGAAAACTTAAGCCTGCCTCGCCGTTCTTAAATTGTTCTTACTTATCCATAACAATTTACTACACAAAAAAATGTATCACAAAAAGAGCAACCGCGGAATTTCGTTGCTCCTTTTTGTCCATGGGAACTTCATTCTGAACGGGCGGTAGCTTCTAACCCCCAAATTTATACAAAGATAATAATCTATACATATAAATAAAATTGGAGTGTCTGTTTGTAATATTAAAATAACAGCTTTTTACTAATTGCATTTGGATGTATACACGTTACCTATACCGAAACTACATTTTTTACAATTTTTGTCTGTCTGTCTTTCTGTTTGTTCCGGCTAATCTCTGAAATGGCTGGACCGATTTTGACGGGACTTTCACTGGCAGATAGCTGATGTAACAAGGAGTAACTTAGGCTACTTTTATTTTAGAAAAAAAAATAGGATCTCACGAAAAAAAATTAAAACCAATGTTGCAGCGCAGCGCCTGATTAAGTTTGATAGCAACAACCTGCAATACGTCCCGCGGGCTCAGAATGGGCGAGCAGGCTGTTGTCAACGGTTGTCTTTGTTAAATACCACGCGGACGAAGTCGCGGGCAACAGCTAGTTGATTATAAATCCATTATAACGCACTTTGTCTTCCGAAAAGTTTGTTATAATGCCATTATAATCTATTATAACTGTCTATAAATTGGGTGTAAGCATATAATGTTGTGACATATATGTGTTTAATTTAGTATTGTAATGGTTTACATGAATAAAAAAAATATTAACTTTTCTTTTGGAAAATAACTAACGATTTAATTGGTTAATTAAATAAATAGATTTAAATTGCTGATATGTTTTCAATGCTGTAGAGGTCATTTACAAAATAATCTCAGTAAGTACTAATAATAAATCCATTATCCCCTAACCACAAGCAATCATTGTACTCTTTCCTTCTGTGTAACCTATTTGACTTGTTAAATTATCATGTTTATTGCTAGTTATAGTTGTGTGCTAATAAAATCAAGCGCTGTTTAATAGAAATACGATTAAAATTAATAACTGAATTTATCATTTTGTGAATATAAGTATATTGTTGTACAATAAAATTACATTATTTATAATTGTACCATTAACTATTAACACGCCTCAAGCAAGGATTTCAACTTCGCATATATTAGTTTATCGTCGAATCAAGTTCATAATTGAATCGCCAGACGGCTGTGACCTTGCTGCATATAAAACTTGGCAGGATAAATTCCGTACTGAAACCGCGATTCTGCATGGCAGAAAAAAAAATCTCAAATGAATAACCTGATTTTTTTCCTCGAAAGTTCACCGGCCTTCGAAAACCATTAAAACTAGCCAGTGAGCCTACTCCTAGCACTTTGGCATCCTTGGCATAGTTGGAGAGGCTAACGAGACAACTAATGAGTGTATCGCTCTTTACAAGTAATCTTAAAAACTAAACTTTCTGAGCTAATAATTTGTATATTTCAATAAAAATATCAATCCATTGACGTCACACTCCCACGATGCGTATGCGCATAATGTACATGTGTATATAACGATCGGTGTCGGTGTGCTTGCATGTATATGTTGGTTGACATGTGTGTGTGTGCCGCGTAGGGCGGTGACGGCCACGAGACCTCGGTCGCACCCTCCACGCATTTCGAACATGTAAGTTGGACGAACAGTTTGTAAACTCTTTTTTATTATACATTGCTCGCCATCCAAACTATAAATCCCTTAAGGACATTCGAATATTTAATAACTATTTAAAAGTGCAAAACGACTTTAGGCTGTATTTATTTTATGGTTCGTAAAATATCCCATACCTCGAAATTTAAAAATTGTCTCGCTGTCAGCTCGCCCTAGGTATGTGACTGAGCCAGACTAGCACGTCTGCGCGGTCAGTCTGGATCCGGTTATAAACGTACCAATATATTGGACCGCACGCATCGGATTTCGATTGCGGTGTATAAAGGCATCAGTAATGTTTTTTTTTAATATGTCCACATTTCTTAATTCATGGGCTCTATGGTTTTGATGTCGAGTGTAAACGCTTATTCCAATGTCTTTCCTTTATATGCTGGTTCATTTCCATATTATTTGAGCTCTTGTATGCTGATAGAATTTATAAAAAACTATTATATTCATACTACATTTTGTAAATGCTTTTAGTTAGTTTGGTTTATGATATTATTTTTATTTTATATATTTTATACCTATACACCATTTCAGAAAAAACTCATCTCATTCAATTTATGTACAGGCACTGTTTAAAAAGATTACAAACTTTTATATTTATTATTTCGATTCTCACTATCAACATCACAAAATGAACACAAACATCAATCACCATAAAATAAATGTTGCAATACACTCGCAGCAACGCAGCGGCGGCTCGCAAGGCGGATCCGGGCACGGTTCCGGCGGATCGGGCGGGTCCGGGGGATCCGGCGCGTCGTCCGGCTCTGGATCCGGGTCGGAGGGCGACGAGGTGGAGTTCGTGCCGTCCTCGTGGGACTGCCGCGCCGCGCCCGCCAAGTCCTCGCTCAGGAGCCTCGAGGCTACCCCGGTTTGTAGCAACATTCTATTATACGATGCCTATCCCTAAAAAGATGTAACTAAGAAACATAAATATATATGTAGTATTAGGTTGTTGAAATTGATAAGAACTCTTTAATTATTATAGACACTTCTTTCTTTCTTCATTCTTCGTTTTATTCTATTATTTGAAAAAAATCACGTTCACTCAACGTCCTTTCTTGCTTCCTCTATCGCTCTCTCTCCCTCCTTCGTACATCCTTCCTTTTCACACATACCCTCACGTGCTATTCCATGCATAATATACACAATCCATTCCCATATACATTTTGCATTATCATACTCACAACCTGGGCCCCAAGTCTGCTAACACAATCGATTCATAATCGAACAGCAACCGCATAGTAGCTGTCACTTTTGACAGATATCCCATACATTATCTGTCAAAAGTGACAGTTACTATGCGGTTGCTGTTCGATTATGAATCGATTGTGTTAGCAGACTTGGGGCCCTGGTAATTATACTAAAACCACTGGTCAAGTGAGTCATTATTGGTCGATATACAAAACACTATTCTTAAAAAATCGTCTATGCTGGCTTCGGTGATATTTATGACTTGTGGAAATAAAACTTATAATCATAAAACTGATCAGCAAATAAAAATTGCTAGAAACTAAACCACAATTACCTTGTTTCGTACAAGTTTAATAAGGTCACGAAAACCCTTGAATATTAAAAAGGGACTTTCCTGGGATAGGTCCGTCATAGTATCCCGGCCGTCCGAACCACACCTACGTCTAAAGCCTTTGTGTCGATTAATGGCATAAGGCGCAGATGTAGCAAAGCGTTTATAGGGTTCAATTTTGCGTGCAGGACAGCAAGAAGCGCGTGGTGTTCAAGCGGCAGAAGTACCACTGTGTGTACGAGTACCCGCGCGAGGTGGCCGACGCCGGCCCGCACTCGCCCGCCGCCTACCTGCCCGACCTGTCCACCTACTGCGGTCAGTGTTATACTTCTTCTTATTTTTTAGGCTGGCAGTCGGCTACAAAGTAGAGCCATTTTGCCAGTGGCGATTATTTGTTGATAATCGTCCCAACCCCTATCAGTAAAGCTTGTTTATTACATATTGTTTGTTATGTATATTACAAATTGTTTATTTAACCTTAAAACTATTTTTATTATTTTACCACGCAGTAACGCAATATAAAAATAATTTATAATCTTTTTTTCGTGACATGTTTTCGTCTAGTTTCGATTTCTCCAACAATAAATACATTGTGTATGTAGACTGGGACCCGTCGAGCGCCGAGGAGGCGGAGCTGGGCTACGGCCAGCTGTTCGGCGCGCCCAGCGCGCTCGACCTGTACCCGCTGCGAGCCGGCATCGCCTTCGGCGCAGGTACCTACCGCGACTGCCGGCAATACAAACCTGCATACCTGTCTTATAAACTGCCGCACTCAATATAAAATAGGCTGAGGAAGGTCAAATTATCATCTTAACTTTCTACTCCCATTAATAAGAATTATATTTCCCCAACTGCTTGTGTCCTCACTATAAATATTCAAATCCCTTGCAGATTACGACGAAGACTTCTTCATATCGTCATCAGCGCGTCCGTTCGAGAGCCTCGGCATCATGTCCACCACCAGCCAGTTCTTCCCCGGCAAGCACATTAAGCCGGCTCTAGTAGAGCGAGACCTCCCCGATGACGTAGTCTCGGAGGAGTTCCCCCCTCCGCCCTCCCCACTACCCACCACGACCCTCACGCAAACCCGCGCTCCCTCCCTGGATTTCACCACACCCGACTCAGGAGTCGAAGACATCACACCAGGGTCCACAACAGACGAAGACTTCAAGAAGAAACTCCCCGAAAGTGAGTTAACCTGGAGACCAGTAGATAGCGCCAGTTCTAGCGAATCTGTGAGCCCCAGCTCACCCGGGGGTGAAGCCCTGGGCGGTCTGAGGCACACACGAGACAAACTGAAACTAGACTTGCCGCCCAGCCCTCATATACCGTCACCTCGGCACAGCAGAGTCTTCAACTTCGTCCTCGACAAACCTAAACGGCGCGAGGACCGACCGGACCTGACCCCCACGCCTCTCGTGATGACCGACGACACTCCTATAGTGACCACAGCCCTACCCCTGCCGAAGGACGAGGACGAACCGGTGCAAGAGCCGACGTTCTCCACATTCGGCAAAAGCCCGCCTAAAATCGAATCAGAACAGAAATTAATTCTCGATGAGGTCGACAAAACTGAAAGCGAGGCAAAGGTCGAGAGTCCCAAGGTCGTGGAAGCCGTTAAAGGCGAAGGGACCGTGTTAGACAGCGGAGACGAGGACTCTGGCATCGAGAGCAGTTCCAAAGCGACCCTCGAGAGGAATAAGACCTCTAACGTGTCATAATTAGGACTATAATAGCGTGTAATTTCAGTTCGTATGTGTGTACCGATGCATGAGACCGTATACGATGGTAATCATTGCAATATGCAACTAATACTTTGTTAGTAGAATAAAGTCAACGGTTGCAATTTAAGAGTTGAGTCGGAGAATGGACTAATTTACATTTATACAGGAACTATTGAAATAACAATATTCAAGACTCATACAATTATGGGCGAGTTGAAAGCTATTACATTGAATATCAAGACGTTAGTGGAACACCTATAACATAGACCCAGGATATACATAATGTTTAATATTGTTGTAAACTATGATCATAGATCGAGTCATGTCTACATTACATTATTATATTAATATATTCTTGATATATGTCATAGATATATGAATATCTCTTAAAAGTTTTATATTTAAACAGGAAATCTTCATATTCAGGGCTGAAACCCAACTGGGCTTTACCGAGATTAGTTATTACTGAACACATATCTGTATTGACGAGCAAGTGACGCTAGCAATCGCAGTAAATTGAACTTTAATTTCATTTGGAAAGGGTATACAATATGTTTATGTATCCTTTTAAAAAAAAAGTCTATGCTGCATTCAGACGGTAGCCCAACGCTATTTCATCTCGGTTAGCTCTTGTGGGCTGTAGGCTAATATGTGGACAGCCTATTCGCCGTAGCTTAGCAAGTGTGTGGATGGCCGAAGTGAGCTTAATCCGCTTGACTGACTGCGTGGCTTTGATACTTTTTACAACAACAAAAAAGCATAATCTAATTATGAAATAATCTTGTCTGATTTATTAAATTGATTGTTTTATTTAGTTTTTTTTTGTGTTGGTATTTTGAACAAGATATTTTATTGCAAATTTTCAAATCAATTGTGTGATTGAAAGATATGTCACGCCGATCTGAAATCGTCGTCAATGGAGTCGAAATGCGTGTTATTCAGGCGGAAGTGATTGCTTTAGTTTAGGCATGCTTTTAACCGACTAGACCACCGCGCTGCCTCGCTAGACTAGTTCGGACATATGCATTGACAGCGAGGCAGCGCGAAGTTTTACCTCGGCTGAGCGCTGTCATCTATCATTTAAATGTGCCCGAACCAGTCTCACAAGGGTAGACGGCCAGTCTGAACACGGCTAATCATGACCAGCCCATAGCGATTCAATAGTGGTTGGTCATATGTCATTATAACATCTGGGCCTTTATCGCATCTCTATTCATATCGTTAATGTGTTCTCTGTGATTGCATCTTCAGTCTCGCCCGTTCGTTTGCAACCATCGCATGATTGATATTTGTAATGATAAAAAATGGTCTATCCAATTAATTAAGGCACCCATCAATGTACTTGATACATGTTTTCATACGTAACGTTTTATAATATTGTTTTTGTATGTCGTAGAGTTAGTGCGTGCATCGTTGCGTTCCCGATACGTGCGAACAACCCCCGTCGTCTAATGTATATTATTGTATTGTACGATTCCCACCAAAATCAATTATATTTTATTTAATATTTTTATTATTGCAAAATTTGTTTTCTCGTGCGTGTATTTCTCATTAAATTATTTGAACGTGACGAATTATATTTTACGCACAAGTATGTACGCATCTTCCGTCTTTTAAGCCTCAATGTCTAAATTCTAACGTTTCGGTCTACGATTGAGGTTGAGAAGCCAATTAATTGTTAGTTAAGTAAAAGTTTATAATTAGATAAGTGTAGCGTTAGAGGTAACGTATTAGTCGTGATGGCCGATCGGCATTGCGTATTTAGTACACTCAGCAACAGTCCTGCTTCGGTTCCCAGTTGATCAAATACATAGAACATTGTAATGTCTGGATATGTCTTCGCTGTTGCTGACTGTACCCGCGGGTGTGTGCGACTATGATAACGTCATCAGTATATTATGCAATACGTCCAAGTGTGAACCTGATGTGCAATTCTTCTCATTTCCATATCATCGCATTTTAGTTGGTTAGTTACTGCTGTAAATATAATTTAAATGTTATTATGTATTGATTGAAGTCTTTTTTAATATTAAAAAAAAATATTGTATTAATTGTACTACGTGTTTATTGTTCTGAACATTATTTTTTACAGGTTTTAGAATGTTTTCGTTGATGTACAGAGATGTAAATAAGTGGCAGATGTTCATTTTGTTACGATACGTAAGGTCGCCCCAGCTGATGTGGTCCGACTACTGCAGGGTTATTTTAAATCATTCGGAATCGATATCGGAAACGGATTTGAATCTTTCCTATGTTAATGTCGCTCCCGACGAGCATTCCGACGGAATCTTTTTGAAAAAACGTTTTGGCATTGTCATCAAGATACATCGAAGATAATCAAATTCGGAAATTTTAATAGCGATTACAGTAATCCAGCTTGGATGTTTTCGATTCCGTTTCCGATATCGATTTCGAATGGTTTAAAATAACCCTGCTGAACTAGCCAACACTGAGCGACGTGTTCCGTAGGTAATATTCCTGTTCGTTTCTAGAAAACTACTCGGATTATACACCAAGCTTATGATAAATGAGAATTAAGGAATTATCTGAATGAATTGTCCAATCTAATTATGGTATTTATTGTTCGTAAGTTGTTATTGATTTGTATGAGTTGTCGGCAGTATTCGATGAATGTGAACGCATTGAAGTCCGTTTCATATTGTGACTTTGTCGAGTCTTTTAAAAGTATTTCTATGAAAAAAAAAAATAATTAATAAAACTTGTGACTCAATAAAGTATTTTATTTATTGAATACTTAAATTATGCATGGAATGTTAACAATTCATAATAATACCGCTGTGTTATTTTAGTGAGGAATAACAATTCTTAAATCTAGCACATGGGGGATGAGTGACCCATCATTGACCCTCGGCGTGTCAACTTTTTCAATTATAAACCAAACAAATTGATCGATAATTAGAGAAGCCCACAACACTGAACTCCTCATATCAGTCGGGAAACTGTCAGCTCTGGGCTCATTCGTAGCCGAGCCGTCTTGAGTATGCCTCGTTAAGAGGTAGTTCGCGTAGAATTGCATATAAATTAAGAGTTCCGACACTCATGACACAGTTTCTCGACTGACATCGTAAAGAAGTTCGCTGTTGTGCTTGGCCCGCCCTTAATGCGAGGTGGATCGGGTCCTAGTCCACCACGCGAGTGCTGATTGGCAGACATCACGATGTTTACTTGCTTCCACCTTTAAGCAATATACGGCTACACAGACGACGGCTCAGGTCTACAGTCTGGTGAAGTGTTCCCATGGCAGGGCAACTGTCAGCTGCGTCGCCAGATGATGACCAGGCCGGACACGTCGCTGCTCGCCAGCAGACTCTCGTCGTAGCTGAAGCTCACTCCGAGCACCGGAGACGCGTGGCCTGCGAGCAGTTATTGTGATGTTCAATTAATGTAGCTATATTACAAAATCAGGTGATATAGTGGTCAAACGAAAGGTAATCATTCATAATATATATATACTAGCTGCGCCTCGCGGTGTTACCCGCGATTAAAAATTATGTCCTTTTTACCGGGATAAAAAGTAGCCTATGTGCTATTCCAGACTAATCTACCTCTGTGCTAAATTTCATCCAGATCCGTTCAGCCGTGGTTGAGTTACAAACATCCATCCATCCAAACTTTCATATTTATAATATTAGTGTGAAGTGTGATATAATAACGTCAAAATATCGATCTTCTGTGGTTTGTTCGTTCATGGGTCTAATTATGAAGTTGAAAGGTGGTTATGGGAATTCGTTGATGGAATCGAATAGTGGTAAATATACCAAGGGCCCTGGGGTGTAAATTATCGACGTCGAGATTTATATAATCATAACTAGCTGACCCGGCCACGCGTTGCTGTGGCTAAAGTTTTTGTTATATTACATTATAGTAAACAATCTAAGAGGAACAATATAATTTCACTGTATTATCTTCATTATAATATGAATTCAATTTACACTTCAGTCTAAGTAACACGTGGCCGGCTATGCTAACATCAAACATTTTAAAAGTGGAAATAATTGAATTATACGGTATTTCGTTCACTACAAAATAAATTTAATTAATTTTATAGCGTCAACAACACGTGGTAATTATGCTGTTAAAATGTAGCTATATGACACGTTCGTAGATTTACCATAGCAGCGCCATCTATTGATTACTTACTCAACCCAGTCGAAAGGTATCGACATCTGTTAGAATCATTTGGAGTTAACAGATAATTGTGACTGTCAAATAATAACAGACAAATAATTAGCAATAAATTAAAATTGCGACTATAATTTGAGATTTAAACTATCCTATCTCTCAAGTTGGATCGAACTGCACATGGTGTGCGAATTTTATTATAATCGGTTAAGTGGTTTAGGAGTCCATTGAGGACAAACATTGTGACACGAGATTTATATATATATAGATTTAATTAAATACCCAAAACACTTTTTAAAACAAAACGATGCCAAGGAGGCGCCATAGGGAAGAGCCACAAAACCATAGAGAACATTATATAGAAAATTTTTCATAGATTATTGTCCAAATAGACCGACCTAGTTTGAGTTCGTTAGATCGATCTTGTAGAGTACTTTGCTGCTAGTGGCTAACTATTTTCGCCCTATATACAACCGTATAAAAAAAAAATATCTATCAAAAAGTCGTCCATTTTACTGTCGTCTCTGAACAAACTAGTATTAGGTATTGCGTTATCTCAATTACACGTTGGATATTGTCCACGTACCTTGCAGTTTATTAACAACCGGATGGTCGGCGTGACCCTCGATGTCCAGGAAGTACACGCACGAGTCCTCGCTGCCGGTGACCACGCACACGCCGCGCCGGAACGACATGATCGGACAGAACGTGGACTTGACGCTGTGCTGCGTGTGCGCATTGTCGAACCGTTTCTTTAACGTGAGGCTACCCTCGCGGTCCGCTATCCTGCGTGGTATGACGTTAGCTAAAATACTACGTGTATACAAGGTGTTAGAATAAATAATAGTGAACATATTTTATGAGGTCCATGAGTAGGTTATAACAATTGAAATTATTGCGGATTTAAAATTACTACCACGTACTAAGTGGCGTGTAACGCGCTATTGCTTCATTTTATTTAAGTTTTGTGTTGTGAGCTTCGTTATAACCTAATACGGAAAGGTATACTAACCTTTGAACCTTGTTAAGACAGTATATCGACAATAATAAAGATAAAAAACCGCTAAAATATGATAGCAGTTACTTTTTTATGAGTAAATGGAGGCACTTTGAAACGCCCGCGCAGGTTCCTGTGGCATTGCAACGCATGGCGTCGGCTACTTGTTAATATATAATACTAGCTGTTACCCGCGACTTCGTCCGCGTGGTATTTAACAAAACAGTTTTTCTAAAATAAAAGTAGCCTAAGTTACTCCTTGGATTAAATGACTATTAAAAATAGGGGTTGGTGATAGAAGGGTGAAAATTTAGGATTGTATGTATTTTTAATGCCAAATTATAAAAAAAATAGAAATTTGTCCAAAAAATAAAATAAATGTTAGGGGTGGACAACCCTTATCACTTAGGTATGAAAAATAGATAATAGCCGATTCTCAGACCTACTGAATATGCATATAAAATTTCATAAAAATCGGTCAAGCCGTTGCGAAGGAGTATGGTAACTATCATTGTGACACGAGAATTTTATATATAAGATAAAACTGAACAGCTCATACACAAGAGCACTTAAGGTGGAAGCTCCGGGTCAGGGTGCGAAATTCAAAATGTTAATGGTTTTTATTTTTTTACGAAAAATTTGGACATCTTTACGATGTAATTTAGTGTTTTGCGATATTAGCATTCTGCATTGGATGTCTCGATGTATTAAGTTTGCTTAAAAAAATACCTAAAGCGATACAACACCATAATGTTAGTAAAAGTAGCGGTTTTTACAAACCTTATGGTATTGTATCGGATTAGGTACTTAACCATCACGCCAATGTAATAAACCTGAACAAGTAGAGCGAGTTGTCGGCGGCGCTGACGAGCAGCGCGGGGTGGCGCGCCAGCCAGGGGCTCCAGCTGAGGCAGGCCGCGGCGCCGCCCACGCAGCAGCGCCGCAGCTTGCTCAGCCCGCCGCCCGCGCCCTCCAGGCGGTAGCTCACTATCACGCCCTGGACACCAGCGACCCGTTGCTTAGAGCTATCGTACACAAGCGTAGTTACGTGGCAAAGCAACTGCCCCAATCCATGGTAAAGGTGTTGTCAACTCCGACGAAGAAATAAGATAGACGGAGAACCGCGAGCAACATATTGAGGCACAAAAAACGTGTTTATTTCTTCTAGGGTTGAAAATATTTTTATCAGCAACAGAGTATCGCTGGCAATATTGCTGAGCTACAGTGCACGGGAAGACATTTATTTCACATGTTTAGCTTGAAGCGAAAATATTCCAATGTAAACTATTTCGGGTTATTTTCATTTGAGCATTCGCTAGAACGTAATGTAAGAAATACCCACAATAATAAAAGTACAAATAATTATAAATAATTTCGTGCCTTATCATTCCCCGCCCAAAACATCCTGCCGCTCGACTCGCACGCTATGGATAACACCTTCCCACCCAGGATACTAGTGCCTCCTGCAAAAAAACAAATATACCCTGCCTGATTACACGTGAACAGTAAAACGGCAAGACAGTACTCACGGCCGAGTAAAATGAAATGAAAATATAAATGGCAGATCAAAGCACTTGACACGAAAATACTTTGATTTTTTTGACTATGCCTAACACGTAAACATATTTTTAACCGACTTCAAAAAGGAGGCGGTTCTCAATTCGGTAGCATTTTTTTTTATTTCTATGCAACGTTCTGTTCAGTGACATAGTTCAAAAAGGTCAAATGTGCTCGCGAACATTAAATAAATGAATTTAAAACCGACGAACATTTTCATTCCGCTACTTTTACATCATTATTCAGAATATTTAGCAAAATAATAATGTCCATCTGACTGACAATATACATTACCTCTGGGATAAATTCCTGTAGATATATTGAGAACCTCCACCATGCCCCTCGCGTTACCGGCCTGATCTTTTACTAAGGAAACCAAAAGCTTGGAACAATGTTACTTAGAACCTTTAAAAAAATATTAGTTTAGTGTTTTAATGTTTTCCCATGCGCTTGCCGCGCGCATGACGCGCCTCCTACATTAAGAGCGATATGAATACATTATCATTTGAGTACCCATATGCTCTATCGTACCTTTAAAAAATGTCTCTTCAGGCGAACTTTGACCTGCAATTTGACCCCCATAGGAGCCGAATGTCCCAACATCCCTTCCTAGTGTACCTCTAGAGTACCTACTCAAACTTTAAATCTTTAGGTCTACTGGTTAAGGTTGTCCGTTGTTTGTCAGTCAGGGCTAAGAATTTGAGTATAAAGAAGATATAATATTGATTGACAATTTAGGCATACAAACCTATTTTTAATCATAGTTACATAAATTTATTCCATGATCATTGATATGATCCTTGAAATTCATTACCGAATATCCCTACACTAATCGGAAAGGCGGTTATTGATACGATGTTTGTAAAATAAAGAGGTCAGCCTACAAGTAGGTGCTAAATATAATAGCTAAATGGGTCGAACGCGCGTTTTGGAAACCAGATCTCGGCGCGTACTTATCGCTTAATCTATACTAATATTATAAATGTAAAAGTTTGGATGGATGGATGTTTGTTACTCTTTCACGCCCGAACGGCTGAACGGATATGGATTAAAATTTGGCACAGAGATAGATTATAGTCTGGAATAGCACATAGCCTACTTTTTATCCCGCTAAAATGTATAGTTCCCGTGGGATAGATTAATATGGTAGCATACATACTTTTCAATCGCGGGTAACACCGCGGGGCGCAGCTAGTCTACGATATAGACAAACATCGTGAGGAAACTTACATTTATTTCTAAATCTGTGTGAAGTTCTCCAATCAGCAAAGGGCTAGTGTTGTAAACTGTGCGTGATGGTGCTTACAGGTTCATACATGGACGCATTGTTTTTCAAAGGATACAATAACCATATTATTGTTGGCCGGTTGGAACACACAGCATAGCAACGGTGC
Organism: Pheosia tremula; assembly: GCA_905333125.1. Lineage (NCBI taxonomy): Eukaryota > Metazoa > Arthropoda > Insecta > Lepidoptera > Notodontidae > Pheosia > Pheosia tremula. The sequence goes on from HG995406.1 coordinate 1,842,456, forward strand.
GCCGATCTGGTCCGGCACGGACCGCAGCCGCCGCTGCGCAGACACCTCCCACAGGCTCAATGCGCCATCCAGCCCGCACGTCACTAGCAGCTCGTTCGATGCCGACCAGTCACATCCTGCGATAACAGGTCACTTGACATACTGCTAACGGGTTATAATATAGCACATCAGTGACAGGTTGCATGACATTTATTAATATGTTATGACATGTTCATTTATGTTATGGACATTTATTGATATGTTATAGGTTGCATACCTAGCATACAAGTAGTAGTATTTCATGTGCAAATCTCATTGTCAACCATGATTATCACTTGCTAAACGGTGAAGGAAAACATCGCGAGGAAACCTGCATGTCTGAGTGAACCCCTCGAAAGACGTGTGAAGTCCGCCAATTCGCACTGGGCCAGCGTGGTGGACTATAGCCTAATCCTTCTTGCATTGAGGGGGGGCCCGTGCCCAACAGTGGTACATTCAAGGGCTGGTATTTTTATTATTATAACATACAAGTAACAGGTCACAAGACATACTGATACCGATAATAGGATACTACAGAAAGCACAGGGCATATGACATACAATATGTATTGTTTAAATGGTATATTATGTAATACCACTTACAGGCTATATAACATACCAGTCACAGGTTGCGTGTGTCCCTCTAGCACGCAAGTGACGCGCGGCGGCGTGGCGGTCACGTCGCAGATGGAGACAGTGCCGTCGTGCGACGCACAGCACAGCTTCGAACGATCATTGTTTGCGAACTTCACTACGCTCACTTGGTCTGTATGCTGTGTACAATTTCGATACTGTATTTATGTTAGATCCAGGGCTGGGCCAGAACCCGGTATGCCAATGGACGGGTTGGGTTTTTGAACGACTTAACTGCTGTCAGATTTGACTTACGGCTACCCATTCACTCTGCTTACCTTTTGAAAAGGCTTTCCTATAATAGTGTAAAGGAGGTTTGCATTCGGCTAAGTAGTTTGATGGGCAAGTAATATTTTAGGGAATCCCAATGAATGGGACACCCCTTGACTGACTGTGGCTCTCTGAACAGATTACCTGATCATTCTTCACCTGTCTTGCTGGTTGTGATGAGTCCAATATTTTCCTTCCATTTAAATAAAACTAATTTTAAGAATTTTATCGTTCTTATATTATATTTTTTAAATGTGATAAAATCCTTAAAAAATAGTTTCATTTCAATGTGTAGTATTTGCGTAAACATAGGAAGTAAATATTTTCCTTCTATTTAAACTGATTAGTATGTAGAAGGGAATTCAGGACAGATAGTAACCAGTTACCTGATCAAAAATGTGGTGAACACCAGAGAAAGCATAGTTCTCAGATATGGTCATATCATTCTTCTTCTTGGTGTGTGTTGCTGGATTATCATCCACAAGAATACTAGCCTGAAAAATAATAAAAATTAAAATCAACACTTGTACAACTGAAGGTAATAAGACAACATCCTTAATTATTTACTTAATGATTCTGGTAATCCTATTAAATTTTGAAATTCTATTATTTATAGAAATATATAATTAGTTAGGGAATTTATAACAAGTAGTCTCATATTTTCTTTTGAAATGATGGTATAGGTAGAATCAGGTCCATAAAATTTAATTATAGTTGATATGTTATGACCACAGATTGATTAAAGTTTTGCAATGACTTACCTTGCTACTAGATCTCGCTCTTGATGATGATGAGCTTATGGAAATGTTGTCCTGCACACCGTACCGGCGCTGCAGTAGTTGGCTCCTTACGTTTATGTACTTCTTTATAGTTTCTATGTCCTAAACCAAATATATTTTACCATAAAATTTTTAAATAACTTATTATAATTTCTTTTTAAAACTAAAATGTTATACAAAAAGTATAAATTTTACATACCTTGAATTTCGCATTTTCTCTTAACAATTGACTTCGACGACGTATGTATAGGGTTTCTGTTGAGTTAAAACACAAATATATACTAACCACATTTTATTTAAGGGCTTACAGCGAAGCTACATGATTAGAGTAGTTGCATCACCAAGAAATGTAAGAACTAACAGATCAAGGGTCCGAAGGACAAGAAAGATTAGTTACGAAATGAAACCAAAGTAAGCATGGGACTTGGTCCACCGCACATCCCTACCACTGTCAGCAAGTGTCTGCAGACGCCGAGCCCTCTGCGACTCTGTTAATAGCTAATTGTCAGGAAGCAAATGATCCACTGCTCTTCAATTTAAAACAAAGGTGTGTTAAACTTACTAAAGTTGGGATTGTTTGGGGCCCGATATGCATTAAATCGGGCGTCTAACGCGAAAATTTGCTGTTGAAAGGCGGCCGCCATTTCTATGAACTTTGTATGTTCCTCTCAGTTTGCGCTACATAGCCTATATTTACCAAGAATATTTTAATATTTATATAATAATTATAATGTATTTATAAACACAACACTACGCACGCTCCGCACAAGTAAAATAATGACATTTATTTGATACAAAACAGCTGTACGCTGTCAGTCAGCTGTCATTGCACTATGTCTGTGAAATTCTGTCAATGAATTGCGTTTATGGTGGTATTCATACTAAATATTATTATTTTAAAATAAAACTACATTCGTAATTTCAAGTGTTGTTTTTATGAAATTATATTATCAGAATTATTTCCGTATGTCTATTGTGAAAATCGTAAGCGCATTATTATATCTTTGTAAATGCTTATTGCTCGGTTCTCAACAGCTATACAGCCCACATCCAGTCAGAATCACACAACACAGTCCAAATAGAATATTTAAACCTACATTATGATCTCGTTAGCATAACCAGGCATTACTCAGAAGGTAAGTTTGAGTACCTATATTATTTTTATTAAATTAATTTATATTATTCGATTTTATTTACTTACCTCTATATGTACCTTTACAAATGAGCTCATTATATAATTACTATCTTTAGACTAACACTTGCGAATTAATCATATATTATAGTTTTAATTTTAGGAAACGGATTAAGGGGGAAGCTCAGGGTCAGGGCGCGAAATTCAAAATGTCGCTGTAGGTATTTTTTAAGCAAACTTAATACATCGAGACATCCAATGCAGAATGCTAATATCGCAAAACACTAAATTACATCGTAAAGATGTCCAAATTTTTCGTAAAAAATAAAAACCATTGACATTTTGAATTTCGCGCCCTGACCCTGAGCTTCCACCTTAATCAATTAGATTGAAGTTTATTAAAAAGAGTCGAGATGCCATTGGTCAACACCCACACAGTCGAGGCGCAGGCGCAGGCGCTCATCGCGCGCCCTCTCCACGCGCCGCGCCGTCCGCCGGCTGAGGCCAGCGATTTCCCAGAATCCTTATTTCCGATTCCGAAATACCCGGCGCGGTGATACCAGGAAATCTCGACGGAGTTATTCTGGGGCAATGCCGCGTTAAACTCGAAACACGTAGCTTTCTAGCGAGGTGGCTCTGCCAGCCGTTATAAATAATCAGAATGCGTAAAAAGGAGTCGGTGACCCTCAATTACGGTCATCGTTTGTTGTACCGAGAATCATCTCCGCCTCTGTTACGATTAAGTTGGTAAGTAGGTATACTCTTCAGACGAAATAAAAATGCGAAACATAGATTTTAAAAAAATCATTATAATTAATGAATGACAGTATACATCGTAACGTTTAAATTCCAATTATACAACAAACGTAGGTCTAAATGACAACGTGCTACAATCGATTGAACATTTAAAACCGGATTTTATATTTACAAAACACCTACGACTACGAGACGGATTAGTGCGTTCACATGGCTCCCAGTTCCCACTATACGTAGTATCATCGTTACTAGTTAACTTGCTGCGAATAAATTAATGACTTATCGTTTAAACATAATAACACTAATCCATCTTATAACACAGTTGACTATTGTTTGTTGTACGTAAAATATAGATTAAAAACGTAATAAATTGCATTGACTTAAAAATGAAATGCATGGAGTGTAAAAAAAAAAATTACTATAATATGTAATCCCATTTAAATCAATCAGTCAAAACTTAAATACAATCTATGAAGGCAAGTATCACTAAGGCCCAGTGCACACTGAAGCATAGCGGTCATAAGTGCTATAGACTATACAAAATTCAACGTAGAAACGAGTTTATGCCGATGTACATCAGTGAGCAATGACATAACATCATAATAAAAAATTACGTAGGTATGCGCGAACATTTTATGTACAATTAAAATATTTATATTTACTAACATCTATATACATAATTTCGTTAACAAGTTAATCTTAATATCAACATATTTTTAATTTATTTCACCAATAAGCTACACATTTACTCGGAATTCGTCCGAAACTAACTTAACAACTACTCAGATTTCATTCTGCGCTTGCACATGCGATATAAGCTCCACACTGTATTGAATATTCGTATAAAGAAATCAATCAAACAGTAGACATCAATAAAAAAAGAAAAGAAAGTCGGTTTGACTTGACTTGACCTATCGGCCCATCATGGATCAGGGCGCGTCGCGGTTCACCCTAACCAACTAACATGTGCAGCCTTCTATGTTTAAATATTAATACATAATATTGGCGGACTTCAAACTTATATAACTATGTATATATATAAAGTGTAATAATAACACTATACAATATTTTAACAGGTGAATCAGTAAGTTATATGGATCACGTAAATGTTTGATTTTATTGGCGAACCAGTAGCGTTTGGCGATGCGCTGAGTACAGGTTGCCATTATTTAAATGTCTAATAATTTATTCCGTTGTGAATATTATCTACCTACTGTTGGCCCTGTTACAATATTTTACACAATTATTGTTACATTTTATATACATATAACTATTTAAACATAAGCTAAACCAATGGCATTACGCACCATACATGACAGCTGCTTTATTTTTTAATAATTAATCTCTGACGTAACTGTGCAATTCTACCGTAATAACGGAACATATTGAATTAATCGTTACAAATTGATTTTAGTTAAAAATAGGGATTCCATACATATACATTAAATAGCAAGCCGGAGCTAAACCAACACTGTGACAGGAATACATTAATTGTAAGATGTCACATTGTAACACACGACATGTCAAATTCAGTTTAATTTGTTTTATGTCCTCAATTCAAAACGATCTTACGTTTTCAGAAACGTACATGTTAATTGGCAACCCCGATGTAATTGCGTCATTAATTATTACGGGTACGCTAGCTCACGTGGCATTTTCAATTTGTATCGGTAGAGCCGTGTTATCTAGTGAAAAGCGAGCGATTTCTGGCTTCGAAACTTATAACTAGTGATAAAACTATAGAAAAAAATCAGGGCTCTATAGCTTTTGAGGTCTGAAGGGTGACAGGCAAGACCCGGCTTCTAAGCTATTGTAGCGCCACAAACGTTTCCGTTCCGACGGGCTAAACAAGAACTAACTTCACATAGCATTATGGATCTGAATTATACACACATTGTAGGTATCGGAATTATATTCTCATGTTAAATAAGTCTGTCGTTTATTGAAAATTTAGTTTTCTAACTATTTTGATAGATACGATAGCAGCGAGACGAGGTTACTGACTGTTTCATTAAACAATATTTCCACTTAAAAATCTCGAGGAGTAACTTACTTATTGGAAATCGGAGCAGCGATTTTATTTTGTTAAATTTCGACCCGAGCGATGTTTTTTGGGGCTAATTAAAGGCAAAATCTACCTACCTAATTTAATTAAGTATTGAACTTTAACATTAAATTAATTCAAATCGTGTATTCCATTTTACGTAATGCGAGTAAATTAGAGTAAGGATGTCAAATATACTCGCGTTCATAAAAAAATTATATATAGCTAGATTTTTTTGTATGTTTTACTGACTGTTCTGAACGAATTAAATAGAGATAATATTTTTACAGGTGTATGTAACTTTTTTGTTACAAAGTTGTTTTAGAGAACGATTCGTCGGAACATCAATATTTTCATATTCTGGCAAGCCGAGCGGAACATTAATTTCAACGGAACTTGTAACCACTCAAAATACATTTCCAGCGTAAAATGATTGTTATTTACTTATAGTTAAGGTTGCATATATAATTCGTCGTGGTATAAGTGTACGCGTATTGATTATTCGAGGCATGGCTATGTGTAAATAACGTATAAAGGCATTTATAGGTTGCCAGTCAATGATGTGAGCTCCTATGTTATGATTAACACACGACTAAGTATTTCAATTAATAAATATAGATTTAGTTACAGGAAAACCAACACATTTAGTTCCTGACTCATTTACAGTGATAAATATTTAAACAGAGTATCGCTGGCAATATTGCTGAGCTACAGTGCACGGGAAGACATTTATTTCACATGTTTAGCTTGAAGCGAAAATATTCCAATGTAAACTATTTCGGGTTATTTTCATTTGAGCATTCGCTAGAACGTAATGTAAGAAATACCCACAATAATAAAAGTACAAATAATTATAAATAATTTCGTGCCTTATCATTCCCCGCCCAAAACATCCTGCCGCTCGACTCGCACGCTATGGATAACACCTTCCCACCCAGGATACTAGTGCCTCCTGCAAAAAAACAAATATACCCTGCCTGATTACACGTGAACAGTAAAACGGCAAGACAGTACTCACGGCCGAGTAAAATGAAATGAAAATATAAATGGCAGATCAAAGCACTTGACACGAAAATACTTTGATTTTTTTGACTATGCCTAACACGTAAACATATTTTTAACCGACTTCAAAAAGGAGGCGGTTCTCAATTCGGTAGCATTTTTTTTTATTTCTATGCAACGTTCTGTTCAGTGACATAGTTCAAAAAGGTCAAATGTGCTCGCGAACATTAAATAAATGAATTTAAAACCGACGAACATTTTCATTCCGCTACTTTTACATCATTATTCAGAATATTTAGCAAAATAATAATGTCCATCTGACTGACAATATACATTACCTCTGGGATAAATTCCTGTAGATATATTGAGAACCTCCACCATGCCCCTCGCGTTACCGGCCTGATCTTTTACTAAGGAAACCAAAAGCTTGGAACAATGTTACTTAGAACCTTTAAAAAAATATTAGTTTAGTGTTTTAATGTTTTCCCATGCGCTTGCCGCGCGCATGACGCGCCTCCTACATTAAGAGCGATATGAATACATTATCATTTGAGTACCCATATGCTCTATCGTACCTTTAAAAAATGTCTCTTCAGGCGAACTTTGACCTGCAATTTGACCCCCATAGGAGCCGAATGTCCCAACATCCCTTCCTAGTGTACCTCTAGAGTACCTACTCAAACTTTAAATCTTTAGGTCTACTGGTTAAGGTTGTCCGTTGTTTGTCAGTCAGGGCTAAGAATTTGAGTATAAAGAAGATATAATATTGATTGACAATTTAGGCATACAAACCTATTTTTAATCATAGTTACATAAATTTATTCCATGATCATTGATATGATCCTTGAAATTCATTACCGAATATCCCTACACTAATCGGAAAGGCGGTTATTGATACGATGTTTGTAAAATAAAGAGGTCAGCCTACAAGTAGGTGCTAAATATAATAGCTAAATGGGTCGAACGCGCGTTTTGGAAACCAGATCTCGGCGCGTACTTATCGCTTAATCTATACTAATATTATAAATGTAAAAGTTTGGATGGATGGATGTTTGTTACTCTTTCACGCCCGAACGGCTGAACGGATATGGATTAAAATTTGGCACAGAGATAGATTATAGTCTGGAATAGCACATAGCCTACTTTTTATCCCGCTAAAATGTATAGTTCCCGTGGGATAGATTAATATGGTAGCATACATACTTTTCAATCGCGGGTAACACCGCGGGGCGCAGCTAGTCTACGATATAGACAAACATCGTGAGGAAACTTACATTTATTTCTAAATCTGTGTGAAGTTCTCCAATCAGCAAAGGGCTAGTGTTGTAAACTGTGCGTGATGGTGCTTACAGGTTCATACATGGACGCATTGTTTTTCAAAGGATACAATAACCATATTATTGTTGGCCGGTTGGAACACACAGCATAGCAACGGTGCGCCGATCTGGTCCGGCACGGACCGCAGCCGCCGCTGCGCAGACACCTCCCACAGGCTCAATGCGCCATCCAGCCCGCACGTCACTAGCAGCTCGTTCGATGCCGACCAGTCACATCCTGCGATAACAGGTCACTTGACATACTGCTAACGGGTTATAATATAGCACATCAGTGACAGGTTGCATGACATTTATTAATATGTTATGACATGTTCATTTATGTTATGGACATTTATTGATATGTTATAGGTTGCATACCTAGCATACAAGTAGTAGTATTTCATGTGCAAATCTCATTGTCAACCATGATTATCACTTGCTAAACGGTGAAGGAAAACATCGCGAGGAAACCTGCATGTCTGAGTGAACCCCTCGAAAGACGTGTGAAGTCCGCCAATTCGCACTGGGCCAGCGTGGTGGACTATAGCCTAATCCTTCTTGCATTGAGGGGGGGCCCGTGCCCAACAGTGGTACATTCAAGGGCTGGTATTTTTATTATTATAACATACAAGTAACAGGTCACAAGACATACTGATACCGATAATAGGATACTACAGAAAGCACAGGGCATATGACATACAATATGTATTGTTTAAATGGTATATTATGTAATACCACTTACAGGCTATATAACATACCAGTCACAGGTTGCGTGTGTCCCTCTAGCACGCAAGTGACGCGCGGCGGCGTGGCGGTCACGTCGCAGATGGAGACAGTGCCGTCGTGCGACGCACAGCACAGCTTCGAACGATCATTGTTTGCGAACTTCACTACGCTCACTTGGTCTGTATGCTGTGTACAATTTCGATACTGTATTTATGTTAGATCCAGGGCTGGGCCAGAACCCGGTATGCCAATGGACGGGTTGGGTTTTTGAACGACTTAACTGCTGTCAGATTTGACTTACGGCTACCCATTCACTCTGCTTACCTTTTGAAAAGGCTTTCCTATAATAGTGTAAAGGAGGTTTGCATTCGGCTAAGTAGTTTGATGGGCAAGTAATATTTTAGGGAATCCCAATGAATGGGACACCCCTTGACTGACTGTGGCTCTCTGAACAGATTACCTGATCATTCTTCACCTGTCTTGCTGGTTGTGATGAGTCCAATATTTTCCTTCCATTTAAATAAAACTAATTTTAAGAATTTTATCGTTCTTATATTATATTTTTTAAATGTGATAAAATCCTTAAAAAATAGTTTCATTTCAATGTGTAGTATTTGCGTAAACATAGGAAGTAAATATTTTCCTTCTATTTAAACTGATTAGTATGTAGAAGGGAATTCAGGACAGATAGTAACCAGTTACCTGATCAAAAATGTGGTGAACACCAGAGAAAGCATAGTTCTCAGATATGGTCATATCATTCTTCTTCTTGGTGTGTGTTGCTGGATTATCATCCACAAGAATACTAGCCTGAAAAATAATAAAAATTAAAATCAACACTTGTACAACTGAAGGTAATAAGACAACATCCTTAATTATTTACTTAATGATTCTGGTAATCCTATTAAATTTTGAAATTCTATTATTTATAGAAATATATAATTAGTTAGGGAATTTATAACAAGTAGTCTCATATTTTCTTTTGAAATGATGGTATAGGTAGAATCAGGTCCATAAAATTTAATTATAGTTGATATGTTATGACCACAGATTGATTAAAGTTTTGCAATGACTTACCTTGCTACTAGATCTCGCTCTTGATGATGATGAGCTTATGGAAATGTTGTCCTGCACACCGTACCGGCGCTGCAGTAGTTGGCTCCTTACGTTTATGTACTTCTTTATAGTTTCTATGTCCTAAACCAAATATATTTTACCATAAAATTTTTAAATAACTTATTATAATTTCTTTTTAAAACTAAAATGTTATACAAAAAGTATAAATTTTACATACCTTGAATTTCGCATTTTCTCTTAACAATTGACTTCGACGACGTATGTATAGGGTTTCTGTTGAGTTAAAACACAAATATATACTAACCACATTTTATTTAAGGGCTTACAGCGAAGCTACATGATTAGAGTAGTTGCATCACCAAGAAATGTAAGAACTAACAGATCAAGGGTCCGAAGGACAAGAAAGATTAGTTACGAAATGAAACCAAAGTAAGCATGGGACTTGGTCCACCGCACATCCCTACCACTGTCAGCAAGTGTCTGCAGACGCCGAGCCCTCTGCGACTCTGTTAATAGCTAATTGTCAGGAAGCAAATGATCCACTGCTCTTCAATTTAAAACAAAGGTGTGTTAAACTTACTAAAGTTGGGATTGTTTGGGGCCCGATATGCATTAAATCGGGCGTCTAACGCGAAAATTTGCTGTTGAAAGGCGGCCGCCATTTCTATGAACTTTGTATGTTCCTCTCAGTTTGCGCTACATAGCCTATATTTACCAAGAATATTTTAATATTTATATAATAATTATAATGTATTTATAAACACAACACTACGCACGCTCCGCACAAGTAAAATAATGACATTTATTTGATACAAAACAGCTGTACGCTGTCAGTCAGCTGTCATTGCACTATGTCTGTGAAATTCTGTCAATGAATTGCGTTTATGGTGGTATTCATACTAAATATTATTATTTTAAAATAAAACTACATTCGTAATTTCAAGTGTTGTTTTTATGAAATTATATTATCAGAATTATTTCCGTATGTCTATTGTGAAAATCGTAAGCGCATTATTATATCTTTGTAAATGCTTATTGCTCGGTTCTCAACAGCTATACAGCCCACATCCAGTCAGAATCACACAACACAGTCCAAATAGAATATTTAAACCTACATTATGATCTCGTTAGCATAACCAGGCATTACTCAGAAGGTAAGTTTGAGTACCTATATTATTTTTATTAAATTAATTTATATTATTCGATTTTATTTACTTACCTCTATATGTACCTTTACAAATGAGCTCATTATATAATTACTATCTTTAGACTAACACTTGCGAATTAATCATATATTATAGTTTTAATTTTAGGAAACGGATTAAGGGGGAAGCTCAGGGTCAGGGCGCGAAATTCAAAATGTCGCTGTAGGTATTTTTTAAGCAAACTTAATACATCGAGACATCCAATGCAGAATGCTAATATCGCAAAACACTAAATTACATCGTAAAGATGTCCAAATTTTTCGTAAAAAATAAAAACCATTGACATTTTGAATTTCGCGCCCTGACCCTGAGCTTCCACCTTAATCAATTAGATTGAAGTTTATTAAAAAGAGTCGAGATGCCATTGGTCAACACCCACACAGTCGAGGCGCAGGCGCAGGCGCTCATCGCGCGCCCTCTCCACGCGCCGCGCCGTCCGCCGGCTGAGGCCAGCGATTTCCCAGAATCCTTATTTCCGATTCCGAAATACCCGGCGCGGTGATACCAGGAAATCTCGACGGAGTTATTCTGGGGCAATGCCGCGTTAAACTCGAAACACGTAGCTTTCTAGCGAGGTGGCTCTGCCAGCCGTTATAAATAATCAGAATGCGTAAAAAGGAGTCGGTGACCCTCAATTACGGTCATCGTTTGTTGTACCGAGAATCATCTCCGCCTCTGTTACGATTAAGTTGGTAAGTAGGTATACTCTTCAGACGAAATAAAAATGCGAAACATAGATTTTAAAAAAATCATTATAATTAATGAATGACAGTATACATCGTAACGTTTAAATTCCAATTATACAACAAACGTAGGTCTAAATGACAACGTGCTACAATCGATTGAACATTTAAAACCGGATTTTATATTTACAAAACACCTACGACTACGAGACGGATTAGTGCGTTCACATGGCTCCCAGTTCCCACTATACGTAGTATCATCGTTACTAGTTAACTTGCTGCGAATAAATTAATGACTTATCGTTTAAACATAATAACACTAATCCATCTTATAACACAGTTGACTATTGTTTGTTGTACGTAAAATATAGATTAAAAACGTAATAAATTGCATTGACTTAAAAATGAAATGCATGGAGTGTAAAAAAAAAAATTACTATAATATGTAATCCCATTTAAATCAATCAGTCAAAACTTAAATACAATCTATGAAGGCAAGTATCACTAAGGCCCAGTGCACACTGAAGCATAGCGGTCATAAGTGCTATAGACTATACAAAATTCAACGTAGAAACGAGTTTATGCCGATGTACATCAGTGAGCAATGACATAACATCATAATAAAAAATTACGTAGGTATGCGCGAACATTTTATGTACAATTAAAATATTTATATTTACTAACATCTATATACATAATTTCGTTAACAAGTTAATCTTAATATCAACATATTTTTAATTTATTTCACCAATAAGCTACACATTTACTCGGAATTCGTCCGAAACTAACTTAACAACTACTCAGATTTCATTCTGCGCTTGCACATGCGATATAAGCTCCACACTGTATTGAATATTCGTATAAAGAAATCAATCAAACAGTAGACATCAATAAAAAAAGAAAAGAAAGTCGGTTTGACTTGACTTGACCTATCGGCCCATCATGGATCAGGGCGCGTCGCGGTTCACCCTAACCAACTAACATGTGCAGCCTTCTATGTTTAAATATTAATACATAATATTGGCGGACTTCAAACTTATATAACTATGTATATATATAAAGTGTAATAATAACACTATACAATATTTTAACAGGTGAATCAGTAAGTTATATGGATCACGTAAATGTTTGATTTTATTGGCGAACCAGTAGCGTTTGGCGATGCGCTGAGTACAGGTTGCCATTATTTAAATGTCTAATAATTTATTCCGTTGTGAATATTATCTACCTACTGTTGGCCCTGTTACAATATTTTACACAATTATTGTTACATTTTATATACATATAACTATTTAAACATAAGCTAAACCAATGGCATTACGCACCATACATGACAGCTGCTTTATTTTTTAATAATTAATCTCTGACGTAACTGTGCAATTCTACCGTAATAACGGAACATATTGAATTAATCGTTACAAATTGATTTTAGTTAAAAATAGGGATTCCATACATATACATTAAATAGCAAGCCGGAGCTAAACCAACACTGTGACAGGAATACATTAATTGTAAGATGTCACATTGTAACACACGACATGTCAAATTCAGTTTAATTTGTTTTATGTCCTCAATTCAAAACGATCTTACGTTTTCAGAAACGTACATGTTAATTGGCAACCCCGATGTAATTGCGTCATTAATTATTACGGGTACGCTAGCTCACGTGGCATTTTCAATTTGTATCGGTAGAGCCGTGTTATCTAGTGAAAAGCGAGCGATTTCTGGCTTCGAAACTTATAACTAGTGATAAAACTATAGAAAAAAATCAGGGCTCTATAGCTTTTGAGGTCTGAAGGGTGACAGGCAAGACCCGGCTTCTAAGCTATTGTAGCGCCACAAACGTTTCCGTTCCGACGGGCTAAACAAGAACTAACTTCACATAGCATTATGGATCTGAATTATACACACATTGTAGGTATCGGAATTATATTCTCATGTTAAATAAGTCTGTCGTTTATTGAAAATTTAGTTTTCTAACTATTTTGATAGATACGATAGCAGCGAGACGAGGTTACTGACTGTTTCATTAAACAATATTTCCACTTAAAAATCTCGAGGAGTAACTTACTTATTGGAAATCGGAGCAGCGATTTTATTTTGTTAAATTTCGACCCGAGCGATGTTTTTTGGGGCTAATTAAAGGCAAAATCTACCTACCTAATTTAATTAAGTATTGAACTTTAACATTAAATTAATTCAAATCGTGTATTCCATTTTACGTAATGCGAGTAAATTAGAGTAAGGATGTCAAATATACTCGCGTTCATAAAAAAATTATATATAGCTAGATTTTTTTGTATGTTTTACTGACTGTTCTGAACGAATTAAATAGAGATAATATTTTTACAGGTGTATGTAACTTTTTTGTTACAAAGTTGTTTTAGAGAACGATTCGTCGGAACATCAATATTTTCATATTCTGGCAAGCCGAGCGGAACATTAATTTCAACGGAACTTGTAACCACTCAAAATACATTTCCAGCGTAAAATGATTGTTATTTACTTATAGTTAAGGTTGCATATATAATTCGTCGTGGTATAAGTGTACGCGTATTGATTATTCGAGGCATGGCTATGTGTAAATAACGTATAAAGGCATTTATAGGTTGCCAGTCAATGATGTGAGCTCCTATGTTATGATTAACACACGACTAAGTATTTCAATTAATAAATATAGATTTAGTTACAGGAAAACCAACACATTTAGTTCCTGACTCATTTACAGTGATAAATATTTTAAGTAAAAATAAACCAACATATAAAACGCATGTAGATATAAGCGAATAAGATCTCCTTGATGACAAATACTAAAGTGCTCCAAAAAAAAAATACATGACATTAAAAAATGTAACGTTACTTGATTTAATTGTATCGATACTTCTTACTGTCAATTGCTTAGTTTCTGAAATTATGAAAAAAAAACTCAGTTATTTTTTTTAATAATTGATTGACACCGATTTTGTTTATATTCCTAGATTAAAGTGCATTGTTCGTGTATAAACGGTAGGGTAAGGAGGAACTTATAATTGCACTTTATAAAATAGGTTACGATAGTTACATTTATTTCCATTGCATTTAGAACTTAAATTAATATAGTTATCAAAAAGAAATCACCGACCAAATAGGTATACAATTTTATTAAGTATAATATTTCACTTATTTTAAAATTGGATCCATCCGTTTTACGTTAAACGCATACAATTAAAAAAGTAAAACGGTCCATTCGTCTAGTTAATTTAGTGTTCGTACCCACAAAAAGTCCATCTCGATACATATTTAATGGTTGGCTGCCAACAAATATTCTTGTTTTACAACAATTTAATCTGTGTCATAGCATAAAGGATCAACAGCTATTTCATAGGAATATAACTGTCAGCGGCACGCGCCCGCCGCGCGGCATACAAATGCCGCCAAAACAGAACCGCGCCGGCAGCCATTTTACCTAATACACGAATAATTCAAGCGTGTCACGTTCATCTCTTGAAGACGCGCGAAAACGCTAAAGCACGCCTATTTAATTTAGTTACCATCGCTAAATATTCTAAAAGACGTCTGAAACATTTTTGAACCCCCATAAAATTTTAAGCCATATGTTACTGTGACATTAATTGTATTGCTAATTTAGCATTTTATTCTTAAATTTATTAAAAAGAACATAATTATCAATGTTCTACACACGCTTTCTTTCACATACCTACCTAAATATTACGTTAGATCGTTGCGTCAGTAGAGATTTATTTAATTTTAAGACTGGCGTTTGTTAGGAGATTTAAGAAACGCTAGGCCAACGAGAAACAATATAATTTATTATCAATAATTGCTTGAACCTATTTCCCTATACCATTTTTACGATACATTGTCAAGATAATTCCGCGTAGCTACCTAGCTGCAAATGTGACGAGCGTACTTCGTATACGTCGAATAGGCCCCAAGCAGAAGGGCGCTGCCCTTACGCTGGCTGATTAGCGTACCCGTTCAAAGACTCCGCGATGAAAACATAAACATGGCAAATCGGCGACCTTAAAAGGTCGCAAAATTTTACTATGCAGTAGCATAATATTTTTGTAACTTGACGATTCATAAGTACTGTACAATAATGGTCTACGTGAATAAAAAATATTCTGATTCTGATTCTGATTCTATGCTGACTGATTTGATCAAACCTTGTCAAATCGAAACTGACACCAACTATTTGATTCTCAGCGCCCTTCAAATTTATTCCAAATTAATCATCGAATATAATATGCGTTTCCTTTTTCACTTTGACACTGGCTAAATCACCGAAGATCGGTGGAGCCATTTAACCTAAAAATTGAATTGAATTGACAGATTTATAGAATTTGACAGCTATTATTGATATAAAGCTATTGCACCGTTCAGCGACCCCCATTGGTGTAATTTTTATCTGGGGAAAAATTACTCCGCTTCCGTAAACGCACCCCATGTATATGTAGTTAACACAAGAACATGCGTAATATCATTCATTCTTTGCCAATAATGTCCGAAGCCGTGCGTAAAACACCGCGGCGAGTATTTGCATATTTTCAAACTAGTTCTTTACTACCTGTCTCGTTGACCTTACATTGTACCCGCCCATTGTGCAGTTACTCCTTGCGAGTGTAACGTTCACGAATCGATACTACGCAAAAACAATCTTGTCTATAATATTTAGCACCTGTGACGTCAGAGGCACGGTCATCACAATGTTCTTAACATACTCCATCCAATTGAAACACGATACATTTAAAACACGTAGAACACTTATAATGTCCGAATATAATTATCTTATTCTTAAAATAACACCTGTTTCTCTCTTTCTCTCTCTATTCAGATCTTTATAGTAACATTATTAAATTCTTTACAAGTCTAATAATTAAAAAGCAACGATAATTAGCCGCGCCGTTTTTTTAATCGATTAAATATCGAGAAGCGGATTAATCACGCGCGCTTTTTTAAAACTTCTTTTTAAATTCTGTAAATTCCAACCAGTGTGTGTAGTTTGATGATAGTTTGCGGAGAACTCTGCCGCCGCCAGTGGGCAAGCAACAAGCACCTTCCCAGAAACGAACGCGAGATAGTCGCTAGTGAGAAATACGATTATCGTAATAACCTCCCGGAACGGATGGCCGAGCCTTTTCCCAATCGGTTTGTAAATAGAACCCGAACTATTAAAAAGTCAAAGGAAATACTTTTTTTTTATAATCTTTTAATTATATTACGAAAAACGTTTAATCTGTTATTTCTAAAAGTATATATGAATTTATTTTGATTAAAGTAAATACTTATCGGGTCAACGGATTGTTTAAAAAAAAAACATGTCGTCGCTTTAACGTTTGCGTTCAAATACCGCCTTACCCAATTAGGCGTCATATTTATGACAATAATGTCATACCGTTACCTCACACAAGTCGCGTAATTTTTTAAAGGAAAATCCGAGTACCCAATTATTGAATCAATCACCTTATTACAGCAGTTAGTAGTATCGGCCGGCGCACAAGGAAAATGTATCCGAATACGATCGACGTTTGTTAAAAACAAACACGCGAAATATCCGATTCCCCTTTATGTTTACATACTCGGAAACGAGGAACATTTCTATAACGCACAATGTTTTAATAACAATTCAAACACAATACGACGAATTATGGTCATCGGATAATTGTTCCAAATTTGACACAAAAACATCACTTACTTCGTGGCGAGTAATTAGTTCGTTCTACGTATTTGATAAAGGTCAACAAGATGAATCGGACAAACGTAATCGATTCGGAATTATACATAAGCACTTCCGAGAAGGTATAAAATATAATAAAAAAAAACTTAATATGAAATGACCATAAATATAGCTATTATGTGGGCAACAATCGATAACAGGTTTTCGGAGAAGTCATTTAAGGCGAAGAGTTCCCGGACCAGATGCGAGGAGCGATATTTGAATTTGCTTCTATGAACGCATTTTACCGTTCTACCTAACGTTGGGTACTCAATGTCAACTGAAAGAAAAAATATTTTAATATTCATTGCCTGCGACTTCGTCCGCGTCTTTAAGTTATATAACTTTTTTATTTGTGAACTGATTGAAATAAAAAAACACTAAATTTTAATTGAAGCTTACCGCACTAGAATCGGTTACGCCGTTTCTGTGATTAGCACGCGCAAACTCACAGATAAACAGACACCAAAATCGAACAATCATTGTTTTGTGTTCTATCGCGTTGATAAAGGCCCCCAATGATAGATTTTCTCATAAATCTTTCATGTACAGACAGCGATCAGTTACATTTTTATTATATGTATCGATAAGAATCAAAATTAAACAAAGCAAGATTTTATAAGATACCAAATGTCAACTCTCGGAACTCTAATCTAGGATATTATGTCACACATTCGTTTTTAAATATCCAAATGTTTTTATACACCAACGTTTATTTATTCCTTGTCAAAAACACCTAAATTATCGCTTTCCACATAATTTCGCATCACTCATAAGCGAGAATCCCCGCCCACACTCAGGCCCGGGACGGCGCCAAGCAAAGCAACCTCACCTTAATGCGTTTTTACTTAGAACTTACAGTCCACCGGTACCGAGAAAATGATCTCTGGGTATTAGCGGTGCGTCTAAATTGGCTCTGGGGAAAAGTTTATCACATATTTGTGCATACAAATGATCGTGTATCAAAACTTTATTTATTTTGGGAACGTCGAATTCGGCGACGACTATTGGTCTAGGAAGCTATTTTATTGGTACGTTCCGGAAACCTGGGCCCCAAGTCTGCTAACACAACCGATTCATAATCGAACACCAACCGCATAGTAACTGTCACTTTTGACAGATATTGTATGGGATATCAGACTTGAGGCCCTGTATGTTACGAGATAATAGCGTATCTCGAACGTAGTGAGATTTGTCACTTATTTACGACTTATTTTATACTACCCACGACAATAAACCTTTGAATTCCGAGAATACCCTGTTAGAATCGTTAACTTCTTTCCTTTTTAAATTCACGAGTTACCTTAAGATTTACGAAACGGATATTTTAATAGAAACTTGGTTTCTTAAAGGGGTAAAATACAGACACGCACCAATATGGTGGTAACTACACTATTGTGTACCCTATAGGGACTTTAAGAAGATGAATTTAATAACGTCCAAATATAGTCTTAACTATGAATTTTCGCAATTATATTTTAAGTAGCGTTTCCATATTTTTTCTTTGATCACATTAATTGGGTACACCGAACAATGTCACGAATAATTCAATGGAACATTTGCAAGAAGTATATATTATACACACCTACTTTAAAAATTATCTTCAAAATTAGCGTATTTCATCAATAATCATTAGCTTTTTGGAATCGGTCGCTAAATGCGATTGAGAAGAGACCTTTAAATTGATAGCAAATATTTTTAATAAACAGCGCTATTTTGCTTAGCGTAAACAAAAACATTTAGACATTAACCCAACCAGCTTAAAGAGTATACCTCCTAGGATCGTTATGTTCAAGTTTGGATCACTCCCAGTCTTCGTCGCTGGAGGAGCGTTGCGGGGAGGAGAGGTCGGGCTCCGGTATGACGCTGGCGAGGGTGTGCAGCACGGAGCCCCCGGAGCGCTCGGCGCCGGAGATGCCGCGCCGGCGCATGGACAGCTTCGCGTGAAGATCGGCCATTAAGTCCCCGCCGCTTGGTGTTTTCGTTTTCTAGGAATAGAAGCAATACATTGGTCAACATTCGCTGGTTTATATCTTTGGTGTTTTGAGGCCATTGGTTTAGACATCGACTTCTTCATTCATATAGCAAGCCGTCACTGTTGGTGGGTGTCAGTATCCTTCCAAGAAGCATGATGGCGTACTTCTCAAATTGCCAACCGCCATTGACAATTCGAGTAGTACTACGCAATCATGCTTAAAACCGCAAGCAATTTGCTTTGTAAATGCGAATATTGAACTGAGTTCATAAATCACGAAACTCTATCTTAATTAGGATATATTGATAAACATACATTGTGACTATAATCTGTCCAGTGTGTCAGTCCATCTGAGACAAAATTCGCGCAGCAAGTTACGTAAATGTCAACAGCTAAGTTTCAATGATATAATGCCACACGCAGACAGACATACAAGTCAAATTATAGCACACCTTTCATTGCGTCAAGGGTTTAAAATAGACACGCTTCAAATGACAGTTCTGTGTTACCCTGCGACGCAATGGCGTGTAAATTGATTCAGCATGATGACGTCACTCGGCTTAAAAGTTTCGTGAGTTAAGTTCAGTGACTAGAAATATATTTCTTATGATACATTGGAAAACCTATTATATAAGTAACGATTAAAAAAAATATTGAGGTATATAATGATAGTATAAAAATGAATATTCAAATTAGTTTCTTCAAACAAGCAATTATATTTAAAAAAAAAACTGGTCAGGTGCAAGTCGCACTTGCACATCGGGGGTTCCGAACAAGTTTTGAACATTTTGTCCAAAAAGTCAACAAATACGCATTTAATTTAGCAGTTCACAAACAATAAATACTGCAACGAGTTCATTAAATTAAAGACCTATGTACTTACAACAACAAAAAAAACATAAATGATTATAAAACGTTAATTCAAAACTCAAAAGCTCCTTTTAAAGATACCCCTCAGGTATAGGTGGAAAAAACATATTATCTCCCTTTCTATTTTATAACCAGCATTGTTTTTTTTGTGTATATTGTTGCCATTAATTATCACATATACTTAATGTGTGAACGCAGGCTAATAGCACGAGCAATGGACCGGATTGCCGGGCAATTTGGCTGACCGTCGGATGATCCACGCTCGGTGGGCTGTGGGCGATAGATGCCAATAACCCCAATGTCGACTGTGGACATCACACTACACGTTTATTTGTGTATATATGCTATTAAGTGAAGAGATGATCAAATTTCTATCGATATAGGTAATATTGTTTATTTTTAGGACCGAAATTTATCTAAATCGGGCCACGAAAGTAGGCCTTGTGATCCAGTTTACAAATACATAAAAGCAAGAGTGTCACAAAACTTAGGTAAGTATATTTAAAAACTTGTGCATTACAAAATTAATTTAAAATTTAGTATGCACCTCATAAAAATAAATAAATAAGTGTTGCCGATTATTTACCAATTGTTTCCAGTGAATGGTGTTCGCATTAACACTTTAATTGACAATTTAGCAATCAACAAAAAAAGACAGTTTCTTAGAACTGGTCATTCGTTACTGGTTATGTTGCATCGATCAGTAATCAAAAAAACATGTATAAAATCTAATCACATTAGTGCGGTGAAAGTAGTCATTATTTAGTTGATTTTTCTGTTAGGACAAAAAAAAATTAAACAACTAATGTACAAGCTAAGAAATTCCCTGAGTATCTAGGAAAACATAATAGACCTTTAAGCCTGACATGTTTTTGCATGGAATCCCTACTTTAAGACCGACTATCATCACACAGTAGTCCAGGATCCTCCGATATGTTGGACATGTGTCGCGGCGACCGGCAGATTCCATTGAAAGACTCGTTCTCCGGGGAAGAGCAAATGGGAATAGATCCAGAGGACATACCCCCCATGCGCTGGACTGACCAAAATAAAATCTCTTACTAAGACCCCAATTAACGATGGAGATGAATTGTCAGAAATACAATTTCGAAACAATGACCATGACTGCTTCGTAAAGTGCATCGTGATGTAGAAGAAGACCTAATTACCAAGCCAAAATGAGGATGAGATAAGAAATATAACTATCTATTTGCAACCACTTCAAACCATTGGTTGCAGTACCGGCGCTCTCCTCGTAACTTGTTAGATGAAGTTCAATTACAACAGACATACAATTGGCCATCACAAAGAGAGCCATAGAATACATTCGTGAATTGATTGTATTACCAAGAAATATGGTATGTATTTAAATAAGCAATTACTAACGAGAGGTCACTGGCATATAATTATCAGTAGCAAGAAAGAATTAAATTGAAGTACTCATATTTTTATATCATTTGAAATGATAAGCGAATACAAAACAATTTCAGGTAATACCTTATCGATAACCTGACTAGGTCAAATAAACACTTGAGTATATGAATCTGTAATATATGTTTTTTCATGTAAATCTAAATAAAAAATAAACTGGTAAGAAGTGAGTACAACGTTTGGATAATGATTAATTTTCAAGGGAGCGAAGAAAGAAGAATGTGTATGTTCCTAACATACAAATTACAATTTACATGCAGTATGTTGTGCTTATAAAATAAATAAGACGTTTAAAAAAGTCAAAAAGCATAATCGGGTCCCCTTAATTTTAATGACTTTTATTTTAAAATCATTGATTTCACATACATATAGCTACGTGTGCTTCAAAGTGTTGCCAGTACGCAACCACAAGTGGTCCATATACCCCATTACTCTTGCCGGGCCCCGGCTGGTGACAGATATATTATGACCATATCTTACTCAATTCCTTAACTGAGACAAGTTCTTGGAACTTCTCTCCTTTCTTGTATCATTGTCAACCTTGCGTGGACACTTTACGAGGAAAAAATTCATGAGTCGGGCGCGACGTTCCGAATGCATTCAGCGATGGTGCTGGCGACAACACAGTTATACAGGATGGGGCGATTGTATCTGGCAACATTGTCGCGCTGGTGATACGAGTGACATATGTAAGAATTTAAAAACGCCCAAGTGCGTATCGGGCCACGCATATTTGTAGGATTACCTGCGCAATAACAACTATTTATTTATTACACGGCTTTTCTTCTATAATTCCAAAAGTTTTGATTACAATACACCCGAATTAATTTGGCAGACTGTGACGGACGGACTGGATGATTTTATATGGGTTCGTCGTTCTGGGGAAAATTATATTCTCTAGTCCTTCTTTAATGTCAACAGATGCTAGCTCGTAGCAGGAACTCTTTATGTGATCGTAACGTCATCTAGATTACGTGATGATTGGTAAATACACTTTTGTCTCTATTGTAAATGAAAAAAACCCTTTAAAATATCCAATCTATTAAAGGGGAAACCCTTGCAAAGATAGACATAAAAGTGTCATGAAAAAATATCCATGTTGATATAGAAGGAAAGCGAGGCAGGGAATAAGCCGAATGGCCAAAACAAAGAGCGTATGGGAATAAGGAGGCAAAAGGATAACTGGGAACATAGAGAACTCAGCTGCACCGATAATAAGTATCCAAAGATTACTTTAGAAATCTGAATTTAAAGTTATGTCCTACGTATGTTGAAATCAATGCAACCGTTGCTTTCGTGCAACACCCACAATTTGGCAACCATTCAGTTTCAACAAAAATGTAATATGTAATCATCGATTTCTGAGAATACACGAATATTTTTTTTTATTCAAACATCGCGGAGGACATGTTGTTACGAATAAGATATCCATAGTTTATGATCTGATGTCGGTCAGAATTTGCATAAGCGACCTGCCGACCATTACATAAATAATAAAACGTATTCTAGAACTAAGATATCTCTGGAATAAATTATTTCGGTAGCGGATACTTATTTTTTGCAAATCCCATTAAAAATAAACCGTGAATCACTTGTACACGCCAACACAATGAACGAGTACAGTATATAAAGGGCAACGAAGATAATACCTAATTCCCGAAAGCGGTTGAAATTCCAGAGCAAACGTGACCGCTTGTATAGAGAGTAGACCACGTCGAATCGACGTATTGTTCTGCACAATGACGCGTCCTGCTCGAAGAGAGCCCGAATCCAAGGAGCGCCTCTGTATTGTCGTGTACTGATAATAGGAGGTCTTGGTCAACGCATATTTTACAAATTGGTCACACTATTGCTAAAGGATACTCACCACAAAAGCCTTGAATGTTATATCGTGAAGGTGAGACGTGAAGTTATTTTTGTAAGAGCCATGCAATTAAATCATTCATTAATTTAGTTTTTTCTACTGTCCTGGTACGTTCATTTCCCGGGATAAAATGAATACTATAAGTATTTATACCATGCCGGGTTGAAATAAAATCTACTGAGTGGATTGAGATTGTTTTTTGGCTAAACCGCGGGAACCTATCCATTTCCCAGGATGAAATATTCTATATCTTGCCCCGGGTCTATGACCGTGCCAAGTACCATCAAAATCAGATCAGAAGATTTCCCGTGATACGCGAACAGAACGAAATTCCAAGAATGGCGGGCTCTGCCGTATTACGATATTTATTGACCAACAATATACAATGCACAGATATGTCGTTAGTGTGATTGACGTAGCCTTTAACATACAATGTAGAAATTATGGTGCTGTCACAGCGCAGCGTCGCTGCGACCGGCTATCGTTGCGCAGAGCGTGGAAAACCAAACATACGAATGCGTGTAATTGGCCCGGCCGGCCCCGGGCCGAGAATGCGGTCCACCGAACCAGAGTTATGGCTATGGGTTTGTATGAAACTTTGTATACTTAAATAATGTATTAGTTACTACAACGGTGGTTGCTACAACGCTTGAAAGAATACGGTGGTGATTTGATCATCAGTTTGGCTACAATACAACATTTACACACGTGATTGATTAATTTGTAAATGTGGGAACCATGTTGTCATTAACTTGTAATGATATAATAATTCATGGATGGCGGGTCAGATCAGCTGCGCTGTATGTGCCTAGTGAATGTAGCGTCTCGATCTACTGCCGCCTTCCTACCTAGGCAAGTATGCTCCATCGTAGATCTCATCCTCACTTACCATCAGGTGAGATCGAGATCAAATACTTGTCTATAATGTAATAAAAAATAAAAAAAATATATACTTAGAGTTAGTAAATTGCTTGACCAGCTGCTTAAGTCCGTCTAGCCGTTCCTACGTTGTTCATACTCATATACCTATAACAATGTAATGCTCAAAAATGTAACGGATCTCTTTAAAAAGAGCAACCATGGAGTTGCTTTCCCGTTCTTCTCCATAGAAACGGCATTCCAAGTGGGTGGTAAAGTTGTAGCTTAGCATTTTGTAACTTTATTGATGATTCATAAGTACTGTACTTAATGGTTTACATGAATAAAAAAATTACTGATTCTTTCAAAATATCTTCTCCGCTTTCCACTAACCAGCCATTCAACTGCCATTTCGCATGCTGTATGTCAGTCGTGTATCAATATACTCGTAATGTAGCTAAGTAATGGTATTCCACTCGTTATCTGACGTTTCTAGCAGTCGTCACACAACCATTGACACTGAAATGAGACTCCATCAAGACGACATAAGCAGACAAGTTTTAGCAGAATAGACAATCTGTCATAGTCGTAATGGAACCTCAATAGTGTGTCGCTGGAATGGCAATTGTATGTCATCTTATTAAAATTAGCAGAATTGGGTCCCAGGTATGTTGATCGTTCGTTACTAAGAAATTTCAAATATATGTATGTAGAATTTAAAGATTCGTGGTAGCGTATAAGATATGTTGGTGTAGAAACCAAGGCCACTGGGGTCACCAGCAGTCAGATAAAATACTGTATAAATAGTACGCGGGAGGAAACAATGCTTCAGTTACTATAAATCATCGTGCTCAGTCAATTATATCTTAACATTACAATAAATCTGCGCGAAACTAAACGCAGTTATGCTAAATACGTGTGCTGTCAAGTCCAAAGCGCGGCTCTGGATGGCGCCGCAGCTCGGTCCATGGATTTGGTGTTCCATTATTATATGTGGCTTACCGTGCGTATATTCGAGTTGTCATGGAATAGATTTTTCAGTCTCCACGTACCCGGCGGGATTGGTACATATTCTATATGGCGAGCCTTTGGAAATATTCTGCGTCGCCGAGATAGGGACGGCTGAAGACCTGGAGTTCAACTCAATGTCGACGACAGCTTATTCGGAACGAGTCAACAGTACAACAAGGAGGTTGTATATCGAAAAACTAGATAAACAATTGGACACATACTTTTGCAGGAACAAAGCTACTGGTAAAATATGTATTAGCAGAGTACTCGTGGACTCCCCACCATCAAATGTTACAGATTTTGGATGTGTTTCAAAAAATCTTGATGAACTAAACTGTACTTGGACATCACCAGAGATTTATGCTATCACAAACTACTCGTTGTCATTCTCATTAGCGGGATACGTTACAAAGCCCTGTTTTGTTAAAAAATTTGGTAAAATGAGATACTGTGAATTGAGTACTACCAGTAACCCCAGATACAAACAAATGGAGGACCTATATTATTTTCATTTAACATCGTGTAATTATTTCGGTTGTAATCAACAAAATTTCACTGTAGACCATTTTTCTATAGTCAAGCCTGATGCACCAAACAATTTGAAAGTCGTGAGTGTGGACTCCCATGGTGTGTTATTGCATTGGAACATACCAAACAACATGGCTGACTTGTTGCTGTGCAATGTTGTTCACAGGATTGAGTATCAGATAGCTAAAATAGACAACACAGCACACTTCCGCAGTGTTGATGCATCTAGTCTACCACCCCACAATAGAACATACAAATTTTGGCTCTCAAATCTCCCATATGCTCACATGCAATATGAAGTAAGGATATACATTAAGTCTGTACTGGCTACCGAGGAGAAATTCTGGTCTGACTTTACTTATGCAGTGTTTTACACAGCCAGTGAGAGGCCTCAAAGGCCACCAGACACTATAGCTGGAGCCTTCTACCAGGCTTTGTATAATGACAAGAGGGTGATTTATGTTTACTGGAAACAACTTGAAGAGTATGAGGAGGCTGGAGCTAACTTTACATATAAGGTAGTAATTACGCAGGGCTCCAAGAACCCACAAACATTACATCCAGATAAGAACAAGAGTTTAAGTTACATATTCCTAAATGATGCTTCACTAGAAGCTATGGATATTATCATCTGGTCCACAAATGTACATGGATCTTCAATTAACGGCAGCCACCTTTATATCCCAGCGAAACAAGACACTGAAGAGCTGACGGTAGAGTCGTTTACTAAATTTGATTATGAAAATGGTACATATGAATTGTCATGGGTGGGTGTCGAGAACATTGACAACTATACACTGTTCTGGTGTCGTGATAACATGACGCGGATTTGTGCTGACCGAATAGACTATATGGAATTGCATTCGAAAAAGGACAGTCATGTCATTCATCTACCGGCAGATAGTAGATATCAATTTGCTATATCTGCTAATAATGGATCAAAAACAAGTGGAATGATTTGGACTATTTGTGATATTTCTAAAGATTTGATGCCTATGTATGAATTTCCTGTAAAATTATACCACGACGCTCCGGGGAAGTCTTCTGTTAAAATTACTTGGAAAATGTCTTGCACATTACGGGAAGAACATTACATAACCGGTTATCTGTTATCATACTGTCCTATTTTGAATACGAGCACTTTATGTGGCTCTAGTACAGGAAAACGGTCAATTCATTACATATCTGACCCAAAGACAATGGAAGTGAATATTACGGACTTGGAATCATACAGAACATACCTATTTACTTTGGCACTCAACACGACGTATGGAGTGAAGACAATAGAAAATGCTTCAACTCATGTCACTACTGTGGAAGATACACCAACAAGTCCTATAAATGTTTCTATATCTGATGTTGAGAGTGACTCTTTGGTTATATCTTGGGAACCTCCACAAAGGAGAAATGGCGTAATAGATAAATATGTCATATTAAATTACGACCAAGAGTTTTACGTCGTAAATGTACCCTATAAAGATGATAATGCTGGAAAGAAAGTAAAACTTACTGGACTGCATGGATTCTCTAACTACTCATTGTCAGTCCAGGCTTGCAACACGGGAATCCGTAGTTGTTCCGAGCCTAGTCCACAAGATGGCATATTCGTCAAGCATAGGTTCCTAAATACTGTCCTATAGGAATGTTCACAATGCGCTGGATATTATCAAAACGTTGGATTTGTTATACGTTATACCACATTAAACCATTATAATTTATTTATTTTTGCAAATGAGGACTTTTCTTTAGTTTGCCCAATGACATACATAACTTCCCTGAACTTAATCTTTTTGACGATCTGATTAGCTCAGTGGGTAGTGACCCTGCTTTCTACGCTGATGGTCCCGGGTTCGAATCCTGGTAGGGACAAGCTTTGCGTGATGAGCATAAATGTTTGTACCCGAGTCATGGACGTTTAATATCCATATAAGTATTATATACCGAGTTCGCCCTCAGTCCATTGTACGGTACCCATAATACAAGCGTTGCTTAATGTGGGGCCGTATAGTTGGTGTGATCGTCAGTCGATATTATTATTAGCGACATTATCAGATGGTGCAATAATATAGTCGGTAGTTGTCATTCTTTAAATAAAATTCAATGGATGCAATTCCCGGCTAGATACAATATTTTTACAAAAAATAAATGATGCAGTTTTAGTTTTCAACAAAATCAGCCTCTACACTCACCTAAGCATTTTTCACTATGAATTCCGAAGTTTCCATCCACGACCACTTGAAAAATTCATGTATTATACATTTGTATGACTTGCAATACATTTTTTTTAGTCAAGCATATTATAAGTTTCTTTTACAAAACACACATGTTTTTAGTATACTTAACTCCAAATGTATTACATTGAAAATAATAATTTTCTGTTTTGTTTTTTGTAATGATATTGTTAGTTGCTTTAAGCTTCTATGCATATGTTGGTTAGTATTTAGATCACCATGATGAAGTTAATTCACGATCAAGGCTGTGTACATGCACAGTTGCGTATTTTGTTTTTAATTTTAACTAGACGCCCGCCGCGCCGCCGGAATCCCGAGAATCGTCACGAATTCAAGGTCTTGCTACAAAAATGTGAACAGGGTTGTCAAAGAATGATTAGCAATAAATGCTCGAATCGCACAGCGTATCTATACTAATAATATTAAGCTGATTGTTAGTTTGGTGTACGGAGTAAGTATACCGGATCGACTGATTGGATTCTGCAAATTATTATACTACTATTGGAATGCTATGTCATCCCTGCGTATCATTTGCTGTTTGGTTCATCACGACAACAAAATTAAACTGAGATTAATTTCAAATTCGTTTCCTTTATACAATTTCCAGTATTCTTGTGATCATTATTAGTACTATATGTAGCCGCTGCATTGAGAAAAGTAACGAAGGCCGTCCACCTATATGTCGCAGCTGGTTGGTAGAATCCGGTATTTTACAAAACGCCTCAGTACTGTTAAACGTATCCACTATGACGTAGCAATGTCAAGGCCCGAAAACAAAATAGCGCGCTTACGACGTGACGTCATAGAAAAAATATGAGGCAAATATTCGATAGTAAACAATGCGTGCGCCACGTGTCGACGCACACAATGCCCCCGCTGATAGCATTATCGTAGCGTTATCACGCTATCGCCGTCTTCTTAGAAGCGAGTAAGCAGTAGCGCAATTATCACCGCTTCTATGAAGCGTCCGCTCGTCCGTCCTTTCATAATTGTGGGTTCTGGACATTACTGCGTGGCAGTTAATGAGAAAAGGTACCTATAAAAAAAATGTTCGACGATTAAAAATGCCGGATTCGGCGTCGGTGTCTGAATCCATATCAACCGCAGAACAACGATATGTTCACCATTCGCTAGCATTAGGCATGAGTATATAGCTAGGACTCTGTCACGCCAATGCCGTGCGTGTCCGTCCTTGTGTTTGTCACCCCTGGGATAGTCCCACTCGGAATGTCAAATCAACCTGTTAATTCTTGTTAATCACCATTCTACGCGGACAAGGTCTTTTTGATACATAGTTTGTTGTCATACTATTTTTTTTATTTTCCTGCAATTCTAAATTTTAATTCAATAAAAACCTGTTAAACAACTATCTAATAACAACGCACATATTTCTATAAATATAAGTACGATCGCAATCATTAATATGGGACCCATTTCATTAATATGTTCAAAGACATGCAATAAGGTCGTATATCTATCTGTACGTCGCGTCGTCCGTCACATCCGGGAGCAATTGCCACTAGTAACGTCTCGGTGAAAATATAAACTTTAAACTATACGTTTGCTGTACGATGTTCATCCTTAAATGGATCGCAAATGAAAGTTCGCGATTGTACTTAAATACTTATATGTATACGTTTTAAAATAAAATTAATTATATTGACGGAGAATCAACGGACTAATAAAAAAAATATTGTTTATGAAACGAGAAATCGAATCGTTTCGAGATAAGGGATTACGACTTGGCATACGCGCTGCCTCTACGCAGGCCTTAAAATGATCGATTCCAAGAACTTGTCCATAATTAATACCGTCGTAATTTATTATTAATAATTATTACTGAGAATTTTCAATTAACTAAATGCGGTACAGGTATAGCAAAAACGTGTTTTAGTGCCATCTATTTGCCAAAGAGCAGATTAAGAATAGTTAATTCGTAGTCTAGACTGCGCTTCAGTCACAGATTACATATAAAAACACAGCGCTCGGCTGAATATCCTATAATTAAATTAATTTCTGAGAAATACAGAGCTAATATTACAGCGAAGTCTATGTACAATCAGCTACAAAATGGGGAACTTGATTAGTACCTACCGTACATGTCTACGAAATGGGTATTTCATGCTGGGATTACCTATTCCAGTATAATAAAAAAAATACGTTCCCGACGATTCGGCTGCTTTACAACAACCATGGTCACGGGAGGACTGAGGTTATAGACAGCATTCTGTGTAGATCGGACCGCAAACAACAACTAACTATGACACAAGGACGTCTAACACCCCAGGGCCCCAAGTCTGCTAGCACAATCGATTCATAATGGAACAGCAACCGCATAGTAACTGTCACTTTTGACAGATATCCCATACAATATCTGTCAAAACTGACAGTTACTATGGGGTTGCTGTTCGATTATGAATCGTATGTGTTAGCAGACTTGGGGCCCTGTCCTCCCATGACCATGGTTCCTATAAATCAACCGAATTGTCGGGAACGTAAAAAAAATAAAAATAAACGCGATAAAATCCTTAAAATTTGTTTTATTGCGATCATAACATTGTAGAAAATTATCAATCAATTATCGGGTTTGCTCCAAAATGAAACCTCTGTAGTTCTTTAATTAAAATATAGCAATTAAAGTTATTGTTACTGGTACGTGCTATAGCTTTATTGTATTGAGTGTACGCGGTCGTTAATGAAAACCCGTCTAACCTTTCCGTTAGTTGTGAGATTTTCGCGATAAAATATTCTTTTTTTTACGGAATGAAATGCGATGAAATAAAATGGATTTTGCCAATATCAAGTAATTAATAGCAATAAAACATTCAATAAATACACATCTATACATATAAATAAAATTGGAGTGTCAGTTTGTAATATTAAAACAACCGCTTTTTTACTACGTGCATTTGGATATATACACGGTACATATAACAAAACCACATTTTTTAAAATGTTTGTCTGTCTGTATGTTTGTTTCGGCTAGCCTCTGAAATGGCTGGAACGATTTTGACGGGACTTTGACTGGCAGATAGCTGATGTAACAAGGATTAACTTAAGCTACTTTTATTTTAGAATACCTTTTTTGTTAAATACCACGCGGTCGAAGTCGCGGGGTAACAGCTAGTTGATGTATAATTATCTAGAGATATCTTCATTTTGACCTGTATCCAGTAGTATTTAAACCTCGTTCAGACTGTGTTGTGGTGCACACAAACTACGTACGGGCGGTTTACTGGTATATAAAACCTATTACGCATGTATATTCTAGCATCTTACCATTTCCGAGGTGGCCTCGGCTGCAGAGCGGAGCTTGGCGCGTCCAGCGCCGCCCGCCTGCCTGATGGCGGCCATGAGGCTGGAGTGAGCGTCTCCGACTGGCGGAGGCTGAGGCTGGGAGCTTCTCTCTCTGTTTGGACAATACAGATGATTCCATATCAACATAGGACGGAAGGATAATTGGACTGGAACTATCGATATTTTAATGAGAGTCGACCTCACACTGACACTTTTGACAGATATTGTATGGGATATCTGTCAAAAGTGACAGTTACTATGCGGTTGCTGTTCGATTATGAATCGATTGTGTTAGCAGACATGGGGGCCTAGTAATGAGTCCGGTGGATTTAAGATACGTTATGCAATCCAACTCACGAGTTCGATGTAGACATAACGCATATTGGTGCCCCGACTTTAAAAAACATAAAGAAAACAAATTCACATAAACAAGAAAAGTTGATACGCACACTATACAATAATCTTAATGGGCTGATCGTATGAGTCTTCCAACTTAGGTCCAAACTAACAGGAAAACTTCTTCCCGTTAGTTTCGTGAGTCCGCAAATCTGACACGCTCATTTTATATTCTGGGTAACATATTAATATAATTATTGTTACTCGGTGACTCCTCATTATCAGCATCTAATTAATAATAATCACGATTCTTTCCGTCTTTTATTCATACTCGCTTGTCCGTAGACGTAACACACATTATCCTCTTGTATCATTAGCGATCCAAAAAGGACAAACAAGAGGAGCAAGCAAGAAGCAAGGAGGTTAATGAGAAATTGAAGTAAGATTCGTGACGAATATAAGGTTTATTTTATATCCTGGCACTAAAATTGTATGCAGAATTCTTCTTAATATATGCAAACAAAAATCGTCATCTTTCTATATTGGAATAGCCTTATCCACCCAACGGTGGGTATTGTTGGTTGTTATATTCAATAAGTTTCTAATACACATAAAAAAAATAACAGGCGATGGCTGAAAACACCCAAACGCAAGTAAAAAAAAAAACTTGTGACGGTCCCTTAGCGCAGCAGTTTGATGTACTCAACACCGAATCTTTACTAACGCTACTCGTAGAATAATAAATAACATTCCAGCTAGCTATAAAGGCACTCCCACGCAACATACGCAGTACTACGAACACATCCAATAAAACGTGATCATTATGCAGATTGGTAGGGCCACTTTCACTTCACATGTTTAGTATTTAAATGTTGTATTAAATTAATTGCGACCTTTGCAGGGACGCGTATCGACCCGCCCCACAGCTGTCTAGACGTGATTCAGACGTGGGGGCCAGGGCCCTGGTGTTGTGTGTATCATATAAGGTAATCCGATAACGTTGATGTATACTATGAGAATATTGTGGAGATGAGTAAACTAAAAATAAATTGAAACAGCTTGTACTTTCGTATTCGGCACGACAGCATCGAAAATTATCTATGATGGACTGTGCGAATTTTGCGCATACAATGCAATACTTTTTTCCAAAAATATTAAATTTACTGACAACCAAAACACAATCTTATTATGTGTGTAATAAATAATAAAGTATGATGTCACATTTTTGTTGAGGGATTTGACCTGCACGTATAATCATCACCAATATGAAACGTTAGAATGTCTATATGAGCTATTCAAAACTGAATTTCATTTACGTGTAGAGATCTTACACTGTATTTAATCCGTACTAGTCCATCCCAAAAGAGAAATTGTAGAGCAAACACATGTATCTCTATGATGGTTGTAGCACGGGCTAATTACTATCTCATTCACGCCACACTGGCCAATCCTTAATTATTGCAATAATTCAACCAACTCAATAATACACTATTATATCTTCGCTTAGTAGTTTATAAAAAATAATATCCTGCTAATAAGCAACCACACTCAGGGTCAATCTATTCCCTGCTCAAAAGTAATCTTCATAACTCCGAGGCGTTATTATCCCATCAAAAAAGGAGCAAACGGGGAATAATTGTTGCTTATTCGCTTAGAGAGACAATTTATTACGTCCGTTTATGTAGTGAAGAAAAAATATTATTCCACATTAGGCGTAATTGGCCCACCATACCAAATACATGACATGTAACAATGTCGGAATGGCAACGTTAAAATGCTTCACACTCAATCCAAGTGTCCTAGCTTCTTTTAATTTTTTTTCTCATATTGCAATCACAAAATGTCCAGTACACACGATTATGATCATTACAATACTGCAATAAAGAATATAACAGTGTGATGGAAACTATACCGCATAAACCGCCAACTAAATTCCAGTGTGACTGTACTTCCAAGTAAGTAAGATGAGATCAAATTTGCAAAAAATAGCAAAGGTATTTACACGATTGCATCTGTTTGTTTAATGTTTATAAAAGTGTGGGTTTTCCTTGATAAAATAGGTATTTAAATTCCAAATTTTATTTTAATATATATACAAGCTGTAACAAAAAATTGTGTAAAATATTTTAAGACTTGAATGAGTAGGTCATACCAATCACGTTGCTATAATTGATCTCGATTAACATCTTAGAGGAGTTCGGTGTTGTTGGCTTCTTTTTTTATCGATCATACTTGTTTGGTTTATAATCGAAAAGTTGGCAAGCCGAGGGTCAGTGGTGGGTCCTCTTTCCTCATAGGTTAATCACGTTGCTGTATAAAATAAAGTATAAAATATTTTTTTTAAAGAATCGTTCCAGTAGTTTTTCACAGCGCACTTAGTATGTGGTACTATTTTAGAACTTCTAATAATTTGAAATATTTATTTGGGTATGTTATCTACATATACATATATAAACTACTGATGTACCTGTAAAATATTTTACATTAATAAAGTTACACCTGGTTTATAAAATAAAGTCGTGTTAGTTACACCATTTATAACTCAAAATCGGGAAGCCCGATTATTTCACATCTTTCGAGGGGTTCTCTCTTATATGCAGGTTTCTTCAAGATGTCTTCCTTCAGCGTCTAGCAAGTGATAATCATGGTTGAGAATGAGATTCGGACATGAAATCCAGAAATCCCAGAGGTGTGAGCCGGAGTTTGAACCCGCAATCCTAGCTACCGAGGCAAACGTTAATTTTCAACACCTCTAAAACCAGGATACGTGAGACTGAACTTAAAATCAATCATGATGATTATAATGATTTGAAATCACGAATGCATATACTTATAGTAGATTTAATAAACACACGAGATAACGGTAAACATGACCCACATGCGCTAACAATGTCTCCGGCTAATAGTGCTGCACTTGTAATCGACATTAACACGTAACGACTGGGTAATTCATTTAAAAAATCAGAACACGTGCTGGGCGTCAGTGATGTGATTATTAATTAAATGAGTTGTAATCGGCAACTAATACCAATAAATTGCTGTAAATCAAAATTAAACTGTAATTAGATAAATCTAGCAAAGTATATACGGAGCATAAATCACTATGGATTTCCATAAATTTGAAAAAAAGTGTGACAATACCATAACTTGTTATTACATTAACTATAGACAATAAGCATACGGCTACTATTGTATTGTGACACGAGACACTTAAAGGATTACAAAAGAAAACTAATTAAGATTTGTCAATTTTAACTAGATTTTTTTTAACCCAACCAAGTATTTTTTCAGTAAATTTAACAAAATAACAACACAGCCTCATTGATACTTAGAGTGAGATGTGTAACTATCACAATAATAACAAAGTTATACTTGTATTGTATGCCACTAATTAAATATATACTGAACAGGCAACAGACATGAGAATCAATGAAACAATGTATATACTAGATGAAATAAAACCACACGTGCAAAATCTAAATATAAATATTATAGAACCATCATCGTTTACGTCAACCGTGATAATGGCTAGTTGATGGCCGCAATTCTTATGAAACCTCACAACGCAACGTAGCAAATTCTATGAATAGCAAGGACGAATGTTCTTAGGAATAAAATGATGCAAATAATATTTCGAAATCTACAAAAGTATCTCAAACGGTTATGTAACACTTCCAAGATAACAAAAATAAACGGACATTAATTAGAACATCTATTACTTAAGGCGCCTCGGTAGGTAAGATAGCGCTTACCGTAAACACGAGAGGTCAAATCGATCGGTCACGACCTTCACTCCTTTCAATGCCAATGCACCGATGCAGAATCCTCAAGAAACAGCGGAGGAGGAAAATCCGGTGCGGATTAAACACATGGAAAGCCCTGTGAGATACGAAATATAAACACAGTAATAGATGATGGATCATTCGTTAGTCATATAACTCGTGGAGCTTTCGCAGAAATCCCCTTGGCTCGTAATACTGGGTACGATGTTCACGGCGCCTCAAGCGCGCATAGCCAGTTTGACTACGTCACAAGGTTAATTGGTAAACATTGAACTCATCGAAACTGAATAAATTCTACTTTCGTTAATTTACATGGAGCTTGGTGCTCAGTAGCTTTTCTTGGAAAACATAATCTTATTGCCAACATAACAATTCATTATCAGAGCTTTATAATGTAGATAATGGCCTTTCATGTTATTTTCGTACATTGGGTGGATGTAATAATTTATAATGAATTCATAAGAACGTTAATAAACATGGTTGGTATCGTAAACAAATTAACAATTTCTGAGTAACGAGACGGACCAAAAACATATTTTAAGAGTAACAATACACGCGTAATTTGCATGCACGCGATAATTTAATTCGTGTGTGAGCTATGATTGGCCGACAATAATGATGTTGAAGCCGCTTCGACTTGCCATATTGTTCGGAGGAACAAGATCCAATGGAAATTACGGGGCTAGGTATGCTATACTCTGTTTTTTTTTGGGAAAATAATTGTAACAAAATTTCGACATAACATAAAATAAGTCATCAATTATAACTACTTCATATATATATTCGCCGAATTGTAATTTATCCGAATATCTGATATATAGTACAAAGAACTATTAAATGAAACTTTACATATAATCTTTTCAATTAAAATAAAAAAAACGTGACCCTACCACTAGCACAAGCTATAGCTTAGAAGAAAATGCTATCAAGAGTTTTTTGTAATATTTCATTAAAATTTGTTAATTATCTCCAAAAACGTACGTATCAAAATAAAAATTATCAGTTACGCAACACGAAATTGACAGAACATACGAACGAGCGTACGAGATAATCTATCAATTTTTCTCCATACACTATTATCGGGAGGCGAACATGTGTGCACATACACAGACGTGACTAAATGATCATAATCTCCCAAATGTTAATGAGTATTGAATAAATTATGTCTGTCACCGGAAAAACCAGGAATTACAAAAATATTTTGCACTGTACGAAGCTACTGTACAAATGGTTGCCCATTTATAGTAATAAATATACTTGGATGATACAATTAATTAGAACCTCCGCACAGAAAACGTCGTAAAAAGTTAAGTACCGACCAGATACAAAACCGGTTTCAGATATTAATCTACACACGCATAATAATAGAGTATATTACTAGGCAAGCTATAACAGATAAGCACATTGGTATTAAAAACGTCGAATGGTAGAAGAATCAAGAAATATATAATAATCCAATGCTCCATCGTAGATCTCATCGTCACTTACCATCAGATGAGATTGAGATCAAATACTTGCCTATAATGTAATAAAAAAAAAAAAAAAATCCGCTCTACTATCAAGGCATTTATTTATCCCATACAACCTGAATCCACAATATCCGTACACTTTCCACCTGCTACCATAGAAAGCGACCAGATGTGACTCTCAAGTTCATTGGAATTCTATAAATAAACCTTGGCTCTCTGTTCCCGAGTAGAGGAAAAACATGAAGATACTATTAGCGATATTATTGTATACAAATGTCGTTGATTATGGCACACAGTTATGGGGACGGTCATGTAAGGATAGTCATTAGCATACAGAGAATCAATGCTAATTCTCAACGAGGACGTTTGCATAAACAATACTGTTGTCGACAATGATTTATCTTTTTGCGACGGCACATCACCAAAAATGGCGGAATTTTTGAATGCCAGTCATGTTCTCTAATAGGAGGGGAAACAATAACACTCGGATTCTCGGGATGGGCGAGTTTAGTACTTAAAAATCAGCCGAAATAAGTACACCACCGAA
Source organism: Pheosia tremula (assembly GCA_905333125.1). NCBI lineage: Eukaryota > Metazoa > Arthropoda > Insecta > Lepidoptera > Notodontidae > Pheosia > Pheosia tremula. The sequence goes on from HG995406.1 coordinate 1,880,011, forward strand.
ATGATAAATGAACATAAACAATATGTAAATGAATGAAGGTATCGATGTATAATCGAACAGGAAGAGTTGATCGGCATCATATATTTAAATAAATTACTAAACTACTATTTGTAACAGACAAAAAACTAAAACAACAAAACAAGTAGATATATAAATTTTTGTAATATCTAATCCGTTTAGGATTAGATATTACAAAAATAGACTTTTAATCAAAATGGCACTGACATTATTATGTGCAAGAATCCTTCAACGGCAATAATATATTATGATTGAAAAGGAAAAATATGTAAAACATCACAAAAGGCAAACGCTTTAAATGTTTTGAACTTACAAAATGACCGGACCTGTTTTTATGTGTAAAGGCTTGAAAAAATCTGTCATGGTCCTCCAAAATGGCTGATATACGGGTGTATATCAGCCGATACTTTCGTATCTTATTCTGTTTACAACTTGTTTTTAATTGTTCATAGTATATCACATTTCATTGTGTAGATACGCAGTGGGTTATCAATAACGGGCCATTCTGTTCTTGAACTGAGCTACGATGAGAGTACAAACAAGCTCCCAGTTATCCAATAACAAACTTTGAAGTACCCTGGACAATATAATAGACAGACGAGAGTGTGACGATAATAAATGGTTGGAAGGACTTATTCATCACATGATGAAGAGTATAATTAATTCGACCTCTCATTTATTAAATAAAAATAATACATAAACAAATAAAAAATTAACGATCTTGAATAATTTATATTTGAAACAAGTGCGATTTCCCGCTACAAATCCAGGGAACGAAATAATAACTATCATTGTTCTATTAAACCTTCAACCAGTTACGAAGAAATAAGAAAATATGAATGCCAAGAACATTTTATAATTAGCAGCGATCAATGGAACTCGCTCGCGATGACTATTTTCTTTGGCTTAATATTTGTTGGGACTGGTGTGGAAAAACTTCTGCTTCGCATGAATATAAATAATGTATCTACTTATAGTAGAAACACGAACTTTTTATAAATTATGTATCTAGATATTAAACAAACCTAAAAAAATATGTACTCAAGTTTAAACTACCTACCTCATAAAATAATATGAGAAGGGCAAAGACAATTATTGCTCAATTACTTGGCACCTAAACAACAGATACTGCAACGGACTGAATAAGTTCCTATGAAAACCTAATAAGATACAATAAAAAAAAGTGATAGAAAAAGAACTAGGCCGTCTTCAACCTTCGTTGATAACGGTTGTAAATTAACGAATCGTATAACAAACATCATTAAAGCTATATTATAATTACAATAGAACACAAACGCGGAACAAGACACTTGACAGTTAGAGAATCGCGTTGCAAACGTATTTTTCCTAGAAAAACTTAGATAAATACTTATTTTTGCAGATTCCTAGAATGGTAGTTTTTATCTTAGTCTAGCGCCAAGTTTATTAAAGGAAGAACTATAATATGATATCTTGCCAGCTCCCAGCGTTTAACATCTAACGCTTGCTTATCGCTTGTAGATCACCAATCGTTATCACTGACAGAATGGGATGGTAATAAGAACCAAACTTACTACTAGTGGCCCCTTGCTATAAATTGTTGTCTACAAAGAGCCTGCGTAAAAGAAATACGCACTAGAATGTTTGCTTCGTCACAAAAACGAAGAGTAATCTTCGTTTTTTCCTTACTGGAAGGATCAGGTCTCGAGTAGATTTCTATCTCCGTACACAACTAAGGTGATATCAATCGAAAAACACGCTTCTAGATTACCTAAATGAGTTAAATGTACCCAAATGCGTGCAACGACATTCTCGCAACAACCTTGTCAGTTGCTCGTCACAAAGTAAACATTAATATTATTTGTACAATGCAGCGTTCATTGGAACATGCGCGCTTTGTTTTCAAAACGACGCTGTTTCTACTAAAGAACACGGTACCGGGAAGGCGACATGGTTTGTAAATAGCACCTGGTTATCGAATATTGGAAAATTTGTGTGGAATTTTACGCGGAAGCAGCTAAAAGAAGTAACTATTTTAATCTTTCATTCCAATAGCATCCCATCTAAATTTAACAAACATTGGCTTCATACCAATCGCCTTTACCAGCCATTCCGATATGCACCAAATTAAGGTTAACCTTTGACACGGTTAAATTTGTTGCCAACTTCTTCACATTGCAGGCACGATAAAGATGAGACCAACTCAACATAAATTTTGCAGATTCTCCAATTACTACACACAAACACAGGGCAAGCTTAAGGAGTAGGTAACTGTGCAAGAATTATTTCAATTAAAGACAATACGATTATGATGATTAACACCAAAATATATTTAAACGAATTAAAAATAATGGTTTGGCAATGCTTTCAAAAATTCAAATGAAATCTGGCAAAAAAATTACAAATCTGAAAAATATAGAATAGCTTAAACGGACCCGCCGTGATACGGATTATTTGGAAGTATTTTTACGGCGGTTTCACTATAATACCTATACCCATTTATATTGAAATGTATACACAAGCGATGTCCCTGATAATTCTAATCTAAACAGAAGGTTGAAAAAATTACTCGTCTTCGCTGCATCAATAATTGATTATTTTAATGATTTAATTAAAATTGCAAATTCACGCCATACCACAGTCATTATAAAATATGTATGTAGTTTATTTTTTATCACACGCGAATGCAACTTGTTGGCAGACATACATTAACTCATTAGAGCTTAATCCTTACGATTTTTTTTATGTGATCAACATAGTAGTTAAATACGTGTTTCATAAGAAGAACCAACATTTCACGTTCTTAGGAATGTATTCACTGATTGCATAAATTTTATATTTTTTTAATAGGGTGTCACATTTGCTATTTCTTACGACGAAATAAAATCTACATTCGCAGTGGTAAAATATTCGAATAACATTTGATTACGATGATGTGGGGATGGGGATGGGATCGTGGGGAACCCCAAATTCAATAAGCAATCCATTTCGCACTCAGCCGGCATTTTGAAATATCGCCCAAATCAAATTCATTCATGTTCTCATGTTTATCGTTACCTTCCCTTGCGCATTGTACACGTTGTATCATTCATTATTCCATACACACTTTACTCCATTGAGAAGGTCCCCCTCATTTGGAGCCTATCCGTCCGACTTTAAACATATTTAATATTCCATCAATGAAGTAAACGTGGGTCAAATGACCCATAACTCTAGCCCGCTGCACGGCTCGGAGACGCGTGGAAAACATAGAAATTCACATGATTTTTTTTTCTAAGAAACGCGGCTATTTTATTAAAACTCTATGTCGTGAATGTCGGCGCTTATGAATCATGTAATGCATCTACTATTACGTATTAGGAATTGCCGGCGGCAAACTTTAAACCAATGTTTTTCTCAGTAATTTTGTTGTACAACATTTTTATGAGTCTTAAAGCCAAAGAAGTTTGGGTACTTTAATAAGATTTTAGCTGGATTTCTACCCAGGCAAAGAATACGTAATACGTACTACGTACAGAAATTGCCCGATGCCTCACTCAACACACAAGAGCGGGATAAACTGAACTGAATATGAAATATAACAATTATGTGTTCATATAAGACAAACTTTCGCATCCATGATCTTGTCTCATTATTATTGCTATGAGTGCTAAATTGTACGTCACGTAGGTCCACTGCGGCGAGTACATGCACTCTTAAGCAGGCATCAACGCATTATTAATTAACTAATCGATCACCTGTAGTTAATAAATAGTTAATTAGTGTGTTCAGACATACAACGTCTGGTTACAGCTGTTTTAAATAGCATAAATTATAGTTTTAATATTTAATTACACAAAATCTCATAGTCAATCAGGGATCTATATTGAGCTTCTTTTTATTGGTTATGTTTAATGCATCTGGCGTTTTATCTAGATCAACTCGCCAGTCTCATTAGGGCTGCCTTCTGAGGATATTTGATGTGAATATTCTGATATCGAACCGAGATTAAATTAACAGGGTTTTTTGTATCTCCTTTATCGATTTAACATTACATTGAATTCTTAATTAGAGCAACTAAGCATTAAAATGAACTTCTTTTTTGTGCAAAGGAATAACTAAATGTTTACAGTTTGTTCAAACGTCTGTCATTTTAGCAAAAGTAATGTAAATAAGTAATTATTTATTTATATTTTAACTATACTCAAAATTGGCAGCCCTAGTGACTTGCGAGCTCAATTTATAAATTAAAAAAAAAAGAAAACATCGTCAGCACAACACATATGGCGCGGGGTGGAGATACAAAAAAATCAGGTAGATATAATGATAAGACTAATATGACCCTCTAGCTTAGACAAAAAATGAACATGTGTTTAAACACTGCTGGGGGATTTCGACACTTTCGGTTTTTTTGTCTGTCTCGTCGCGAATGTATCACACCGGTTTTGTGGCACCTCTTTCTAGATCAAAATATAGCCCATCAATCTACATAATATCTAAAATACTTGTCAAATGTTATACGTAGTCGTCCTATTAGAAGGGATACACAGAACATTAAAAGGTACCATCCACACCAATTAAAACTGTATTGGGGTTATATAAGCATGTGTTTATGTTTAGCTTACTATTGCTTATACGATAAGTAAAGAATCTTTAAGCTGTATCACGTATGAAAAATACTATAATCAGCCGAAAAAAAATACTTACCCTAGTTGGATCAGATATTATGACACTTCAACAGGCCACATACAAAAAAAAATATGACCGCATTAACTAACACTTACCTTTTATTTTCTGTCGATACTTCAGCTACCACCGGTGGCGGTGGTGGCGGCGGAGGCGGGGGTGGGGGCAGCGCCTGCACAGGTGGCGGGAGTGGAGGTAGCGCTTGCACAGGCGGTTCTGGAGGCGGCGCATCCGGAATATCCGGCACCGGGTCCACCTCGACCGCAGTTGCCTTCAATTCCGGCAATTCTGGAAGCTCCGATTCCGGCACGGCGAGTATGGGCGTCAGTGGTGACGTCACGACCGAAGGAGCAATCGACCCTTCGCTGGTGATGGAGTATTGGACGTCGCCAGCAATGCCGGGCAGGTGCGGCAGGTCTAGCGGCATTTCGAGCTCCGGGACCTGCGAGTATTACGATACATGTATCGAGATGCTTCCCAAGAGAAGATACATCTGATATGCCTTAATGTGGTATCTCATTAAAACTTGCGTGGTTTGCTGTGGATTAGGCATGTTTTTTAATCGACTTCAAATAGAACGACGTTCTAAATTGGGTTGTATTTTTTTTCATTATTAATTACGATTGCATTTCCAGTCGACGTCAGTCAGGTTGCTTAACTAGTCTCACTGATCATCTAACGGACGATGCAGTATTTTAGATGCGCATCATGGCATTTATTTTAATTCCTGCATACTTTTCTACTGATTTACAAATAATTGCGACTGGGAAATTCTATGAATTTTAATGAACCAAAGTACCGGGTAAAACGAATTGGCTGGTTTCCAAATGTAGTTTACACTATGTTGGAAGGCTGCTGCATAATTTACCTAGTACGCGGAGACGGTAATGCTTGCATTGCGATCGTGGGACTCGACTGTTGTTATTTAGGTTAGGACAGCTTTTTTAAGTCCTTCCGTCTTCGACTCTCGTAGGAAGGATAGCTCCCACATTGTGATATTATTCATGAATCGTTTGCAAATTAATAGTTCATGCTCACATTAAGTACTTCGGACTCGAATAGAAACGCTAAAATAAAACTTTACTAAATATATTTAGGAATGTTATTGAGACCCTTGTCAGAACCCTATGAATACAGAAATTTTCATGTACGCCATTAAATCGTTCCCCTAGTTAGTTATTGTATCCGTTTATAATAAGCAACCAATAGATACACACCCCTCTAGGTATAAATAAAAAATAAAAACTCACCATGCCCATACCAGGTGCGTACATGTACTCATCGACTTCTCGCTTGAGCACATCTCTATTCATGATAGAAGACGGCGCCGCCTCCAGTAAGCTCTTATTCTCATCCTTAGAGGTCACAACTGGCACGTACGCCGAGGCTCTACGGGTTGTTCCGAGATACAGACTCTCGTCGGTGTTGAAGATCAAGAGGTCACCCACAGTCGACATGTTGCCGATAACAGCGTTCAAATCAAAATCCTTTTTGGGCTTCGGGTTTCTCGGTTCCGCTACTTTAACATGGTAGAAGTGGAGTTTCTCCTAAAATATTGGATGGGTTTTATTGCACATTCAAAATAATACATAGCACCATAATATTCCTAGCTTTATGTGGCAAAAGATTAAGCAAATACGAGAGATAGTCTCACCTGAATTCCCTTTTCGTTAGATGGCCCCTGAGTCTTTCCACTCAGAGTGACCTTCTTAGACTTGTGGTGATATCCGTCCAAGTCAAAAACAGACTGATAATGTTCATGAGTTATTGATGCTGGGTACTTTGCGCTGGAGAAGACCTTGATCGCTTTTTGCATACCAGTGAGCTTCTCTACCTTAGATCGAGAAGATTCTATCCTATCGTTCAGTTGTTTAGTTTTATCCATGTTATGCTTTATTCTGCCCATTAGTCGCGCAAACACGTCATCCACGATTCCGTTAAGGTTGTCAAGGGTATCAGCAATCTGAAGTATCGTCTCCTCTGTACGCAGATCGCTTGGAACTAAATTCACTTTATATAAACCTTCCATAGTTTAAAATATCTTAGACGCGCGTATTGTATTTTCTGCAACAAACATTGACCAACTGAAAATAGCCCATTTAGCCGTGCCTGTAGGTTTTCCATGGCATTCTTATCCAGTCTCATACATAAGAAATTCTTACCTACTAAGCTTCTTAAAAATCACCTAAAATAAATTAATAAGGCACAAGAATTATCACTAGACCACACATCCACATTCTTGTGTGTAATTGTATTATGTCCAACTATATTATAGCACTTTGTAAAGCTCCTAATGTTCATTATTTACAATTCAGTCACTAAAAGTCTATTTAATCAGTACTGTCACTTATTGTATGCTATTATAGTAGGCTCAATTCTTTGACGAGTTTAATGTGTGCGAGTCAGCCAATAACGAGTGCAGGTTATCGTTCGCCGGGTCAGTGCTCCACGAGAATCGGCAGTACGCATCGGGAGACATGGCTGGGTCTAAGATGGCCGACTCTTCCGTCAATTGACCACCCGACAACATATTATTTAGGTGCTTGTTTATCACCGCGTCTCCCGGGCTAACGTAGCCACTCGACGCTTGGGACTTTAATGGCACAGCGTTGCGAACAGGTTGCTTATGACTAGGCAAGGCGTCCAAGGACTGCAGCTGGATATAGCTGCTGTCGGCGCCATGTTTCACACTTTGTGGCAAGGTAGGCATCGACGGCAAGCTCTCCGGCCCGAACACTTTCGTGGGTAAGGGTCCCAGTTTAGTAAAGTTCATCATAGATTTCGCTTGAGCATCCTCTGGCCGCACATATCCCGAGGAAGCGGGCGGTTGGCTCGGCAAGCTCGGCGGCGCGACGCCTGTGGTGAATATCGGTGGTGATAATGCAGCCATGACGTAACTCGAGCTTGTAGGCTGTGATACAAGCTCTGGGCGGGGACTCTGGTGTGGCACAGGTGCCGATTGCACGTATCCAGTTGTCGGACTCGCAATAGTTTGCACATAACCACTAGTCGGATCTTTCTTGAATGCTTTGTCGTTTAAATACGGTGAGTTCCCAGGAGAAGTCTCGGTTTCTGAGTTAGAAGATTCCTCGTCTAGTGTCACGTTATTGTCATCAGGCTTCACTGGTTCGACTTCTAAATGTAAGGAGGAATCTGAACCATCGTCTGACGTTGATGTTTGTCTCTCGACGGGTCCTCGCGATGTATCCGATAAAGCCGTGCTATCCGTGTGATCGCTAGAGCCGCAATTATTTTCATTATTTATTTTATTTTCAGGTGTCGACACAGTAGTTCTACTGTTTGGCAATAGTAACATTTCATCTGACGACGGTTTATCGTCTTTGTTAGTAGGGTTCCATCCTCCAAATGCGTATTTGGTCAAATCCTTCTCAGGGATCCCTAGCCCACTCGGTAGCACAGGCTTTATGTCCTCCATTTTTCGATACTTCTTGTAAAGCTTCAATCCGCAATACATCATACCTATTAAAGCAAATACAGCCAAAAGACTGACAGTCATCGTAAGGGTGTTTTTGCTTCTGCAGGCTACCGGGGCTGGTATACTCCAGTCACCAGGGAACACCAAGAGGTTTTTAGATTGCCTATAGGGTAAAGCAACTTCAGCTTTATCTGTCAGGGTGCCGTAATAAGGATCCTCATCATAATTAACTGCTCTAACATAAAAGGTTTCATCCACAGCTAGTCCCGCACAGAATATTATGGAGTACGACAATTCCGTAGTATTTATAATCTCCGGCGCATTCTGATCACTCACTCTCATTATTTGGTACAAGTCAACAGTCCCTCCTCTTACGATCGGCGGCGTCCACTTTAGAAGGTCAAGATTACTTAGGACGGTAGGTTGATCTAATCTCCCAGGGGGGCCTATCCTTGTTCTGACGAATATACCTTCTTGTGGATTAGCTTTGGAACAACTACTAATCGCTGTGTTGCAGGCTTGGACTGACAATGAGTAGTTAGTAAATCCATGCAGTCCAGTAAGTTTTACTTTCCTTCCAGCATTATCATCTTTATCGGGTACATTTACGACGTAAAACTCTTGGTCGTAATTTAATACGACATATTTACCTATTACGCCATTTTTCCTTAGTGGAGGCTCCCAAGATATAACCAAAGAGTCACTCTCAACATCAGATATAGAAACATTTATAGGACTTGTTGGTGTATCTTCTACAGTAGTGACATCAGTTGAAGCATTTTCTATTGTTTTCAATCCATACGTCGTGTTGAGTGCCAACGTAAATAGGTATGTTCGATATGGTTTTAAGTCCGTAATATTCACTTCCATTGTCTTTGGGTCAGATATGTTATGAATCGACTGATTCCCTAATCTAGAATCACATAAAGTGCTTGTATTCAAAACAGGACAATATGATAACATATAACCAGTTATTATACCCTCTTGTAATGTGCAAGACATTGTCCAAGTTATTTTGACAGAAGACTTTCCTGGAGCATCATGGTTCAATTTTACAGGGAATCCATACATTGGTATCAAATCTTTAGAAATGTCACAAATAGCCCAAATCATTCCACTTGTTTTTGATCCATTATTAGCAGATATAGCAAATTGATACCTACTATCTGTTGGCAGATGGATGACATGACTGTCCTTTTTAGGATCCAATACCATGAAGTCCATGCGGCCAGCACAAATCTGAGTAGTGTTGTGGTGACACCAGAACAGTGTATAATTGTCAATGTTTTTGATGCCCACCCATGACAGCTTATATGTACCATTTTCATAAGCAAGTTTAGTAAATGACTCTACCCTTAGCTCTTCAGTGTCTTGTTTTGCTGGGATGTACACATGACTGCTGTTCACTGAAGATCCATTTGCATTTGTGGACCTGATGATAATATCCATAGCTTCTAATGAAGCATCATTTAGGAATATGTAACTTAAACTCTTGTTCTTATCTGGATGTAATGTTTGTGGGTTCTTGGAGCCCTGTGTAATTACTACAGTATATGTGAAGTTAGCTCCAGCCTCCTCATACTCTTCAAGTTGTTTCCAGTAAACATAAATCACCCTCTTGTCATTATACAAAGCCTGGTAGAAGGCTCCAGCTATAGTGTCTGGTGGCCTTTGAGGCCTCTCACTGGCTGTGTAAAACACTGCATAAGTAAAGTCAGACCAGAATTTCCCCTCGGTAGCCAGTGCAGACTTAATGTATATCCTTACTTCATATTGCATGTGAGCATATGGGAGATTTGAGAGCCAAAATTTGTATGTTCTATTGTGGGGTGGTAGACTAGTTGCATCAACACTGCGGAAGTGCGCTGTGTTGTCTATTTTAGCTATCTGATACTCAATCCTGTGAACAACATTGCACAGCAACAAGTCAGCCATGTTGTTTGGTATGTTCCAATGCAATAACACACCATGAACATCATTTCGAACCACTTTTAAATTGCCTGGTGCATCAGGCTTGACTATAGAAAAATGATCTACAGTGAAATCTTGATGACTACAACCAAAAAAATTACATGATGTTAAATGAAAATAATAATAGTCCTCCATTTGTTTGTATCTGGGCTTACTGGTAGTAGTCCATTTACAAGATCTTAGTTTACCAATTTTCGTAGCAATGCAAGGCTCTACAGTGTTTCCAGTAATTGAGAATGACAAAGTATAATTTGTGATAGCATGAATCTCTGGTGTTGTCCAAGTACAGTTTAGTTCCTCAAGATTTTTCGAAACACATCCGAAATCTGTAACATTTGATGGTGGGGAGTCCACAAGTACTCGGCTAACACATACTTTACCAGTAACTTTGTTCCTGCAATAGTATGTGTTCACTTGTTTATCTAGGTTTTCAATAAACAACCGCTTTGTGGTACTATTGACCTGTTGTGAAGGTAAAGTTTCCCCGTTTAACTCAAACACTAAGTCGGCGGCCGTGCCTATTTCAGCGACACAATATACTTCCAAAGGCTGGCCATAGGGAATATTGAACATACCCTCAGGGTATGTTGAGACTGATATATCTACTCCTTGACACTTTGAAAATATGCACGGTAAACTGATCAGGGATTTGATCACGATACACCACATCCATAGTCCAAGCTGCGGCCCCCTCCGGAGCCCTTTGCACTTTCTCCGCGTAGTAATACATGTATCTGCCATAACTGCTGCGTTGAATCTGTCACTCCATCACGCACGAACTGGTGCACTAGCAGCTATCAATACGAACACGACGATGTACACATTCCTTGTTTTTTTATCTCTCGCGAGCTAAATGGCGCACCGACGGTTCCGACACGATGACACACACTGAGCACTGTCACTGCACGCGTACCACATTTATTTATCTAATACTAATGTTGATCCCGGATCGAGTACTTGATAAAAGCTGTAACCGCGAGACTCAAAACCCGTATTAATTCTACTGTATTGTAAAATTGGTCTGCAGCGTATATGTACTTACATAAAATAGAAAGAAAAACTGAATATTTCTCAGAAAACGCCAACTTCACTTCAGTTATCGTGATAGAAAAACAAATCAATAAACTAAAAAATGTTACCACTTAAATAAATGAATATTAACATCGGTAAGCTAATATTACGTGGGTTATCATATTTCTAATTTATCAAATCAAAACAAAAAATTCAAATAGCGTATAATAAATTAATATTTATTTTACTTTTGGTAGGCTTTATATCGCAGTTTTTGTGATTGTGTTTCCGAACGAACCAACCCAAAACTGGCATGTGATTATGACATATGACAAATTGACAATCTAAGCAAACGTTCGAAAGCCTATAAATTATAATTATAGTTCGAGTATTCATTATGATATCTACTTTTCCGGTAAAGGTTAAAAAATATTCTATAAATAAAAAGTTGTAAGATATATATTTTTAAATTGTGTTTAAGTTGTAGTTACATAACCACACAAATTTTGGTTATAAGTAAATTGCCAAATTATGAAATTAATTAATTTATTCTGATTAAGAACGTACCAACATCCTTGTGGTGGTTGGTTGGTAAGATAAAAATAAGTTTTCAGTTTTAGTCTGATATCAATAAATACCAAAAACAATTATGTGAATGGCACATATTACGATGGATGATAGCAACCAACCTTCATTGGGATACACCACAAAAAGCGCACTAATAAAGCTTCGAGATGATATTCGTAAAATTATTGATGAACACAAAAAGAAGAATCCAACTGGGTATGTAAGAATATAACATTTTATGCATTTGTGAATAGAATAATACTTTGATATCGGAACTAAATTTTTAAACTGTTTCTTTTTTACCCCATATTAAATTACATTTCAATCGCAATGAAATAATGTTTATGTAATGATTATAATATTTTTTATGTTTCAGAATTGGATTGGTGCGAAATATAATCTCGTTTTCATCAGAGAAAGTGCTGTTGTCAGGCGTTGCTTACACAATAACTGTTGTATACATTGTGTGCCTAATACTCACATATCTATTAGGGGAATCTGTACAAGCCCATTTGTATTTACTCTGGGAGGCCTTGTTCTTGTTTATTATATTAGTTATAAACTTTTTGGTCGCGTTCAATGAAGAATATTTATACAGGAATGAAATACCTCATAGAGTAAGCAAAGTTCTAGGTGAGTGTTGCATCAAACTGCATTATAAATCCATTGTTGCCTTAAATATATATTTTGTCTTACTGTGATCAGGATGTTCAGACATGAGAGTAACCACACTCCTTATTCCATAGATATTTTTTGTTTGTGAATACAGTTTTATGATGAAATCCAAAAAACAAATACCATAAAAAGACAATCAGCTGAGTTTTTAGTCAATGTTCTTGGTGTGGTTAAGTTCTGATATGGTTGTAGAGTTTAGCAAAAATATTTGTAAGTATGCATATTGAAAATGAAAATTTGGCTTTGAGCGCAATGAACTGTCTGTTAAAAAGGCTAATTATATATAACTTTTAATTGGCCTCATGGTAGCAGGCATATGCTGGCAATAATGACGTTCCTGGGATTGATTCCTGTACCATAAAATATGTTATTTCAACTTACTGCTGAGCAATTTTAAGTACCAGGTCACCCTATTTCGGTAGTGGGAGTGGTCTGTTCCAGAAAGATCAACCGACAAAAGTATGTTTAGGTTGATAGAACATGTTTTTAACGGTTTAATGTTTGCTCTATATATCATACCCCCAATCAATATTAATAGATAACAAATTATCAGATAAGTGTTGGTTAACAGAAGTAAACTAATTAGATTCTTCCTTTGAATAACAACAAGTGATTTCCATTTATATTCTTAATTATTTGATTACAGATACATTAGACAAAGTGATTGAAACTGCAAAATGGAAGGAGTACCATTACCCACATCTGTGTGCGCCATTCTCGCCCTGTGTGATATTGCAATGGACTTATCGCGACTGTATGTTTTTCTTATGGATTATGACAAATCTCAGTAAATCATTTTTGTATCGAGGATTGGTTTTCTTTAATTCATAATCTGTACTACAGATGTGATCCTGTAGCCATATCACAAATTGGCTATAGCTAGTTGAATTTATAATGTCTCCAAATTTATTTCTGACATTCTAAAGAACCTTGTCATGTAAAATAGAGTAGGTATAGTAGGGAAACATAACTTTAAAAAAAATATTTTAAATACATAGACATTATTAAGACACCAGATTTTTTTCCAGCAACAATAGTGAATCTCCCATGGTCACTGTTGGTCGAAGGAGATGTGATTGTGCTGCGACCAGGCCAGGAAGTTCCGGGCCACTGCCGGGGCCTTCAGCCAGATGACCCGGAATTATTTTTTGGACAAATCTTCCAACCTACCTCACCGGTAAATAGAATGAAATAAATACTATAGCCCTTACATTTGGCAAGACAAAAAGGCCGCAGGTCAAATGTTAACCATCAGTAAAGTTAAATATCATATGAATATGTTTGCAGTATAAAGAACATTTCAGCACACCCCGGGTCCGCGCGCCTCATCAGAACAAAGCGTACAGAATGTGTGAGACGCCTTACTTGAAGAACCTGAAGGTGGCATTGGAGCAGGCCACTAGCCGGCCCGTCACCGCGTTCGAAAAACAAAGGTATTTGGTAAGCATCATGTTAGGCATTTTAAAATAAAAATATTGTGTTATTATTTTCGATACGGAGGCCAAAACGCCGCATATTTTGTGATCTTTTGTCAGTCTGCTACACCACCAACCTACCTGACGGATCAGTGGCGTAGCATGGGGGGGCGGAGGGTGCGGTCCGCACCGGGCGGCACTTTGCCGGGGGCGGCATTTCACAGGTGGCGCATGGCGGTTAGAAAAAAAAAATAAGATGAAAAGAAATATTGTCCTTACCATGCCCCAATTTTTTTATGATGAATAGCAAAAATAAGAGGGCGGCAAATTTGGAATCTGCACCGGCTGCTAATGAGCTATGCTACGCCACTGTGACGGATTCTTATGAAACATCGCATTGTGATATCCCATAACTTTGGATTATAATTTATCCATTTATATATATTCATGCCAAAATTTTTTATTTTCACATGTTGGTACGGACCCTGCTAGTTCAATAATAAACAATTAGTCTATTCAAGCATACATTTTTTCAGTGCACCGTAAAAATAATGGAAGGCATAGTGCTCCCGTTAGTGATATCTGTGGTGGTGATTGCGAGTTTCGTGCGACACGTGTACCACCTGCCGGGAGTGACGCACTGGACGGAGATATACTTCCTGCAGACGATCGCCGCGTCGCTGCCGCTGCTGCAGATCATATTCCCCATCGCGTGGGTCACCCTCAACTGCTACGGACTGGCGAGGTGAGATATACTGCCTGCAGACGATCGCCGCGTCGCTGCCGCTGCTGCAGATCATATTCCCCATCGCGTGGGTCACCCTCAACTGCTACGGACTGGCGAGGTGAGATATACTTCCTGCAGACGATCGCCGCGTCGCTGCCGTTGCTGCAGATCATATTCCCCATCGCGTGGGTCACCCTCAACTGCTACGGACTGGCGAGGTGAGATATACTTCCTGCAGACGATCGCCGCGTCTCTGCCGCTGCTGCAGATCATATTCCCCATCGCGTGGGTCACCCTCAACTGCTACGGACTGGCGAGGTGAGATATACTTCCTGCAGACGATCGCCGCGTCGCTGCCGCTGCTGCAGATCATATTCCCCATCGCGTGGGTCACCCTCAACTGCTACGGACTGGCGAGGTGAGATATACTTCCTGCAGACGATCGCCGCGTCGCTGCCGCTGCTGCAGATCATATTCCCCATCGCGTGGGTCACCCTCAACTGCTACGGACTGGCGAGGTGAGATATCTTTCTAGTGGTATAACCGAGGAGTATCTCTTTTAGAGCAAAAAAAATAGTCTTTATTTTTCTTGCAGGCAGTGATTTTTAAATTTCCATTCTTTTATTTATTTATTACAGGAAGGATTTTGCTGAAACTTGGTATGTTGATGGTTTGCGATGTCAACATATAGCATACCGTTGTCCCGGGAAATTCTCTCGCATTAAGGAGCTTCGTGTCGTTTCGATTAATTACTCATTCTATATACCTAAAATGTAGTAACCAAAAGTGTATATAAAGAATTTTCAACCTATTTTAGGTTCAAACTGCTCTCAGAGACCCGTCAAAAGTACGTGCGTCCGAAGTCGTGCTCCATATCGGAGGACGCCAGCGACCCCCTGATCCAGGCGATGAGCGAGTCCAACCTGGCTCCGGAGAGCCTCGCATCCCTGGGGAGGACCTTCTTCAACATCCTGACGGGCAGAGAGGACATGGTGTCCAGGACCGCTAATATTGTGCACGTGCTTGGGTCATTGTCGGTAAGTATACTCGTACTTCTAGGTATAATCTTGATTATATCCCATTGTCGGTAAGTATACTCGTACTTACTAGGCATAATCTTGAGTATTGATAGTGAAGTGAGATCTTTTTTAAAAGAACATTCATGGAGTTTCTTGCCCGTTCTCCTCAATAAGAACTGCATTCCGAACGGGTGGTAAAGTTTTAGCATAGCATTTTGGGAAATTTTGACAATTCATAAGTACCGTACTTAATAGTTACATGACTAAAAAAGTATTCTGATTCTGTGAATGGATTATAGTTAAATCATTAAACTTTTTTTCCAGGCATTAACTTGCATAGACAAAAAGGGTATATTGTCATGGCCGAACCCAACCGCAGAGAAGGTATTCTTTCTTCGCAACTCCAGTCCCAACTCGCGCAACTCTAGCCAGACCAGCCTGGTGGGGTCCATGGGCCACCAGAGTGAGGCCCATGACCAGCCCGGAGATGGCAGGCAGGCCACCCAGCCGTCCACTATTGTAGAGGTATGTGGGATACTTACATAATATATGTGTTACCAACTGTAAAAAAAAATACAGGCTGAATGTTACCAATCGGAAAAATAAATCGAAAGCATACATTGCAGTGTCAAGTGACGTCACAACACCTATCATACTCCGACCTTGAACTTTTTCCACCAAGTATTACATACCAGTGATAGTCAAGTTGGTAGAACACTTGCCTCGGTAACGAGGATCGCAGGTTCAAACGCCGGCTCCCACCTCTGGGATTTCTGGATTTTCATTTCAAAATCTCATTTTCAACTACGATTATCGCTTGCTAAACGGTGAAGGAAAACATCGTGGGGAAATCTGCATGTCTGAGAAAACCCCTCGAAAGATGTGTGCAGTCCGCCAACCAGCACTGGGCCAGCATAGTGGACTATGGTCTAATTCCCCTCGAATTGAGAGGAGGCCCGTGCCCAGCAGTAGGACATTAAAAAGGGCCGGTATTATTATTATTACATACCGTCAACGTCGTCAAAAAGTGGCTCATGTTTTTGGTATACCCTGGCCACGTCGGCTTTGGGATTCATGGAATAGAGGCATGGGATAGCCAAAAACTGGTCCATCTTCTGGCTGAATTGAAATTGAAATTTCTACTAATTGAATTTCTTCTAATTAAACTGAATTTCTACTAATTTTGACAATTTCTACTAATTAAACAGAATTTCTACTAATTTTGAAAATTTCTACTAATTAAACTGAATTTCTACTAATTTTGAAAATTTCTACCAATTAATCTGAATTGAAATTTCTAATATTTAAAATATCCAACAGGTGTTGGATCTAACGCACGACCAGAATGCGCCGTTCTGCGTCCAATTCGACGACCAACGTTGGCGCCAACACCTCGCGCTGCTCAAGCCGCTGGGGCTGGCGGCGCTGCTGAACACCTGCGCGCCCACGCCGAGACACACGTACGCACACTTCTGCGCCCATCTCACTTGTGAAGCGCAACTCAGGTCTGTATCAATATATCTCTTACTTTCCGGTCCCACACTAAGCAACGCTTGTATTCTGGGTACCGTACAATGAACTGGGGGCGTACCCAGTATATAATACTTATGTAGATATTAAACATCCATGACTGGGGAACAAACATTCGTGTTAAGCACACAAAGTTTGTCCCTACCAGGATTGGAATTCGGCTTAGTAGTTTAGGAGTCCATAGCGGACAAACAACGTGACTCGTAATTTATATAGGGGGAAGCGCAAGGTCAGGGCGCGAAATTCAAATTGTCAATGGTTTTTATTCTTTTATGAAAAATTTTGACATCTTTACGATGTAATTTAGTTTTTGCGATATTAGCATTCTGCATTGGATGTCTCGATGTATTAAGTTTGCTTACAAAAATACCTAAAGCGATACAATACTCCAAGGTTTGTAAAAGCCGCTATTTTTACTAACTTTGGAGTATCTATAGTATTCTTTTAAATTAAACAGCTCTCAAATTTAAGTTGACTATGAGTGTTCGGCACTAATATACAAGACGATGACGTCTGAAAAAGGGCTGATAACGCGTCCTACTTTGTGTCACTGATCTTAAACTTTGCGCCCTCCACCGAAGATTCAAAATCATGTAAAGATAATTGTTTGCAGCGAAGACTTGGTGCCTGTTACGAACAGACGATGCCTCTGCGAGTTGGCCAAACAGATTGGGTTCACCGACGCGACCGCAGAATCCTACAAGATAAAGGAGTGCCTCGCTATTTTTAGACATTTGGTAAGCATCTCTATAAATGAAAATAAAAAACTGTTTGTTGGTAACCGCAACCACTGGTGGTAGGCTTCGGCCGTGGCTAGTCACCACCCACCGAACAAAGCCATGTCGCCAAGCGGCCTAGCCGTGTTCCGGCATGATGTTCGGTGTTGCCATTCATGGATGGCGGGTCAGATCAGCTGCGCTGCATGTGCCTAGTGAATGTAGCGTCTCGATCTACTGCCGCCTTCCTACCTAGGCAAGTATGCTCCATCGTAGATCTCATCGTCACTTACCATCAGGTGAGATCGAGATCAAATACTTGCCTATAATGTTATAAAAAAAAAAAAAACACTTGAGAACGGCTGGACCGATTTGGCTATTTTGTTGTTTAATGTTTAAAAATTATAAAGTTATCCCCAAAATTCGGGGGAGACAAAGTCTGTCGTGTTAGTTTGTCTATACATACAAATAAATAAAATTGGAGTGTCTGTTTGTAATATTAAAATAACCGCTTTTTACTAAGTGCATTTGGATGTATACACGGTGCATATAGCAAAACATTTTTATTTACAATTTTTGTCTGTCTGTTTGTTCCGGCTAATCTCTGAAATGGCTGGACCGATTTTGACGGGACTTTCGCTGGCAGATAGCTGATGTAACAAGGAGTGACTTGGCTACTTTTATATTAGAAAATCTTTTTTGTTAAATACCACGCGGACGAAGTCGCGGGTAACAGCTAGTTACAAATATATTTGACGACCCGATGGGTACAGTTGGTAGTGCTTTCTGTGCCGAGCGTCCTGGGTTCAGAGAAACTTTGACAAGCACGAATGATTGCACCCTGACTTAGCGCTGTCATCTTAAGGTGTATATTCCCGCAGCAAGCGGACACGATCCGGCGCGAGACGCGCTTCGTGCGCTCGCTGCAGCTGAGCACGCGCGTCAAGGTGCCGCTGCCGCACATGCTCGCCGTCACCGTGCGCGACCACGCCAGCCAGCTGCAGATGCTCACACAGGTACCACATATTCATATCACACCACAAAAAAAATATGTTGCCAACCCTACTTTGTAGTACAGCGTCACTCAGAAATAATATACTTATCATTACGTCTGCGTTTCTGATCTAATCTATCAGCCGATAGACGTCCACTGCTGGACATAGGCTTCCCCAACAATTTTTGGGGTCGAGTCACCTTCGTCCGTAGGAGAATTAAATACCCTCGAGATACCCTACACGTGACCCTGGGTGGTGCCAACTAGGCGACAACTCTACTGGTGGTAGGCTTCGGCCGTGGTTAGTCACCACCCACTGAACAAAGCCATGTCGCCAAGCGGCCTAGCCGTGTTCCGGCGTGATGTTCGGTGTTGCCATTCATGGATGGCGGGTCAGATCAGCTGCGCTGCATGTGCCTAGTGAATGTAGCGTCTCGATCTACTGCCGCCTTCCTACCTAGGCAAGTATGCTCCATCGTAGATCTCATCATCACTTACCATCAGGTGAGATCGAGATCAAATACTTGCCTATAATGTAATAAAAAAAAAAAAAACGACTTCCACACATCACGGTCCTCCGCCACTCGCATCCACCGGCTTGCTGCGACGCGTGTGATGTCATCAGTCCACCTTGTGGGGGGCCGTCCTACACTTCTGCGCTTATTTAGTGCATATACAGTCATTATGTGAAGTCACAACTCGATATGTCGATTAAATAAAAAAACTAAATATTCAAAAAAATCACAATAGTAATTTAGTCGGAAACATTTTTTTTTTTAATTGATATATCGAAATTGCTTCTTCACATATTGATGACAAATGCGCTAAAGAAACGCAGTCACAAGGCTTAGTATACGATTTGTGAATCACCTTGTATAAACACCGAACCGAACAGGGAGTATGAAAATTGAAACCACAGTTTTTTTCTCGTACTCTTTTAAGTTCACCAACCTGCATTAGGCAAGCGTGGGGGACAATTTGCCAACTTCCCCTTGCATTAAAGGGGGAATATACCCGGTATATTAGCAACCCCTATTACATTGGGACTAAATACCATGTGGGTGTATTTATGGAGACATCCTATCACATTGGGACTGAATACCAGCTGGGTTTTTTGTGGTGACGATGGTGGCGCTGGTGTAGTGACTGTGACCCGTCTCGTGCAGGGCACGGCCGACATAATTCTGGACTCGTGCGCGGACTACTGGAACGGGCGCGACCTGACGCCCATCTCGCCCTCGGACCGCAAGAAGATCATAGACTTCTACCAGCGGAACTCGCTCACCGCCTACTGCAGCGCATTCGCTTACAAGTACGTATCACAGAGAACTAGTATTTTTTTATGTAGGAACGGAACGTTAGATGTATGTGATGAGTAGTAAGAATGGTCAGCAAGATGATGAACGTGAAATGAAACATTAGGAGTGAAAGGGACGGATGGATAGTTAGAGAGAGAGAAGAGAGATTGAAGACGAAGGACGAACAAGACGTTACGTTTAAGAAAAAGTGTGAATTTAATACAATCAAGCAATCAGACTTTAATTTGAAGACGCCACCCCAACTCCGGCCACACATTTATATATATCGATTTAACGGTGAAGGAAAACATCGCGAGGAAATCTGCATATCTGAGAGAACCCCTCGACAGATGTGTGAAGTCCGCCAACCTGCACTGGGCCAGCGTGGTGGACTATGGCCTAATCCCCCTCGAATTGAGGGGAGGCCCGTGCCCATCAGTGGGACATAGCCTACCTACTATTAGCCCAGTTCAAATATGTTACACTATTCATGCTACACCTCATATAAAAATTAAACATCCATGACTCGGGTACAAACATTCGTGATCATCACACAATGTATGTTCCTAGCAGGATTCGAACCCTTGGCCCTCATCACATTAAGCAGGGTCACTATCCACTGAGCTAATAAGATCCAGTCAGCCTCCATTGTTCATTAATCGTATCCAGTCAGCCTCCATTGTTCAATAATCGATTCCTCGACGGTCAATAATCGATCTCTCGACGATCAATAATCGATTACTCGACGATCGATAATCGATTAGCATATTACGAGTGACAGCTGCTATGACTGTGTAGGCCGTTGACCCGCGGCATATCGTCGTCGCTGGCCGCCTCGTACCTGGAGCTGCCGGCGGACAGCCGCCCGCTGTACGCGCCGCACGCGCAGGCCTGGTGCGACGCCTGCGCGCTGCACTTCCACTCCACAGGTACGTACGTACGTCACACGTCAAGGGGGGGAGGGGGTCGACGAAGTGTGACATTGTGTAGCAAGGGGCGGGGAGGGGTCACAAATTTTGTGACATCACACTTTTTTCAAAATACAATACTTACAGTATCTAAGTGTTACAACTATTGATTTTAATGAAAAATAATTTAAATGGAAATGAAAACAATTTCGGAACACTGCTTTTAACTTCATAAATTTGTAAATGTAAAATTGCAAAATATGTGTCTTCACACTAGGTAGGGGGGTCTCACAAATGTGACCAGCTGTGACAAGGACGGGGGAGGGGTCAAAAATTCATGAAATTCGTGTGACGTAATTTATGGATGGCCCCCAAATTACACTACATCAGCCTTCCCAAAGTGGGTGATAACGCCCCCTTGTGGGCGCTGCAGGCCTAAAGGGGGGCGATAAGAGACCCAGAATAAAATGGGGGCGTTGTGTAGAGGCTTACAATAATTAATTTAATTTAATGTTATAGTGGTTTTTATGTAGGTGAAAAAATGGGGACGCTAAAAAATAATTATAATTCATTGTCAAAGTGGGCAGTAGACAAAATAAGTTTGGGAACCCCTGCACTACATGCTACGATGGGAGCCAGTTTTAGTGACTCACAGCCCACAATATACCCTTTCAGTATCAGTCTATATACAACTAACATAAAGTCTATGTACGGAACATGTAAATCTGGAAGCGTCAAACCATATTTAACATATAGCTTATTTCAATATTATAGTGAAAAGATCAAATAAAGCAATGAACATTTTATTTGAGTTTAACAGTACGTTAAGTGCGAGTTTATTATTTAACTTGACCGTAAACTGTAAAATCTACGTATTTGTCCATTTCGTTTGGAGCATTGAAAACTTGTCAAAAATAATATCTAAATAGTCCACGTTTCGTTTAAGACAATGCTCGCGCTCGAAGCTCGGGCTTGAACCTTTTTTTTTTTTTATTACATTATAGGCAAGTATTTGATCTCGATCTCACCTGATGGTAAGTGACGATGAGATCTACGATGGAGCATACTTGCCTAGGTAGGAAGGCGGCAGTAGATCGAGACGCTACATTCACTAGGCACATGCAGCGCAGCTGATCTGACCCGCCATCCATGAATGGCAACACCGAACATCTTGCCGGAACACGGCTAGGCCGCTTGGCGACATGGCTTTGTTCAGTGGGTGGTGAATAACCACGGCCGAAGCCTACCACCAGTATAAATGTGTAAATAAAATTTATTATTCCATTTCAGATTCCTTACTCTTCAATGAAGTGACAGACGAAGATGTGACGGACGCAGAAGGATTCTTTGATATGCAATGCAATCAGGTAACGTAAAAGTACTGTACCTTGTTTTACGTACCGTTTTGGTATCGTAAGCGCCTTCTATCCCTCTCACACCACAGATTTCTTAAATGAGTATGATAAGGACAGTATGTTTTGTCGATGACGATTACTATTACATTAAACGTTCCTGCTTAACTTACTGCTTGCGTGTAATTTAACAAAATAAGTAATAACTTATGTTATGTCTATTATGCTGCCTGCTCACAAGGCGTTGATAGTCTTGGAACTATTTTTTTTTTTTTTAATTTAAAAGTAACCATTTAGTTAATCCCCGGCTCTTCTCAATGTAACCAACACTCCGAACTGGTGGTTACTGCTGACTATTCCTAAATGCTTTTTGGCTGATATAAATAAAATGGAAATCTTTTTTAACTGATTACCAATCATTATAACTGGTACACAAAATTCGAATGTCATTGTAAATTAATTAAATAAAAAAAAAACAGCTGCTAAAGTCTGTCTAGCCGTTCCTACATTGTTCTCACATACCCATAACAATGTACTGCACAATAATGTGACGGATCTTTTTAAAAAGAGCAATCATGGAGTTGCTTGCCCATTCTTCTCCATAGGAACGGCATGTACTGCTCAAAAATGTAACGTGTCTTTTTAAAAAGAGTGTAGCGACCACAGGTGTCGCTGCAGACGCATTCAGAACAATAGACAATTCTCAACACATTCCTGAATCGCGCTATAAGAGTTTTCGGAGCAAGTAACATATATACAAGATCCCGACAATATCGTTCGGGATATAGCGGCCGCCGCGCCAGGCATACCACCCGCCTGGCTCGAAGTGCTTCCCTTTTCCGCTATATTACTGTTTATATGAATAAAAGTTATTCTCATTCTGATTCCGAAAAGTCCTATAAATTTGGGGTTAAAAGTTAAATAACCCGCGTACTCGTACAATTGTTCGTCAGGTATTCATAGGCATGGTGACGATGCAGTACCAGGCGCAGAGCGACATGGTCGAGCTGATCGAGCGGCTGGAACGCGCGTGCATTCGCTTCGTGCACTTCAGCAAGGAGAACGAGCTCAGGTCGAGGGTGTTCAGCGAGAAGATGGGCCTGGAGTCGGGGTGGAACTGCCACATATCACTTATGAACGACGACAATCCCAGGTAAGAAAGGAAAAAAAATAAAAAAAATATTCGACACGACAGAGCTAATAAAACAGCGGGGCTATTTTAAACCATTCGAAATCGATATCGGCAACGGAATCGAAAACTTCCGAACTGGATTACCGCAATCGCTACTAAAATTTCTGAATTTGATTATCTTCGATGTATTCTGATGACAATACCAAATCGATTTTTCAAAATGTTTCCGTCGGTAAGCTCGTCGGGCGCGTCACCAACATCGGAATGTTTCAAATCCGTTTCCGATGTCGATTCCGAATGATTTAAAATAACCCACCAGGACAGAAAATCATCCAAAGTCTTAAGGTTTCTCTTTAGCTTAACGCATTACAACGACCTGATTAGCGCAGTTTGTAGTGGCCCAGCTTTCTGTGCTGATGGTCCCGGGTTCGATTCCTGGAAGGCACAAACTTTGTATGATAATGACGAATGTTTTTACCCGAGTCATGGATGTTTAAAATCTATATAAGCATTACATACTGAGTTAGCCCTCAGTCCATTGTATGGTACCCATAATACGAGCGTTGCTTAGTGTGGGACCGTATAGTTGGTGTGTTCGTCTGGTGATTTTATAATTATTACAACCATGCCAAAAGGGCTACAGGCTCGGCAATTAGCTGGGCATCGATGCCCACGCGATATCATAGGCAGGTTCATGAGTGTTTGGGCAACCGCTGTTTTAAACATTTTGTCTAAATTAACAAACAGCTTTGATTGGCTATTAACAAGATACACCAATTGGCTAACGGATTACATAAAAAAGTAACAAGATACACCCATTGGCTAACGGACTACATAAAAAAGTAACAAGATACACCCATTGGCTGTCAATGTTATTAACATACAATCAACGAAGCGCTTCGATCGTGTACCACATATGACACTGCACATATTATTATGTAGTCGTTTTTTTCTCTATTAATATTTTTCAACTATTAAATGTGAACGGGTGACTGGTAATTTTAATAATAATATGCACACATCTCAAAATGATTGAAATAACTTCATAATAATTCTCCATTCAAATTAATTATAAATAACTTTCCACAAGGTCGTAGCCAGGAATTCACTTTTGGGAGGGTCGAACTCCATTGGGGGGGGTCGAGCTCTAGACCAGGGAGACTATTGGTGGGCTGTCTAAGTCATATCGGAGGGTGGAGGGGTGTTGACCCCCTCCCCTTGACTACGGCCTTAGCTTTCCATTCCTAGATACTGTATCTACTTATCAAATAAAATACAGAGTCTTTGTGCAACTAAATATTCCTATTCGTTGTTAATTGGAACCCATTTTGAGTCTTTAAACGTTAATATAAATTACCAATCGCCCTGTAGGTATTTAGAGAGTCAGTGTGTAAACTTTAAAAAATATAAATTTTATAGCGGCCTGTTTTCAATACTCTTAATGTTAGATAGTGGTGAGAATAGCTGTGTGTAATATATAGAGAACTCAGGCGCATACATGTATAATTCCGACGGTAAACCAAGTCGCAAAGACTTTAGTTTGCGATATATTAACTCGTGTATTTCCGACATTGCAAGCTAAGTAGCGTTATTACCGAGTGAGCAATGAATGTGCCATTAAATCTGGTTATATAATAATATGACTGACATAGAAATTTAAGTTGCATATAACGAACATAAATAATTATGTTATCCCGACATCGCAAGTCGTGTATAGCTGACACTGCAAATAAAGTCGCACATTTCCGACATAAATAACCGAGTCTTTCATAACCGACATCTCAAGTCGTGTATAGCCGACCGCAAATAAAGTCGCATATCTCCGACATAAATAATCAAGTCTTTGATACCCGACATTACAAGTCGTGTATAGTCGACGCAGCAAATACAGTCTCTGATACCCGACATCTCAAGTCGTATATAGCCAACACAGCAAATAAAGTCCCATATTTCCGCCATAAATAATCAATTCCCACATACCTGAAATCGCAAGTCGTATATAGCGGACACAACAAATAAAGTCGCATATTACGGACACAAATATCAAGTCCCTCATACCCGACATCTCAAGTCGTGTATAGCCGACAAATAAAGTCGCATATTTCCGACATAAATAATCAAGTTTCTGATACCCGACATTACAAGTCGTGTATAGTCGACGCAGCAAATACAGTATCTGATACCCGACATCACAAGTCGTGTATAGTCGACGGAGCAAATACAGTCTCTGATACCCGACATCTCAAGTCGTGTATAACCGACACGGCAAATAAAGTGGCATATTTCCGACAGCAAGAGCGTGTCGCCACTGTCGTCGCAAACCTTGCCACAGGGCGGCAAGGAGCGCGGCTGCGCGCGGGCCGCGTCGCGCCTCGATAGGGTCATCAACTCGTATGACGCCGCGCTCGGCTTGTACTATAGGTTTGTTTCTAAACCACGCTTGGCATGTTACGTCACTTCTGTTTATGCTCGTATAAAAGCATAAGGCGATTATAATGTGTGTTTATGACACAATAAATAAAGATTCTAATGTATAAAGGGCGTCGTTAGAGTTTCGATGGTTCTTCTTAAAAAGCGTTAAATAAAATGTTGACATGAGTCGTGATAACGATATATTTTGTACATCAGAGTAGTACAATATGGAAAAGAGAAGTAAATTGACAGATTCAAATAATAAGGTGCCCAACTTCATCTTGCTTCTCCTAAAAAAATATATTATTTTAAATTTTAAAATGCACCGATAGAATGTACGTACACTGCGATCTATCACATAAAGCAAGTCTCGCAGACATTATATCCAAATATCGACTCGAAGAATTACACTGTATACTGGTGTGATGATGATTTAGTTTGGGATGGATTCCCCTGGGATATTCCAAAAGAGTTCACACGTACTAAGTCGCGGGTTCGATTCGCGCGACAAGTACAAACAGTACATAAACTAGGAAATCAGAAGTGACGTAACACTGCCGCATATTATGTTAACTCCTGATTTTATTCACATTTCATTACCAATGATAAAATAACAATAATTAAATATCAATGATATTTAAGAACGCAACTATGATTGCGAGTCTTATTCTATAGAAATGTAGATAAAATCAAATTATATTTTTTTCATACTGTGCCTTTCTGCTTACGCTTCTTCTGTCAGTCTGTCATTCCATTATTTGATTATTGTTTACATACGCCACACTGACGTCACTACACTCATTTAATCAACGTCAATAATGATTGCAACTAAGATCGTTTCCACTTGGCGACAAAAGTAGGAATAAGTAACTACTTTGTCACTTTCGCATGGCAATACATCAATGTTACGTTAACTTACTTGCCCGGCTAATCTTGTTCCGGCCACAAACT
The DNA here is from genome assembly GCA_905333125.1 of Pheosia tremula. NCBI lineage: Eukaryota > Metazoa > Arthropoda > Insecta > Lepidoptera > Notodontidae > Pheosia > Pheosia tremula. The sequence continues at coordinate 1,906,787 of HG995406.1, forward strand.
TGCGCAAGTAAATTCATTTTGCAAAAATAAAGACAGCAGCTCGCCTCGAATATATAATCTCTAATATCTAATATTTAAAGTTAAAAGAAACAAGAACAAGTAAGACATGTTTCCCATAAAAGTGGTGTCCGGACCTCACACTACACACGTCACCTAACTCTCTCACTCACTCACCTACAAGACCTGTGAAGGGAAAGTACACGATAGATAAGTACATATAGAAAAAGTCTCTGATCATGTCAGAGGAACATAGAGAAAGAAAAAAAAATCTAATATTGGACTGATGTACTTCTATATCAGCTCGCTAACCCGTTAGGGCAACCTCTTACATGCAATGGCTAAGCTTGCGCAAGCTATTCATTGAGTTTCGGGTCGGCATTGTACAATTGATCGCTAAGTGGAAACTCTGAATTGTGTATACGTTCTAGCGCAGGGGCTAAATATGCTTGCTTATTATACTATGTACCCAGTCTACACGATTCAAGTAGCGAGTCTACTAGACTGGCCCCGAGTAGACCGCTTGTTATGTTCGCAAGTAGGCCAAGTAGTTGTGTGATCGTAAGATGACAAAGGCATGTTGCTGCAGATGTTTACATGAGGTGAGTAAAGTTTAATCGATAGCTACTTGTCCATTTGCTAGCATAAACCGTGTGAACAAAATCATGTCAGCTAGTATGATAGTCTTGCTCAATCGGCCGTGACATTCTCGCAAGACCACGACCACCTAATTATAGCAAGAACAAGACTGATTCTCTGAGACTCTTGCTTGCATCTCGCAGTTACATCCAACTCTTGCTTTTTTTATATTCATTAAAATAGTCTGTCTATATACATCTGCACGCGTTTCCGCCCGCGGTAGCTGGGTGAAACATAGCGTACATCACTCAGGGATCCTGTATAGCTTTCTATCAGTAAAATATTATTTGGAATCGGATTATAAGTACTGAAGATTACCCCTTTACATCCAAATTCATATACAAACTTGACGGTTTTATAATATTAGTATAAATTATAAAGTGTGTGAGTTTGGATGAAGGGTTAATTGCCTGAAATACTGATTCAATTATGAATGATGAAAATTGTTTTACTGATAGAAAGCTACATTATCCCTCAGTGCTAAAGACAATGTTTCACCGAGGTACTTCGGGCGGATCCGCGGGCAAAAGCTGGACTATAATTAGATGGCCTTGGTCTTGTGAAAATGTAAGACGAAGAATGATTTCGGGCAACACTATAGCAATAGATGTTTTGATGTGACGTCAGCAACAACATGGCGTCGTCCAAGTCGCTGTCGATGTCCGCGCCGGGCGCCATCAACTTGGACCACAGCACTGTGAAGTTCGACAGCGAGATTAAGAAGGCGAGGCACTCCATCACCACGCAGACCAATCTGAAGGTAAGGTATAATACACCATCTAGCGACCTCTTCAACCTCGCCACAAGCTACACAGATGGCGCTGAAGACGCATTCAGAACGATTGACAATTCTGCATACAATCCTGCAACGCGCTATGAGAGTTTTCGGAGGGCGTAACATATATACAAGATCCTGAGTATAGTCGTGGGGGTATACCGGCCCGCCAGGCACACCACCCGCCTGGCTGGAAGATCTTCCCTTTTCCGCTAAAACCACGGCCACGTAGTGTGGAATATCAAATATCCGAGGATCGAGTAAGAAGTTCGATGATTGGAATAAGATAGCTCACACTGAGATCAATAACAATCGCCTATCTTTTCAATATGCAGGCAAAACAGTATTGAAAAGCGGAAAAATATTTCTTATCCTCGGTAAAAAATATAACATGCTTAGTCCAACCTATGTATGTCAGTGGTAGACCAATAATTGGAAATGCTTGCTTAGCCTTAACTAACCTGACGGTATTATCACATTGGTGTTGCTACCAGCCCTTTTAATGTCCCACCGTTCTGCACTGGCCTCCTATCAATGCGAGGGGATTGGGCCTATCCACGCGGTGGCCGAATGCGGGTTGGTGGACTTACAACGTCTTTCGAGGGCTTGTCTTAGACAGATGCGGGTTTACTCACGATGTTTTCCTTCACCGTTTAGCAAGTGATAATCATGGTTGAAAATGAGATTCGCACATGAAATCCAGAAATCCCAGAGGTGCGAGTCAGGGTTTAATCCTTTGATCTTTGTCGGCCTTATTAGCGCAGTTGGTAGTAGTGACCCTGTTTTCTACGCCGAGGGTCCCGGGTTCGAATCCTAGTAGGGACAAACTTTGGGTGATCAGCACAAAAGTTTGTACCCAAGTCATGGATGTTTAATATCTATAAAAGTAATATATACTGGGTTCGCCACCAGTCCATTGTACGGTACCTATAATACAAGCGTTGCTTAGTGTGGAACCGTATAGTTGGTTTGTTCGTCTGGCGATATTAATTATTTATGTTAGCGAAGCAAGTGTTCAACAATATGGCTATCACATCGTAGTAACATAGCAACATTATTCCAGCGCGGTAGCATAGCAACCACCCATCCTTCAGCGGACTCCCTCCTGGACGGGGAGGATGATGGGGAGGAGGGCGGCTCCCCGGCGGACGCGTGCCGCTCGCTCTCCTGCCTGACGGACTCTACCGACCACTCCGCGCCTGTTAACTTCGATATGAGCAATAGAGTACGTACATTTGGTATTGACGCTCAGGGCCGTCTTTAAACCATTGAAGAGGACTTTTTGGTAGGAAGTTGTAATGTTTTGTTTGTTTTTAAAAAAATAGGTTCGTTGATAATGTGTGATATTAGTGGGATACTCATTGTGTGTTCATAAGCGTGCACGAGTGAAGGAAATTTAAATAATAGTGGAACTTGCCTTTTCAAGATGTCCCTAGGTGTCCGGTGAATTTTCAGTAAAGTAACCACAGGTTTAGTGATAGGGGTAATGGACTTGTTTCATCATCATTATCGTCTTCGATATCATCATTGTCATCATCAGTCATATTTAATGTAACGAAGTAACATTTTACTTGACACTGGCAAAAATACCACTATTTTGTAGCAGATTGCCTCCATAAAAATGATAAGTCTTAAAGGCTCTGTGCACTTTTGGTTTATGAGGCCCCTATGACCATGACAGGGACTATTTTATTCAAAATAAGCGCAACCGCGATCCATGGGCCCTGTCGTTTCTAATCTTTATTAATCGACTTTAAAAAAAGAACAAGTTTCTCAATCGGTCGTATTTTTTAATGGCTGTTTGATGAGAACTCCGTTATTTATGAACCGGTCTCGATAATTATTTTTTTATTTGAAACGATATACTTCCAGTTTGGTCCCATTATTTAGTTACCTACTGGCGTAGGGCTACCCTGCAATCCGTCAGGCCCTGGGAACTTGCCCAGAGTGGCCAATGAGATAGAGGTGCCTGGAGACCCTGTCGCAACTAGGTAAACCAACCTGTACGTTTGGGCCTACAGGCTAAACTGCCCCGAGGCATAGAGAACATCCGTCCGCACATAGAGCAAGTGGACAATGTGCCGCTGCTCGTGTCGCTGTTCACGGACTGCACGCCGCGCTCCGTGCAGCTCATGATACAGATCATGCAGGTTTGAATTGACTTTTATCTATATCTACACATACATACAAATAAATAAAATTGGAGTGTCTGTTTGTAATATTAAAATAACCACTTTTTACAAAGTGCATTTGGATGTATACACGGTAAGTTAAATACCACGCAGACGAAGTCGCGGGTAACAGCTAGTATTTATATAAGTAGGAGTCATTGGACTAATACCTCTACTACTTGGTTGGAGGAGCCGTCCAAGTATTGAGGAGAGCCTATTCCTAGCATAGGCTTTAACTTAGTTGGTGGAGCTAACGGTACTACTAGTAATGTGTTTATAACACATTACTAGTCATACCTTAAAAAATATATAAAGGTTAACCCCAAGTTTATACACTTTCTATAACTGTATCATACGTCATATAGTACTGCGCACAAGTATTTTGCTTTGGGTAGTACTATATGACGTTTGATAAATCTATAGAACGTCTTTAAATTTGGGGGTTAGTAGATAAAATACACGGATATTTTTGGAAAAAAAAACACGCGTTAAAATTAGTTTTATTTCGACGTGTAGTATTCGCGTAAATAAAATAAATCAATATTGGTGTTTTTTTTTTTGTTTAAAATCACGTTGTATTTGTTTGCAGACGTGAGTGGTGAGTGGCGAGTAAAAAGATATGTTATATTTTTATTTGTTTGTTATACCATAAGTAATGTTGTAGGATTACGGCGAGGTGGTGTGTGTCATGGGGTCGGCAGCTAACTGCCTCAACATGGAGATATTTATGCAAGCAGATGCCAGGTCAGCATTGGAACGGACTTTTCATTATAATTAAAATAATAATATAATATCGCCAGACGAACACACCAACTATACGGTCCTACATTAAGCTGTATTGTGGGTACCGTAAAATGGACTGAAGTAGAACTCAGTATATTAGACTTATATAGATATTAAACATCCATGACTAGAGTGCAAACATTCATGCTCATCACATAAAGCTTGTCCCTACCAGGATTCGACAATACAATGTAGTTACTTACATTAGGGCCTGGAGCTTCATTATCGACTCTACTAAGCATAAGATTCTACATAAATAAATATCGCCAGACGAACACACCAGCTGTTAGAGTATGTAAACCAGATCCCAATAGCGAAAAGGTTTTAATATCAAATAGAAGAAAGACCAACTGGTGAGATCGAGATCAAAAACGTGCATATAATGTAATAAAAAAAAATGGTCCATACAATGTACCATGGGTGATCCCAGAATAAAATGTCTTGGTACGTACGTTTATACTCATCACACAAAGTCTACCCTACCAAGATTCGATCCCGCTCCCTGATTACAAAATATAGATTACCGATAACAATAATCACGCAATATTTGCTTTCGCTAATTCGTATCACGCAGCGCTGCCAAAGCAAATATTGCGCGTTTATTGCTGGCGCTTTGCTATCGCTAAGCTAGGCAAGATACGTACCTAATCGTAGGTGGTATACTCGGTACAGAAGGTCAATATCGACTGTGCCACCCAGGTCAGACCAACTCCTAACATAACTTGATATAACGGTACTGCTCTGAAAAACAGTAAGTAGGCACAGCCGGTTCAAATTTACTTGATAAGCTTTTTCATTTATTTGTATTATAACAATGTAACTAATAATAAATATATAAGCTAACGTAGATTAAGTAAACTTATAAAGTATCCAAGTTACAGGCTTCCGCCTAGTTTGGATCCGTAACTCAACTGCCATGTGAAATGCTTAAACTGGAATAAACTTTTACTTTACTTTAGCATAGCGGTTGAGCCGCTCTATCCCGTGTTGTGTCAGAAGATGCCGCCATACAAAGTGCCTGAGTCGTGCATGGGGCCCATAGACCTGGCGAGGTCACTGAACTCCATACCCTGCTCTTTGTCGGTGAGTTGCACAACATTTTCAGGAGATCCTATTATTTCTATGTATTTATTTATCTATTAAATTACGCATTGAACTTTCATGCTGCTTAGTTGCAAAACAAATGGCAAGACCAGCCGTTGACTAATTACTGCAGTCAAAAGGTGAGTGACCTGATCGATATGCGCACTAGGCACTTCGAGTACTGCGCGGCTAGGACCACAGCTAATGGCCACAGCCAATGGCCGCAGCGTGGCATGGCAACACACTGGAGCTTACTCTGTTATTTTTTGTAAAACACATGACTGTTAAAAAAAAGATGCACCTCTGGGATTTCTGAATTTCATGTGCGAATTTCATTTTCAACCACGATTATCACTTGCTAAACGGTGATGGAAATCATCGCGAGGAAACCTGCATGTCTGAGAGAACCCCTCGAAAGACGTGTGAAGTCCGCCAACCCGCCTTGAGCCAGCGTGGTGAACTATGCCTAATCCCCCTCGCGTTGAGGGGAGGCCCGTGCCCAGCAGTGGGACATTAAAAAGGGCAGGTATCATTAACAAAAGTGCAAAGGTATTTTCACCTTTGCACTTTTGTGTGTTCCATTGCATCGGCTGATAAAGCAAAGACATCGCTCTTGGCTCAAGAAGGGGTTACTGTGTTCGCAGATGGCCCGCGACGCTGACGTGTCGCTGTTCACGCTGATCACGATGTCACGTCACTTTATGACGTGTTTGTGGAACAGCACGCAGTTCTGGATATGCAGCGTGTGTTTTATAGCTTTGTTGCAGGTGAGGACCTACTCCTAGTGAGTACTATTGCTAGTACTGTGAGGCCTAGTAGAAGTACAGTGGCTGGGCTTGCGCAAGCATATCGTTACATATTTGAAGCCTGTTAAAAATACGATGGCTGGACTTACATATCTTTATATATTAGTGGTATAGTGGCTAGATTTGCGCAAACATATCGTTACATATTTGAAGGCTATTAAAAATACAGTCGCTGGACTTGCATATCTTTATATATTTGTGGTATAGTGACTAAACTTGCGCAAACATATTTATACATATAAATAAAATTGGAGTGTCTGTTTGTAATATTAAAATAACCGCTTTTTACTAAGTGCATTTGGATGTATACACGTTACCTATACCGAAACGACATTTTTTACAATTTTTGTCTGTCTGTTTGTCTGTCTGTCTGTCCGTCTGTCTGTCTGTTTGTTCCGGGTAATCTCTGAAATGGCTGGACCGATTTTGACGGGAATTTCACTGGCAGATAGCTGATGTAACAAGGAGTAACATAGGCTACTTTTATTTTAGAAAAAAAAATTGGATCTCTCGAAAAAAAATTAAAACCAATGTTGCAGCGCTGCGCCTGATTAAAGTTTGATAGCAACAATCTGCAATGCGTCCCGCGGGATCAGAACGCGAGCAGGCTGTTGCCAACGGCTGAGTCTTTGTTAAATACCACGCGGACGAAGTCGCGGGCAACAGCTAGTCGATACATAAAAAGGTTCAGTGAATGATCATGCGCCAGCAGATCGTTACATGTTTGAGGCCTATTGGGTGTGGGAGCGTTCAAGTATTACGTAACGAATTTGGGAGGGGGGTCTTCTGAAACGATACAATGCGTTACAGGGGCGGGAGAGGGGGGTTTGAACTACGCGTTACGCGAACGGTCGCGTAGAGACTTTACGTTTTACTAGGGGGGGGGGGGGGGGGAATTAAGGAAAACGTTACGGCGCGTTACATGCGAGGGAGGGGGGGTCAAAAATCTCCAAAAATTGAGTGGGGGGGGTCAAAAATTGCGTTACGTAATACTTGAACGCATATACCTCGACGTGTGTGGGGTGGCGTGTGATGGCAGGCGGGGTCGCTGTGCGCGTTCCTGCCGCTGGGCGTGAGCGTGGGCGGCGCGGTGTGGAGCGCGGCGGCGTGCGGCGCGCTGGCGGCGGCGCTGGGCTTCGCGCCGCTCGACGTGGCCGGCATGCAGCGCGCCGCCACCAGGCCACAGCTGCTGCTGCACGCCAAGGTACGCACTACACAGCCTTTAGCAGCAAAGGAATGATCTTCCAGCCAACGGACGGATCAACAGATTTCATCGGTTTTTTCAAAGGTTGATTAAGAAAGGGTATACGCCTGAGCTTCTTTAGTGCATTTGTAATCATTGTGTGAAGTCACAATTCCGATATGCTATGAGCTTCGACAATTTTACTTAACTCGCTACATATCAACATGAATCTTATTAACCCATTGTAGCGACCACTTCAACCGCAACACAAGCTACGCAGATGGCACTGCAGGCGCATTCAGTACAATAGACAATTGACGTCACAATCCTGAATCGCGCTATAAGAGTTTTCGGAGCACGTAACATATATACAAGATCCCGACAATAACCGTTGGGGCATAGCGGCCGCCCGCCAGGCATACCACCCCGCCTGGCTGGAAGATCATCCCTTTTCCGCTAAACCATCATAAGACGTATATTATTTGGTTGCTAATTTAGCGGACAAGGGAAGATCTTTCCAGCCAGGTGGGGCGGCCGCTATGCCTGGACGGTTATTGTCGGGATCTTGTATATATGTTACGTGCTCCGAAATCTCTTATAGCGCGTTGCAGGATTGTATGCAGAATTTACAATTGTTCTGAATGTCATCTGCAGCGCCATCTATGTAGTTAGTGGCGAGGTTGAAGTGGTATCTACAGTGTAGATACCTCTTCTAGAGTGTAGATACTACGCTGACAACAGCCTAACAAAGCATTACTATCGGCAGATGGCGGTGTTCGTGTTCTGGTGCTACGCATGCAAGTTCCTGCCGGCCGCGCTCTCCATACTAGTTCTCTACGGGCTTACATTGCGCAGCTTCTGCGAGCAGATAGCGGCGGCGACCAACGCGACCGCGTGCTGGATGGTGTACCCGATCAACGTGGGTAACTTCTCATCCACCCACGACCTGTCGCAGAGGAGCTGGCACGGATGGGGCGACGACTTCTACGATGGATTCTACTTGGCGCAACATATCACACTAGCCTTGATCACATTGCATTTAAGTAAGTATATTTTGTCTCAACAACTCAGGGCCCCTAAGACTGCTAACACAATCGATTCATAATTGAACAGCAACCGCATAGTAACTGTCACTTTTGACAGATATTGTACGTATGCATGAACCCCCCTCCCCGCTCCTCTATGCTATGCAAAAAGGAACCCATTTCCTTAAATGTGCTGTGAATATTTGTTTCAGTTGTCATATCACTGTCTTTCGTGCACCGACAATCCTCGGTGTGGCAGAGGGGCTTCTGGTCAAACAGGGTGTGGTCGGCCACCGTTGTCATATTGTAAGTTCCAAACTTTAAAATAATATACTCAGCTCAATATTTAGGATACCATTTCGTCCCGGAAAATGCATCAGTTCCCTCGGGATAGACAAAAAAATCAATCTCAAAATCCACTATGCAGATTTTAAGTAAACTTGTCATGATAATAGCTTATACTCTGAACCAATGTATACAATACTTATCATCCCGGGGACATGGAATATTTTCCCAGGATATTTAAAAGACTACGAAGACCACGCGAACGGAGTCCCACGCACTGGTGGAATAACTGTGAAATATTTTTGTTTCAGAATAATCCTCCAATCGGTGTTCAGTTCGACGATGCTGGGCTCCCGGTACGGGTACTGTGACAAGTGGGCGCTGTGTGGGCTGCAGTACCGCGTGCCGTGGCCGCTGGCCGCCGGCTACGCGGCCTCCTTGTTCCTCGTGTTCGCACTCAACGAGTTCATAAAGTGGCAGGAGATCAAGTAAGGGCTGCAACGAACGACACAACTTGACCGCCTATCTGTAGCCCTGGCGTCAGTGGCGTAGCATAGGGGGGGGGCGGAGGGCGGCACTTTGCCGGGAGCGGCGTTTCACAGGTGGCGGTTAGAGAAAAAAAATATATTTTTTTATTTATTTTTTGTCGTTACCATGCCCCAATTTTTTTTAAATGAATAGCAAAAATAAGAGGGCGGCAAATTTGGTGCTAATGATCTATGCTACGCCGCTGCCTGGCGTGTCAATAGCCAACTATAATAGTTTGTTTTAATATCATTTTTAAGTTTTTTTTTTTTATTATTTTCCTGTTGTAAATATTTAGAAAATTTGTTATGTTAATATCATAGTCCCAAATAAAAGAAATACTTTATAGCCAACTTGCTATGCCAGATTTGGTGTTAAATTTTGCCGTTTCACTATTATTTCATGCTAAAATTGTTGTTACAGGTTGGATGGAAGAAATCAACGACGCGCCCGCCTCGATTTTGGAACGAAACTGGGAATGAATTCACCGTTTTAAACGTAAACACAACGTCTAGTCAATTGCGCTTTAGCTATATGAATAAGTAAACAAATGTATCCTAACGAGGCCAACGAGGCGCGACGCGATTTATTTTATATATAAGAGAAAATGTGACATGTACTTAGTACGTATTTTGTACTTATATTATTTAATTAGATGACGTTTTGATGATTTTAAATACATTTTTTTTGATCAAAGTAACATTATTTTATTTGTACGATTCGGATTTATGCTCCTCAAATGTGCGTGCGTATATTTATCGAGAGGTTTATAAAAAAAAGAAGTAACGAAATGAAAACAAATAAGTTTATTTACGACTAAATTATTTGTGATGATTATACATTACCACAGTCAAAATTGTTATTAGAGTTCATTTCAACCAATTCCTTTGATCACTGTGAGGTGAACATTATAACAAGACTACGCAATAAACCTAGGATATAAGGAAGAAATAATTTCTATTATGTTACGGATACATTAAATATGGCTTAACAAATGCTCAGGTCTTATCAACTTACTGTATGTAAAGTTTTATGAAACAAATAAAACATAAGACTCTGCCACACTGATGCGTTATAACGGTCGATATTAACGTATTGCGTTATCGCTATATCTGTTATTGCATTTTGTATATCGCGTGCGATCTTAAACACTACTCCTATAATAATAGGACGCTTCACTATACTGCACTAAAGCGATAATAGTACGCGTGCTCTTACCCACACCTGCGCCCGCGACTGTGGTGGTGAGGTGCGGGAGAGGGGAGGGGGGGAGTACACGTGCTGCAAATATTATACGCAGTTGATAGGGACGTGTGAAAAGGACGCAAGCCGCATTTTTTTTAAATTGCGTTTTAATATGAACCGTTATAACATACCTGTATGTAGAAACTATAAATTCCCGCCGCTTCTATGATTCTGTGAGCAGCGGCTAATTAACACTCTATAGAATACATAAATTAATTTGTTAATAACTTTTTTTTTTTGTATTCTTTTTATTATTACACTACGTTTATGTTAGTTACTAAACACTTGTACTTATAGGTACGTAAATATTCATCCTATCACTAGGACTCATCTGGTAAGTCTAATATTTCTTGAACGAATGAAGCAACATCTGTCTCTTTCTCACTGTGCTCCAGACAGAATGGGTGCGTTAACAGAGCATCGTAATTAGGCCTCTGTTTGTAATCTTTCTGCAAACATTTCTCTATCAGGTCCTCGAATTCTGTTGTGAATTGACCGGTGGGGAGTCGTGGTGGATCGTCTTTGACTACTTGCTTGAGCTGTTCAAAGGGGGTGCCCCACGTGTTGTAAGGAAACTTGCCGGTTGCAAGCTCGATCAAGGATATACCGAGCGACCACACGTCACTGCGAATGTCGTACTGGCCAGGGTTCCCAGTGGGGTCGATCCTCTCCGGTGCCATGTACGGCTTGCACCCAGCGTCTATAGTCTTCGCGACAGAATCTACTAGGTACCCAGAGATACCGAAGTCACACATTTTTACTTCACCTATTCTATTAATCAGTATATTGGATGGCTTCACATCCCGGTGGATGACTCTGAGCTTAGAATATAAGTAGTGTAAAGCACTGACTACGGAGAATGCGATCTTCCCAAGGATGTTTTCAGGGATGGTGCGAGTGTTTTTGTACACTTTAGTGTAGAACTTGTCAAGTGACATGTCCATAACCTCCATGCAGATCCAGACGTCGCCCTCGCGGAACATGGCGCCGTAGAAGTGCACCGTGTAGGGGCAGGCGCTCGCGCGCATCGACACGTCCAAGTCCATCAACAGACGTTTCAGCTCAAGAGATTGGCTGTTGAATGATGCTGTGATTCTCTGCAAAATGTTAGAAATACCATAAATACTTAACAACTGTTTTGTGCACATCTCAGGATCTTGTTGCGCATGTTAATGCATGCAAACATGGAATGCAATTTGATTTCTAGTGTTAAAATTCAATTGGTCTTTTATTTTAATATCAGTGAGGTCTCAAATATTGAGATTATATAATTATTCAAATTAAAATCATTATGATGTCAGAATTAAAGTGGGACAGGTTTTGAGAAGAGTACATTAAGGCAAGCTGGGGAATGAGGAAATGTACTCAGAGATTAAGTGTTTCAGATTTTCAGTATTCACCTTGACAGCCATAGTTGTGTTGCTTGGTATGTGCCTCATCTTCTCCACAATGCCATATGCACCGCGACCCAGGTCACATATCTTCTCCAGATCGTCTGCATGGACCGTAAATGTTTTATCACCTACTGTTATTGTTGTCTGCTTGTCTAAGTTCCGTGGCGGGGCCCTGCACAGAGGTGGGGCAAATGCATAATTTCATGTTCAATTCAATTTTATAAGAGTTCAAGGTTATCTACAAGCATATAAAATTATAATAGCCGCCTTAATTTTTTCAATAGAGCAACGCATGAAAATAATTCTACACATTCACTTGATTCAGCAATTTTATGTTACAAACAGAGCAAATGTAGTTTTTTGTACTGATTTCACTTCCACTAGTTAAAAAAACACACACACAAATATCTAACGCAAAGTATATCACTTAAAGAGAAGTATATAAACTTTGGACACAGTAATAGGCGTATAAACCTCAGCTGGATATAAGTACCTATTTGTTATAAACAGTGAAAATACTCACACAACTTGTTCCTCTGGGGGCTTGAAATTGAAACCCGGGGGTGGCGGTTTTCGTCGTCCCGACATTTCTTCGACGCCTCTTCAAATAACTGTACTCAAATAATTAAAATCCAAGATAATTTTACCAAGCCTACCGTGTTCGACTTACGCAAGCGATCGCTATCTGACCCGTTCGGAACACAAATATCAGAAGCAATTGGAAATGCACAACTTAAAACGACTTTTGGAGTATGAGTGAGTATGCGTGCACTTGTTTATTATTACATTTACATATAATAAACGATATTTCCAAAAATGTACACACTTCGGAAGTCGGAAGGCAGCTATGATTTTGACATTTAATTTTAGTGTTGCCCAAACGGAACAAAGACAGTGAGCGAGTAGTAGTATTTTATTTTTAGGGAAAGCCAATTGCGCACTTGCGGAGCAGTATACTCTGGATTTTTGTTATTTCACTTGCTACTACCGACCTGTGAACTAACTATCCTTAGGTCAGGTAGCATTATAGCTTTCATTTTCAGACTTATCGAATTAAATTGGATTGCTTAGAAATGTAATAACATTAAATATATAATAATAAATATAAATATACAATAAATTGGCCTCACTCATTCTGAACCTATCCCAATGATCGTATTAAATCGGATGTTTAAGGAGATCGTCACAATTGAGGACGTCCGATTGCTCTACACATTTGACGGGCTCCACACCTTCCTATCCGATTAAAATTATCGGAAAATGTGGATCAATCATCTTAATTTAGGAAGTCCGATTGTCCTACACATCATCCGATTTCAACCGATAATTAAGAAAGGGTCGAAAGGTCTAAGGTTGAGCCTGTTTAATTGATCAATGCAATATGAATGCAATGGCTGCAAAGAATATAACCACGTAAAGAGAAAATGATCGGCCGTAAAAACAATATATTTCTAATTATATAGATCGAAGTATTCTTAAACTTAAGTTTTACAACATATATCGGCATGAAATAATTCACAATTACTTATAAGAAAACCTTATCGCCCTAATTGCATCTTTCGCTTTCTTCATTGCTTCTTCTTTCATCCTGTGCCTTTTCTCTTTTTCAGCAAGCCCAACTACAACATCATGTTGCAGAGCATTCTTAACATTAGCTTTAGCAAAAAGTTTGCTAAGCACATAATCATCGTCATTCGTAGTTTTATTATCTTTTTTATGTTTCTTTTTCTTTACCTTTTTTATAGCTACTACATTTTCTACTTCTGGTTCTGACTCTGTGGAAAGTTTTCTTTTGAGAGTTTTTGTTAATTCATGTTCAAAAGATTTATTGATCAGTGATTTTCCATCAGCATTATCTTTTTCAGGGCTTGTTTTTTCTTTTCTGTCCTCATTGGTCTTTTCATCACTATCTATTATTTCTCCATCTTCAGTATCACTTTTCTGGGTATTTAAAATATTTTTAATTAAGTTTTCCTCATAATGTTGTTTCACATGCATGTTAATAATATCTAATTCAGATAAGACACTTTCAAATGGAACATTGGTTATTTTATCATCTACAAGATTAATTTCAGGTACTTCCACTTCCGGAGTATTCAATAATAACTCCCGTTTTTTCTTATATTCTTCTCTAGGATCATGTGAACATTCCTTTTTATTGAGCACAACATCTTTTGATATCCTTTTACTGATTTCTTTAGCCATTTTTCTCATCGCATCTCTTTTCTTCTTGGATAAAGAAACACCTGCATGTAAATGTATGTCATCTTTAGATTTTTTACTATGCTTGGAATCATTTTTATTAATATTTACTTTAGTGTGTTTAAAAAGTGATGCTGTCTCTGTATCTCCTTCACAATTCAACTCTTCAAGAGTGAAGAGCCCTTGAAGTGTACTTGTTGTTAATATATTCTTTTGATTTGGGTCTATTAAAATTTTGTTACTAAGAAATTGTTTAAATATTTGTCTCTGATAGATCTTTTCTTCAATTGTTCCTGCTGACAGAAGCCTGTACACTGTGACTTTTCTCTGTTGCCCAATTCTCCAAGCTCTTTCTTTAGCTTGATTATCTGTAGCTGGATTCCAATCAGGATCATATATAATTACCCTGTCAGCACCAGTGAGATTGACACCCAATCCTCCAACTCTGGTGGTGGCAAGAAATACTAAATACTCTGGATTCTCATTGAATGTTTTAATCAAGTTTTGTCTCTGACCCACACTCACTGAACCATCCATTTTTAAATACTTATATTCTTGGACTTGTAAGTACTGTTCTAGCAAACAAAGCATACCTCTCGACTGTGAAAATATTAAAGTTCTGTGACCCTGTTTCTGCCATATCTTTAATAGAGAATTCACAACTGTCATCTTGCCAGACCTTTTATAGCTACCAAACTTCTCTACATCAATATCTTCATACTCGTCTTGCGCTTCATACAAGTACAAATCAGGATGATTACATATTTTCCTTAAAGTGCACAAGGCAACTAACATCCTAGCCCTTAATGGATCCCCATACTTATTCTCCTTATCCAAAATACTTCTCACAGTGCTAGTCATAAGATATCCCATATATAGATCTCGTTGCTCCTGAGAAAGAGCACAGAATAGCACTTGTTCATTCTTTTCTGGTAGTTTTATATGGCTTTGAACTTCAGATTTCGTTCTTCGTAGCATGTATGGTGTGATAATTTCTTTAAGAGCTTTTGCTATCTCTAATGCAGTGGCTTCCTGATACTCTGTGGCATTTGCATATCCCCCCTGTGTGATAGGTGCAGCAAAATGGTCCATAAATGCAGAATAAGTTCCCAATAGACCTGGTCTCATAAAATCAAACAATGACCACAGTTCTTGTAGGCTGTTCTGCATAGGAGACCCAGTTATAAGCAATTTATGAGGAGTTTCAAACTTCTTAACAAATTTACTGACTTGGGTACCTGGATTCCTAATCTTATGACCTTCATCCAATATGATGTAGTGCCATTTATGAGATTTCAGGTCCTTAATATACTTTACAATGCCCGCATATGTAATTAATAATATTCCATGTGCCTTATTAATATCTCTGATGAGTTTATAATGATTGCCACCATGGGAACCTGTGTGATGGAGTACAGCCACTCGGAGGTATGGGCACCAGAAGTGGAAATGTGATACCCATTGATATATCACAGTAGCTGGAGCCACAATTACGGAAGGCCCGAGACCACCCCAAGGTCCTGAGTCAGTTTTAGACAGGCCAGCTAGAAAAGCAATTATTTGAACGGTTTTTCCCAACCCCATTTCGTCACCAAGCAATCCCCCTGACTCCACCTGGTGAAGCTCCCATAACCATTTGACTCCAATCCTCTGAAATTTATATAACTGCTTCCAAATATAACTTGGGACACATAACCCATTCTGCAGTTCATGGATATCATCACAATCTTTGTTACCATGTAATATGTACTGAATATCAGCAGTCACCAGTCCCTCTTCACAATTTCCTGCTTTTGCTGCAATCACACGTTTTTTCCAGATTTCAATCCTTTCGTTATAAAGGCTGGTGTCACCATCATCTATGACTTTTTTCAAATTGTGTTTTAGGCGGGAAGCAGCAGGAATGCTGGAAGGTAGGATTATGTTTCCTTCTTCGTCTTCCTCCGATGGCAAATATTCATCGTCGGAGTTTTCTTCTTTCGAAGTGCTGGGTTTATCAAGTTGTTCTGTCTCCTCTTTAATAATAGTAGGCGGACAATTCTTACTACAATGTTTTGATTGCTTTTTTGCAATAATTTCGGCAGCTGTTTTACTTTTTTCCGAAACGTTATCCTTCTTGCTTTTGGTTTCACATTTTTGTTTAGCAAGAGCAAGTTGGCTCTCCAAATATTTATTGATGTCTACCATTTTAATTTAGAGTTCATCCATTGGGGGTGTTAGTGCGTGTTGCATATTATTTTGAGTTAGATATAAACAAAAAACAAATCAAAACAATCCGGAAACCATAAAATGGATTGAATGAAATATTTGTATGACTGACATTGACAGTAAGGCGACGATATTAGGGGTGCGTTCACGTAAGTGCGTCAACGTACGTGAATGGTGTCTTCTTCTTTCTTTACGAAATAAAATGGATATGAATATAGCGTCATTAACGCACTCAATAATACACACTATAAATAAAATAATATTGAATTACTAACTACAGAAAGAATATCGCCTTTTGTGCCCTTTTTGCCTCTTCAACGAAAAAGATCACCTTTATAGTAGCTTTAGCTCTATGCTTTATACGATACTGTTCAATTGCACTGACCTCTATGGTATATATCGCTGGACTAATCATAAGCCTGGTTATCGTGTGCCTATTTGATTTTCGCCATTTTGGCGCTGATAGCGGCAGTGAGGGGGAATGGAACTAATAATAGAGATGGGACAGTGATATGATACATCGATAAAAATGTTTATGCTTAAACCTACCCATGCAGTAAAATGAAAATAATTATGATCCATTCCTTTAACAATGGCTAATGTCCAAAATAGTCGAGTGGTTAATACTAAGATGAAGCAAATAATGATAATGATTAGCCGAATCGCTCATGGGTAGGGTAGGTAATCTTAGTATAAGCCGAAACCGGACTAAAGGGTGGTGTGTGACTAGCTAGATCCTACTTAAATAAGGATCGTTTTTTAATTAGAAATGAGGTAATGTAATGTTGTCTGGGAAGCAATGGAGTAGGTAAGGTATTAATAGAAAATAAAAATCATCAAAGTAGTACATGAGTTATGTTTAATAAAACAGTCATCAGAGAAGTGTTTTGAACAGATGTAATCATATTTTTTCGGACGCCAACTAGGCTTTTCAATGTTTTTGAGCCATAATTCTAGTCTTCTATTGTCAGTCGGAAACCTGTGAATTAGTAAACATTGTTTTAAAATAATATGTATTTGATAATACAAATCTGTCTTCGGCGATTTTTACGTTCTTGAACGTTCTATCTATTTAAGATATTGATAGAAAAAATATCGATAAATTTTATCGACAAGGAACTTTTACAGCACTATTGAATTTTATTGTTTATAAAAAACCGATAATACAAAGACAAATGCGTTGTAATCACGTATAAATAAGATTAGTAACATATTTTTAAGTGCCTATAATATCAATAGAAGTTTTAATTTCTTGAATATTAGCCGTAAATTCACTTACTTGTGGAATGTAACCCCACTTCCCTTCTGGTAAAGAGTTTTGCATAACACGCACTCTTTCATGGTTTACCTATTAACTAACACCACTTATTTATGTATTAACTATATTAATACGACACAACAAACAAGTTTAATCGCGTTAAACCTTCAAAATCACTTTATAAACACGGAGACAATGTAAACAAAACAACGGCCATTTGCAATTTACGTCAGATTTAGTTCCTTTCCCCCACGATGGGGGCGCTTCAAATAGGCATAATAGATAGCTGTCATTTTAAAGGGTATCATTAGTCTAGCGTACTTGTATCATGGACGTCAGTGGTTCAATTGTCATTGTCAAGTCAATGTCAGTCAATTGTCATAATATCGCTCCTAGTCTGTGTATCGCTCAGCTCAGCGAGCATGAGCAAAAAAGAAGGTTTTTCACTTTTCAGTATTGTGCACGTGTTGAGGTGAACTTGGTATCGTGTAAATAAAATAGAATAGTGAATAAGTTGCTAGGTATCAGTATAAGCTTAGAGCAATCTGTTGGAAAGTCTTTAAATCAAGTGTAATTCATATTTCAATAAAATCTCACGTTTTCATTAATAACCTAAAAGTTTGTTTTGCTTAGTGTAAAATGCAGAAAATTAAAAGAAAAAGCAATGATGAAGATGCACAATCGGCGAAGAAAAAGAAATTCAATGGGAAAACCCCCGATGCAAAGGCTGACAGCGATAACATAAAAGAAAAGAGATTTAAAAAAGATTTTAAAAACGATGGTTTCAAAGGCCCAAAAAAGTTCGGCAAGCCTGGCGGGAAAGGAAATACGAACATTACAAAAGGCCAAGACAAAGATGAAAAACCTAAGTGGTCTGAGATGAAGAAGGAAAAAAAGGAATTGAGGGTGGTGAGACGTAAAGCGAAAGCCACCGCCGAAGTGTTTGAAGTGTCACACAAGGCGAAACTGTTAGCTGCACAGATTCAAAGGTGAGTTAACCTATCACTTGCTTGGACCACTAAATTAGATAGATAAGAAGTCGAAAAACATATTAGAATCTATTATGTTGTAACATTTTTCTCATCTCCATCTTGCTGTACATCTTCATTTTTTAGCTGCACACTGCTAGTGTCAAATCTAGAGTCTTCAACTACTTCTAGTATTTACATAGTAATAAAAATTAGTTATTACAAGTTCTGGTTTAAACTAATCAATAATTTTGTGTTATAATTGAAATTGGTGCAATTAAGTACTTGTGAGTCTCATAGGGAAATTGTACCCATTGCCCCTCTCGCCTGTATCTGCCCCTGATTAGCACTATAAATGTCTCACAGTTTAATCCTCTCCTTAATATGATGGAGGTTCAGACCCAGTGCTGGTTGGCAGACTTCTTAGAACTTACAATAGCAGGTTAGGTTCCTCCAGAAAAGCAGGTTTCTTCAAAATGCTTTCCATCATTAATCAATTTAAAAAAAAATAATAATAATCATGACCAGAGACATGTTTGTAATGCTACAATTATGCTTATTAAATTTATAATATATTAATATCAACAGATAAATATACTGCTGTATGGTCCCAAATTATGCATAACACAATGGTGCCAGGTACCCCACCTTCCAGTCCATTTTATAAATGGGGCTAACCCAATTACACCCACACAAATGAAAAAATACAAATAATACATGAATAGTCCATTTCAATTGCTTGTTTGTATATTATATTCCAGGAAAGTAGTAAAACCAGAATTCAGATTGAACTCATGCAAGGAACTCCACTGTCTGCTGAAGGGGCACTATAAATCCATAGCTCTGACCCATGACCTAAGTAGAGTTATACAAGTACTACTCAAATATGGCCCAGAGGACATTAAAAATGACATAACTGAAGAACTATTAGATCTCATGGTACAAATGGTGCAGTCAAAGTATGCTCAACATGCTGTCAAACGAATTTTAAAGTACGGTACAGATTTCATACGTCACGAGGTTATAAAGAAGTTTTTGGGACATATTGTGTCGCTGGCAACACATACTATCAGTGCGCCAATTTTGGATTATGCATACGGTGAGTTTGCTACCAAGAAAGAAAAGTGTCATATGCAGCAAGAGTTTTATGGAGATATTTATAAAAATGTAAGTAGTTTTGCCTCGATTTTAACAATTAATAATTATAGATAATAATAGGAAGAAAGAAACAGTGACATTCAGATATAAGTATTCAACTGTCTCTGTTTCTTTGAGAAATCAATATATAAATTATGTTACAGTATTGAAGTATGACAAATTGACGAATGTATACATACTGAACATATATATTTATTGTTATAGACAAAGGATGACAAAGTGAAGACACTGAGTGACACATACAAGGACAGCCCTGAAATGAAATCAGCCATCCTGCAGTCGTGCAAGGCCAACATACAGCGTATACTTGACAAGAATCTGCATGACGGAGAGTGAGCACCATCTAATTAATTAAGTTCTTAACACTTACACACTGACTAAACAACAACACAATCAATGCACAGTCTAAACTTGTGGATGTAAAGATATAAAATTTTAAACCTATATTCCTTGAGTACCGTTAATGTGCTGTGTGAGGGATTATTAGAAATTTGCCTACTATGGAGACAAAGAAAAATCAGTTTCTTCATCCAAACTTTGGGCTAAGTTTGTATGATGAAAGATTTTTCTTTAATGTTACAATTGGGCAATAGCTAGTTAAATTCTGAAATATAAATTAAAATTAGTTTTCCCATGTTGAGCGGACAACATAATATCCATAAGGGGTAGATTCAGCCACCATCGAAAATGTTCCCATACTTTTCCTAAAATATTCCATATTTAGTGAAGAACCAGTTACACTACCATTATAGTTGACTATCGACTTTTCCAGATTGTTCCACTCAGTGCTATACGACTACATCCGGGCGTGCAGCGCGGAGGACCGCGCGGAGCTCATCTCGACCGTCAGCCCGCTGCTGGTGCCGCTCAGCAACTCGCTGCCCGGCGCCAATGCCGCCAGCATCTGCGTGTGGCAAGGCACTAACAAGGATAAGAAGGTGGGCCCACCAGGCGTCTTTCACACTATCAATCCACATCACGATACGGGACCTACGATCGGGATCGCTGAATCGAATAATCTGCCAAACTAAATTTATTCGCCGCAAATTTTACTTTAATATTTGACAGTCATGACTCTTAATGTATCCCATTCACTCTCAGGCAATCGTCTATGCGTGTTATTCGCTTACGCAGCTGTCATAATACCCATTGAATTTCCAGCCAAACGCCAAACCATACTCAATTCGACTCTAAAATATTCCTGTCTTGCTCTTACCGTTCAGGAGCGCACACCTTGCCATGAGAAGGACAGAAGTTTAGTTTGCGTGTCAAGAGAATTAGCGCAAATGGGCTTAGAGTCTACCCATTTGCAAATAATCACACACGAAGAAATAATATAGACAATCTGTCTATGCCACGAACAACATTGCGAGCACAAAAAACCAAGCCAATTTGTCTCGCTAATTCGCACGTGCTTAAGGACTTCAATATGTTGTTCTATTTGTGTTTAAGTCTATATTATTTCTTGCTCTGAGTATAGAAAACACAAACACAATATTTGACCCATATAAAGTTTCTGAATTAAACCAACCAATCTTTTACCAGACTATCCTGAAAGTCGTGAAGGAGCATGCAGCGCCTTTGAGCAAGCACAAAACCGGCTACCGTGTGCTGATCGCTATATTCGACTCTGTCGACGACACGGTGCTGGTGAAGAAGGCCATCGTGTCCGCACTCGCGACCAACTTGAAGGACATCGCGAAAAACCATTGGGGCAACATGGTGAGTTTTGAAGATGTCTTAAGCGAAGAACACCTCATATTTTTTCGTATAGAATAACCACCCTCTGGACGACCTTGTTAGCTCAGTTGGTAGTAGCCATGCCTGGTACGTTGAGGGTCCTGGGTTCGAATCCTGGTACGGATAAAATTTGCATGATGAGCACGAATGTTTGTAGTAGAGTCGTGGATATTTAATATCTATTATATACTGGGTTCTCTTCCAGTCCGTAAATGATCGTATCTCTCTATACTATATATATATCTCAACACTCGCTCCAATATAGGCCCCTTACTTTATTCACAGACATTACACTGGTTGGTCAAACCCAAAGACTCTGCAGCTTTCCACCCCAGCTTCATCAAATTCCTCGACGAGGGCGCCAAGAGCGGCACCTCCAAGAAAGATCCGGAAATCCGCGTGTCCGAGCTCCGGGAGGCCATATTGCCGGCGCTGGTGAAGGACATGGAATCAGATCCGGAATTCTGGCTGAGCAGCAAGAGTAACATGTTGCTGGCCGTCGCCGTATTGTCTATTGGTAAGATTTGAAGGGAAGTTTTATTAGAAGTTTAATTTTTTTTATTATTATTTATTATTCAAAATTTTAAAAGTAAACCAGTAACATTTATATACATGCGCTACTCGTATGTATACTTCACGTTAAATTTCAAGCTTGCGAGTAGTCGCTGGGGACGCGGTGGTTGTGTGACACCGACACGGCATGCCAGTTAGCAGCATGCAAGCTAATTTACATGGCATGGCATGTGTACAATAGGCCTTTTTCTAAGTAAATTTATTTACAGAATCCTCAAAAGAGATCCTTCAAGCATTCGCCAAAGTGATATGCAAGCCAGACTGGCGAATTTCCGCCGAGGGCACGGACACACTGGCAGTGGAGGACGCTGGGATTCACATGTGTCTCAAGAAACTCGCTATCCTAGACAAGGACAAAGATGGAAACACATTGGGAGAGGTTATTGCAACACAATTGGAGGATGAGACTGTGAGTATCAATACCTACTCCATTTCTAAAACTTATTACAAAAAATTTAATTGTATGCAGAGAGCATTTTGATGTCGCTTGTTATATTGATAGCGTCGTCCGTCGCTAAGGAGACTAAGGTGATTTTTCCATCTCAGGCCATAGATAATTTTAGTATTTGTTGATACCTATTAGCGTACTATTAATCAGTCACTAAGTGGGCTGTTTGTCCTATGACCAGGATGGAGTCACAGGTTCCCAAAAGTTTGACCTCTCTGATTCTTCCGTTGTTCTTTCTTTAGAACAAACTGTAAACTTTATTATCTTACAGGTAAAACTATGGCTTCCAACAAACAGAGGTTGTTTCTTCCTCCTCAAACTTATCGAGAACAACAAGGATGCCACAGCTAATGCGTTGAAGAAGACAATTAAACGTCAAGCGAACATCTTGAAGCAACAGTCGTCGGAAGGCGCGAAACTACTGCTACAGACTGTACAAATGAAATAAACAACTTTTATGTAAAAAACTATGTATATTTTATTTTTTTTATACACATAATTAATATTTATAAATCCTTTTCGAGGTAATGGAAGGCCTGTGCCCAACACCAATTGTACTTAGGTATAGGTAAACACAGAGTATTTTTTTTTTCACAGATGAATAATTTACATATGACATGTTATAAAGGTATAAAGCTACCATTTTACAAAACTACTTAAAAAAACTGGAACACTATTTACAAACTTATATCACAAATCCATCCACATCTCACCTACCGGTTTGTCTGACACCTCACTTGCAATTTTTAATGTTTTATTTAGCAAGTCACTTTGGATTACATCTATGGACCTGCAAAGGAATTAATTAAAATTTGTAAAAGAATTGTCTAGTTAATTAAAGTTTTTACGAGTGATTCTGCATACTTAGTAGGCCTGTCCCTGCTCATTGGTGTTGATCATGCATATACCATATTCAGGAGGAGGAGGAGGCGTGATATTTAACAAACAAGTTTTCTAAAATAAAAGTAGCCTAAGTTACTCCTTGTTACAATAGCTATCTGCCAGTGAAAGTCCTGTCAAAATCGGTCCAGCCATTTTAATGATTAGCCAAAACAGACAGACAGCCAAAAATAATAAAAAAGTTGTTTTGGTATATGTATTTTGGTATACATCCAAATGCACTTGGCACACACAAAAAGCGGTTATTTTAATATTACAAACATGACACTCCAATTTTATTTATTTGTATGTATAGATAAATAATGAAATCCAGCGTTCTGGTATAATGGTTTAAGGAAAAAGTTTATAGATTATCTGGAGTCCCTATTTTATGCAGTATTCATTGATAAAGTGCTTTTCTATAATCACCTTTCTGACAGAACTATTATGGTGTATGTGTTTTTACTGCATTTAAAGTGCTTGCCTGTGATTATAAGCACTATAAGAGCAATTATTAACTATTTATATGCTGTAACAGCAATGTTATATTTGAAAATTAATGTAAAGGATATAAAATAATGAAGGTACAAGCAACTTTAATGTATCAAATAAAAATAAAATTTGTCTACCAACCTGTTTGCATCTAATAACTCCCAGTTGTCTTCTTTCAATTGCAAATACAGTTCGGACACTTTCTTCTGGAAATTCAATACTTCATACCTATAAATAAATTATAAACTTTAGCCATTATCAGGGGTGTATAAAAAATATTACAATTACATAAATTCAGTAGGGTACGAAGGAACCTCTAATATAATTGTAATATCATCAAGCAAACGTGCCGTCACAGTCATACCTATTTATGAAATCTGTAGTATCTGACAGATGTACAATGTTATGTTACTAAAACGGTATGGAAAAGGATAGAGTGTATGTGATCTGCACAAGACTTGTTAATTGATTTGTTAAATATTAGTTATCACCTCTCTTGTCCAAATCCATTTCTCTGTGTGATATCATCGATGGGCATGGTCAGGAAGAACACCCTGTCAGGTTTCGGGAGTCCCATATCTGGAGATTTACACCAGTTGATGTCCAGACCTACAAGCAGAAATAAATTGCATCCTTTACCATCTTGTGAACACAGTCAAAATGGAGATACAGATGAATATGGCACCGAGACTAAACAAACCTTTAGCAGCAGAGAATGCAACACCAGAATAACAATATCTGTCAATGATGACCGATACACCAGATTCTAATGTATCAAGTATATGCTTGGATCTCTCCCATCTGTTCGCCGAGAACAAGAGGTGGATAGCTTTATCCGGTAACTCATTCTGTAATAAATCATGTAATTTTATATTTATGTGCATATTTACAGACAACATAAAAATAAGGTTCCAAAGTAAGTAATCTATGGCTGTCTAATGGGTACCAGTAACACCAAAGAAAGTTATGGATAGATCTAAACCCTTATTGTGACAGATTGTGACCTGCTGATTCCTATAATATAGTTAACGGCTTGGCACAGAGATGTGTCAGAGTCCAATTGCGCTAGACGTCACTATGTCGTTTTAGGATTATTTAATTTTAAAGTAGGTACCAACCTTTAATTGTAAATAGTTGTTGATAACCTTCCCAACTTCTGTCTCCCTAGCCGGGAAGTTTGTGTAAACAGCCGAGACATTGTTCTTTTTTAGATTTTCAACTAAAAATATATATAGCTTTATCTATTATGATCAGGATAACCTTAGAGTAAGGCCTGTTAAATGAAATAAAAAAAAAATATTTTGTTATTGTAAGGTTATGAATTAAGAATATATTACTACTTACCTAGAGTCTTGGCTTGGGTGGACTTGCCAGTTCTATCTATTCCTTCGATTACTATTAGAGCACCACGTTTCATTATTTACTGATTTTATTAAGTTTCCAAATATAATTAAGAATAGAGCACAGTAAGTGTAATGCTAGTCCTATTTATAAATAGGATAGGATTTATGGATTATAATTTATCTGCAATTGGGATATAACAAACCATGAATTCTACATAAAATAAATAGAAATAAGGAAAGTAAAAATTAACTGATTTATTTATATTTGCTCGTCAGTTTTGACCATAGATAACGACTTTGACGACCGCCTACGAATTTTACCATGATTTGACTTATGTCCAGTGTCTCCAACTCTCTTTGTCAAAATTACGGTGTTGACTGGTCTCAAAATACGGTAGATGGTGGAAAATTACTTTTTTTTTACGTTGCGCATCCCTGCTCTGCGCATCCCTGCTCTTCCAAACTGAAGCAACAGAATGACCTTTTTTTTTTTTTTTACGTTGCGCATTCCAAACAGAAGCAGCAGCATGACCTTTTTTTTTTTTTTTTACGTTACGCGTATCCCAATGCAATGTTGCAGTAATATTTGGACACGGACGAAATTACGGTAGAATATGTCACCGTAATAACATGTCTACGGTAGGTGGTAGATCTACAAAAATTACGGTAGATCTACCGTAATTACGGCATGGTTGGAGACACTGCTTATGTCTGATGGCATTCATTCACTCAATAATTTTCACTCCATTCGAAACGCGAATGGTCTTGCGTTTAATTTGAAAAAAGTTTTCCATATCTATGATGTCTGTGTATAGCCCATGTCTATGTCAGTCATCAATTCAGACAAAGTTCAGTCGATTCATAAGCATAACCCAGGAAACCATTGGGAGATCCCTTTATAAGAGAACGTTACGTTATTAAGCCAATCGTTTGATAGGGAAGTAAAATGTTGGGGTATTCCAATGGGAACGAGGTACCTTTTGAAGGACTGCGGCTCGCTGAACATCTTGACCGGGCCCTGAATGTGGGTTAAATTAAGATGAATGGTAAAAAATATTTACTATGTTGGTAACTCCCTTATCAAATGTCAAGTCAATGTCATATATTTCACTGATAAACTCGAGTCTCGATTTGGTTGCACTCGAGTACAAAATAATTTTTGTTTTATAATTTTATTCTAGAAATGTAAATTAACTTTATAAATTTTAAATTGCAATAATGAAGAAAGGTTACAAAGTTACCGACGTGCAAAGGGAGAAGAAGATAGGTGTTGCAGCGGAAAATCTAGAAGAGTTGATCGAGAAATCGTGTAAAAAGTTAGGCGTATGTATAAAATTCTTTGTTCAATGTTAATTATTTGGGTTGGTGATGAGTTTTTTGATGATCATTGAACGTTTTAGGTGTGGTTTAATTCATAAATTGCTATGTTTATCCTTGGAAGTATTTGGGTCAGGGTGGTAGCCTTGACCGACATTTGGGCGCCTTGACCTAATTGTGGAGGGATGGTTTTCAGTTCAATGCCAGCTGCGCAGATTGCCGGCTGTACGTAGCTGAGGATGGGACACAAGTGGACGACGATGACTATCTGGGCACGCTGCCGCCGCAGACACTGTTTATATTGTTGAAAAAGAAAGAAAAAATGGTGACTGGTATGTTCTCCCACACAAGAGCCTAAACGCACAAGGGAGCTTTCAGCATACCTTGAAATATATCAGATGTTGACAGTCAGTTGTTAGAGGACTATCATTAGCCCACTGACTGCAACCATTTATTTTAGTTGTAACCATAACAAATAATAGTTATAATTATTAGTAGTAGTGGTTTTCCATGATGCTCGAACATAGACACAATCGAAACACACATACAATAGTCAACAATTATTCAGTGTTTGAATTTAGAAAAAAGACCACTGTCGTTGGCCTGTAGACCACATTCAAAATTTAGCTGGTTCTGGTAGACCCCCTACAGCTATGTCTCCACCATATTTCCACTCGACAAAAATGTGAAGATTAGATCTAACTATGGAAATAACATAGTCTCCTGTGGACCCCCGGGGTCCACCTGGAACACTTTGAGAGCTAATGACCTAAGGTGTGCTGCATTTAGAAAACTCCACGTGCATGCTTGCAACAATAACACACCCCACACCCTAGAGCAAACATTTAAATATTTTATTAATATTAAGCACATAACTCAATATCGCTTAATTACAGATTTTGACTACTACTATGCCGTGATCCGTTCCCACAAGAAGGACTACATTGACACGGGGGCGGCGGCCAAGCAGTTCCTCACCACGAACATCAAGGAGAAGTTCCGCGTGTTCCAGAAGTATATAGCGGCGGCCGATGACGCTCGTACCGCGCTCAGCGACAGGACGCAAGACCCAGGCTGGTTTGTAGGTGAGACGCAAGTACAAGGGTCTGGTACAAAATTCAACGTTAAAGCCTTTACTATAAAGTTATTATTTACAATCTATACTATAAAGATATATATAGGTATAAAGACGTAAACTTTGTGAGTTTGGATGAAGGGATAGTTGTCTGAAACTACTGATCTGATTCCGAGAATTCATTCACTGATAAACCTTATCCTCGAACTATGTTTTATCGAAGTACCGCGGGCAGAGTCGTAGGCAGAAGCTAGTTGTTAATACAAATGATATAGAGAT
The DNA here is from genome assembly GCA_905333125.1 of Pheosia tremula. Lineage (NCBI taxonomy): Eukaryota > Metazoa > Arthropoda > Insecta > Lepidoptera > Notodontidae > Pheosia > Pheosia tremula. The sequence continues at coordinate 1,934,638 of HG995406.1, forward strand.
TATCACAGGCTATAAACTTTAATTTAATTCAAATGTGCCAAGTTTTGTTATGGGACTCAAACCACTGGCACTCCCTGTAAGCCAGGATCTACAATAGTATCCAGGAAGTGCTGTAGTTGACCCACGATGTGTCTAACGAAGTAAACATATTCGCAGGGTTGGAGCCTACAGAGAAAACGAAGGAGCAGTCAATGTCGAAACGCGTCAAAGACCGAATGCGCGGCTACTTCTACAAGACGAAATCCGCGCTGCAGTCCTCAGACCTCTACATACATTCCAAAAACGGACGCGGTAAGAAACTAGTCGACCAATTTCTAACAGATCTCCGAAATCTACTAGATTCCACCAAGTATAACGAGACTTACTTCAACCGCAAAGCTAACAAGAGCATGCGTTTATGCGACGAGACAGGTCTATTTGAATGCGGTGGTCTATGGAGCCACGACAAGTGCCTTTACGAAGGCGAACACGTCATCAATCCTTACAGGAGTCGCGAGGAACGGATCATATTCCAAACATGGAATTTGGACCATAAAATCGAGCTGTCAAGATCTATTATACCGAAAATATTGGAAGCGGTCGACGGATTGTCCAATGGTGATATTAAATGTATGTTATGTGATAAGGGATCTGTGGGTATAGAAGCGGACAGGTATTATTTGCAGATATTCACGAGGGATAATCTCAAGTTGGTACATATAGTGTGCCATTACAAAGGGAAGCATGACGCTGAATCTGATGTTTATACGGTGTGTAAGAAGTGCTTCGGCGGTCAGAGTGTCGATCAAGAATAGAGCAATATCATGTGTTCAGACAAAATATCTGAAGGTTTTTGGAGGGTTTATTTACAATCTATACAAATATAAAAAATATATTCGGCTCATTAACCTGTTGTAATAGATCGCGGCTATAAAAACACCAAGGAAATACGGACCAGCCTGGTCAAGAACAAAATTGATGGAGGTTAATGTAAAATACTAGACAAAGTAGATATCCCCATAAACCTTAAAATTAAATTTACAATCGCTATGTTTCAAAGAATTATATTTACACATAATATTCTTAAATATATTGTCCGCTTTATAGCAATCTAATAATGTAAGCTATTTAGTCATTTATTCATGACCTGTGATAGGCAACATTAGATCTTGTAAAAAAAACATTTTATTACTTCGTTTTTGTGTGGCGGCAACCATTTTGGATTTGCGATTATAAGGTTTTACTCGACTATGGCATAGCCATAGGATGGTCATAATTACGGCATATACAATATTATTGTTTGTTTGACATTAAGATTAACTGTGTCACATTTTTTTTAATATAATGACCCAAATAATCATATAATTTCATATGTATGTTTAAAATATTTTTTAATTGTTTTATTTACTATTTTATTCTGTAGCTTAATAGTGAACAATATGTAGCCTTTAATAGTGATTGTTTACTAATTTAAAATATATAATTAGTTAATGTTGTATGCATAGATATATCTATGGTTGTATATTTTTTTATAAGTCGTAAGTAGGTAGGTATTTTAACTTTTTCTATTCCTTAATTGATCTCCTGTGCCCTTCATGACATTTATAAAACGTTTTAATGCTATAAATATAACATTTTATGTTATAGCAGTTTATTTATAAGATAAAGACTTAGTTAAATTATGTCGTTTATGGATTAAATACTGCGGGTCTAGTAGGATTTCGCGATCTACGGTATACAACAAGTATATCGAATCAAATAATTACGGCTCACACATTTCCTGGCCAATCGCTGCTGGTTATGTTTGGAAATTAGGTGGAACTTGGAGTGGGTATGAAATGATTTTTTCAAAATCAAATAAGTATGGTATCCTTATCAACTCGTACTAGACCCCTGGTGTTCATGTTTTCTTGTAAGTACGGTAGTGTGTAGATAGTTTATTACTCAAAACAGGATTCGAACATGCAACCTCATTATTAATACAGGGTTAGTAGATAGCCGTAAATTATATTTTTGCGGGATTTTATTCAATTTCTTACCTATTCGAAAATTAGGGATATTAAACACCTCATCATTATTAACCGCTTAAATACTATTATTGACATACAAACAATCTCTTATAAAATTTAAATAAAAAAAGTTTAAAATAATATACTAACATAGAACTGATTGTTAATTTTTTTTTTTAACGTATGATGTCATCTAAGGAAGCCATGTTATATGCCTATATCATTTAAAATAATTGTTAAAATGTGTAATAATAAAATGGAGAATTCATTACATGTTTAAAATGAAAGTTTACTTAGGTAACATTTTGTCACTGGAATAATTTAACTTTGCCTTCGGGAAACGCCCTCATGGTTGTGCGGAATGTACTGGATAGTATTTTCCTTTTAATTTTATGCAATTAAGTACTTTTGCCAATATAAAAACAGTTGATCTATCGATATTTCCTTATGTTATTATAAGGCTAAACAATTTTTCCATTAATGGTTTCGTATCATGAACGTCAAATTGTAGAACGCCAAGTTATTATACACTAAGTACTGAATCTTACGCTCGTACATTTAACATACTTGGAAAAAAAAATAGGAGCGGAGGGTGGCATTATTTTCGATACAGATGCCTAATCCACCATTTGTTTTTTTTTTTAATTTTTGTCATAGATACTGATTGTTTACGCATCATTTTGAAAACCACTAGATGGATTTTGATGAAACTGGGCACAGTGATATTTAATAACCCGAGGCAGCTTATTGGATACTCTTTATCCCAGGAAAAGGACGGGCTACCGAGGGATAGCCAAAAGAATTTCGAAAAAATAATGGCCGGAATTAATTTAACATAACTAATCCTAAAATCCTGTGTTTTAATGATGTTATAAGCAACAAGATGAGAATTTCAAACATTCAGCGTTTATGGTACGAAATCCATCTATGTAGATATATTCTAAGTATACTTACTCATATATTTTTAAATATAATAATTGTATCAGAAATCCTATTTTGTGACAATTGTTTACTAACTTGTTTAGATAGTGAAAATTAGTTTAATAGATGCGACAGATAGCAATATTAGTGTGTAAGTATGCATAACTCTGTTGGTGTGGCGTCAGTGGCGAGAAAAACTGGTAAGAAAAATCAGCCGTGGCGTTTAAGTCCTCAGCCTCGAATTTAGCGGGCAGCGGCTCGGCGGCGGCCGCGGGAGCGGCAGGATCTTATGCGTAAAATCAAATGGACCGGTTCTCGAAAATAGCGGCGCGGCAGCAGCGCGGGGCGGCCAACGAGCTCCGCTCCCGCGCCGCCGCCGCCCCGCTGCCCGCTAAATTCGAGGCTGAGGCCTAATAGCTTGTTAGGTGCACATGCACTTAATAACGACTAAGAAAGCGAGTGTTCATTCTCTTACCGATCATTATTATATTAGCAAAGACTGCGTTCACTGGTCAACTGACGTAACTCCAACATATTATTATGAAGGTTTTCAATACAAAAATTGATGGTAGATGCTTCCATTATTAGCTTAATAGTTGTTTGCGAGTAGCGTAGCGTGCGTTCTGTAAGAACGTCTCGAATATACAGTATTAATCAATATACCTTCTCCTTTGTCTGCGTAGTGTGTGTAGTCGGTAGTAATAAAAGTAAGAAAAATATCATTATATTTTAAAGTTGTAGTGCAAAGGTCATATTAGTTCGTGAATTGTGAAATCTATATGAGGACTGCAAGTAACAACTAAATATGAGGGTACCCCCGTCAAACTATGACACCAGGACGTCAAACACCTCAGTCCTCCCGTGACCATGGTTGCTGCAAAGCAGCCGAAACGTCGGGAACGTAGAATAAAAAATAAACCGCGATAAAATCCTTAAGATTAGTTTTATTTCAATCTATATGAGGTTTAACAAAGCTAGTGTCAAATATTTGAAGGGGATAAGAAGTAGGTGACAACGATCACATTTGTGTATAAAATATATGTGTATACAGTGTTTGATTTTTCTGTGAGAAAGCAAGCTAGTAGTTTCGTGTTCTAAGTTTGTATTTTTTTTTAATTCAAATTATTTGTTTTTGAAATAAAACGAATTTTAAGAATTTTATCGCGTTTCGGCTGCTTTACAGCAATCAAAAATAAACCGCGATAAAATTCTTAAAATTAGTTTTATTTCAATGTGTAGTATTCGCGTAAATATAAGAAATCAATTATTTGTTTTTGTTTCGAGAATGTGACCTTCATATCCTACCAATGGACCCCTTAAAATATTTTACACTTATTATAATGTGTAAGTTGGATGTTGGAATATGTGGGAACTACTTAAGAAATTTCCTTGGAATAGTATAGTTACATGTATATAGCAAGTTGGGACAATGTCCATGACAAGGTGACCATGAAGCTATATGCTGGGACTCGCAGCTAATAGCTTTGTGGTCACCATCGTCAGTGGTTTCGTCTCGTCGTTTTCGTTTCGTCGGCGGTTTTCCTTTGAACTTCACGCTCGAGATTGTATCCCAGTTTATTATTCTCGTTTAGTTATGCTGCTCAATAAAAGATGGCGCCAGAATGTATAAATTGGTGGGCGATGGCACTAGACATCGTATAAAATATAGGAGATATAACTACATAGTAACATCAACATATACGAAGCGTTTAGTCTTTGCTATTCACCGCTGCACGTGCAAATATTGAAGTGGTCGGGGCCATCGCCCCTGCTGCGCGGTGTCACGTATTTCCCCCTTTGGAGGCGTCAAAGGGGGGGGGACTGGTTCAGAAAGGACCACTAAATATCACAAGGGGAGGGAGGGTGTAGTCCGAGATATCTTACTACACCCTCCCTATTCTATTTCTAAAAACTGATTAGTTAATCCAGGATTATGGTGCTCATCAAAATGTTTGTGGAGTCTTGTATGTCCCATCTATTATCAACAGCTTATTCTTACGACAAGCAGAATGCTATATTGCAAATATTACAAGTAATTTTAAAAAGGTATATAAATTCCTTAATATTTAGAGAATTAATTGCTTGTAAGCTATGCATAATATCTGTCTGTCTGTGGATTACATTGAATAAGTCTCCCGAGAAATTTTAACTAGTCCAAGGTTATGTTGAAGAATAAAAATATATTTGAAAAGTTTATAATTATTTTATTCATGTCCTTTACAGATTGATTGAACACTAGTTGTGCTCGCGACTTCGTATGCGTGGATCTTAGTTTCTAGCTATCATACAATACAATGCAGTACCATTACAATCCGTTACAAGAGGATTTTAAGATAGTTTTGTAGCTAAAAATATATTCAAATTACTTTTGTATAGTTTCCACTACACTATATAACGTAATAACGAATGCAGACAATATTGAACCTTATACAACAATATAAAGATAAACCTGTAGGTTTGTATTCCTTACAATTACTAACCTATATATCCACACATTGGGGTTATTTTCGGGTACCTTATCTTCTCTTCCTGCCGGCCGCCACTTTCTTGCCTGGATTCCTTTGTCCCCTGCCGCCTTTAGGTTTTTTAGCAGAGAAGTTTGTAGGGTTACCACCCTTAACCTTACGTTTTCCCTTGGTAGGTTTCATGGTTTTCTTTTCTTCTGACCGGCTGAAAGGGAAATGTTTTCGTTAGTCAATAAACTCAATTTTTTTTATTAAACTATAACTATAGAGAAATTAAAAAAAATAATCTATATGAACTTTATTTTCTTAAGACTAAAGGCTATAAATAAATATTTAGTTTCATATAAGGAGAGGCCAGTGCCACTAAAAGCAATAATCATGGATATGTCTAGTTGTGTTACTCACTTGCTTTGCTCATTATGTATATGCTTCGCGACAGCTTTATCCATGTCGATCTTGGGCTGTTTGCTGAGTATATTGTCCAGCACGCTCAGGTTATTCTCCCTCTCCTGCTGGGGGGTGGGGATCGGCAGCTTGCGCTTGCGCTCTTTGCCCGGGATGAGCTCGTGGACGCCTATGCCTCGCGCCTCCTTCTCTTTCGGCAGTTTGTCTTGGAACTTGCCGAGAGACGCTGTGGAGGCTTTGGCGACTGATGCTGCTGTTTCTAACTGTAAAGAAATGATTAAAGTAACTTCTGAATCTCGGTTATAGAGGTAAATTGTAAAAGACATTGAATAGTACAATGGCTCTGAAGGATGGAACATAACCTTTTAATATATTCGAATTTATTTTATTATAATATCTATATTCATATGCCCAGATAGACCTATTAAAACAATGTTTACCAAGAAGCAATCACATGGGTTTTTTAAAAGCACTACATGATAATTTTACGATCTTGGAATGTAAATAAGGTGTTGACATTCTTTAGTTAAGTAATAGAAGATCAGTGAAATCTAGGTTGCTGGCAAAGACTGGGAATAATTAGGCATATGCTAATGAGTGCACTTTCTTACTATAAACTATACTATAATTACCTGTGTGGCAGAAGCCTTGTCTGAGGTGACCGGCAGGCCAACCCTTGGAATCTTGACCTTCCTGGCCCTGGCAATGTTTTTAAGTCTCTGCAGTTCATTCTTGGCCACCTTCTCTGACTTCTCACCGGCTTTCTTCTCATACATATCTGTCATGGGATCCAGGTTCTGTGGCACTTCTATCAGCCAATTCTTCTCTTTCTCTGCTGCTGCTTTCTTAAATCTGTACGAAATGGATACTCATATAAAAGATGTTTTTTTATAAAAAAAAAACATTTAAAAAGTGGATGACAAATGCCCTGAGTTTGTTACTGGATCCACTCAGTTGAAGATTCAATTGAGTATTCTGTTGTAGTTAAGACAAAATTAACTATATTCTAGTTGGGGCACATATGGAAAACAAATCAATTGAACATAAATTAAAAAAAAAAACTTTTTTTTGTATTTTACAAGAATTATGTTTCTATAACCTGTCTAACCAATACTAATCTGCTCTCTTCCCATGAGATCTCTTGTAAAAACCACTCGCCTAGTTTCATGGCCAGGGCCGGAATTTTTCCAAACAGAAATGGGGGAAATTACAAACTTAAAACTAACCCATATAATGGCACCCATTTCTGCAACTGTTCATCCCAATGCAGTTTATCCTTCTTCTTCTTGGTGATGCCCTTAGCTTTAGCAAACTCTTGCCATTTGGTCAATGGCTTGGGTTTGGGGACAGGCTTGGCACGTGGCAGAATTGTCTTGGGCTCGGGCAGCCTGACCACTATGGCCTCATCAATCCTCTCCGTAGGGAGCTCCCATATCTTGTTTAATAACAGCTGTGTGTTATCACGGGATAAAGATTGCAGGTATGCATCTTTTTCTTTTCTGAAAATATATGTCAATATAAATCATTTATTTGTGTGATTTTTGGTCTTACAATTATAATTCCAATGGTTTGTTAATCAATATGGTATACACTTGTTGCATATTAAGACATTGATTACTTCAATTATTATATCAAATACTTAAAATAATGATAGTAACATGTAGAAGAAGGATAGATTCAACACGAAAATTTGTCAATGAGCAATTCCTCCATTGTGTAATATCACTTGTCCAATAATAAGCTCTATAGTTTTTTCTAGGCTGCATAATATTTAAATCTTTGATATAGTTTGGCAATTTATGAAATATTTTAGGTGTCATGCAGAGATGCTCTTGTGCTTGAGCACAGTTTTTGAGGTTGTCAAGCATAATTTCATGTTGATATTCTTGCTTTACTAATATAGCAGTGTTCAGAGGATGTTTTTAAGAGTTTACTATTCTTATTCACAAACAGTGAAGTTACATAGTTATAAAGACATGTTCATATTCGAAGCGACATAAAATATGACTTACAATTTTATTGTCTGTTGCTTTGAGCTTGCATATGGATAAGATGATTGCAATTGACAGAATTACCAAGTCTCACTAAGCCCTTAAAAAATATCCTTTTTAGAAACAAAAATACTACCACACTACGTTACCTACTCTGTGTACTACACGCCACACCTGGAGTATTACATATACACTATCAATAATTTGATTGAATCGCAATACTTGCAAAAAGGTTATGTGTGCGCGGTACTATATTTTATAGGGACTTTTACCCGGGATGGAGCTAAGCGCGGAAACCTATAAGTATCACATAAAGCATATGTAATTAAAACAGATATTGTTCAGAATAAAAACCACTGAAATACTCACTGCAATAGTTTTGTGTCCAAGTCATTTGTGTCGCACGCCAACAGGGTCCCGATATCTAATTCTATCTCTAAATGTTTTTCAACTGTGATAGATTTATACTTATCAGCTTTTTTTTGCTCCCTCTCTAAAATCTCGTTAACTATATCCATGGTGTTAAAATAATTTATCTTCCACAACAAAACACACGGACATAACCTCAAATTTGTGTTTTTGACGTAGACAGAGACAACTAAACAGATCTTTCTGTCTAAGGGTTTGGACATTCACATTATTTTCTGTCTTTGGTGCGTTTGCGTAGCGTCCACAGATCTACGGTAGCGTCTCTAGTACATCTGTTGTCTAGTTCATTGTCTTGTCTTGGCCTATCTATAGTTCTTTGCACCATATTTACATCGTAGGATTGTTGCTTTCTCTGTGGTTCAAGAGCCGAACCAAAGTCCTACGCATGTTTGATTTTCTCATAGATTCACATTCACAAATAATGTTTCGCAACGAATAATTTGCTATAACTAATTGGTTACATTCATGCAAATTCTGAAAACCTACAGAAAATAAAACTTATACACATTTCGGTGGCAAGATGACTACGGACTGCGAAAAAACTTATTGTTTCAAAACAGAAAACAAATTCATAGTCAAAAGTGGATGTAAAAAACGTATGTGGAGATCATTGAAACAAATATTGGCTGCCGAGCGAGCACTGCCGTGGCCTAACGACACTGTGCTGTGTAAGTATAGGGTACAGTAAATTGTCTTACATTGATATTTAACGAATTTTATATATCATAACCTATAAAGATATATTATCATTTGTCCTCGACTGAGGTTGAAATAAAAAAAACAATAACAATATGGCAGCTAACATATTACCTATTTATTCAAACCTTTGGATCTTGAATTGACATCGAAGCTTGTTTTATTTATATTTGCAATATGTGTTTCAGATTATTCAATCAATGCACCACCAACATTTAAACCAACAAAGAAATATTCGGACATATCGGGCCTCCTCGCTCCATATGTAGACAGACACTCGAAACTGTTTTACAGTAACTCGGAAGAGTTTGTAACAGTAAGAAGTTTACCTATGGATATTACAGCTGGATATCTGCAACTAAGAGGAGCTAACACTATTGTGGGATGAGTGAATGCATCAAATCGAAGGGATTGATCCACTATTGTACCAATTTGTCTCGCACATCAGGAACAAAATAATTTACTTTGATATTATTTTCATCAAAGGAAATTCAAGTATTGAACACAGGTTGTTTTGTTGTAGTCTCTAAAATACATGAATGATCAGTTGCCTAAGCCTAATGTTATCCCGTCTAGTTTCTGCGATATCTAAATGCAGATCATTGTTTATTAGCAGACAAGTTTTGTGAGCATTCTTTGCCATCTCAAAAATTGAGATACCATCTCGTAAGTGGCTGTGAAGCTGAAGAGCAGTGTTGTTGAAAGTATGGTTACTGAAAATTGTATGGTCCTAGAGTATTTAATAAAATTGAGTGTACGGTATTCATACAACTGATGGTTACTGTTGTGGTCCAGTTCAATGAATATGGCTAGAATATTCATCAAACCTTTTATAGTAACTAAAGCGTGGTATTATCCATGATTGCGAAAATTCCCACCAAACAACCTATTTTATTTTACATCCTCAATATTGTTTTATTAATATGAAAGTATGGTAATTTTTGTTATGGAAATATGTTATCAGTATGGTAGCCCCATACTAAATATGCTCTTTTTTTTATTCGTGGGGAAATCCTCATGGATACCCTCGCAAGCCTCGGGGGTGACAAGACAAGCGGATTATGTCGGACTTCTACCGACTAAAACCCCACGATGGTTCTTCTCCCGCCTTGTGGTCAAGGGGCTACGAGAACCCTTTCGCACTTAACTTATCCGCGACCCCAACATACTAAATACACCGCAACACTGCTTAGTCAAGCGAGTGATTCCAAAACAAAAAAAAGCTCTGGTGCACGTACACCACAGACTATAATTACAACTTCCTCGAGTGTCTCCGGAAATAAATTTTGATCTAAATGGACGTCGCGTTGTTTGGAGAAGATACAGGTCGGTAACGTGTGCGGACGTTAGCTAATATATTTTATACGTTATCAACATGAAGTAATACTACCTATTCCTGTTATGTAAACTAATACTGCGTATATACGCAGTATTCTAGTAGTACAGTGTACATAAATCTACAAGGATGTAATAAATACGGATTTATCCATATTTGTGGGGATTTTTATGTAAATTTTCGGCGTTAATGTACACAACATTTTGTTCTGTGGTACACCCCACTCACACACTGGCAACACTAGTAGTCTGTGGTTATAAAAGTACTCGGTATTTATTTATAACCATGAAAGTATGGTTTATGTTGATAGGAATTGAGGACACAATAAGTATCGTGTAGGTATGTTTGTCCTGCTTAAGATATCACAGAGTACTTTGTGTATGTAAGAGATTGAACACAGAACAAAATCACTTGAAATGGAACCTATAGCGACATTTGTATTCTTGGATTTAGAGACGACGGGTCTCCCAGAATATGAGTGCAATAAGACAAAGATTACCGAACTAAGCATGATTGCAGTGAAACGGAAGCACATCCTCGACGGCACACCGCGCGTGAAACACAAACTGACACTGTGCTTCAACCCAGGAAGAATGATAGACCCTGTGAGTACCACCCTGACCGGGCTGTGTAACGACCTCTTAGAGTATGAATCTTACTTTTGCAAGGAAACATTAAAAACCATCTATTCTTTCTTGAGTCTCCTCAAAGAACCTGTTTGTATGATCGCTCACAATGGATACCGATTTGATTTTCCAATACTTCAAAATCAACTTCACAGGCTTAAAGAGAGGTTTCCCAAGGATATATTGTGTGCAGATAGCTGGTTTTGTTTTTATGATCTACTAGACCCTGCCATTCATAATTCAGTCAATGCACAAGTTCAAGTTAGCCAGGAAGCAACTGGGACAGAATGCATCAACAAAATGATTGCTAATAATTGTAAAAATCTTTGCCACAAATGTAGGGAACCAATTAATGAGCTTGATCAAAATACTGAAAACTTAAATGAGCAAAGATTAATGCAACTGGCAAATGAATCAACGCCTAAGAGTAAGAAGCGAAAAATAAGTTCACAAACTCACACACCAAGTAAGGCAAAGAGAAGACTACCTTGGGGTACTAACCCTCCACCCAAAGATTCATATAAACTGGAGGAAGTGTATAAACGAAAAGTCGGCTCTATAACTGCAAGTGCTCATCAGGCTGAAAATGATTGTATCATGGCCTTGGAAATTGCTGTTGTTTTAAAGGATAAGTTTGTGAAGTGGGTTGATCAGAATTGTCAGTTATTTTCAGAGTGTAAACCAATGACAATTGGTATCCCGCTATGACATTTTTATATCAATTTTAATAAGTACTTGTATTTTTTATTATTTTAATGTTGTGTATAATTTTCTTTGCATATGTGCTTTTGTATATTATTATACTCAAAAGCACATGGATTATTGTAATTTAATATCATAAACCAAATACCTAAGTAGCCCAGATTCTTTTATAGCTAACCTTAGACGAAGAAAGGAATAAGGCTGAAGGAGTGTTGTGAACAACAAATTGAAGCACAATAAACCAAGCCCATTTCTGTAGTACATGCAAATTACAATACGGGTGTACTACACAAATTGGCTTGATGTTTTATGCTTCAATAGTTTTTAATGGCACTCCGTCTCTATCTTTTCTTCATCTGAATAGCTAACCAGGTGCTTCTTGTTTTAAATTAATTAATTTGAAGGATTTTTTAAATATATGCCTGTGTACAAGTGCATGTGTTTTATTTTTTACACTAGTATTTATCAAAGACTCAACCGTTGGCAATAGCCTGCTCGCGCGTTCTGATCCCGCGGGACGCATTGCAGATTGTTGCTATCAAACCTAATCAGGCGCAGCGCTGCAACATTGGTTTTAATTTTTTTTCGAGAGATCCTATTTTTTTTCTAAAATAAAAGTAGCCTATGTTACTCCTTGTTACATCAGCTATCTGCCAGTGAAATTCCCGTCAAAATCGGTCCAGCCATTTCAGAACAAACAGACAAAAAATTAAAAAAAGGTTGTTTTGGTATAGATACCGTGTATACATCCAAATGCATTTAGTAAAAAGCGGTTATTTTAATATTACAAACAGACACTCCAATTTTATTTATAGATAAAGCGATGTACAGCACCCGGCCGAAAATATTGCACGTCAAGCTTTAGAAAGAGACTATCGGCTAAAGTCAAGAGCGAAAGAGACAACGCTCTACAAAGCCGAAACTTTTTCTATAACTGAAGTGCAATATTTACGGCCGGATACTGTACAACAGACCAACGCGCCATGCGTAATTTGTATACATTTATGCATCGGCTACAGTGTCTCCAACCCTCTTTGTCAAAATTACCGTGTTGCCTGGTCTCAAAATACGGTAGATCTACCGTAATTACGGCATGGTTGGAGACACTGATCGGCTAATGAATTAAATTCGTACAGACTGTATAAACTCTCATACACCATTCCCCACGCGCGTGGACCGGTTAGTTTAGTAGAGTACACAAGTTACATTACACGTAACGACTTGTTTGGATGATCCAAATCGTTAATGATTGTCGTAAAAACGGACATTTGAAGCATAAGGCGCCTGCAGCAAGTTTGGACTCAACTTACCGCTATAAACACTTTTTTTAACTAAACTTGCTTCATCAAATTCAATTTTAGGGAAATCCAATTAATAGAGTACTCCTTGAACGCTTGCTGAATGAGTTTTCCGAGCCCTGGTTTATTTATATCATCAAGGGATGTATGAAAACATAATAAATATAACTGATTGGCTCAATGGGGCTACTAGAACCCAAAGCTCTAAAGCAAGTATAAAAATAACATTGACTTTTCTTTCTGTCAGTCAAACCAGTGTATGTCAATGCCAAATACAAAACTAACCAACGTGCGTAGAAGCATGAGTTTCGCAAGTTTTTACAATAATAAAGTATTTTATGAGTAAAACCACGACGGGCTTACAAAAATGTCTTCGTCGTTCTTCTTGAAAGGTAAGTCCAGACAAGTTGTGAAGAGAAAAGGTGATAAAATAAAGAAAAATAGGCCCAAGAAACAAAATGCCCCTAACCTAGAAAATGGTAATGAATCTTCTGAAAGTGATTTGGATCTTAAGAAATTTTCTGATGGAGAGGAGTCCGAAAGCGATCATGAGACAGCCGAGCAAAAGAAATTACGTTTAGCAAAAAAATATCTTGAAGAAATCGAAAAGGAGGAAGCAAATCGAGCGGAACTAAAAGAAGTAGATGACGCGGTCGAGAAGCGATTACAAAAAGACTATTTAGAACAAAAGGGTAAATTACGTATAGAAGTTGCAGAGAAGTACGAGGTACCCAGCGATGATAACATCAGACTTATTCGTGCAAAGGAACACCGTTTGACACTCACATGTGTTTGTGTAAGTAATGATAACAACTACGTATTCACTGGGAGTAAATGTGGCACTTTGATCAATTGGGGCATAAAAGAGAAAAGAAAACTCGGTTGCATGACATATAAAACTCACTCCAATCTTTTAAAAGGCGGTATATCATCTATTGCATTATCAACAGATTCCAAATTCTTGGTCACATCTGATGAATCACCAAACATACAAGTGTGGGATCCAAATACTCTGAAACATGTGCATACATTTAAAGGCCACAAGGACACAGTAACCGGGTTAGTTTTTAGAAAGAACACCCATGATCTGTATTCAGGGAGTAAAGATAGGTGTGTTAAAATTTGGTCGCTTGATGAAATGGCATATGTTGAGACTCTGTTTGGCCATCAATCACCAATAACATCTATAGATGCCTTGACCAGAGAGAGGGTAATCACGTCAGGCGGGAGAGACACAACAGTGAGGATATGGAAGATAGCGGAGGAATCACAGTTGATTTTCAACGGCCCTGTTGGCAGTTTAGATGAAGTAAAACTTTTGAACGAGGACCATTTTGTGTCAGGCAGTGATAACGGGGCATTGTGTGTTTGGAGTGTCATGAAAAAGAAGCCATTGTGTACTGTCCTTGAAGCCCATGGCTCAGAAAATGAAGTACCAAGATGGATAACAAGTATAGCTACATTACTAAACTCTGATGTCTTCGCATCAGGTTCCTATGATAATAACATTAGATTATGGAGAGTTTGTGACATGTACAGAAAAGTTTTACCATTATTCAGTGTTCCAATCAATGGTTTTGCAAATTGTATGCAGTTTACTGGTGATGGTGAACAGTTGTATGTGGCCTTGGGACAGGAACACAAGACTGGGAGATGGTTCAAATTTGGAACCGCTAAGAATGGACTTTTAGTCATTAATTTTAGTTTTAAGTCATAACAATTATGATCATTGAAAATATATTGTTATACATAATCCTGTTTTATTTCGTTTCAAAGTTTTGATCCTTATGGTGGACCTACCTGCCTGTTGTTCTTGACTGGCCTGTTAACATGGGCCCAGCATGGCCTAAGCATTAGTATGCTAGGCTTGGAGTCACACCCAGTGCTGCCATATTACTATTTAAAGGTTACTTATGAAGCTAGAATCAGGATATAAAAAAGGGTTTAAACTATCATTGAAAATGCCATTTCATTAAAAATCATCACTTGAATATTTAAAATTATGTAACTGCAGCCTCAAGAAGGTATTTTGATCTGCGATTGTGATAAGCTATGTAATTCTTTTACGAGATGGAATAATAGTATCTTAACCCTACCAAGTTCTAATACCAATGTCTCTGCTGTTCCTAGATACTATTTTTATTTATAAAAACAACTTGTAGAGCGCTAATACCGCATTCGTTGAATTATGTAAACTTGTATAAAATCATAATATATACTAATGAGAGCCAGTAGGATCGTTCATGCCGTCAGTGCAGTGTAGTGAACTGACTGGGATGTCTAAGGATACTAAGCCGTTACTCTACTTAAGGATAAAAAAAAACAAATATATGTACTAATTACTTTATTTCCGACAAAAGAAATCTATATTATCCAGTGCCAGATGTCCTCATAAGTGACGATCTTCTTTCTTCGTTATATGAAGTAAAATCCTGACCGATGGTTTCCTTGGATATCGCAAGTGACAATGTGCTAAATAAAAAAAAAAACAATACAAACGCATCGTGTACTTAGATCGTTCGCAAGCCAGAGAGCAGGGAGGGCCATGACCGTTAAACCTAGCCGCATAATCTGCAAATCAGCACAGGATACTGCCACAGCAAACAGGCCAGCGTGCAGCACCGGCCTGCCAAACAAACGTGTATATTAGATCGCAATCTGCTGGTTCTGCCACCTACGCGCTACGCCACGCGTTCTGTGTTCCGATTATCATTTCTAACTTAATAACGACGGTCAGTATATTGATTTAGTTATTTTAGTGCTTTTATATTTTATCATGAGCGCATCGGCCTGTGGGCATTCCTTTGTATCAAGTATACAGGAGTTCTTTATAGTCACTTTTGATTTTAAAACCTCCAATAGATAAAGTGATCCTTTAGGTATTCTAGGTTGTATTCAGAGACGCGCTAATATCGATATAGTATCTTACACCCGTTCCGAAACACCGAGATCTAAGGACTAAGATATCCCGTGTCGCCTCGGATGACGTAATTACATCCGCCATCTTGCGATATCACCGCCTAAGCTCCAAATTCCGTTAGCGCAGCTGTCAAACTCAAAAATGACGTTTGTATTGTTTCGGATTCGGTTCTATTTTTGAAATATAAAGAAAATAAACGCTATAAAATCCTTTTTAGTTTTATTTCAATGTTTAGTATTCGCGTAAATATAAGAAATCAATATGAATTTTAAGTTAATATGGGAGACGAGCCTAACGAGTGAATAAATAAATTAATGCTTAAATACCAGAGTGACGACATGGATGGTTGGTGTTTACAAACAGTTTGTTTTGTGGTTATGAATGAACACCAAGCGCGCTAATGAGCGGTCCGAAAAATTTACAGAATTAAACTGTAATAACCGCAAGTTACAAATTGGAACACAAAATATCAACGTGACAGGTGTCAGCGATATAAGCGCATCTCGGAATGCAATGGTTACAAAGCTATACAAACAAATGAGACAGTGAGATGCCCATTATTCGTATTATTCTGTCCCTCATGTCAGGCATCATGGTCATCTCCTCTGTAAGGATTCGGTGTCAGTTTTAAGAAGAAACAGCATTGTGCTTTTTACAAACGTATTGTGTACATGTTGCCATGAATAACCAGAATTGCGTCCTACAGAATGCGTGTCACGGTTTGTCAATAAATATAAAAGTTTACTCATAACTTATGTACTGCAACAACACAGCAATTCAGCAGTTGTCAGCAAACAGCAAACCCCCCCTCTCTCCCCGCAAACAGCCTCGCTCCCCGCGTTCTCCACACGCCCTGAGCATACCAACATTACGATTAATATTACAGAATAACTTGTATTTTATATTTGCAACAAATGCTTTATTAGATATTTAAAATTAAGAATCTTAAGTAATCAGCTATGCGCGAATCGTTTACAAGAGAATCAGAATTGTTTGAATTATTATTATGTTATCTTTTCTGAATTATATGATGTAGCTACCACACCTATTTTGAAAGCGTTTGAAATTTTTGTTAGCCCTCCAAAATGCCTTATGCAACATAAACTTGGCTAGATGAAAAATATGTTCGCAATATTATTAATTGAATTAAGTTGTCATAACTAACTTGCATAGGCCGATTGCTTAAGACTATTTCACATTATGTTATAATTAATACATGAAACCATATTTAAAAAGAAAATAATAACAAGTTGAGGCATCACATTCTTATGAAGTTATTTACCAAATATGAATGAAGATGTCCCATATCAATGCCCAATTTAGCCCATTTATCACTTGTGGTGGTGGGTACATGATCTTCCAGTTATATTCTATAAGTTATACCTGAAATAACATCTCAGACTAAATCCTCACACCTGGTTCTGATTATTTACATACATTTAGTAAACTAATACAGTATGAAGGTACAGTAAAGTGCAAAGTTATTGCTCTGATGAATGCCCTAACTTAAGAAGAAGAAATAAACATTACAACTAAAAATTATACCAATAAATGAACGTAACTCAACTCAAGATATCGCATTTCATATTTGAGAATTTATGGACACAAGTTCTAACAAATTAAGAAAAAATTAAAGAAATCACATGACAAAATATCTAAAGACACAATTTCTTAATTCATCAAGTATACCTATGTTAAAGTTATGGGAACTTATGATAATTTGTTACGTTGCATGTTTGCCACTATGCTGATCATAGTTAGGTCTGTAGGATGGCTTAAGAATTACTGGATGAGTATAGTACCTTGGCTGAACACTGCTAGAGGCATGTAGCTGCAGCTTCAGCTGACACTCGGTACTCTCAACCTGGAAACGAAAAAAATATTAGCATGTTATTAGTAGTCTGTAAAGAAAAACCTAAGTAATATTCGGCAAAACGCTAAATATAACCTGAACATTTTCACATTAATAGAGGACTATACACTAAATAGACTGAAGGCAATATCTTTATGTAAATTTTGATAATCTAACAAACTAGTACAGGCAATAAGCCATTCCTGATTAAATTGGGAAAGAGGCTAAGAGTACTTACACAGTAGTTCAATGCCTGGAGCGGGATCGCGACCTGGAGCGGCTGCGCGACTTGCCGCGCGAGCTCTTCGAGTCGGAGCGGGAGCGAGAGCGAGAGCGGCTGCGGCTGCGCGTGTATGACCGCTTGCGAGACCGCGAACGGGACCTGGATCGACGACGTGAACGAGACCGTGAACGCGAGTTGCTAAAAGAATAACCATCACACAAAAGTTTGAATACATCCTAGGACACACCAGGTAGAAGTTGCTGGAGGGACAAATGTGGTATTATTTTACACAATAACTTTTCATATAATATTTCAAATATTTTGCATAAAAAACACAGAGGTTATATACAATTTGTCAAATTATCACGTAAACTAATATCAACATTCAAGGTCCGCATCCAACTCTGTTGTTGAACCGTGCTCCTGCACTGTGCATCCCGGAGCCTCGACCTCGGCACTACACGATAGCTGCGTGTAACGCCTCAGTCTATTCACGGGCTGAACAAAATACCACATTATTTTACATTAACTACTGGGCATTATAAATGATAAAAAATCTAGCAAATAATCAATTATTGAAATGAGTCTGTCATAATATAGTTCTCATAGAAATAAGTGAACCCATTATAAATAACAATTAATTTACCCAAGTTTTAGTTGGGAATTTGAAGTACCTATAAAATGGCATGCATGGAAAACAGCAATTTATGTAGCAAAGTTAAATAAATCATTTGAGCTGAATAATATATATGGATATATATAGCATCAAATCTAGTTTTGTAGAAAGTCTTACAGAAAGGTAAAATATTTAATTGTTTACCTGCGGCGACGATCGTGTCGGCTTCTGTATGGCGATGAGGGTCTGCCATAGCGCGCCATCTGCACGCGAAGCTCCCTACCATCCAGCATCCGTCCGTCGAGTGAATCAAGGGCCTCCTCCGCGTCACGGCGGTCATAGAATCTGTATAACATGGTATTTATCAGTACCATTACAGAATATCATCCTTTTAACAAACATATTGTGTTAAAAAGAGCCTATTTCTATACTTAGTTCGTGGAAATTTAAATGCAAAGGATAGGTGTAAACACATTCAAGGTTAGGGGCCATTGACCGCCAAGAATGGAAATGAATGTTTTATCAAAGTATGGTTTCCAGTTAATACTACCTAAGCATAGCGAAGCCATTATCAGGGATGTACGATTAGAGAGGACATTGATGATGCCCGGCAAAGGCAGGCGTGGTGTTTTTACCGGTAATGCCTATGACGTCACAGTGATACAGAATTGAATTTATGAAGTGAAAGTTACCTGACAAAAGCGAATCCTCTGCTTTCTCTGGTATAACGATCCCTGGGGATGTAAATATCGCCGACTTCGCCGCATCTTTCGAACACCCGACGCAAATCTTCAGGCGTAGTTCGGTACGTGAGATTGTCCACTTTCAACGACACCATGCCGTCGATACGCGGCGGTGGTCTCCCATAACTCATTTTGAATTATTTATAACAATTACTACACAGTATTCTTAAAATATGCGTGTTACTGATATATCAAAACAAAATATATAGATTAGCGTCTCTAAACTGATGAAGCAACCACAGCGTGCAAGCTCCAAATCAAATATGGCTGCCTGCCCAAACGACCGACCGGAAAATGGAGGACTACCAACCAACATTGCATTGAATAACAGGCGGATGTCGTAAATAATGTTGCCATATAAAAACAAACGTAACAGATTATATATATAATTGATTATACTGCATTATCATATAGACGATCATTAATCTATGATATAGTTAAAGGATATTGTAATATTTCTAATTCACATATGTAGTATGATCCTAAATATTAATAAGGGCGGAAATATGCGTATGTTTTTTAAAAAAGATTAATTTCTTCTTATCATGGCAACTATGCTTTTATACATATTATCTTGAATTTTTATTACTGTTGGCACCATTGAGCGGAGAACGGATATTCTTCTTCTTTCTTTTTTTATGATTGGTAATGGGCTATGACATAGGGCCATATTTGCCAGTATGTAAGTACTCCTGATGATAATGAGGCTGTCAATGACGATAAATATGACGAAATGGATCCCCTACCCCTATTATCAGTAAATATGTGTGTACTTTACCTACTGAAAATTTACCGGATATCTTAGGTGAAATTGAAAAGTCAAGCTATACTATTTCATTTTAATCTCCTTCACTAATGCACGTTTATGAAACATAATGGTTGATATCCCACTAATATTACACATTATAAAATAGACTTTTTTTTGAAAAAATGAAGCAAAATGTATAACTTCACGTTTTAACTTCCCGCCAAAAAGCCCAAATGGTCTTTCGCTCACATTACTCAATACATATACATACTGATTTATTATGCCAGTCAATGTTGCTGAATAATAATAATAAGAACCTATAAAGGTACCTATGTATATATAACTTTATTACAAGGAATCTTATTTACTTATGTTTTAATTTGATTTTATTCTCACATAAAAAATCAAACATCTACTTACGCACCTATTTTACATGATGAAAAATAAAAACGTTCACTCGATCACTTCGGTTGCTATGGAATATGGTTTGTTTATTTTTCTCTAAAATTTGGCTAACGCAAATTTCATCCAAAATCTATAGAGTATATCCTAATATCAATGGCTGGGGTCAAACAAGTGAGGAATAAAAGGCTCCTTCCCGATTTGAGGAAGGAGGGTGAACTAAGCAAAGAAATATTGCTCTCGACAAAAGTAAAACACGGTGTTCCCGCTGGATCACGACTGTTTTCCCATCATACTCTTGCCAGTGTTAGGCGAATGAGCTATTTCCATCCTTTTTTGTAAGTTTAATTATCTTCTGCATCTTCCATACTCAAACACATATCGCACCCTATTATGTTTCAAAGACCTCTAGAAAACTTTTTTACTGGTGGTAGGCTTCGGCCGTGGCTAGTCACCACCCACTGGACAAAGCCATGTCGCCAAGCGGCCTAGCCGTGTTCCGGCATGATGTTCGGTGTTGCCATTCATGGATGGCGGGTCAGATCAGTTGCGCTGCATGTGCCTAGTGAATGTAGCGTCTCTATCTACTGCCGCCTTCATACCTAGGCAAGTATGCTCCATCGTAGATCTCATCGTCACTTACCATCAGGTGAGATCGAGATCAAATACTTGCCTATAATGTTATAAAAAAAAAAAAAAAAAAAAAAAATATAAGGTCCCTGAAACCTAAGTTCAATATAATATTATGTAGTCATGAACATAGGTATACTAGTCGTTTAGACTTTGGTTCGCGTCCGAGTAATTTATAATTATTTATGTGGTTTATTAGAGGTATCTAGAGCCTTATAGGTATAGCTGTAAGAGCCATAGTTACCGATCTATCGTGAAAAACTACGATGGCAAACTATAACGGGGTATTTACGTTTGGATAGCCGATGGCTGGACTCAAAAGAGCGCATCACGTTTTGAACATGAGGTTGAATTGTAGGCAAATTCGATGGTTGTGCGTCCGAAGACACGATACCAACCTCAGTAAAAAAATATGAGAGTTTAAAGTAGCTCCCGTACCTACTGTTAACTGGCATCTTATGTCGATACGATATACAAGGAATGTAGGTATAAGTTCCTTGGTGATACACACTCCAGCTGGTCATACGGTACTGGTACGGTGTCCGTGCATTTGACACTGGCACGCTCGTATAACACTCACCTCGCGCTGCTTATTGCGATCTCTCGAGTCGCAACCAGTAACGTGAATATACTTGACTTAAGGATTACATTAGAAGTTCCTAAAGATATATGTTAAGCAGGAACTCCAAATGCAACGTGAAACTATATTCAAGTGACTCGTTGGATTTTGTGCTAGTAACACGTATATATCTTCATCGCAGCTTGCCAGAAGACAGCTTGGATATAGTCCTGGCAGCCACGTACAATCAGTCGTACGAGCGGTTCGCGGACAAAGAGGACTTGTATCTGCAGCCAGAGACCATCGGCTGCGACACCTGGCGCCGGCTGAGGAACACCTACGATAAACGCCCGCCTGTCGTTATACCCCTGGTGAGATTGACACTTCTGTGAAACTTCAAAACAGTACACTATCCTTAGCGCATTTGTAATCATTATGTGAAATCAGATTTACGATAGATCGCTTAAAAAAATGTTCCCACCAATAATATTTGGAAGTTCATATTCAAATAACATGGCGTCTGCTCAAAATTACCCTTTGTAATGCCAAACACTTCATGATATACATGGACGATTTATTATATATGCTTGCAATCACACATTAATCAACTCTTATTATTTATTTGACTCAGGGTCACCCCATGAAGCGCGGTGGTGTCAAGGATCACCGCTCACCTTTCAGTGTGAAGCTTATGAACTCCGGCGTACACTCCTCGCAGACCAACCCTGGATACAGTAGGCAGCCCGCAGGCGGCGCCATATTCTTCTATTAGTTTTGATCCAATCCTCTCCTTCTCCATTGGCCACTAGGCAAGTGCCCTGGGCGCCACGATCCATGGGACCCCCTATAAAAAGGAGTAGGAATTACGAGGGCCCCATGGAGTGCAGGTGCACTTGTTGTTGTGCAGATGAGTGGCTGTTTTTAAAGTTTAGATTGTTTCAGCAAAATTGTTTCTGTCCTGGGTGGAACTGTTACTTTTTATTTCCTATGTACTTAGTCTTTATTGGACTACAATAATTAAATTACTTACCTTCTATGTGTGTTTGTATTTAAGTGAAATTTTTTGACCATATTAACTAGGTGCTTAAGTTGTTTGTTGGTTTGTTGTTCTGCGTCGAGTTATGTTCGTTGGTATATATTTGTTATTGTCATGGAAATGCCGTGTGATGAAATAAATGTCTTGTTCTGTTATAATTTGTTGTTTTAAATTTGTATACCATTACTGTGTACCTACTGGAGAATACCCGCGGTGTCCGGGAGATAAGGGACTACATAGGGGAAGCCATTTGCCGCACCCAGGGCCCCAAGTCTGCTAACTAACAATCGATTCATAATCTTCTTCTTTCTTTACGAAATGAGATGCGATGAAATAAAATGGATATGAATATGGCCTCACCCGCAACTTAGCGGGTATTTTGCCAGTGTCAAGTAATTAATAGCAATATTAAATTCAATAAATACACATTATAAATAAAATAATGGATGTGACATGATGAAATGAAAATGGCGTCCATGATTGATGATTCATAATCGAACAGCAATCGTATAGTAACTGTCACTTTTGACACATATCCCATACAATATCTGTCAAAAGTGACAGTTACTATGCGGTTGCTGGTGTTAACAGACTTGGGGCTCAGGCGTGCTTCCCCGATTGGTGTAGGAATATATTGTAAATTGTTGTTCAGACGCATATTTTCCTAAAGGCTTTCGGATTCCTAAGACTGTAGCGCTCGGAGTTATATAGGGGAGGTAATTTCATCAAAAATTTGATTATCATTATGGAATGGGCAGAAAACGGAGTTATTGAGTGCTATTATAGTGATCTGAGATGGACACATCCCAATAAGCAGAGCTTGTGCGCTAGCTTTGGTCCATCTTTGGTCAAAAACAAATAATTGATAGAATAGGCCAAAATAAAACAGGTAAAGACTTGAACGTAATATGTCACTGGCAGCTAATCCAGTCATATTCTCTTTGCACTGGAATGGGGAACTGTCGCGATAAAAACAAAGAAAAAATAAACACTTCTGGCAGAAAAAAGCATTGAAAACACCAATTTACGAAACACGGAAATAAATATTTTTTTTTATCAAACGATGTAAATTTTGTGCTCGTCGCTTTGGTTTAAAAACATCAAATTGATTTTAGCTCGGGTAATGGATTTTTTGGATTCTTTAGGTAAGTTATCAATATGACAGAATTCAATGTTGAATCAGGTAATGCAACATCCGTTACAGGGCAAAACCACCAGAGGCGCAAACAGGTAGGGGGCGGGGGAGGGCAACGGGTGCAACTGACCCCTACGACTGATGTACTATATTGTGACCAATTTCGATATTTTTTCGACAGATCACACAAAATTTGCCCTCCCCTTAACAAAATCCCGGATCCGCCCCTGCAGGGTCAGATACTTCAAGGACTTTAAAACTAAATCGTTGTTTTAGATTTGGACACAACCCACAAAAAATCGCATCGAGTACGATCCTGGTATCTGTACGAGCAATTTAAATCCCTCGAGAGAAACCAGCTCGACGCTGTCCAAAAGCTTAAGGACAAATCGTATCAGGAGAAGATACTACGCCGAGAACTCTCCGAGAGGAAGGCGAGACGAAAGCTGTATGACCAGATCGGACTATGTCAGAGCGAATCGAGAATCGAGCGAAGCATCAAAGGCGATAGCGCCAAGTCATCGCTGATAATGAGCGTAGGCAACGACGACTACTTCGAGACATTCAGCGAGTACCAGGACGACGAAATAATCCACGTTAACGACCACGATCTAAGCGAAGACGGCTTCAGTCAGGACGGCTCTGTGCCCGACAAAAGTTGCATGGAGGAATTCAAAAGTGTGGAAGAGATAAAGGAGGATAACAGTTACGCTGGTAGCATTAACAGTGTCGTGGAAAACATTAAGTCCAACGAAACTATCTGCGAGGATAGAGATGGGATTGACTTCAAAACGATGACTGTAGCCCAAGATATAAATAAACAGTTTGATGAAGTCACAGAGAATATTCGGTGTTTGGAAAACCTCACTAAATTGGAAGATGATGATGATAAAATCTCTGAGGATGGCAGCGAGAGTTCCGTTGAGAAACGCGTGAAGCAAGCATCTGTTGATGGGAAAATCGTTCACGAATGCGAGAATAATCTTATTGCGATATGGTCTAAGCTGGTTTCGTTTGCGTACCAAGTTGTGCAGTTGAACCGTGGTAAGATTTCTTTATACATAACTCTCTGTAGGTAGGTCAGATGTACCCAGCGGTATTCTATAGAAGAATACGAAACTCTCGAGGCGGATCTGGATGAGATTTTTGGCGTGAACGATAAAGGCCGATACCCGGCAGTGGGTAACGATAAACCAGCTATTATTGTGTCGCATGTTCCAGGCAACTGCTACTACGACTACAGTTCCCAGTTCCTGACCGCTGTGCTGGCTTGCGATGTGCTCCGAAGAGGCGTCAACAGGATGTGTGAGTAGATATAATCAATTTACATAAGTCTCCAAACCTACTCGGTCATGCTATTGTTTTCTTTCAGCGTATGGAACTTTTCTATGGGTAGTTTGTGCGGCTGTCGCTGATATAATGTAATACATAGGTTGGTATACATACAAATTAGGAATCTCTCAAATAAATATATACAATTGATCAGTTTTATTTGTTGTCATCCCGAAACCTATAACTTAGCTATACTATATTTAAATAAAACTGTTTAAAACGATCGTGTTAGTTGCCAATATTAATAGTGTAGGTATTAAGTAGGGAAATTTAATTTTAGGTCATATTTTGCAGCCGTATGTCTCACCAATAAAGTTTGCTAATGACGAATCAGACGTGTCTAGCGATAGCCATAAAAATGTGAAACGGAATAAATGTGCACGATCAAAAAAATGCAGGAAAACATTTGAGTATAAGGTAACGCTTAGCATCCATACTAACACGTTCACTAGAGCAGGATATGCACACCGTTTGTGAGCCATAACAAATACTTAGTCCTTTACACCTTACAGTTGTGTCCAAACAAAATAAGAATACTCGACAAGAAATATTCAAGTAGGAAATATTCCGAAGATTGCTGGCAACACTTTCCAAAGCGTTCTTTCGAAAAGCATATGGACAAACGCAGGCGGCGTGCCAGTGAACCGTTGCGAAGTGTTGCCAAATTATCCTTCGACAAGGCCATGACGTCATCCAGCGATAGTACATTATGGCAGGATTTCTCGAAGGACAAATTGGTGTTGTCGAGGGAGAAGGATGTTTGTACTTGTTGTCACAAGAGGGCAGTGAACCCGATGCTGAAAATAGCCAGTTATATTGACAGCCTACTTGAAGACATAGACGACTCAAAGCATATGTGAAATTGTTTTTGTGATTATTTATTATACAATTATTTTAATTTGTCGTCTTTTATTTCATGTCACACTGGAGTATAAACCAGGTTGTTTTACACGCGTGTGTCATTGAAAGGTTAATTTTACCGCATTTGGACTGCGCAATGGCAATATGTTGCACCATTTACTATCTTCTTCATCATGCTTGGGATATATTTTAACGCAATTTTGAGTAGATAAAATATAACAAAAACAACAAAATAACAAATATGTAACGCTTTATTACACTTGTCGCCTGTACAGCAGCAAATTTAAGTTAGTTACAATTGTGTTTTTTTTTAATATTTTCTACATACTACATACGAGTTTTACAATGAAAAGTCATAAGAACGCATGCCCCTTCACCTTTGATAAAATCGCATATAATAACACATGCCACAGATTTTTCAAGAAAACGTAAATACATAGTTAAAAAAGAAGGTATTTATGAAGTTCATGAGGAGAAAAATTCAAAAATAAATATCTCAACAGCAACTCGACATTATTTTTTTCCACAAGACGGCACTGTGAGTGTACTTCTGAAGACAAGAAGCTATAAAAAGGGAGTCTAGAACATGAAGATGAGATGTTACAAAGTGACCACGCTTGCGCACGTTTGCTGAAGCCTTTACCAAACTGTTTGGCCGGTGTGACCAGTTTTCCAGTATATTCATAAATCGAAAAAACATTACAAATCCAACCTGTGGATACTTAATTCTTCTCGGCTGATCCTCTGGTGGCAGCGAATGTATATTTCACTTAGTTATTTTCAGAGACAGATGTACGGCTATCATGTGGCAAGCCTGCTCGTGACAGATGGCGACTGTCTAATGCTGTGATAATCTACTCTGATCCAGCTCGGTTATATTTAAAATATACAAGATACCCAACAATAAAGTTTACATAAAACATTTTAAATCGTTATTGGTCGCTGGGTACGATTGTACAAGCCGGAACATTACTTTTATTTATAGTACAATGCAGATAAAGTTGAAAAGCTACTAAAATGGTAGAATAATAAGCGATGTGGCATGCCAAATGTATTAAACTAGGCACTTTAAACGTTTGTCTGCATATTAAATTGTTAAGTCGGGTCTTCTTCGCGTGTTTTTCTCTACACACTACACAAAAATCAACATTTTCCACCGCACTGTTCAGGGGGCTATAGTATAATCTTCGAATGTATCGAAATAAAATGTTTTGTGTACGTATTTTTGTATGTTTCGTAGCAGACCCGGCTTTACATACATTGGTAACGGATTCGGTTAGCCAACGCGGACGGGGCGAACACAATATATCCCGTCTACACAGGTAAAGGATAGCACATTATTATATGCCTATGATTGTATCCATGTAGTCACGTGACGGCACTTATTTGCTTTAATTTAACGTCTAAGGATATGGTTTATGGGGTATATAGTGCAACATATAAGTATTATTGTGCTATTTTTATCCATATACAACATATTATGCATTCAAGTTTGTGTGTGCATATTTTCTCTGCCCTGTAAAGTCTCGTGTTCACCAATTAAATATAACAGTTGATTGTTGTTAAATATTATACAGGAGTGAAGTTTGTCGGTTTGTGAGTTTGGTTGTAGGGTATCTCCGGATCTACTGATCCGATTCTGAAAGTTTTTCCAATACAAGATACAATATCCCAGAGTGCTATGAAATAACAATATCGCCAGACGAACACACCAAGAGTATGGTCCTAAACTAAACTTGTATTATGGGTGTCGTACAATGAGTCTATCTCAGTAACATCAGAACCAACCCCCACAAATCTTGTATCGACCGATTCGGTTATTAAATTAAATTTGCATTTTGAAAGTACTATGTAAACACAGCGAGTGGTCGAATAGTCGAAACGAGATAATTTCTAATCGAATGACTTCGGATACTTGTCAAAATATTTTGAATCAACCCGTAGGGCAAATTAATTGATAGAACTAGGCAATACTTGGCGGAAATCCATTGGGGAAGGGTAAATTACGAAGAAAATATAATATTTATAATTTGCCCAGTCACTCAATGTAAATCCGAGCGGTCTACGCATAAACCTTTAAACCAAACAGATGTACATAAATACTGTTAAATTGGTGAATACGTGGGCTTTACAATAAGATCTTTATATAAATATGGTCGCAATTTACAATATAAAGCCCATTTTAAATATATTATAATTGTACATAATTACATTACAATGTGATAAACGTTTATAAAAAATTACACTAGTATCTCGTATTACACCCAGTGCTTTGATGATTAAATGTTGACTTGTCGTCATCGATAGATTGATTGATTGAATATACAGCGTGATTCAGAAATGGTTTAAATAATATTTGAACCTGCGCTTCTTGAGCGCATTTGTATAGTCACTTCACTTCAATTTTTAAAACACTATGGCTTCCATCGTTTTTTGTCGTATTGCCAACAACAGTTTGAAAATACACTTTATTATGCGAATACAGAATTTCGACACGATACAGAAAAATATTGTATTACATTTTAAGGGATTAATGAGTATGCCATACATATCAAGTTCATGAAAAAAATGAATAAACCGACCCAGTAACATTCCCTCGTACACCCAGTGAATGTCCTGATATTTTCAATTTTGTAAACATTTTATTTATAATCTGTCGACGGACTCCCTAAAATATATTATACTATTATTGATGCACATTATATATTTATCAGTAAACCTGCACATTTCCACTGGGAGCGATAATGGGAAACATTTGATCACTCTATCGATATTTGACGCTTTCAAAACGTTTACTAAGACCCCCCCCCCATTAGACGAAGAAATAATATAGTGTCTCGAGCAACATATTGAAGAATTACAAACCAAGCCGATTTGTGTAGTACACGTGAATTACGAC
Organism: Pheosia tremula; assembly: GCA_905333125.1. Taxonomy (NCBI): domain Eukaryota; kingdom Metazoa; phylum Arthropoda; class Insecta; order Lepidoptera; family Notodontidae; genus Pheosia; species Pheosia tremula. The sequence continues at coordinate 1,963,451 of HG995406.1, forward strand.
CTTAAGTACAAGCGAATTCGCGTGTACTCATCAAGGCAGCCTCAACAAGTGCCTCGCCTTCATTTTTGGCGTCACTCCGCCTTCCTTCGTCTGTAAGCCCCTTGTACCGAGCGAGGTGTTATTTATATTTATCCTGCGGCCCTTACGGGTCCTTATTTTACCATACTATTTTTCACAGACTCTATTTTTAGGGTCTATAAATTACTGCGATTCTCTTTCCAATCTCATTTTGAATCAAAAATATATCATATTAAATTATTGTCAGAAAATAAATATTTTAAACGCACTGAGTGTACCGAGGCTTATATTACAATTTGAGCTAGACACATTTTATTTATAACATAATAAAATGTAGGCACACAGCCCGCACATCGCAACGTCCCCATATGTGATATAGTTATGAACATTAAGCCGACCGGAGTAAGATTCAAATTTATTTGATAACATTATGAATTTTATATGTAGGGACGTTTTACGTGTGTTATTTGATTATAAACTATATTCATTCACTGTTATGCAATAATATGGCAAGTATACATTTCAGTTGGGAGTTACTAAAAGACGAGTGAAAAGAAGGTCGACAATTACTATGGCCTCGTTCTCTAGATGTTCAAAATTGCTTATCAAGCACGTTATATATTATCCCCCTAATTTATAGACGTTTCATAACTTTACCAAACGTCATATAGTACTGCGCACAAGAGTTTAGCTTTGCGCAGTACTATATGACGTTTGGTAAAGTTATGAAACGTCTATAAATTCGGGAGTTAGTATTTTAATCGTATATAACTGTGGTTCAGCGTATGACAAATGAACACTACCCTGACGACCACATGTCAAGAACGTTTTGTCAAATATTTTAGTTATCTCATAGGAACCGAAGATAAAAGCTTATCCTATACTATCTCTGTGTACATTCCTTTCTGCAAGAGTTCCACTTGACACATTATTGCGTAGTGTTAAGATATCAAAGTAATAAGATTAATATGAATAGTTTACTATGGACGTCGTTCAGTTGTCCGGTGGGTTGTCGAAGTAGTCGATCTTGGCTTCGGGCGGCGGTGGTTTCGGCTGGCTGCGGGCCGCCCACGCGTTGGTAGAAGTCAGAGTCGCCCATCCACTGGTGGCCCTGACATGGGAAAAATAAGCTTTATATGTTTAGTTTTTTAATTATTTTAATTCAGATATTAAAATTATACCATAATATAGGGACAGACAATATGTTAACAATACAGTAGTAAGCAGTATATTAGTATGTCCATAGGGGTTGCTGTGATAACGTTAAAACTAATAAAATCCCAGCATGTGTGAGCATTTATACTTTGTACGTTTTAAGACACCAAGGTACGACATAAAAACGTGCTAAAACTTCATCGTGCGGCGCGCTTTCTTCAACAACGACACAGGTGAATGACCTAAAGCCAACGAGGTCAACGACCGCCAGGGTTGATTTTGAAGATCTCTTCAACAGCGGAGCTCGCTAAGTAGTCGGTCAATGTTTCGTATTGACATGTCATCACGTACGGAGTATAGTGTGGAAAGTGCTAGTTGTGTGTGTGTAGGTACTACTAGGTAGGTTTTACTGGTGGTAGGCTTCGGCCGTGGCTAGTCACCACCCACTGAACTAAGCCATGTCGCCAAGCGGCCTAGCCGTGTTCCGGCATGATGTTCGGTGTTGCCATTCATGGATGGCGGGTCAGATCAGTTGCGCTGCATGTGCCTAGTGAATGTAGTGTCTCCCACCTGTTCACATTCACACAATATATTAATTCGAGAGTGAACAGGTACCTTCTAGGCAAGTATGCTTCATCGAAGATCTCATCGTCATTTACCATTAGGTGAGATCGAGATCAAATACTTACCTATAATGTAATAAAAAAAAATTAAAAAACTATACAATATGCAGTCCAGTATTAGGTAGGCCCATAGGGGCGCTGCTGTGATAAAGTTAAAACTAAAAATAATAAAATCCCAGGGCATGTAAGTCTTAATACTTTGTACGTCTTAAGATAGCAATGTACGCCATAAAAATACAACCGAATTGAGAACCTCCTCCTTTTTTTTGAAGTCGGTTAAAAACGTGTTGAAACTTCATCGTGCGGCGCGCTTTCTTCAACAACGACACAGGTGAATGACCTAAAGCCAACGAGGTCAACGACCGCCAGGGTTGATTTTGAAGTTCTTTTCAACAGCGGGGCTCGTTGAGTAGTCAGTCACGTACGGAGTATAGTGTGGAAAGTGCTAGTTGTGTGTGTGTAGGTACCTGGGCGCGGCGCCGGCGGCGGCGGGCGGGGCGCGCGCGGGCCGCAGCACGGGCCCCGGCACGCGGCGCTTGCCCGCCTCGCGCGCCAGCACCTCCATCACGCTCATCGCCGGCAACCACGACTGCACACCCAACAAACAACATCCACTTAAGAGTGTATTTATTACACCGGCGGGCTCACCTGGACGGTCATTCAATGGGAAACCCGATCGTCAAATAACAGTTCCGCGATAAAAATAAGAGAGACGCTTTCCAACCTAACCACAATCTAATAGGACCGTATAGATCTGGGGCTCCCAAACTTATTTTGTCTACCGCCCACTTTGAGAATGAATTATTTTTTAGCGCCCCCATTTTTTTACCTATTTAAAAACCACTAACTTCAAATTAAATTAATTATTGTAAGCCTCTACACAACGCCCCCATTTTTTTTCTGGGTCTTTTACCACCGCCCACAAGGGGGCGTTACCGCCTACTTTGGGAAAGGCTGGTACAGATGGTGTGTTCGTCTTGCGACATTTATTTATTTATATTTGTACCTTCTCCTTGTCGGCGGTGGCGACGACGTTCCTGTTGGGCTCCGCGTCGTACGCGACGCTCTCGCAGCCGAAGTGCTCGCACAGCTCGTGTATGAACTGCCGCTTCTGCCAGTTCATGGACGGGAACGAGTGCGCGCGCGTCTTCTGCTTGGACTGATGGGACAAGCACACGACTCTTATTTACTGTTGTATGATTAACTAGCCTTAGCTCGAAGAAACATAGCCTATAATATCAGTAATCAATGAAAACTGGAAACCGAAAAATAGAAACGGGAAAGTCTGCATTTTTTGCTCAATTTAGAACTTTATAGCATTAAAACTGGCCGAGAAAGCAAGAAAATTAGATAGAACCAAAACAAAAATAGCCTTTGACAGTTGTACGATAATTTCAGAACTTTCGTACGATAATCAAGTAGCAGTCACATTTGTCTTGTTCGTAATCCATGAAACACGGACGCCATTTTCACATTATCGTGTCACATCCATTATTTTATTTGTATTGTGTATTTATTGAATGTGTTATTGCTATTAATTACTTGACATTGGCAAAATATCCAAGTTGTGGGTGAGGCCATATTCATACCCATTTTATTTGAAATGAAATGAAATGAAAAAAGTTTATTCGACACAGACACAAAGATACACACATGGGTACATGCATGAAAAAGTAAAAAACATAACGTAGGTATATCTATACATATAAATAAAATTGGAGTGTCTGTTTGTAATATTAAAATAACCGCATTTTACTAAATGCTTTCGGATGTATACACGGTACCTATACCAAAACAACCCGCGGAATCAGAACCCGCGAGCAGGCTATTGCCAACGTTTGAGTCTTTGTTATATACCACGCGGACGAAGTCGCGGGCAACAGCTAGTACTATGATATAAAGGGTTAGGTTTCAGTGAGTAGATATTGTGGATCTCAGTGTGTGTGAGAGAGTGTATGTGTGTGTGTATTTCATCGCATCTCGTAAAGAAAGAAGAAGACAAGTAGCAGTCGCGTGTCAGGGGTGAGGGAGATGGAGGATACCTTCTTAGCGAGCTGCACGAGGTCGGTGAGCTTGTCGTGCACCTGGTGCGCGAAGTTTCATCGCATGTCATTTCGTAAAGAAAGAAGAAGACAAGTAGCAGTCGCGTGTCAGGGGTGAGGGAGATGGAGGATACCTTCTTAGCGAGCTGCACGAGGTCGGTGAGCTTGTCGTGCACCTGGTGCGCGAAGTTTCATCGCATGTCATTTCGTAAAGAAAGAAGAAGACAAGTAGCAGTCGCGTGTCAGGGGTGAGGGAGATGGAGGATACCTTCTTAGCGAGCTGCACGAGGTCGGTGAGCTTGTCGTGCACCTGGTGCGCGAAGTTTCATCGCATGTCATTTCGTAAAGAAAGAAGAAGACAAGTAGCAGTCGCGTGTCAGGGGTGAGGGAGATGGAGGATACCTTCTTAGCGAGCTGCACGAGGTCGGTGAGCTTGTCGTGCACCTGGTGCGCGAAGTTTCATCGCATGTCATTTCGTAAAGAAAGAAGAAGACAAGTAGCAGTCGCGTGTCAGGGGTGAGGGAGATGGAGGATACCTTCTTAGCGAGCTGCACGAGGTCGGTGAGCTTGTCGTGCACCTGGTGCGCGAAGTTTCATCGCATGTCATTTAGTAAAGAAAGAAGAAGACAAGTAGCAGTCGCGTGTCAGGGGTGAGGGAGATGGAGGATACCTTCTTAGCGAGCTGCACGAGGTCGGTGAGCTTGTCGTGCACCTGGTGCGCGAAGTTTCATCGCATGTCATTTCGTAAAGAAAGAAGAAGACAAGTAGCAGTCGCGTGTCAGGGGTGAGGGAGATGGAGGATACCTTCTTAGCGAGCTGCACGAGGTCGGTGAGCTTGTCGTGCACCTGGTGCGCGAAGTTTCATCGCATGTCATTTCGTAAAGAAAGAAGAAGACAAGTAGCAGTCGCGTGTCAGGGGTGAGGGAGATGGAGGATACCTTCTTAGCGAGCTGCACGAGGTCGGTGAGCTTGTCGTGCACCTGGTGCGCGAAGTTTCATCGCATGTCATTTCGTAAAGAAAGAAGAAGACAAGTAGCAGTCGCGTGTCAGGGGTGAGGGAGATGGAGGATACCTTCTTAGCGAGCTGCACGAGGTCGGTGAGCTTGTCGTGCACCTGGTGCGCGAAGTTTCATCGCATGTCATTTCGTAAAGAAAGAAGAAGACAAGTAGCAGTCGCGTGTCAGGGGTGAGGGAGATGGAGGATACCTTCTTAGCGAGCTGCACGAGGTCGGTGAGCTTGTCGTGCACCTGGTGCGCGAAGGCGGGCTCGCGCGCGGCCGTGGCGCGCACGTGGTCGCTGTAGCGCGGCGCCAGCTTGGCGGACACGTCGGGGTTGCGGATCTGCAGCGCCAGCGCCAGCTGCCGCGTGCGCGCCTCCACGCGGCACTCGTCGTCGCACTCCAACCTGCCCCGACAATGTTGTAGTATCATGATAACATATAACGCCTCGGCCGGGTCGTTACATGCCACTCAATATACAATCGATCAATCAAAACAACAAAAAATTACGATTTACGTAATCGATTATGTAATCAATTGTTAAAATAAATCGAAACATATTTGTTTTTTACGTATTACATATTATTTAATAAGTAAACAAGTTAGTTGTAATAGTTTAGTTGTAAAAAAACCCCAATACTATAGACAAAACCCCAAAAAAGGGCCCCATATTATGTCAATTTTCAAATAATCGATTGTTGACGAATAATGACGAAATACGATCTAGTTTACGGTGGCAAACATTCTAACACGCTTCCATTGATTAAGCCTCCCCAAATGACTTCCACGCATCACGGTCCTCGCATCCACCGGCTTCTTGCGACGCGTGTGATATCATCGATCCACCTTTTAGATCTTGCTATTCTAGAACCTTTCTGCCCCAAAGGCCATCGGTTCTACGAGCTATGCCACACGCCAGACATAGTTAAACTAAAACAAATTAATGATTTGAACGTGAAGTATGTACTCACGTTTTCAGCATATTCGCAGGCCGTTGCACATCTGATAAATCAACGGTGCCTCCCTCCTGCATTTTGGTGGCAGCCAGTGCACTCATCATCCTGGACAAAAAAAATATAAAAATTATTCTAAAAAAAAAGTTATGTTTTTATAATCGTAACACCAAAATGTGTAATATTCCAACTTAGAAATTAATTAGGCGGACTGGCCTCGTGACTGCGAGGTCTGATGATATTATAACATGATTTTAGCGTAAAATCGTAAGAATGCTATGGTATTAAAATATGTATAAACTGGTGGTTAGTATTACTTGGCATAGTCCCTCGCATTCTCGCAGCAGGGCCGGTCAGCGTGTCGGCGGCCGCAGGGGCAGGTTGCCCGCACGAGCCGCCTGCACGGGGCACTGCTGGGGCAGACCACCGCGCTGCTGGGGCAGGCCGCGGCGGCGCTGGGGCAGGCCGCGGTGGCGGCGGCGGCGGCGGCCACGTGGCACGGGGCCGCGCACGGGTGCCCGCAACTCGGCCGCTTCTCGGCACACGGCTGGGTGCACCTGCAGCGGACGCGGAATCATAAGTACACACATCACAATAACTACGACATAGCTTTATAATCTAAATAACATACTGTTCATTGGTAAATGTATCACTTGAGAATAGCTCAACTGACTTGGCCAATTTTAATAGTCCTTGTCAGTTTTGCAGGGAGAGAAACATTAAAAAAGTTGCCAACACAGTTGGAATATTCAGGAAAACAGAAAGTGCTTTTTTCTATGGGATTTGGACAGGACAACATCTGTGGTGTCAGTTAAGCCACAAATCATTGAAAAGAGTATGGAGTGGTAGGTGTGTACAGAAATCTACGATGACGCTGTGAGTCGAGTTATTTTAAACAATATGTTTTCGTCACGTGTGAACCTTGGTATGGAATTGCAGATGTGTGTACACATCTATGACTATTTAATCTCTGTGAGACGTATGTCGAAGGAAATAAAGTCCATTTTCGATGTGGTGCACTCACTTGCCAGTGTCGCAGGGTCCCTTGTGGCAGGTCTTGATGCAGGTGTGCTTGCCGCACGGCAGCGGCTTGCCGCACGGGAGCCCGCACGAGAACTCGTCTTGTGAACACGGGATCGTCTTTCTTTCCTATAACCAGAAATTGCATGGTCTTAGGATATGACTCTTGAACGAGTTATATTAAAATACTAGCTGTTACCCGCGACATCGTCCGCGTGGTGTTTAACAAAAAAGTTTTTCTAAAATAAAAGTAGCCTTCTTACATCAGCTATCTGCCAGTGAGTCCCGTCAAAATCGGTCCAGCCATTTCAGAGATTAGCCGAAACAAAGTCAGACAGACAGACAAAAATTGTAAAAAATGTTGTTTTAGTAAAATGAAATGCACTTAGTAAAAAGCGGTTATTTTAATATTACAAACAAACACTCCAATTTTATTTATTTGTATAGATAATAATCGTACAGGATGACTTAGAAAGAGTATACTAAGCCTTGAACCTGCGCTTCTTTAACACATTTGTCAACATTATGTGAAGTCCTAACACTCTGTAAACAGGTACATATGAATTTTTCAAGCAAACGAAGCAAAGACCAAATTCGAAACAGTTCGATTCTATTTCGATAAACAATAAAACTGCATTAATAGAATTTTGAATCAAATATTTCCTGAGCCGGGAGTTGAACCCATTGATTTAGAAAAAGATTGATTTAGGAGAAGAAGAACAGCATAGTATATTATCGCACCATCCGATAATGTCGGTAATAGGGATCAAGTAGTGGGTATAGGAATGGTGACCTCGTGGTCGCCGTGGCAGCGCTTGGCGGTGAGCACGACGCAGGGCGGGCAGTCGCCGGCGTGGCAGGAGTGGTGCGGCGCCGGATGGTTACCTCGTGGTCGCCGTGGCAGCGCTTGGCGGTGAGCACGACGCAGGGCGGGCAGTCGCCGGCGTGGCAGGAGTGGTGCGGCGCCGGATGGTTACCTCGTGGTCGCCGTGGCAGCGCTTGGCGGTGAGCACGACGCAGGGCGGGCAGTCGCCGGCGTGGCAGGAGTGGTGCGGCGCCGGATGGTTACCTCGTGGTCGCCGTGGCAGCGCTTGGCGGTGAGCACGACGCAGGGCGGGCAGTCGCCGGCGTGGCAGGAGTGGTGCGGCGCCGGATGGTTACCTCGTGGTCGCCGTGGCAGCGCTTGGCGGTGAGCACGACGCAGGGCGGGCAGTCGCCGGCGTGGCAGGAGTGGTGCGGCGCCGGATGGTTACCTCGTGGTCGCCGTGGCAGCGCTTGGCGGTGAGCACGACGCAGGGCGGGCAGTCGCCGGCGTGGCAGGAGTGGTGCGGCGCGTGTCCGCAGGCGCGCGCGCGCCGGCACGCCGCGCCGCACGCCGGCGGGCGCGTGCCGCAGCGCACGGGCGGCAGCACCACCTCCGCGCCGCACGCGCAGCTCAGCTCCTCGAAACCTGCACGTACCAATAACACGTATACATTGAGAAGATACTCTAGATATCACGACGACGGCAACGATCATTGTGCACACTCCCAATTTAACGACTGTAGTTTATGCGAATACACAAAAAAAAAAATACAAGCCGGCTGCGTTTCTTGCCGCGTCTTCTAAGTTCTAGCCGCATTCCGATCGAGTTAAAAATAATATAAAATGATTTTTTTGAAGTGGTTCTGTAGGCCTATACGCAATGAATAATTTAACTCGACTTTAAAATAATCCAGGTGATCCTAGCCGCATGATAATGGGTGATATAATGTGTTATAGAAGGTGCGGTACTGACTGACGCGCGGGCAGGGCGCGCAGTGGCCGGTGTGGCAGAACTCCTCGCAGCGGTGCGCCTGGCACGCCAGCGAGCGCGCGCACAGCACGGCGCAGCGGTGCGACTCCGCCGCGCAGCACGCCGTGCGGCAGCGGTGCCGCCCGCACGACAGCTTCTGCGCACACGACACTACACTCAACCAACACAACACTACTATCGGCACTCACGCGATCACACTATTGACGCAACTATATTATTAAAAAAAAACACTAATACAATATGAATTATTTTTATAAAAAAAAAACACTTTCTTTAGTTTGTCGTAGTTCCTAGAGCTAAATCCTTATTATGATATGCCGATAATGCCGCTTATCGAATGATGGAATTAGTAAGAGGGTTTTTTTTTCAATATCAACGTTCAATTCCTGGCCAGGAAAATTATTTTTCCAAAAATGTAATGGTACAGTTTTAGTTTTCATCAAAATCGGTCTAGAGATTCTATTAAACATTTTTCGTTATTTCTTATGGTTTCGGATTTGGCCATCCACACCTACTCAAAAAATCACTCAATATAAGTTAAGCTATACAGGTTGGATATTTGAGAAAAGTCTGTAAGGGTAGCTAGCCTTAGGAGACTATCCCTTGTTTAACTCATTGCTATCGACGTTTAAAAATTATGAAAAAAAAATCTGCGATAAAGATTTTTCAGACAGACAGATTTTCAGAGATTCAGACAAGGAACAAAAGGCCGTATTTGGGAGCAATATTCGGTTAAGGTGCTAGAAATTTCACAAATGCAAAAAATTAACTGTTCCAATAGTCTAGTTGGCTAGTCTCCATTGAGATTGACCATCAATCGATTGTGCGTTGTCTGTCAGTCAGTGTTAAGAATTTTATTAAATACATATTCTGACCAAAAATGGTCCTTATCTCCGATCATTACGAACTTTGTTGCATTTCTTCTGGCACAGCACGTTGTTGTAGTGTTCGGGCAGTTCCGTGCAAGGCACCTCGCGGCTGGAGTGGCCGCAGCGGCATTGCAGAACCGTCTTGTCGGGACAAGCGGGACACGGACCTAGCGGGACAAGGTATAATTTATCACATAGCCATAACAATGAGCGTAGACATAATTTTCATTCGGGTAGAGTAAAAGCGAAAAAAACTTCAAGCAGCTAGTATTAAGGAAGATATTCCTCTGATAACTCTGATTCTTATCAGGACGAAGCGTGTTTTTATTACAATCATACAGAAATCACGGTATATCCTGATGTTTTCAATTATTTTTCGCTTTTAATAGACAACGACCCTTTAAAAAAAAGTAAAAATTTAAAACATCAAGAAACCCGCCCCGATAAATAAAAACAAGTCCAGAAGTCTGTAGAATAATTGTGTTGTCTAATAATTACTAACTCAATGTGACACAAATAAAAATATTGCTGTCTTGCTCATAGTTATACTACGAACGTGAGAAGGATGGAAATAAGTTTACTTTAAGTTAGGTTTGCGTACCAATATTGTTTTGTCTGACCACCACTACCACATAAGAGGCATGATAAAATACATGTAGTTGAATAATTGCAGCTCCCAGAACCCTCAGCCGTTGGGGCAGAAAGGTCTGTCTCATAATTGCCATTCCAGGCGAGTATGAGACAGAAGATGTAGTGTGACAACAAGGACCGATGACATAACATGCGTCTCAGGAAGCTGGTGGATGCCAGTGTTCGTCTATGGCAGGGGTTCCCAAACTTATTTTGTCCACTGCCCATTTTGAGAATGACTTATTTTTTAGCGCCCCCATATTTTTACCTACTTAAAAACTACTATAACTTAATTTTTTTTCCGGGTCTCCCTTCCCTTTAGGCCTGCAGCGCCTACAAGCGGGCGTTATCGCCCACTTTGGGAAAGGCTGGTCTATGGGGGCTATATCCAGCAGTGGACATCTTTCGGCTGAGGGATGGAACTTACCTTCGTGGCAGTTGATCTTGCAAAAGTGCTTGTCGCCGGCAGGCCCGCACGCTAGCGGCTTCGCGCAGATGTTGCCGCAGAGCGGGATCGGATCCGTGCACGACTTGCGCGAGTTCTTGTCCAATCTGAACAGAAATTATGCTGTGAGTTCTCTAATATACCATGATGATATTGATCATTTATGAACCAAATACTTAGTTTTCTTATATTTACGCGAATACTACACATTGAAATAAAACGATTTTTTAAGGATTTGAGGTCTCAAACTATGACACCAGGACGTCAACCACCTCATTCCTCCCGTGACCATGGTTGCTGTAAAGCAGCCGAAACGTCGAGAACGTAAAAACGAAAAATAAACGCAAAAAAATCCTTAAAAAATTGGTTTATTATATAACAAATACTTAGAGGTAAATATACCATTGGCCCTGGGGCGGAAATTATATACTTCTTGAGGTTTATATAATCATCATTTAATGAAATACTCAGAACGTTTTTTAAAACAGACGATGCCAAGGAGGCGCCATAGAGAAAACCATAGAGAACATTATATAGAGCATTTTTTTATAGGTTATTGTCCACTTAGACGCAACTCAAATTTGAGGAGTGCTTAATTTACGGGCTATAGTATTTGAGTTTCATTTTCATTATTGCTATCATCATTTACAATAGTAAAAATAGATCTTTTACATTTACATATATACAAACATTCATGCATCCAAACATTCACATTTATAATATTAGTGGGACTCCCGATACTGTGTATCGTTTTATTATTTGGTGGTCAGATGCGTGTATTGTACTGACTTGTTCTGTCCGCACGGGCAGGTGAGCACGCGGCCGGGCAGCAGCTGGCAGGGCTCGCACGGCGGCGCGTGGCAGCGCGCGCGGCACACGTGCGCGCCGCACGCCAGCACGCGCGCGCACGCGCCCGCGCACGACCAGCGCCCGCACGCGCCGCTCTCCGCCGTGCACGCCACCGACCGCGCCGCGCCCGCCGGGCAGTAGCACACTGACACAACATAGCACTGGCTTTACATTAAACCTCCCAATTACATACACCACGAAGCCCTGCTCCGTGCACGCCACCGACCGGGACGCGCCCGCCGGGCAGTAGCACACTGATACAACATACCACTGGCTTTACATTAAACCTCCCAATTACATACACCACGAAGCCCTGTTCCGAAGATAAGTCCCTTAAGTGAAATCATATTTAATGATATATTTCCGAACATGGCCCATAATATCGAAATAATTCAAAAACATACACAATTACTGAGGTAAAATATTTAGTAATCAGATGATGCGAGAGGAGTACAGTGACACCAGTCGATGCCATTTAATGGTAGCTTATGCACCATGCCTACCTACCGAATGAAGAACCTACATTTTATTATACCACGTAGGCCCCATCCCTTTCGCCCCCTTAAAAAACAGATACCTTGTGTAACAATTTCAGTGCAGTTGTCGCAGGGTCCCTCGTGGCAGTCGTTGGTGCACTTGTGCACGCCGCACTGCAGCGTGCGGCTGCACACGCGCCCGCACACTTGCGCCAACTTGCTGCTGCACATGACCGACCGAGTCTCTGCGCCGCAGCCGCATTGCCTGTGCGGAGACATTGCTTATTACACACTAAGTCATATTAATCAACACTATGACCTTGTCCAGAAGGGGCGAATTCGTCGCGAATCGTATCGCGCGAATTCATACGCGCATTGTCGAGGTACTAGACATCAATACATCGCGTCCACAAGCATCGCGCGAATTCAAAATACGCGCGTAAATCGCGTGCACCACGCCACACTCTCGACTCGCGCTTGATTCGCGCGTATTGCGCGCGAGTCGAGATACTAGGGACACCTTGTTGCGTCCAGTTAACGCGCGAACTCTAGAGCGAGTGCACGTATCGAGGGAAATGGAGCGCCAAAATTTTGACACGGAATTGTTTATAGACGAAATAGAATCGCGCGTTGGTACGCACCTTGTGGACGCAACGGTCGCGCGTAATACGCGCGAGAGAATCGCGGCGAATTCGTCCTTTGTGGACAAGCTCTAACACTAGACACGTGCACTAACTTGGCGACGGTGGCCTGGCAGGGCGGGCAGGGCCCCGGGTGGCACGGCAGCGTGCAGGGGTGCACGCAGGCGCGCGGGCGGCGGCACGCGCGCCCGCACGTGTGCGCGCCGGCCGCGCCGCGCTGGTACTCGGGCGCGCGCACGGCTCCGCACATGCAGCGGTACTCCGTGGGAATGGTTTCGTTCGTGTTCTGGCACGCCGGGCAACGCCACTTGCCCTCTGCCAAACGAAAAATGTATTCAACCGTGTTTTGTTAGCTATAGGTAGGATAGCTCGAGAGGCAGTTCTTGACATTTCAAGTCAGAAAATATTTTCGTGAATTGCGTCGAGAATTCTATCAAAACTACGTCGACAATTCCATGTATATGTATGTCGACAAATCAATAGCGACATATATGTCAATTTGGTGAAACGCGACAATTTATGTGGTGCTTCTTCTTGACAATTTGTCGACTTATGGTGGCGGTGAGATGGGGCACAGTCCTTTTACTATAGATAATAATAGTAAAAGGCCTGTGCCCCGTCTCACAGAGACACACACACACATATTTTTATATCATGTCTGACTAAAATCATCATATGGGAACTTGTGCACCAACTTAAAAGACACTTGGTATAATGATATCTTACATCTGGAAGATTAATCCACAGAAAATTGGTCTAACATTTATTTCTAACACAGAAAATAAAAGAATTCTTACAAGATAGTCAATAATGTAGTAATACAGGATACAGAGATAAAACTATGTCACTAATATTATGCTAATATATATGGTAATAAGTAATCCACTCACCAACCATACTGCTCATGGCCCACTTCCGAATGCACCTGAGATGCAACACATGGTAACAGTTCCCACATGACCACACTGGGTCAGTTTGCTTCACTCGCTCACAGCACACCAAGCATTCCAGCGTTCCTTTGTCCAGTTGATCTGTTAGACGCTCCCGTTGTGTCATCTCTGTGTTCACTGTAACTATAATACATATCATCAGATCTATATTCTGATAACTGGTCTAGCCCTCACATGGGCAGGAAAATATCAAATTTATTTACAAAGAACTCTGGCTATGATCCTGAACAACTAGTTATGTTACAGGGAATAATTGCCAACCTCAATCTTTTAAGGAGTACTTTTTGAATTTTGCTGGCTCTTCTCAGTGGAACTAAGCTTTTTAACTCATGGTATATTCTGGTTATAAGTAGGTTTTTAGCCTACATTAATAAGAAAATATTTCATTTGAGCATATTGAGAGCCTATAGATTCATTGTGAATGATGGCCTTACCTCATTAGGGATCTAAGTCAAAGTCAAATCATTTATTTCGCATTGGCCTATGGGATTGGGGCCACTTACAAATTGTCATTTAGATATATTTTTGCTTAATTCGGGCGGCACTGCTTAAGGCGGGTAGATTAGCATATTCACATTAGGGATAGCAGATTCACGTGCATTATATTAACTTATATAAAAAAAAAATGCCGTACTAATAATCTTAACGAATTGGAGTAATAATATTTCATGGTATAGTCATAATATTATGGCATCATATGTTTCCCATCTAATAAAAATATGGTGCAAGTGTGCGATTTGACATACCTTGTTCACTATGTTTATTTCTAAACCGTCCTGGACTGGAAATGTTTTCTGTTCGCGCAACTCTTGATTCCCTCTCATTTCTCTTCTCCTTCGGTTGTGTATACGTATTAGCATATTGTTCATCTTCTGTGCTGTTACGTTCCATTGCTCTAAGTCTTTGGGAACCAGCCCAGCTTTTGTGCTGTCCCGACCCCTCCCCTCTACCGTTCCTCACATCCTGACTCTCCTTATTTATAGAACTATTGTAGAATGTACGAGCATCAACATCTTTGTTCTTCGATTTCGCACTAACTTTATTTTGGCCCCTTTTGTTACTAGATTCATAGTTTAGATTACGATTAGATTCCTGGTTACGTTGATTGGATTCATAATATCTATTTGTTTCATTATTTCTATAATTTGAGTCACGGCTACGGCCTGGCTCTTGATTTCTATGAGGTTCTTGGCGATGGCTCGCTTCATTTCTGTAATCAGGTTCATTCTTTTGCTGAGAACTTTGAGGCCGTTCTCTCCAATTTGTTTCTGATGAATTACTACTATTTCTAGTTTCATTTGCCACATTGTGTGTGTTAGATGTTTCCGGAATGTTGAGGCTAACATTTGATGGTTGGGTAACTGTACTTTTTGGTACAAACTCCATAGCTGTTGGTGTGAGATTAGATTTAAGTATCATCTCATTAGTATAAACATTTGGATCAGGTGGCACTGTGTTGTATTCGCTTTGTGCATTCCCTTGGTATGCTGCAGCATTGTTAGGGATACTATGAGTGCTTGAAGCATAACTCTGGACTTGTGAGTTTTGAGGTGGTTGAGAGGTGGAGGGCTGGTTCTGATAGTTATATTGGTTCGAAGGATGATTTTCATACTGCACATTATTATAAGTAGCCGTCCCAGACGCCCCATTGGTTTGCATTTGAGTCAGGAACTCATTGAAGCTCACATACTGGTTTGGAGGATCTGTTGTACTAGGATAGTAAGGTTGGTTGGCATACTGGCAGTTGAGGTCACTATTCCAACCTTGATACTGATTGTTATAAGCGTGTGTATTGTTCCACTGAGACATGACTAATTTTTAACAAAATATGTTGTGAAATAATTGTAAAAGATTAGATATATTAGAGGCACGAATTTACGCGTTTTTTTGG
This sequence comes from Pheosia tremula, assembly GCA_905333125.1. Lineage (NCBI taxonomy): Eukaryota > Metazoa > Arthropoda > Insecta > Lepidoptera > Notodontidae > Pheosia > Pheosia tremula. The sequence continues at coordinate 1,978,807 of HG995406.1, forward strand.
GGTTTTTGGGTTGCTGCGACCGCAGGCCGAAGCCTGAGGTCCTGGGTTAGTGGTCTAACACCACCTGAAACAAACAAAATGCAAAATTCGTCATAATTTCCACGATCACCCAACGTGCCACTTTCTAAAATAATATTAAATATATTTGACTTACCACTCACTAGTTTTGACCGTTGATGCTTTTCTAATGAAAATATCCAGAAATGAACAAATAAAAAACTAAAACAATTTGACAATTTATAAAATTGCAATAAACTTTGACGATATGACAAGAATGATTCGGAATCGGAAGGAAGAGGTGAAGGAAGGGGTGCGAGGTGTTCGGTCAAGCAAGTCAACGTTGATGTCGCGTCGTTGACAGTATATTTTTTGAACTAGTAACATTTAATCTTTTATAAGTACTTATGAAGGAATTAGAGAAAGCATAAAAAGATGAAGTAACACAGAAGGTTGTATTTCTTTTCCACACGTAATAAAAATGATGAAAAAAAAAGAGACAACCATAGAATGGTTCTTAGTTTAAAGACGCGGTCTCATCTGGGTTAACGTTAGTGTTAATACTAATGCCTATAAACGCCTTAACGAACGATCCAAGTGTGGACTATCCAACGATGGTCGCGATCCTCAGACATGAGGGACCGACCATAGAGAGAGAGATAAACGCCTTATATTATGACATTAAAAACGCTTGGGTACATTAATACAGTAATGACGTTAGTATATTAATATGTTCAACTTTTGGTTAAACTGTTGGCTACATACACGTAGTGACATTATTAAGCCACTTATTAGTGCACTAAGCCACAGGTGTGGCCGCACATAAGGAATGGATGGATGGAACCATAGAGCTATATTAGTTTTTAGTGTAAGGATCTATTCTCAATCTAAAATAGGGATGGAACCTTGAACGAAGAATAAAAGAAGAAAGAACGAGCATCTAACTAGATAATAATAATGAAACATAGCTACCTAAGATCATTGTCGTGTTCATGTAAAGGCATTTTCCACAGAGAACAAAATCTTCACCCGCGCTGGTCAAATAGGTGTCGCAAAACGCAATGGATTCTTGGCGGTTTATTAGGAGCGTGATGAAATAACGATAAATTTTCTTCTTGAATTAATATCTCAAACGAAGAACAAATACCCACCTAAGTTTTAGGTATTTGTTGTATCTAAATTCTAAGGTGGAAGCGCAAGGTCAGGGCGCGAAATTCAAAATGTCAATGGTTTTTATTTTTTTACGAAAAATTTGGACATCTTTACGATGTAATTTAGTTTTTTGCGATATTAGCATTCTGCATTGCATGTCATTGGATGTAAAAACCGCTACTTTTACTAACTTTATGGTGTTGTATCGCTTTAGGTATTTTTTTAAGCAAACTTAATATATCGAGACATCCAATGCAGAATGCTTATACTTATCGCAAAAAACTAAATTACATCGTAAAGATGTCCAAATTTTTCGTAAAAAAATAAAAACCATTGACATTTTGCATTTCGCGCCCTGACCTTGCGCTTCCACCTTAAGAGGACCCTACACGGTCACGTCGGATCAACCACCAAACTGAAAGTACCTATAAGAATTAAAATGACAGTTGCTATGTCTCTCATTGTTTCGTTCCATACTTACCAAACTACAGAAACCCATCCCTGTAGCAAGTAAACACGTTTCCATACCTACGTAATGTTTCGTAGGTAACTCAAATAATTTTCTTTTTTGTGTTATACCATTATGCGCTTTTATTCTCAGATTCACATTCTTTGGAACTCACCTATTTAGTTCCTACTAGCTGTTGCCCGCGACTTCGTCCGCGTGGTATTTAACAAAGACTCAGCCGTTGGCAACAGCCTGCTCGCGTTCTGATTCCGCGGGACGCATTGCAGATTGTTGCTATCAAACTTTAATCAGGCGCAGCGCTGCAACATTGGTTTTAATTTTTTTTCGAGAGATCCATTTTTTTTTCTAAAATAAAAGTAGCCTAAGTTACTCCTTGTTACATCAGCTATCTGCCAGTGAAATTCCCGTCAAAATCGGTCCAGCCATTCCAGAGATTACCCGGAACAAACAGACAGACAGACAGACAGACAGACAAAAATTGTAAAAAATGTTGTTTCGGTATAGGTAACGTGTATACATCCAAATGCACTTAGTAAAAAGCTGTTATTTTAATATTACAAACAGACACTCCAATTTTATTAATATGTATAGATTATATGTATTGATCCACCTATTACAGCATAACTCATGCATATCCAATGACGAAAATATGTGCATAACAAAGTTACTATATGGTGCATCACTGATTAGCTAAACGATAATTAGTAGGTATCGTGATCGTCAGTAATTTAAATGACAACGATTCATGAATCGAAATCGACACACATATGGATAGTCATAGCTTGTGAAGCTCAATGGGCGTAGTCGGTAGTTAGGTAGTAGTATTTGCTGCATTTTTTTTGGACATCCTTTAATGACTTATTTATTGTATTTAATGGAGGCCCAGCGCAAGGCTGGAGGCCCGGGCCAAATCAAGTTTTAGGATGGAGCGAGATCCGATTCTAGCGGCCCTCTTGCTTGCCCCTAATATACAGAATCATTTTTTACCTGGGGCTACACAAAACTGCACGGGTGGTATACCTAGCCTTTTCTTCGCTGATTTATGGCGCTAACCTTAAAGGGCCAGGCGCCAAATCTAGGACTGGGCCGCTAACCTAGGCCCGGAGGCTAAATCTTTAAAAACGTCACTGGCCACACGCACGCTATCAAAATATCTAAAAGCGTTTTTTTTTCTTTGCCCCTGAAGTGCCCCTTGGGACATAGCACCAGCGAAGAAGCGGCTCCTCCGATCGCCCTACGGTAGGGCCGGCCCTGCAGAAGCTCCGCCTGGAATCTTCACGCACTACTGACATCAAAAACTTACGACAGCATTTTAACTACTCTAACATACGGCAACCAATATGCTCACATTACTTAAAACATTAATAAACAAATTATATTGGTTGGAATTTATTGCATCTACCTATAATTAATAATCCAAGCAGTTGAGTGCTCGGTTTCGGCACTCCAGAGAAATCGAGTCGCAACTAAATACTTAGGTCTTGGTGTTGGATGCATTTTATCATGGCGTATAATAGGGCAGTTTTTTGGAAGACAAAGAAGTCCAACTTGCGTAAGTACCTAATACCTACTGTTATCTATTCTATGACTACATCCAGTTTAGTTTGAAAAGCACACATGACTACGTTGCGCTACGCCAGCTCCTACCTACCTTCATACATCCACGTCACCATTTAAAACCGCCATGGTACCGCGCGGCGAGCGGTCGTATTGTCTAGACAAACCACTTTTAACGCGAAGAATTCGCGAGTCACCTTGGCCTGTTTCAGCCTATTATCAGTATTGGGGATGCTTTAAATGCCTCGGCCAGTGTTGTGGCGATAGGTTCCTGTGATGGTACGGGCATGGGCTGCATGGCCAGCTCGCAGAGAAACTGTGTGACCACGGTTTCTAGTGTAAGTTAGTTGTTAGTGCTAAACAATAAGAAATTACTCTCTGATTGGTGGATTATGTGAAGTTCTGGAATAGTTTAGGATGTGGTTAAGATACTTAATGTGGCTTTTATAGAGTCGGTTGAAGTATTATTATCGTGTAATGTTCTTCTTTGTTTTTTTTTATTTTAATGTTATTGTGGTTCGTTGTTGTGTAGGTTAACGACGGTCACTTACAAAAATAACCCCCTAAACGCAATTGCCCCCTCCCCCCCCGAAATCCTGGATCCACCCTTTATTTCGTTAAAATTCTCCATTGCTTTGTTGTTCTTATAAAGACGTTTATAGATCCACTTAAATTTCGCTTTATTGTTAGCATGAATATTTAGTTTCCAGTCTGCAACAATTGTGATACCTCGTAAAAAATAAAACTAGATTCCTAATCTTGGGTTTCACATTCAGAATTGTTGTGTAGCAAAACTTGTGGGTGGAAACGAAAGCGAACACCGTGGTGGCCGCGCTCTCTAGACTCGACAAGGAAATCGCCACCAGCGAGAAATCCTACCCGATGGCAAGACTCGCCGTCGTCTCCGCTGAGTTGGACAGCATACAGCAGGTATCTACCACACAGCATCTTTCACCTACCTTACTACCTTAGGTACCTGGCAGGTACCTTTCTCGGACTAAAAGTTTTTTTTAAGTCGACTTTTTTCAAGTCGAGAGTGAACAGGTACCTTCTAGGCAAGTATGCTACATCGTAGATCTCATCGTCACTTAACATCAGGTGAGATCGAGATCAAATACTTGCCTATATTGCAATAAAAAAAAAAAAAAAATATAGTCTGACTTACCGACTCTACTAAGAGCTAAAAGTCTTCTTAAAAAGGAAAGGCTGGTCTTTAAATTACATATATGAACAATTATTTTATTTATTTCCAGGAAATTACAACATTTGAAGAGTTCACAACTCCCGTATCGAAGGACACTTATGCAAAAGCACTACATCAGGTACTGATTGAATCTTAGGTGCATCTTTAGATCATCAACCACACACTCCCAGGATTATGAATGTAACTAATTCGGTATCTGTATCGCTGAATCTATTTTTTTTATTTTTTATTATTAATTTGGCATCACCGTAGGTATTTTGCCAGTGTCAAGTAACATAAATTATTTATATTTTTGAACATATGCACAGGCCCAGAGGCTCGGCCCAAGTAAAATACCCCCCCATCCCTAAATTAGTAAAGTGATGGATACTTTACTGAAAGATTTTTCATGGATTTTTTGTGAGAAACTGAAAAGCCAAATTTCGTCACTCTGTTTCAATAACCTACACTTGTGCACTTTACCGAACCCATAATGGTTAATATTCCACTTATATCACTCACTATAACTCGCAGGAACACTAGTTTTAGAAATTAAAACATAACTGACGCCATGACTTTTCAGATTCCCGCTAAAAACCCGCTGAATCTATCTTTCCTCATCTCACTTGATTTGTTGTATCCGACTAAAAAAGGAGGTGGTTCTCAATTCGGTCGTATATTTGTTTTGTGTTTGTTACCTTAAGATCTCCGTCATTTATAAACCGATTTGGAAAATTCTTATTTGTTTGTTTGGCACCGACTTCACATTCGTTAAATAAGTATTTGCTTTAGTTAGACAAGGTGGATTTCAAGATTAGATTATTTTTTGCTTTTTAGTTTTTTGAAGACGGTGTTTTTTTGTTAAAAAGGTCTTTTTTATATATCGCAATCATATTAACGTATACTATCATTAGTTATAGTTAGTTAGTCGTAGTTATAAAAGTAACCAGTAGCTCTATTGATTTCAGCTCTTCATCGGTTTAGATTTGTACAAACGTCCGATGTTGGCATCGGAGAATGAAGATTTCGTTGCCAATGTTAACAGAAAGGTATGAACACATAACCACCAATTCATCATCATTACATTTTCAACCTTATCTTCACATACTAAGCTTGATTTAAAGGAGATGCGCCGTTTGGAGTTGGGCTGGTTGCGCACACGCTATGCTGAGCTGCATCGGGAACGAAGAGTGCTACACGCGCAGATATTGCGTATACGATCATTGTATGGGCACCTTCAGCAACTTCTTGGTAATTACTGAAAACTTTTTTTTTTATTACGTTATACGCACGTATTTGATCTCTATCTCACCCGATGGTAAGTGACGATGAGATCTACGATGGTGCATACTTGCGTGAAGGTCCCTGTTCTCTCTCGACTTGAAAACACCCAGATTGTAGTCAACGGAGAACAGAGACGCCGGCAGCGTGTTCCATTCCTTGGCAGTTCGCAAGATGAAAGTAGAAGCAAAACAAGTATCTGTTGTGCTGGGTCCGGGTCAAATCTATTCAGTAGAAGTAGATAGATTAGATCCAGGAGGCACTATATTTAAAAAAAAAACAAATGTAATGACAATTTGTAAGTGCCCCCGTAGGCCTATACAAAATAGATGATTAGACTTTGACTTGACTTGACTTTAACAATATAATTTATATTTGTGGTTGTATTATAATATACTTGCAACGATATTTTCAGTTTCATCTCAAGTATCATTTTAAAAATATAGAATTCTTGTTCAGACACAGTATGGAGTAAGTCCCCTCGTCCTAGCACCCCACTAGAAGGCGCTTTAACGAAGGCTTGCGCGCTTCGCGATGCACTTGCGTCGGTGAGTGCTCGATTGCGTGCAGCAGCCGAATATGCGCACGCGGCTGTGAGGTTGCTGGACGACGCGCTTCCAGCTTGGAAGCTTACCTCAGTGGGCAAGTTAGTTCCCATTTTCTACCTATTTTTTCTATACATCTATACAAATACAAATAAATAAAATTGGAGTATTTGTTTGTAATATTAAAATTAACCGCTTTTTACTAAGTGCATTTGGATGTATACACGGTACATATACCAAAACAATTTTTTTTCCAATTTTTGTCTGTGTGTCCGTCTGTTTGTTGTGGCTAACCTCTGAAATGGCTGGACCGATTTTGACGGGAGTTTCACTGGCAGATAGCTGATGTAACACGGAGTAACCTAGGCAACTTTTATTTTAGACTAGCTGTTCCCCGTGACTTCGTCCGCTTTTGTTAAATACCACGCGGACGAAGTCGCGGATAACAGCTAGTGCTTAATATAGTCACAGTCCCAGAGTTTACCTTCAAGTATTACTATAGTAACTATAGGAAGGTTTATTTGAAGTAATGACTAAGTTCTCAAATTATTTCTTTGTTAAAAAAAATGTGTTAGAAGTGGTTGGGAGCGCACTGGCGCGTGCGCAGACGCGTGCCGGCTGCTGGTGCAGGCGCGTTGCCTCGAGCGCGGCGCGCGCCGCGTGCTGGCCGCGCCGGCCGCGCCGCGCGCCGCCCGGACCCTGCGCCTCGCGCTAGACTACGCTTTCACTGACGCTATGCATGACCACAAGTAACAATGTTTGGCATATTCTGTTAATTATACCCAAAACCAATGTTATAGGGTTTCATTATTGATAATCATAATTCTGTCAACAGGTACCAGAGAGCAACGGAAATATTTCTACAATTCAAAGATGCACTTGTACAATTGATTGATTCTATTCATCAGGTACATATCTATTAACATTCGCTTTCGATCCATCTTCTGCACTGCTCTAGTAAAATATGATCTCTTTTGTAGTTTCATACGCACTTTATTATATAACCAAAGAGTTATTTTAAAACCTTCTTTTTCAAAAATGTTACTCGTTGACTCTTAATTGTCATACGTAATAGACCAAAGACTGTGTATTAGACATTATCTTAAAAACGACGAATAGTGGATTTATTTGTTTATTCGATCAATTGTTGAGCAGAAAGATGTTTAGAAATCATATTAAGACCCTTTTGAAATGCCGAAATCTTCAAAATGTTATAGCAAGAACGCAAACGCAGGATGTGGATTTATTTATAAACGGGAAGCCCATCAAAGTTCCAAGTTATTTCACCATCATGCAAGCTTTACGCAGGGAGCGGGTCACGATTCCAAGCTTCTGCTATCATGACCGCTTATCTATAGCGGGGAACTGTCGGATGTGTCTCGTGCACATCGAGGGATGGCCGAAGCCTCAAATCGCTTGCGCCATGCCTGTAGCGAAAGGCATGAAGATACGTACAAACTCCGATGTCGCTTTCAAAGCCCAGGAAGGTGTTCTAGAGTTTACACTCGTCAATCATCCGCTAGATTGTCCTATATGCGACCAGGGAGGAGAGTGTGATCTCCAAGACTTATCAATGAGATTTGGCAACGATCGTTCGAGATTCACAGACATGCATTTCACCGGAAAAAGGGCCGTTGAGGACAAAACGATGGGTCCGTTGATTCGTGCCGAGATGACACGATGCATCCATTGCACTAGATGTATCAGATTTGGAGCTCAAGTTTGCGGCCTCGACATTATAGGCTCAACAGGCCGCGGTACCGACATGCTTGTTGGCACTTACGTAGAAAAAATGTTCCTTTCCGAATTATCCGGGAATATTATTGACTTGTGTCCCGTCGGAGCCTTGACTTCTATACCTTACATGTTCAAAGCTAGACCATGGGAACTTAGGACTACTAATTCTATTGACGTTACTGATGCTACGGGTACTAATATAGTCATAAACTATAGATTCGACAGAGTGCTTCGAGTGGTACCTCGCGAGAATGATGAAGTAAATCAGGAATGGCTGTCAGACAAGGGAAGATGGGCCATAGATTCCCTTGAGATGCAAAGGCTTGTGACACCAATGCAGAGAGTAGGTTCGGCCTGCTACGACATGGATTGGAAGAACATTCTAAATATCGCTAGTTCCATGATTAGGGCTGTACGTCCTGAATGTGTAATGGCTATAGCAGGACCGCATACTAACGTGGAAACTCTAGTTGCTTGCAAGGACTTTTTAAACATGCTTGGATGTGAAAATACCTATGTGGAAAGAGAAATCTCTTATTCGGTCTCTGGTATTGATATAAGAGCTGGGTACTCGATGAATATATACATGAAGGATATTGTAAAGGCTGATAAAATATTGCTAGTTGGCACGAATCCCCGGTTTGAGGCTCCTGTGTTGAACGCCTGGATTCGTCAAGCGTATAGAACAAACGAATGTGATATCTACGCAGTCGGTCCTTGTTGCGACTACAATTACCACGTAAATTATTGCGGCGACAACACTGAGGCTCTACCAAAGGCTCTGAAACACTTGGAAGGTGCTAGGAAACCGTTGATATTTGTTGGTGTGTCTCAGCTGGATAATAAATTTGGCTGGAAAATCATGAGTTTATTAACCAAATTTGCTGAATCAGTCAAAATTCCGTGTTGGAGTGTTGTGAACGTAATAACCAGAGAAGCGAGTTTCGCTGGTGCATTAGAAGCCGGTTGGAAACCGGGAGCGCTGTCAGCTATAAAGAACTGTCCACCGCAAATAATCATATCGCTGGGAGCTGATGAAATATTCTATGATTGGACACCACCAGATAATTGCCACATCATCTACATAGGTTTTCAAGGCGACCGTGGCGCGGAATTGGCTGCGTGCGTTTTACCAGGGAGTGCTTACACAGAATCCGGGGGCCTCTACTTGAACATGGAGTGTAGAAGTCAGAACGCCCTGCCGGCTGTTACGCCTCCGGGCAAATCTAGACATGATTGGAAGATTATCCGAGCATTGGCACAGTTCTGCAACATCCACTTGTATTATTGCGACCAGAATTCTTTGTGCTGCAGACTAGCACAAGTCAGTCCGAACTTCGTGTATTTGGACAGCTACCAGCCGAAGTTATTTTCAAATTTGATCTCTCATTTAGTGTTTACTGGGTCAGATTCTGGTGGAACTGGCGTTTTGGATGTAGATATGAAAACGTTACAAGATTACTACTGTGCTGATGTGTTTACGTACAATTCTCCCACCATGGTGAGGGCGCAAAGAGCTGCAGCAGAATATTGTGGGTCGCGATACGCGGCTAATTAAGCAAATTACCCTGATAATTAGCATTGTGGACTTTTTCAGACTGACTGTGTTTGTGTGGCTTTACGTTTATATTTATAGAAATGCATTTAAAGCCTCCCAAGGCGTCTGAACTATCATGGTAGTATACTATTGTATCTTTTTAGTTCAATAAATTCCCTCTTCTGTAATGGGTTTTGGTATTGTATATTTGATTATGTTTGTCTTCCCGGTATAATGGCAATAAGCTCGCCCCTTTTGCATTGGGATGAAAATACCATCCGCGAAATGTGATCTGCCTACCCCGTCGGCATTTGCAGGCGTGATGGTGTATTATGTTTTTATATTTGTATTTAGGTGCTACTCAACAATCTGGAGAACTTGGCTGCAGCTGAGAAAGATGTGACGAACTGCAGAATGGAGCTGAGAGCGGCCAGGGTCAACGGGATTGCACAGAAGGGGCTCGCAGAACTGAAATATGAACCTAAAAGGTTGACTAACTTTAATTAAGAGTGATCTGGAAACTCTTGTTATTTGTAGGAATAATATTAAATAATACACTAATAGTAATAAATACCAGTACGAGATGTGTTACTTACCTACTATGTAGGGAAAGAAATTATTTCCTGAACCCTTATTCACCAAGGAATTGTTTCGTGAAACGCACTTTAATACACCATACTCTATGGCAGGGGTTCCCAAACTTATTTTGTCTACTGCCCACTTTGAGAATGAATTATTTTTCAGCGCCCCATTTTTTACCTACTTAAACCCACTATAACTTCAAATTAAATTAATTATTGTAAGCCTCTACACAACGCCTCCATTTTTTATCTGGGTCTCTGACCGCCCCCTTTATATTTTTTCCCGACTGCATCAGTATGAGGGTGCTTTAAACATAGGTAGATAACTGAGGTTAAACAGTGGACTGCTTAGAAAAACACGACATTTATAAAAACACAATCAAATTTTATTAAATATCAAATATTGTATTGTCTAACACGATTCCTTAACTATCATGTTTTCACATCAATATACGGATACAGATACATTGGGTCAATAAAGTATTTAAGTTGAAAGTATAGTTGAGAGGACGCATAACGATGATGCGATAGAAACAGTTGTAGCGTTTATAAATAATGTTACTATAATATTGTCTTGAAGGAACGAGAATTAGCCACGTATAGTAAACACACAAAATAAACAATCCTATGCAAACATTTTCGTACTGATATGCTATGTAATTCAATGATTGGGATTCTATAGTCAAGAATGTTTCTTTAAACATATTTTGCCCCATTTATCTATAGGTTAAAACATGACCATTTTATGGACCCATTAGCCCAATCATTGTTTTACATTTTAACAATAGATTTTCATAATACATAAGGCAGTAATAATGTTATAGTATATGTAATCGCAAATTAATTTTAATAAAAAGTTTCAAGTAGACGAGACGCAGTAAAGTATGAAATAGAAAATGGCGAAGAGGTCGATGAGATAGGACACACTCACATTATAAATACGTACTCACAATACATGGGATTAATGCAAAATCTACAAAAATGTGTTACACGCGATTATTATTCCGAAACTGTATGATCAGTTAATAGTTCTTATACCTACACTATTAATAATTATGTAGTTTGTGCGCCAAAAGCTCTACCGAGATGATATTTGAAGCATTGTAGATATATTCTACAAATGACATGTACTTACAAAATTCACATTCCTGAATGTCCTTTCATTTGTTTTATTAAAAGTGTTATGATCAGGCACGAAATATATCAAACGGCTGAAGAAATGTATTCATAATACGGTCCTGGCTCATCCGATTTCTTGTTCCAAAAAGGTTGGTTTTTCAACATATTGCGTGATGGATTGGTCGAATCTTCGCCTTGTAACGAGGGTCGCATGTTTAAAACTCGATTCGCACCTGTGGGATTTCCAGATTTCAGGTGCGAATCTCATTCAAAGTGAAGGAAAACGTCTGGAAACCTGCACGTCTACGAGAACTTAAACAAGCTCCTAAGACATGTGAAATCCGCCAATCCGGCGTGGTGATCTATGGCTTAAGGACTGTACCCAACATTGGTAAAATGCTTATCAATCTGTAAATGATCTAGAGTTTGTCTCGTTTGTCATGTTCCGTGCCTTACCCAAACAAGATCTGTTGTAGGAAACATACTATAGTTAATACGACGATTCATATTTAAAACACTGATATGTGGTATGATGTGTCACGTCTAACTTGGTCATTAGAGCATGCTCTTGTCTATGCACCGGTCATTCCAGTAACATCAACTAACTTACTGTAAATAATGCTTATAATACTGTAAACTAAAGCAATTATGTAATGGTAATTAAATTACTTAGCATTGTGCGAAAATTAAAATTACCGTAAGATATTATATTTTATAAAAATAGTAGAAGTAGTAATTCATGAAAATAGTTTTACTTAACGGTAATATTAGTAACTTGTACACAAATTAAACACGGTTAATAAAATGAACTTACAGCGTTTCACATTGCGTTGTTCCTAATAAGATGTCAAGTCGAGTGTCGATTAGGTGTCATCAGTTATTAGCAATGACATTTCCAATCGACTCTGAACATGTTTGGCATGTGCGTGCGCAACTATTGCTGACATTTATCACTCGACATCCCGAGATTATAATGGACACCCATGTTCATTTACTACACAAGTGTTACGCAATTTCCTCACTTATGTAAATAGTAGGTTTTTTTGAACCACATGTAAGCTAAGCTTATAAAACGCACAGCTTTAAGTCTGCTTTTTACTTAATATTCTTTATGGTATGCGTGTCGGAGCGGCTGCTATGCCCCAACAGTTATTGTCGGGATCTAGTATATATGTTGCGTGCTCCGAAAACTCTCATAGCGCGTTTCAGAATTGCATGGAGAATTGTCAAGTGTTCTGACTTCCCGTCTTCAGCGCCATCTGTGTATCTTGTGGCGAGATTGCATAGGTCACCACCGGTATCGACTGGGATATTATGGTTTTTCGACTGTCTAACTGTCTGTTAATGCTAATTATTGTTAGCATTTTTTACTGCTAGCTATTTACTGTCAGATATTGTTACTGCTATTAATATTGTCACCGAAAGCCCGACGCTGCGGCTATTCGTTTAGCGTAGAATAAAAAACCTTCTAAAGCATTATTTTTCTACACGTAGTACAAACATGGAAGCACTTCTGCGGACAGACTCATTGCTGGATCAAATTTGTCTTTTTATTAGTTTCTAATGATTATGAACTGTCGGTTAAATTTATAGTTTTACATACTGAGACGCTAATTCTATTGGTACACACAATGGGATAGGTTTAATATATACTTACTAGATGACATGTGGGCAGCGAATCGTTACTTGACGACGACCTTGCTTGATATATAATTACTGAATGTCAATAAAAATGTTGCATATTACAAGCTTTTAACTCTGCTTCTGTAATATGAGTCTTCTTCTTTCTCTACGAAATGAAATGCGATGAAATAAAATGGATATAAATAACAGCCTCACCCACAACTTGGCGAATATAACGCATTCAATAAATACACATTACAAATAAACTAATAGATGTGACATGAAGATATGAAAATGGCGTCCTAATTTGTTATATTCATAAAAAAAACTGTGATATATCATCATCTGTAATATGATTATTCATAATTTATATCAAGGTTCACTCAATCTTACCTGTCCTATGATTGAGTGAACCATGATAAGCCTCGAGTGAACCTTGATGATCGTCGTAATAAAACCTATTTTTCTTGCGCACCAATAAAACCAGCATCATCATCAATACCAATAACGATAATCGCAAATTATTAACGCGAATGAAATGGACGAAAATCCACCTAACCAACCAGATAATAAGACTCAAAATATCGAACGTTAACGTAAGTCTTGGTAACAAATCAACAAGATTGTAGATATTTGGGAGAGAATAACACAATTATAGGGTACACAATAGACAACAGAAGGACGATGGTCCGGCGAAGGGCGTGTCTGGGCCGGCCAGCCGAGTAAATTGTCACAAACAATCATTACTTTTGTTTACACTTTGGTGACGCTCTTCAGTTTCCTACTCCTCAGGCATCTGAAATTAATAATAGCTTGAATTTAGAACTATCTTTAGCCGTGTTGGTTAAATCATTCATTTAGGCCTACTGGAGCACCTGCAAATGTTCATTTTACACGCAAGAAACTCAGCAGTATTATCTTATTGTGCATTATATGAACATGGTTCTTATGAAAAGTAGTAAAAAGCACCCATTATTCACAATAAGCTACCGAAGGAATGGATGGAACTTAATGGAGTGCCATTAAAAAATACCATTATAGTAGAATTTTTGAAAGATACAATTTAGTATACCTACAATGTAATTAATGTCATAAATAATTATAGTGATAAGTGCCCACTTAATTAAAATAATATATTTGTACACTAAAGGATAAACGGAATGCACATAATTACAACTGGCCATGTTGCATACTAAATTTATTCATATGACTAAAAAAAAAAAACTTTATCTTCATACCTGATAAACCCGCGGTACAGCATGAATGCTCCGTAGAGGCTGAGAACGATGGTTGCCGTCCACACCACTGCTAGCAATGAACTGCTGCCCTCTATCGTGAAATAAACACATTTCATTGTCCGAGTTGTCTATAATTTATTCGTAGGTTGCCTTACTTTACGTTCTACTTTCGTTTATTTCTTGGCTACAATAGTGACTACGCCGCTACGTGCCTACGGCGCTACAGGCCTACGCAGGGTTGCCTAGAGGTTACAGCGCTACGCTGCTCACAAACGGATTTTGGGGCATGGTTTTCTTGCAAATCAATCAATACCATCTACCATCGTGATACAAATGTTATTGTGATACTACTGATAGTTTAGAACACAACTACAAGGCTGCTGCCATTCTGATTAATATCTTTTCTATAATCTGTCTTTGCAAATAAATTTAAAAAATAATTAGTTTGGCGGAAAAGGGAAGATTTTCCAGCCAGCCGTGTGGTACGCCTGGCAGGGCGGCCGCTAGCCCCGACAGTTATTGTCGGGATCTTGTATATATGTTACTTGCTCCGAAAACTTTTATAGCGCGATTCAGGATTGTGATGACAACTGTCTATTGTTCTGAATGCGTCTGCAGTGCCATCTGTGTAGCTTGTGGTGCGGTTGAAATGGTCACTACAGTACCACAAAAGGATTTTTTTTCTCTAGAATCCAACAATAAAAAGGTTGTCGGAAGCGGGAATTTGGGACTGGGTTAAAAAGTTCATGATCTCACCGATGTATCCGTCGTGGTAGGCGCCGTTGTCCAGCCAGGCGCGGCGCGGCGCGTCCTCGCGCGGCTCCAGCGCCAGCAGGTCCGGGATGTCGTCCAGCTCGCCGGTGCAGTTCGCCCACTCGATTGTCACGTATCTAGTTATTTTTTAAGATTTAGCTTCAGCATGTCCTAGGCATTTTGCCAATGTCAAATACTCCTTTCAAGTTTTTATATGCTTCAAGCTCATGGAGGCTTCTGGCTAGGCCAGTTTTCCGCCAGTACTTGGTAGCTCTAAGTAAGTTAATACGATGTGAATGTCCGGCACTTTTAAGATTGGGGCTTACGATATGTGGTATTTGGTAAGCTCATGCGCAAATATGGAGTTCCTATTATAATCGTCAAATTGCTAAAGTTCTTTCCATTAACGTTATTGACAAAGATGAAGAGTGGTGCTATCATGACCAGGCACCACGCAGTACCGAAGCATATATAACATTTATAAAGTACGTTTTAATAGCCCTCTTGTTATGCCACTCCTAGACCAGGCCATTGATCGTGGTATAAAAAACATGCTACGTCAGGTTTCTTCCGACGGTGGCCTAGGACTACGGAACGATCAAGGCTATGATAAATGAAAACAATGGAATTAACACCACTCATATCAAAGATGTCCGATGTCGTAGGCTTGGGCCAACCATGTAACCTATCTGTCGCGGAAGAGAATAGACCCTCCACCGTTTTCTCGGTCTGCTTCGATGATGAGTACCTTGGGTACCGCTTTTGGTGCAATCTACGCAGTATATAGGAATGGGTTATGTACCTGGCGGGGATGCTGCAGGCCCGGCGCGCCGGCACGATGAGCTGGCGCGTGCGGGAACGCGCGCCCCCCCGGCACGGGCCCCACGCGCCCCAGGGGCCCGGCTGTCCCGACTCCGATTCCTTACACCCACACTCCACTTCGCATAGCTCATCCTCCTGTCGAGAATAATGCAGTATTCATATATACAAACATACCTACTCGTCACACAACATTTGCCCCTACCGGGTTCCAAATATGGGATCTTCGCTAGTACAGAAAGCTGCGCACTGGCAACTGTGTCAATCAGGTAAATAAGTGTCAGACTGACTAGTCTTAAATAAGCATCGATTGAAAGCGTAGACAAATTTGCAGCATACGTTTGCGCCGACAGTAGTAGGTAGGTGTTAGTTGGTAGGTAGGTAGTGGTAGGCAGGTAGTGGTAGGTAGGTAGTAGTACGTAGGTAGTGGTACGTAGGTAGTGGTACGTAGGTAGTGGTACGTAGGTAGTGGTACGTAGGTAGTGGTACGTAGGTAGTGGTACGTAGGTAGTGGTACGTAGGTAGTGGTACGTAGGTAGTGGTACGTAGGTAGTGGTACGTAGGTAGTGGTACGTAGGTAGTGGTACGTAGGTAGTGGTACGTAGGTAGTGGTACGTAGGTAGTGGTACGTAGGTAGTGGTACGTAGGTAGTGGTACGTAGGTAGTGGTACGTAGGTAGTGGTACGTAGGTAGTCGTACGTAGGTAGTGTTACGTAGGTAGTGGTACGTAGGTAGTGGTAGGCAGGTAGTGGTAGATAGGTAGTAGTACGTAGGTAGTGGTAGGTAGGTAGTGGTACGTAGGTAGTGGTAGGTAGGTAGGCAGCGACAATTGGTACCTGGTAATGCAGCGGCGGCGCTACGAGCCTGCCGGGCAGCACGGCGGCGCAGCGCCACGGCTGCAGGTACGCGGCCCCCGGCTCGTCGGCGGCGCCCTCCAGCTCGCACCGCGCGTGCGACAGCTTGATCCCCCACCCGCACGCACCTTCCGCCTCCTCACCGCTTGACGTCTGCATTAGAATAAGCCAGCGCTTAAACCAAACCTTATCTACAACTTTATGCATCGGTTATCTGTTAATTAACTCAGACATACCTGTATATGGCAACCCAGCGAGGGTCTCGCGATGAGTTTCAGACAAGGTTCCCGTGGGCACGGCGCTCGTTGTTCTGTGGGTGGGCACGCACGGCCTGGCCACACAGCCGCCGTCAGATGTTGCCTGAACAGCGACGAACATGCCATTATGTGAAGTCTGATTTCCGACAAAATAAATTTGTTTATCGGAAATCGCATTTGTAATTTTGTTAGCAGCACAATTTATTTTTAAAATTATCATATCAAAATTTTGACTTTACTGATTACAAAAGCGCTGTAGAAGAGCAGGTTTAAAGCTAAGTCATAGAATTATGAGGTTATTCCAAATTATTTGGTCTTAGTATACCATTTCTTAATCATCCTGTATAAACTATACAAATAAAATGCTGTTCGCTCGTAGGCGCATCACTTGAGAACGGCTGGATAAATTTGGCTACTTCTTTTTAAGTCTATATATATATCTAATATTAAGTCTTTTTTAACTAGCTGTTACCCGCGACTTCGTCCGCGTGGTATTTAACAAAAAGCGGTCTAAGTCGCGGGTAACAGCTAGTCTAAAATAAAAGTAGCCAAGTTACTCCTTGATACATCAGCTATATGCCAGTGAAAGTCCTGTCAAAATCGGTCCAGCCATTTCAGAGATTAGCCGGATTTTTTTTTGTCAACAAACAATTTTTGGTGTCTTTCTGTCTGTTTGGACAGACAGACAGATAAAAATTAAAAAAAAAATTGTTTTGGTATATGTACCGTGTATACATCCAAATGCACTTAGTAAAAAGCGTTTATTTTAATATTACAAACATACACTCCAATTTTATTTATTTGTATAGATGCCGAATCCCCAAAGGTCCGAATTTATATCTGAAAATTGGAAAATCAGGTGCAGGAAAAGGTCTGTCGGGTCAGCCAGTTCAAAATAATAAAAGGCATATTGTAATTTTCTAGATCATTGTTGGATCCATACCTGGTCCTGCGCATGTGCCTGGTGGTGGAGGCGTCCCCGCAGGAGCAGGCGGAGGAGTCCCACGGCCCCCACGCGGCCAGCTCGCAGTCCACGCCGCACGGCACGTAGCACCACGACTCCCTGGCCTCCGTCACTGTCGTATTCTGAAGAATATTACGTCTCTATTATTTCATGGGGGAAACGCGAAACAAACCAAGCTGATTTATGTAGTACACGTGAATTGGCGTCGTAATTACTACACAAATCGTTTTATAAGCTTCAATATGTTGTCCACGACGCTCCGTCTGTATTATTTCTTCGTCTAAGGAAGGACATTGAATGATATAATAGCCACAAAATAATATCCCGATATCGGTTTGGTAGCTTGTAGAACAGACAAAATTAATGAATACTGGGGATGTAAAAGTGCAAATCGACCTTTTTTATGAAATAAATACGACTACAAATAGCTTTAGCCGCGGCTTCACACGCGTGTTTTATAGGATAAAAAGCAGCCAATAAATGTTATTCCAGATTACAATCTACCTACGCCAAATTTTATTTGTGAATCTCACTCAAAACTAGAAATCAACACACTTATAACTTTTAAAAAGTAGTGAGGATGCGCAGATAGACTTTCATTAATTGTTAAGATACAAGAGACACTTACGTGGCAATATGAATCATTAACAAAGATCCCGTCACTGCGCAAGCACCGCACCGCCCTCCTCTTGGTGCCCTCGCCGCAAGGTGAACCACCTAAAACAAATTTATTTAAATAAGAGTAGTGATAATTAAAGAAATCACTAGACTAAAACACGAACTGTTTGATTCCAAACAAAGCAACGGATGTATTACGGGCAGGTATCGCAGGTATAAATACTTATATGGATATTAAACATATCAATTATTAATGTAGGTACACATATTCGTCACACAAAGCTTGCCCCTACCAGGATCCGAATCCGGGATCATCAATATAAACATCAGGGTTACTACTAAACTGTGTCAATCAGGTGATTGAAGATTCAGCCCAGTCTTGATTTACTTTTCGAAGGAGCCATGAAACTGCGGTGGTGGTCACATGTGTTGATACAACGTACCTAGCGGCTGGCAGTCGTCCCAGGGCGCCACGTGCCAGGAGAAGGCGTGTGGCGCGCAGGGCTCCGCCCCCACCAGGTGCGGGCACGGCGCGCCGCCCTCCTCCGCCGGCCGCAGCACCGCGCGCGTGCGGTCGCGACGACCACCCCACTTCGTCTGAACCAAACAACATTTAAGGTTTTTTTTTTATTACATTATAGGCAAATATTTGATCTCGATCTCACCTGATGGTAAGTGACGATGAGATCTACGATGGAGCATACTCGCCTAGAAGGTACCTGTTCACTCTCGACTTTAAAACACCCAGATATAGTCAACGGGGAACAAAGAAGCCGGTAGCGTGTTCCATTCCTTGGCAGTTCGCACAGTGAAAGTAGAAGCAAAACGCTTAGTACGTACCGAAGGAATGTCCACAGTGTACGGATGACACTTCTCCGTGCGTCTTGTCGACCGACGATAGAATGGAGATGGGGGAGTTAATTCGTGTAATTCCATCGCACATTTAGGTGCGTATATGCGACACTTGCTTGACACTAGACACTCAGTATCGCGTTGCAGATCTCGTTTCTATACCCCTTAAATTATGTAATAATAATAATATCGTTAGACGAACACACCAACTATACGGACCCACACTAAGCAATGCTTGTATTATGGGTGCCGTAGTCTCCTCAGTACATTCATACCTGCTCGCACGGGCTCCAGTCGGACCAGGCGCTGACGACGCAGTCCCCGGGGCAGGGCGCCCGGCAGGTGGCCTCCCGGGACGGGGCGGGTCCGGCGCCGGACGCTTCGCACGTGCCGTCGTCCAGGACGTTGCCTTCCGCGTCCACGCAACTGAATTGTCAAATTTCTTTCTCGTTTTTTAGATCTGTTGGGTTATTTTAAATAATTCGGGATCGACATCGGCAACGGATTTGAAACTTTCCGATGTTGGTGTCACTCCCGACGAGATTTCCGAAGGAAACTGTCAAAAATCGATTTGGTATCGTCATCAAGGTACATCGAAGATAATCAAATGCGGAAATATTAGTAGCAATACTGGCATTGCTACTAACATTTCCGAATTTGATTCCATCCATCCCATCCAGTTCGGAAGTTTATTCCATTTCCGATATCGATTCCGAATCATTTAAAATAACCCACCTGGTCAGAGCTCTGTTATATACCTTATCAGGAGCTCTCGCTCGCTCTGTCCCAGGTATCAATTGGGTTTAGAAGGGAGTCATGATCAAGTGGTGAAGATGAGTGTACTAACGTGACAGTCCGGTTGATGATGGCGGGTCCGCAGAGCGAGCGCGGCGGCGCGCACGGCGCCCAGTCCCCGCGCGCCCAGCGCGGCTCCGACACCGCGCACGTGGCGCGCTGCAGCGTCGCGCCGCACTCGCGCCCGCCCCCATACCCCTCCTCGATAACCTCCCTGCGAGACCGTCAACCTTCACTCAATATAACATAACATCTCCAGACGAACAATACAATTCTACGGTTCCAGACTAACTAATATATGGGTACCTACCGTGCAATGGACTGTATTTCGATATGAAATATCTAGATTTGGGTGTACCAGAATTCCAACCTGGAACCCTCGGTATAGAAAGCAGGGTGCACTACCAAATGCGCTAACCGGGTCGCATATTATGCACATGATATATTATGAACGTTATATAAACGAAACTTCATTGATATCGCACACACGTCGCTATAAAGCTGATCAGCAAAGGGTGTGAAAATGCATTATATTATATTGAACCGGTAAATATTTTATTGGTAAGGGACTACTCCATATATTCAGGGCCCCAAGTATTTTTTTTCCCCCTCTAGTGGCCTTTTTTCATTGAGAGTCCCAAGTCTGCTAACACTTTTGACAGTCTTTTGTCATTATTGACAAGTATTGTATGGGATATCTGTCAAAAGTGACACTTAATATGCGGCTTCTGTTCGATTGTGTTAGCAGACTTGGGACCCAGGACTTTTGCTTCATATATGAAGGTAAGTTGGTTGTTGATACAAATACAAGCACCACTGTGTCTGACCTGGTCCGGAACCTGAAGGCGGCGCGGGAGCCGGGCTCGGCGGCGCAGGGCCCCCAGGCGGCCCAGGCGCGCGCCGCGCAGTCGCGCGCGCACCGCACCGAGCACGCGCCGCGCACCAGCGCCGGGAACTCCGCGTCGTACGAGTACCCGTCCGTCGACGCCTCGCGGACGCGGCTCGGCCCTGATCACGACGGACACGAGGAACTTAGAGATACAACTCCATTTTTCCAGGTTGTAACCTAAATAGCCTATTGCAATACCTGTCAATGGATGATATTTCTTGCACACGTCCATCGGCACGTCTCTGCCACCCACCATACACCTCGCCGCTCTCAACGACCTGCCTTCGCCGCATTCCGTTCTGAAATAACAACACCGAATGATAACACCGTATAGTCTATACGGAAATTTCTCGAGTGATTTTGGAAATGGTAATTTACCCGAGTGGAAGAATGCAATCAGAGTCAGCGGGCAGGAGCTCCAGAGAAACGTTTTTACAAACGCAATTTGGAACATCAGGATCTGATGCATCTAAGTATCTGTAAATGAGATATAGTTGTTGAAAAATATATATCAGAAGTATGGGATAGTCCACAGGAGTTACTTCTGTGTAGTATCCCAAACATTACGACAAGTCTCCGAAAGTTTTTCCTGAAACTCGTGAATGACTTACTTGAGAGGGTCGATACAAATGATGTCACACGTCAGCGGTGTGATCTGATCGCAGGTGACGTGGCATGCAGCCACACTGCGCGGTACGAGCAGCCCTGCGCACGCGCCGGACTCTACCCGGTGAGAGTCTGAACCGCACCAGATACCTGAAATTGTTACTGTGTACAAAACCATACTATGGACTGATGATCCAAATCAGGTTAAGAAGTGTTCGCTTTGAAAGAAATTTGCAACCTTAGACTGAATCTGACAGACGGTGAAGGAAAACATCGTGAGGAAACCTGCATGTCTGAGAGAATCCCTCGAAAGATGTGTGAAGTCCGCCAACCCGCACTGGGCTAGCGTGGTGGACTATGGCTTAATCCCCCTCGCATTGAGGGGAGGCCCGTGCCCAGCAGTGGGACATTAAAAAGGGCTGGAATTATTATTATTATATTATAGACTGAATATGATAAGACCCTAATAAGATGATACCACAGATGACATATAGTTGATAAAACTCACTTCTGATCCTGTACCCCACCCCGCAGCGTTGTGCTGGTGGCAGGCGGCATGTGCTCCATTCACCAGCTATCCAGGTGGCGTCACGTGCCCGGCACGTGCGAGACACTGGGCAGTCGCGGGTCTCCTGTCTCTGCCCGCAGCCAGGGCTCCCATGTACTATTCGCATGCGGACCTGTTTGCCGGGCTCTGAAGAAAAGAAACACATAATCTATTTTGTTGGAGGTTAATCAGTTGAACTTGAAACTCTCTTCCCCTGAAACCTGAACGACCTCAATAGATCCAGTGTTATTGGAGACCTTCTAAAAGTAGTTTAAAAGTACATTTGACTCTTAAAGCTATACATTGGAGTACAGATTTATGGGGCCGCAAGGCCTGTGAGGAGGCCGAAAGGCCGCAGTCGCATCGGGGTTCGCGGAAGTTTGCGCAAGCGTTCCCGTGTCCCCGGCATAAGCGACCGTGTGGACACACCATGTGGTTTTAGTGGGTATACCGGCCGCTGCCGGGGAGTCCCACATACCCCTCTCGTCCCCCCCGGGGCGTGAGGGGATGCGTAACGTAACTCACCACAGGTATTAGGGCATGGTGACCAAGGCATCCAGGATTCCACTTTGCATCCACGACGGCATCGCACTGTGCAAGCTCGGCGGGATGCTGGTCGTCGTAGGGGGGCACATCTGGAATCATCAATATTACTTTAAACTCTCGCTTATTGGTACCAACCAACTGTTGGCGACTAATTTCAATGGAACCAAAGGATCGTTACCTCTCATTGAAGTACTTAATAGCCGTATTACTATGTAAGTCTCTGCCCATTAAAAATGAATATTTAGGATATGCAGAAAAGAGATCAACTCACAGTGCATTACGGACCAGGTCAGCGTTGTTCTGGACACACATCACATCTCTCACCATCTCGCCTTCTTCTATGCATGGCTCTTCGTCGTCACTCTCGTTGAACGTCTCTCCATCCTGCACATAAGGCGAGAACTTCAATACAAAGTGTAAGGGGCATGATAACGAAAATATTTCCTAGATTAAAATTATAGAAGTCATTTACATCGAAAGTTATTGGTAACAAATGTTGTAATTTTTGAGCGAACGTTTTTTATTTAATCATTTTGAGATAGAGTCAATGGTATCCATTTTCGTTACGGAGCCACTCACACCCTGTATATATGTAATCTGACAGTTTTATGTAACGCTTATCACCAATGCCATAAAGCTTTGGCGGAGGAGTATACTTTGGGAAGCCAAGTGTTGGTGGCTGAGGGTTTTACCTCCAAATCGGTGTAGTTGCTAACAGGCATGTAATCTTGCCGCCGTCTTTCGCAGGGTCCCCACGGAGTTGCAAGCCAGGAGTAAGTGGCGCAGGCGTGGTTATTGCAAGTTTCATTATGTACCAGCTGATCTTCTGATGGGCATGGCCAACCGTCTGAAAGGTTTATGGAACTAAGAAACTAGCAGTTAAAAAAATAGGAACAAGTTTTGGGGTATCGTTAATTATTTAAACCATGCAACGAATAAACGCGTGGCTATTTCAAAACATAAAAGGTCCAAAAATGTAGAAGGAAATAGCGGTAGGTTGATCATGTAGTTCTTGGTTTGACTAGAAAATTACCATGTTTAGGGTGAAGATAAAAAATACTTGGTTATAGATAAGTGTAATAGTGGTACCTAGACACAATATACTTACTTGGAGAAGCGTGAGCCAGTATATGCCTCAGCCTGGTCTTGGTGGGTCGAGGGTGCTGCGCCGCCACGCAAGGGGCAGAGCACCTCGACCAGCCGCCCCACGCTGACACCACGCAGTCCCCCGCGCACGCGATGCGGCACCGCTCGCTGCGACTTGGCGCGCCGGTTCCACTGCACCAGGCTCGTTGAGCTTCCTTCTGTGACAATCAACATTGTATGCTATATGTTTCCTTCGTCCTCTTGAAGTAGTTCTGCAATAAGTAGACATGGTCAGAAAGCTATATCGTACACTATGGCTGCGGTAGTAGGTGGGTAGTCTAAACACGTGATGAATAAAGATATGGAATAGCCGAGTTCAGACTAATCCCACAGCCGCGCGTGGTCTGACAGCGAGGCAAATAACTGCAAATGATCTCGGGCAAATGACACACTTGGGGTGGTTGTACGGTCGGTCTGTATACGACTAATTAGATGTTCTTGTGGCCATGTGGAATGTGGAAGCAGTTTTAGGATCAACTAACCATAACGGTTTCGAGAAAAGCTAAGAGTAGGCAACACATGGTGTAACTAATTTACCTGCCTGGAAGATAAAGCTGAAGTAATAAGACAGAAGAAGACAACTATTATTTTGTCTGATTACTTCAGCTAAGAAAAACAAAACTTGTTTACAAAAAAAAATCTGATATACCCCATCATGTCCAACACACCGCAGCTCCCTGTTCCTCTTGCCGGGGCCGCACGTGGTATGTGGCTGGTTCAGCACGCAAGGGCCCCAGGGTAACGCCTTCCACGAGGCGCAGCGAGGAGTGCTGCAGCTCCGCTTCTCCTCGAGAGGTGGGCATGGCGCCCCGCCTCCGGAGGCGGCTGAGATCACGCGACGGTGGCGGACGCTGAAACCTAAAGAAATATGAGAGAAAATGGAGTAAAGCTGGCATATAGGAGAAACATAAGTACACCCACTACCATAACTCCTTAAGGAGATAGTGAGGAACACGCTGCAAGACGTAGTGTGGGAGCCCCCCCCACAACGTGGAACGACAACATTCCTCGCGTCATTGAGGGAGACATATGTTAAGCACTGAATGTCTTTTAACTGATGGATAGATTAATCATCGTGGTAGTGAACCCAAAGTCGCAAACATAGAGTTTATATTGAATGGTCCATAGTCGAGATAATATCCTCGTAGAAAGAGAACAAGGGAGGAGTCACACCTCTCATCACAGGCAAATTGAAAATGTGTTACCTGTAGTTGTGAGTTGTTGTACAGGGAATAGTGGACAGCCGTCAGTTGGTTGGCAAGCTCCCCATTCACTCCACTCGCCAATTTCGCAGTCCCTCGGACATGGGACCTCGAACCATAAAATGAAATAATAAAGATTTGCTTATCACCGACTGCATGTGTAGATGTTTAACCGTCGCTCCTGATGATTATACAACATTGGTGTAAAATATAGAAAATCAACCCGATCAAGGTGCAATGGAAGAGTATGGTCTTCCATTGCACCTTGATCGGGCTGATTAAATAAGAAATGGGGAAAAGGGAGGTAGAAGATCCTTGTTATATAATCCAGGAACGGTCTGGCTTCGCAAGTGTTGCAGACCTCTTTCGCCTGGCGAGAATGGACGGCTGACGTTCCTTAGCTGGAGAGACAGAGATAGACGAGGAAGAAGTACCTCACAAGGTTGTACAAGCGTGGGCGTGGGCACGTGAGCGCACTGCACCGGATGAAGCGCGCGCCCGTCTGCGCGCACGCACGTGGCTTCGCGCCGCTGGACACCCCCCCCGCAGCCTGCATCACGGGCCTTGCTCTCGTCATCCGCCTCGTCAGCATCATCGTCGTCGTAGATAGCGTCATTGTCGTCGGCGTCATCGTCTTCGTCGTTTGCTATGGGTAAAAATATATTGGAATAAACAACCATTGTGAGGATATATATACCAGGGTAGTGGTACTCATGGCTTCTGGGTGCTTGATAAATATCCCCCTCATATTAATTCCAGAGTGACAGTGGTAGGTAGGTTTGGGGGTTAAAAAAATTTTTCTTTATTTATTGGTAGTACATATATAAATAAATAAATATATCCAGACGAACACACCAACTATACGGTCCCACACTATACAGCGCTTGTATTATGGGTAGATACTATACATATAATGGACTGGGGGCGAACCCAGTATATATTATTTATATAGATATTAAACATCATCGCAACAAAATGCGTGCTCATCACATAAAGTTTGTCCCTACCAGGATTCGAACCCGGGACCCTCGGCACGGAAAGCAGGGTCACTACTAGCTGCGCTAATCGAGGCGTCAATATATATTAATAGTACGTAATTGGGACTACCAATGTATAGGTCGGTATGTCTGCTGCGTTTCGTTATGTAAACGAGAATTTAAAAAAGTATTAAGTATTTATGCTCTTTACTGGTACTTTCAAGACGAAAGCTGTGTTTTCTCTTCCTTGTTGCTCAATCAATGGTTGCAAATAATAGTAACATAACGAGGAACCCGCACCATTTCCCGTTGCGATGATAAAGCTCGTTAGGTATATACATTTCCAGCGATAATGGTAGCTATTATGACCATAATAGCAGGATTATCACAATCAGTGAGAATATAGCTAAATTTAAGAAGATTAAGCTCTGTCGAGATATGGAGGCATGGTTTCGTCGTGCTCTTGCAATTTACTGAACGTTTAACCCAATTACAGAACTGTGTTTATGTCAGAATTTCTTTTGTCAATATTACCATAGATGGCAAAGAACGTGTGATGTTAAATATGTTTTTACTGAAATCTCAAGAAAAAATATTTCGGCACGTGCTTTATTAGGTACCTAAGTAGTATTCAGCAACAAATGAGTGTTCCGTACAATTATTGTACGGAACACTCTTTTGTTGCTGATGATAAATGATAACGAAACCGATGATTCCAATAGTTTATTGAGAAATAAGGAGTAATATTAGTCATAATGATGAATTGATGGAAAATGTTAAAATTCTGATGAAGTTAGTGCTCGCGGCGCGGTTGATGACCTAACGACAACTGGTTTTTATATTGACAAATGAACACTTATGTATTGGGCAATTCAGTAATTGCTGACGCGTTATAATTATGTGCGGTTGCACCGTATAAGTATGCGAACCTAAATATCCACAAAACAAAAGTCAACCCGAACCTATCGATGTAATGATATCGGCAGTCAGCACTTACCTGGTAGCACGGTGTTCCCAGTCTCCATGGCAACTCGACAAGGCCCCCAAGGGCCAGGTGTCCAGTGCGCACTTGCTTCCAGCGCTGCCGGTCTCACTTCCTCCACCACGTCACATTCCTTGCCACCCCCTGGTAAGGAAAGTAGATTGATGACTTCTATCTGACTGATATTCCATTTGACGTTTTAAAATATGCCGATAATTTCTTGCGGATAAGTTTGGACAGGGTTTGTCCCTGATATGTATTTATGTTACAGGCCACACTAAAGCCTTACCCTGTGGTAATCTCTTCAGTCGCCGCGTGCGCACAAGAGCGCCATCAGATCTCGGTCTCCATGGCAACCATTCAGCCAATACGCAATCTTCTTTTATCACGCACACACGCGCCGTGCCGATGTGCGCTAACGCAGCACCGCAATACCTAATAAAATTAGTACAGACGGAATTATTCTACTTTATATCTTTAAACCTCCTCGAACCTCGAAAAGCTAATCGTAATTGGGAACACCGAGGGCAAGAGAGCTCGAGGACAGTGCCGATCAAGTAAAAGACTCATTGTCAACTAAATTCAGCTCGGTGGTCAGAAGCGCCGTGAACATAAACCGATGGAGGTTAATCGTCGATCCAAGTGTGGACTATCCAGCGATGATCACCGACCGACCATAGAGAGAGAGATATATCCTTTCAATTTATTGCTGTCGACCCACTTAGCGGATTGATACCAGACATCTACGACCTATGCTACCTGCATGAAAGGAAAAAAGCTTTGCTCTAGAATGAAAATAATCCCTGTGTTAGTGTAGTGTATGCCAACGCATAGCCATACCTAAGTTAGCAGACGATAGCATTGTCATCTATGCGTAAACTTTTAAACCTTGTCTCCAAACATAGGTCATATAGAAGCTTGTTATCTCCCGTTCTTTATACCTCCCCAAATCGGCTAAAAGCTCAGAATTTACTGCCCACAAAGATGTAACAACGTACGTGTCCATTCTTCTTTGGCTATAACTTATGGCATAAAGTTTTTATGCCGCAAACGCTGGGATCGATGTGTCAGCTGACCCAGTTGTGGAAGAATGCACGCTTCACGATCATCTAAATTATGATATGTAACTTGCAGCCTTATGAAATATTTTACAGTGACAAAGCATGTATCGAGGTTTTTTTTTATAACAAAGAATGTTACTTTGAAGGTGGAGCGGAATTTTTCATTAACCTATAAGCAGTTTAAGTTTCTTTCGTCCATATAGCTGACAAAAATATCGAATACTTTGAGGTATCCCTACCACCTGTCCGTAAATAAGGAGAATAAGTTAGTAAATGCAAAATTGAAACTGAAAATGTCCACAAATCTTGCATTATTATTAGGTTCTGTAGTGTGCCTAGTCCGAACCAAAAATCGTATGGATTTTATATTTTGGTCTTTTTTCTAAAGGAACTTACATGGCTTCGACGAAGCTTCCGTCCTTTTTGCGACATTGCACTTGCCTCCGTTGCAGACCGAGCCGCGGTGTGTGCACTAGCGAGCCCGCTTCCGTCCGTATGTACCTGGGGAAAATTACGACTAGGGTTGCCAACAAAGTATTTTAATAAATATTATTTACGAACGTACCTTTCTAAACGAAATACGCGAAGTGTAAACTAAGTACCCTTTTGTAATAGCTCGGTGCTGTCAAATTTCAAAGTGGGAATGTAGAGAGCTGTTCCGACCTTGTTTAAACTCGGGTGGGATCCTCTACCTTCACAAAAAGGCAGTTTTTAAATAATAAATTCAGACTATAATTCTATTGGACTCCACGTCTGTGATATTTGGCATATATTAATGACGAAACCCACGAGACCGGCTAGCGTTAACATATGAAAGTAAGTAATTAGATATATCATAGATTTTGAAACGTCCAAGAATTCGATTTACAAAAAATAACTTCAATTTCGAAAAAGGAAGGGTTATTTTTCTGTATCTGTTCGGCAACAGCGTATGCATACTGCATTGGTATAAACCAGTCCTATAATAGCTGTGGGTACCTTTCGATGGTCCTGGAGGCATGTTCGGCGGCCCCCAGAGGGTTGCATTCAGTCCAGCGGCCCACGTAGGTCGAGTACTCGGAGTCATTCGGTGTAGGATCTGTAAAAATAATTATATTTTGAGTTTAAAAAAAAACCGAGAAAATTGAAAAAAGTTAGGTAAATATAATTACTTAACTTTTTTCAATTTAGGTGGTTATTTATACCTACACTTTGGTATACCACCAAAGTGTAGGTGTAAATAATGTTTTATAGTTTTTAATTTTTATTTGAATAACATTTATTTTATTTTTGACCGAAAATAACAGGACCAAGCGGACGGGTAAGTAAGTATGTTCCAGAATTTCCGTCGTAGGACAGTTTTATTTCGTCTTTTTGGTCATAAAGAACGTCGTTTCGCTTATTTAATTTGAGATTTGTTTGAATTGGTTAAACTCGAAGGCAGCGTAAATTACAGATACTTACTTAGAGGATTTGAAGATAATGCAAACTATATGTGATTAGTTTAAATGTCCAATTTAAGAATGTATCTTCTAACAAATAGTTTTTATATAATGCTTTTTGAAATTGTATATATACGATACATTGAATTCACTGCAAGTTCTACTACATTTATTCAAATTTAAAACTCTATTTGTGGCTGCGGGCAATTAAGAAATATTCTACCGACTAGTTGTGTCTATGGCTAACTAATTGCATAAATAATATGTATTGTAATTTGCTCCGAGTTTTCTTTATTCCTTCGAACAGACTCATATGTCATTCACGGAAATGTATAAGCGGATTTTTTTTATTCTCTATTGTAGAGGCAGTTTATACCAAAATATAAGTAAATATCATATTAGACAGTGTTGGCATCACCATTGATTTTCTTAGTAACAGAGATGTCTCCCCACGCGTCATTTCGCTTACTTTGCTGAACATCTTCTACCGCTAAGTACCTACAATGGCGCGCTACATAATGTACTAAATGACGCATTAATCATGAAAAGCTTGCAAAGCGTTCACAACATTATAAGAGCATCATACAACAGCAGCAAGAGTATCTAAGAGTATCTAACCTAAGTATTAGGGCCTTTGCAGAGGTAGACTCTTTTAGGCGCACTGTTACAAAAGACCTAAAGAATGGTACCTACCAACCATACGATATAAGCAAATTTTAATCAGACAATTCAGGAAATGTGACACCCCTAGCACTTTCGCTCGTAGAAGGTTTCCACTGTAATTAATAACTGTGTCGTCTATATTGAATTAGCTGAGAAGACGTTCGATTTGTTTACAATCTCACCGGTAATTGGGGGCGCTTAATCGCATCTCAGACAGGGTGCTTGCGTCTAAAGAAATGTAATTGAAGCTTGTTTATTATGCCTTTGTGTTTCTTATGCAGTTTGCATAATGTTAGCTCAGTTGTTACTTCGGCCGGCATTGTTGACAGTAACTATTAACTTGAGATTTAACCCTTAGTAGCCTGATTTACGAAAGTGATTTATTTTTAATATTACTGTGTTTAATAATAATGACATTTAATTATTTTTTTAATTTTGTTGGAAAGAATATTATACAACAGTAAAATACGTACAGCCAACCTATAAAAAAAACTAATAGTAATGTGAACATTCGGTTTAAAAGATTGGTATCAAAATTGAAACTCTAGGCTATTAAGGGTTAAATATAGCAATAGTTAGTAGAATAATAATAATATAATATCGCCAGACGAACACACCAACTGCACGCATCCGAACCAAGCAGCGCTTGTATTATGGGTATCGTACAATGGACTGGGGCGATCCGAGTATACAATTTCTTACATCCATAGCTCAGACACAAACATTCGTACTAATCACACAAAGGTTGCCACTACCGGGGGGCGAACCAAGGACCCTTAGTACAGATAGCAGGGTCACTACAAGCTGTGCCAACTAGGTTGACAAAATAGCATCGGTCAGTTATATTAAACAGTTCGGAAATTGAAAATGAAAGATTTTCGTTCTGGAGTCCCATAGTCGTGTTCCAAAATAAATTCTGCTGGTAGACCACGAGCAATAGGCGCGTGCGACCTACATTGTCGCAATTTTATATTCAGCAACGAACTGCTGAGGGCGATATCTATTTACGCGGCTGGTTATCTTCATCGTTTCTACATTGACAAGCGTTCGTGTTTTCGGGGCCTTGTTATTTTTTATTTCTACCGTGAATGGAAAAAATATGTTTGTTTACATGTGATATCCTTATTCTGAAACTGAATACCTAGCTGATGTAATTTTTTTCTTTTTTTCTCTTCTCGGTTCTCAATCACAAGTAACTATATTTGTGTTGATTTTTATTTTTTTTTATTCTTATTGCTTATTACCATACCATAAGGTTTGTAAAAACCGCTACTTTTACTAACTTTATGGTGTTGTATCGCTTTAGGATTTCTTTTAAGGAAACTTAATACATCGAGACATCCAATGTAGAATGCTAATATCGCAAAAAACTAAATTACATCGTAAAGATGTCCAAATTTTTCGTAAAAAATTCAAACCATTGACATTTTGAATTTCGCGCCCTGACCTGAGCTTCCACGTTAAGCATATTTCGTTATAAGGATAAAAATAATTATTAGAATAAAAAAACTGAAAACCATAGAACTGCATTCGCATTTATTTTTTGTCAAACGCTAAAAAACAGATTATTATAGAAATATTTTAAATTTTTAATAAAACCATCGTCTAATTTAGTAATCACAAGGCAAAGGAAGCTGAGTAATTGAAAAATGAATGAAGTGTTTATTCTTAGAAGGGTTGTAAATGAATTAAATATAAAACCGGCCGAAGGGGCGGATCTAAAGGAAATTAACGAGTACAAGTCATTTGTCGAATCCTCGGCTCGTATTTCATCCAATTGACAGAGACGCCGCCGATAAAGTAATTTGTTATAAGTGCTAGTTGATTTAAAATAACTATTTAGGAAAAATATTTTATATTTTTTTTATTTATTTTACAGTAGATACTTGGGAAATTAGAAGTGTGCAGGTAAATGTAATTCTTGAATGTAGAATGAAATTTGAAAGTGCTCTTGTAGGATTTTACAGAATACCCACTTTGAAGGTAGGCACTTACCATACCTCGATTTACGAGCGATTTTACTGAAATAAGGCTAAGTACGTGAAACGCGAGTGTCACACAAAATAGTTGTTGTAAAAGCGCTTATTGTTGTCGACAACATAGTTACAATATTTGACACGTTCGTAAGATATAGTATAAGGTGTATTTTTTACATTTGTATAGGTACAGCAGTCCGTTATAAAGATAACATCCCCAAATCAACGAAAAAGGGCTCGCTACTCGCTTGGTTAAAAAAAACAAACATAATTTACATATCAAACTTGTTTGGTTTATAATCGAAGAAGTTGACAAGCCGAGGGTCAGTGGTGGGTCCTCTTTCCCCATAGGTTAACAATCGATTTCCGCCAAGTATCGCCTAGTTCTATCAATTATATCATTTACACAATTACTTTATACATCAACATCATCCATATAACTTAGCAACTCACATGTTAAGATTTTGTACACTATTTTTATTACACCTTACATATCAACGGTATGCGTATGACTTACCTACCTAGTACGTACTAGTTTACCTGTTAAACTGTTTTAGGCTGTGTCCCCAGTCGGCAAACTGTCAGCAGCCGACTGAGTTAGCGGCGTATCGGTTTAGTACGCCCTTCCATTTATTTGTAATGGAGTGTTCACAGTTTGCTAGTTTGCGCTCACTCTACGCAGTTTGCTGTGTTGCGCGCGCCGATTGATTCAGTGAGCGGCCGACTCACAGCAAAACTGGTTCCAGTCGGCGGCGGCGATATGCTTGTTCGCCGGGCGTAGTGAGTTCGTTTGCCGCAAACTGTCATGTGGACAGTTGACAGTGAAAATTCAGTCGGTCGGTCGACCTAAATAAGCGGCTAACACATAACAGTTTGCTTGCGACGCACGCAAATTGATCTGAGTTTGCAGCTAACTCGAATTTCAGTTCGCCACACATTTGCGGCTCACTCAGTCGGCCGCTGACAGTTTGCCGACTGGAGACACAGCCTTACGCTATCCGAAAAGCTTTGCTTAGGTGAGTATGAACCGGCGGATTATTATCCTAATAGCACAAACATAACCTGCTTGTGATACAAAACTGACCCTCCTCTCGTATCGATCTCCGCTCAACAATTGACGCACGCACGCTGTATGTGCGACACAGGCAGTAAATTATGTAAAAACGCTACAATGCAATTTACATGTGAAAGCTTCGGCGCACAGGGGCTCGTGTATCTTTACGATTGAAGTGTAATTTTATGTATGTCGGAGTATACGAAAATGTGATACAGAGTTTGAATGGAACAACATGATTTATTGCCACCTCCATATAAGCTACACTGCTATAGTCTTATATTTTCGAGTAGCAATTGGCAGGAAATATATTTGTAATCTAAATGGCCTGCCTAGTTTTGAATAATAAACCTCCAAATTTATACTGTTAAGTTCCATTTACAATAGTATCACAGAACACATTTTTTCCCAAAAAAATGCTATTTAATAATCTACGAATCTCATTTGTTGATTAATAAGTAAAAATTTGGTTTTATCGATTTAAATTAATCATTAAGGTGTAAGCAGGTACCCAAAATGTGGGTATATTTTTTAATTCAAACAGATTTTTGATTAAAAAGGGGCGTTTATAATTATAAAACTTTTGGGTGCGTTCAGCCGTGGCTGCGGTAAACGGTGCGCAAAATTATAGAATTAAGTAGATTAAAAGGTTTATTTGGAGGCTTTGTTTGTAATATCTTTACAGTGTGCTAGCAATATTGTGGAAATACAAATAAACATAATTTTATTTGATTTCTTACGTTTACGCGAATACTACACATTTAAATTCTCGGTTATGAAAAAATAGCGTCATTTTCTTTGGTATTTTTCATATACGTATTTTCAAATCATTGCTAACACTGGTGTTAGAACTTTTTCGTGAATTGGAATTATAGAAAAAAATATAGAATGGTCTATTTTCGACGACCCGACGACGACGACGATTGGCTTAGTTGGTATTGAAATAAAAATTATTTTTTTCGGATTTTATCGCGTTCATTTTATGTTTTTATGTTTCCGACGTTGAATAGTTTTATTTCAATGTGTAGTATTCGCGTAAATATAAGAAATCAATATCAGTTGGTGATGTTGGTGCTTTTAGATTTGAGGGTTTCGAGTTTGAATTCTCGTTGCTGCAAACATTATGAGTCATGGACGTTTCATATATGTATAAGTAGGTAGATAGTTATATACTGGGATAGTATAATATAACTGTTTTGCATTAAGACAAAACAGGTATTATATGCTGGAGAAAACGCACAGCATAGCATTGGAAGAAGCAGTCTTATATTTCTTCTGGATTATTGAAATAAGATACAAGCGTTGCTTAGTTTGGGATAGTACAGTTTTTATTTTCCAAAATGTTCCTTTGATTCCTGTCATTAAAGCATCTGTACGTCAAGTGCGAGATGGTTTGAAGCTAACCGTATACTTTATAGTCTACCGTATTTAGACATTTCGTATGGCGAATTCAACAGCGCCTCTAGCGGACGGTATTTAAAACATTCAACTCTTCATACAAAATGTCTTAATACGGTAGACTATAAAGTATACGGTTAGCTTCACGTAATCTCGCACTTGACGTCCATGAGTACAATACCAACTTATTGTGTTTCCTTCACGGCGGTAAGGGCCGCCATTTTGGTTGTTTACGCCATTCGATCAACGGTGTCTATTTCAAATATCCATTATAACTTTGGTACGCATCTCTATGACTTCCATTGCTGAGAGACCGCTGAACACAAACTTTTCCAATTTAGGTGAGGCATGTACCCACAATTTACGAGGTCAGTGAACCCGGCGGTGGAGGATTTATTTACAAAGGTGCACGTGCCGGTAGCTCGGGAATTTATGTTGCTGGCCGCGTCTGGACCCATCGCTAATGTTTGTTTTACCTTGGTGTAGTTAGAGCAATAGAAGGTAGACAGTTTTATATAATTCTGGTTTTGATTTATTAAAATATGATGAATGAAATGGCACTTTTTTTGTAAAAATATTGCCTTTCACAAATGAGGCAAGCCCGCTGAGTTTCTCGCCGGATCTTCTCAGTTGAGGTCGCGTTTCAATCCAGTTCTAGAGTTTAGAAAAAAATGAATGACAATTTGTAAGTGTCCCCGTAGGCCTATACGAAATAAACGATTTGACTTTGACTTTGCATAAATAGTTTTGAAGATCACAACGTTGTTCAGAAGAAATGCTGTCTGTGCTGGGATAATTTGTTTTAATTTTTCATAGCGCTAAGGATCGGCATGATTTCTTGCATAGGTAGTGGTAGTTTAGGGGTCAGAAAATGACATAGGCTAATTTGTATCCCGGAAAATGCACGGTTCCTGTGGGATAGCATACAGGAACCGTGCGTTTGCAAAAGGACATAGAGGAAAAGGACATACTTTTTAATCGCGGGTAACACCACGGGGCGCAGCTGGTTATTTATATTTATCAAAGAAGAGTGCAAGAAATATAGTTTCTTTTGTATTGGACTGAAATGTTTGCCCAAACTCTGGGCCAACATACCTACGAATAACAAACTTATGTTAGATAACGGGTCATTTAACTGTGATGCCCTCACGCGCGTGCTGGCTGGATGGAACTCGGGGTTCAAGGAACTTGCTCGTTGGATTCCGTGATCAATTACTCACCTGTATACCGACATACGTATTCCGTTGGATATCAAAAACATTTCGGTAGGTAACGAGAACATTTTCGTTTCAACGTTTCGAGAAGTGAAGTAACCATAGTAATCATAACCATAGTCCAAATATAAGCCTATACATACATATAATAATGATCCCAGAATCCAGATTATAATTAAAACCGTTCCAAATAGTCCAACTCATGTTGGTTCATGGCTCATGTTCATCGCACATAGTTTGCCGCTACCGGGATTCGACCCTGGGACCCTCGGTGCAGAAAGCACTCAACTGCGCCAATCCGTTTTAAATTGTATTTTTTTTATTTGATACTAGTAGGTAGAATTTTAAATAATACTGGCTCGATACATTGTTCAAAAAAGGAATAAAAAAATAAAATAAATAACACTGGCTACATACACAGTGTAAAGTTGAATAGCAAACATCACATTCCAAAACCAAATCTCGAAACCTTATCGCTATCTCCACATGAATAAATATTGATCATATGATTTATTCATTTGTCCATAAATTTCGACCGGAGACCGGACATATTTATTTTGGTCGAAATATCGGTTTTAACCCTGGTAATGCGATATTTTCTGCCATTGTTATCCCCACACGAGCTGACCCTTCCCATTTTGGACCTTTATATTCTGGCTTGTATTTTCCTGTACTTATATTTATTATAACACTGGGTTGTATGAATTGGCTCGTACAGGATATTAACGATATTATCTAAGTATATTCTGCTTTAGGTAAGTACCTACTTCAATTATTAGGTATAAGTTTTCTTTTACTGCATTTACAATAAGGAAACAAATTGAAATAAACTAATTTTACGAATTTTATCGCGTGTATATTATGTTTTGGATTTAATTATGTTAATTACTGGATCTCAAGTCGGTGGTAGCACCCAGACATCTTCCCTATTGAAATTAGAATGATTTTTTCATTTCAGTTGCCTCGCGTAACATCCTTGGTTGAATCGGTGTTCTTTAGTATTAGTAAAATTTGTTTTATTTCAATGTTTTTCAATAAATAATAATAATAATAATAATTTATTTAAAAACTCTGTAAAAGACAACATAATCTATGGGTACAATTTTTTTTTTCTTAGGTATAGTTTGATTTAATGCATGTGCCTGAACTAGGAAAACCTGTGTTTCAGGCGAGAAGCGCAATTATATCTAGAATTAATCATATTAGCTAGCTATAAACATTACAAAGCATATACTTAATACTAATCTTTAGTTCGTAGAATTTATACTATATTATGTAAAATTGGATTTGGTAAGTATGGACTTACAATATATATATATTATTTTAACACCGTCAATAACTTCTCTGTATCTTCGTAGGACAAGCTTTGGAGGGCATCCTTCAGGATTATCTTACAACTATTAAAATTTAAGGAATATATATTTGCTATTGCATTTAGTCTATTGTAGAGCAAAGGTCCTAGGAAAATGTAAAATGTAAATGAAACAAATGTTTTGATATATTCATAGTGCACATTACTTTTGTTATATATTATTATTATGAACAATGCTTGTAGTATTCAAATCATTTAAAGTTCGCCAGCAACTAAATTTGAATGACCAATTTATTATTTCTGATATTTTCACTCTCCATTCATATAACAAATGCCGAAAGCTCCTTTTAGAATTATTAATGCCATTCATTCTTTATTTTTCAGCTGAAACCTTTACATCGCCAACTAAGCATGATTGAACATATTTATTATTTTGAACCTTATTAGTATTGAAGTTAGAAATATTTCAACCTGTTTCAGTCGATATTATTTTCAATTCTGCGAAGTATCTGCCCACACATCACCTTGTCGGATGAAAAGCCGAAGGTTACACGTGCTTGGCTTAAATTGTGAGTGAGATATCTAAAAACATGATAATTGGATGAAACAAAAGTTAATTAAATGAATGAATGAAAAAAATAATTTAGAAATAAAAGTGTAATGTTACGAATTACACGTTAAATCACCGTTAACCCTCCGAAGAAAATAGAAAATATCATTATATTGAAATAAGAAAAATTTTTAGGATTTTATCGCGTTTATTTCATGTTTTTACGTTCCCGACGTTTGTTGCTCTAAAGGAGCCGAATCGTCGGGAACGTTAAAAAACAAAATAAACGCGATAAAATCCTTAAAATTAGTTTTATTTCAATGTGTAGTATTCGCGTAAA
Organism: Pheosia tremula; assembly: GCA_905333125.1. Classification (NCBI taxonomy): domain Eukaryota; kingdom Metazoa; phylum Arthropoda; class Insecta; order Lepidoptera; family Notodontidae; genus Pheosia; species Pheosia tremula. Next base: position 2,016,622 of record HG995406.1, read on the forward strand.
TATAAAAAATCAAGATATCATTGTACCTCTGGCAGCTCTGTAACATAATCTTTGAATTATTTATTTTGTCAATGAACGATTAATATTATATATTAATATTAATATAAATAAGGAAAATCTTCCTGGAAGACTTATTTAATCAAAAAGCCGGGCAATGCCCGGACACGCTCCTAATGTGATAAATATACGCAAATTGTACACTTACTCCCATTTTAACCAAATAAATATCTTATCAACCAACTCCATTACCTGGCCACTCTATATTATTCTATTTACACAGCAACTTCTATAAATAGTCGCGGAGATTTTTCCTTAAGTGGAAAATACTGTCTGGAGCCGTCACCATGGAGATTACCCCCATAAATCAGTAGAGGGGAGGGGGGGTGCCTACATGAAAGCCGTAGGTATGTGACTAGATCTCTGATAGGAGTTAGTTGTTGACGTTCGACGGTAGAGCTTCACTTTATGTTTGGATGTTGATTGGGACTTGCCCAGACTATAGTTTAATTGACATCGTGTTACGGACTACGGTTTACTACTATAAACGCATAACCTTTATTACTTACGTGACGTGAACCAGCGTAAATTACGTCTGTACCGATTGGCCACACCTTTAAAATTTTAAAACAGAATTTATCTAAATATTTTAGTTATTTTAGCTATGTTCTATTTGCAATAAGTACCTACGGGGTACAGAAGAAAACGTGCGAGTAAGTAGAAATAAACACTTAAGTCGATTTTAGCAAATAGTCTCAGAAAAAATAAGATTCTTATCGATCAAATTACGTGTAACTCTAAAGGAACACCACGCCGCTTCTGGTAACTTAACCTAACCTTATACTAGTTTGAGTATGTTTATTTGCACATCAAAGTAACTATAAATAAACTACACGAATACTCCAACTGCACGGTTCTTCACTAAGCAATGCCTGTAGTACGAGTATAAGTATCTTACAATGGACTGGGGGCGATCGCAGTACATCGTAGAATTGGGTACAAACATTCGTGCTCTTCACATAAAAGTTTTCTTCGATTCGACTCGAACCCAGGGCTTTCGGTACAGAAAGCGCGACAATAAGTGTGCCAATCGAGATTAATGGTAATAGTTTTATGATTTGGGTTCCCTAACTCTATGTACTACCTCCACTATCATTTCCATATAGTAAGAGTTGCTACAGCCCCTGTAACGTGAAGTTCCCGATACACATATATATGATGTAAATCATATATCTTATATTATTTATTAGTTATAGAAATATTATCTGTTACTCATTACTATCATATGTCATCATGTACACATAGAGCTCGGGATCCCATAGTACTCGTGTAAACCATTAATCTTCTAAGCGCCCCATAGCGGGTCAAGGCTAACAACTTTTGTAGCGTGAAAACGGAGGTTCGATAGCATCACAAACACGCAAATACGTTAACCTCAAGCCTCAGCCGCAAATTGCGACGTCATGTAATCAAACGTGTGTTGCAGAATCTTTGAAGCTCTATCTGATGCTGGCCTCGGGCAAATATACACGCATCTGCAGATCAGGGCCGGAGATCCGTCTAATTAATTCCGTGGGGATACGGAATTAATCTCGTCTACAAATCTTAACATTACGTGAAAGGAGTTTTTTTTTCAGCGCCTTACTCTTGCCATAGAAGTTTTAAGGAATCCTCACGGTATACGATTGTGAATTTGCAGTATACTAATCAGGCTAATGTGTTACTTTTTGTGTTGAATAATCCTCCCGTATTTCACTTATATGCAAGCCAGCCGATATTAAGAAATGTTAGTAGCTACTTATAGTCATACGCCTAATTAATTTATTACATAAAAAAATGAAGTTCATTTCCCTTTCAATTACACCGATTGATTGATAGTGTTGACTAAGTTAAGCACGTCGCAAAAACTGAGATGGATGCGCGTCGAAATGCTTTGCCTAAGGCTGTGTCCCCAGTCGGCAAACTTGTGTCGGCAAAAGTCGCAAATTTGTGGCGAACTGTAATTCGAGTTAGCTGCAAACTCAGATCAATTTGCGTGCGTCGCAAGCAAACTGTTATGTGTTAGCCGCTTATTTAGGTCGACCGACCGACTGAATTTTCACTGTCAACTGTCCACATGACAGTTTGCGGCAAACGGACTCACTACGCCCGGCGAACAAGCATATCGCCGCCGCCGACTGGAATCGGTTTTGCTGTGAGTCGGCCGCTCACTGAATCAATCGGCGCGCGCAACACAGCAAACTGCGTAGAGTCAGCGCAAACTAGCAAACTGTGAACACTCCATTTCAAATATATGGAAGGGCGTACTAAACCGATACTTTTGCCCATTTTGAATACTTGTAGCACTAGGAAAAAAGGAGCTTTTTAACTATAAGCAGACTGTAGCGCCCTTTTAACTATATATATTAGTTAATCTGTGATCGTAGTCCTACGCTCCTTTAAATAGTCTTTTAATATGGCTGCTATCTAGAAATATATTTCCATCCAACTAAAGACATAAAAGTAATTTAAATTCTGCACGACTTTCATTCGACCCTGTCGCAGGCTTCACAAAGTGTTTTACGCGAGTTCTTTGGCCGTACAAACTTCTTTCTGCGAAATCCTATTCACTGGACTACATTAATTATTCAAAGGTTTGAGGACAGCCTTTTATATGAATATGTATGCCTGTATATTTATTAGGGTCTTATAAAGAGGTAGATGTAGATAAGTTGGCTGTTGTTCTATATGTATATAATGATATCGCTAGACGAACACACCGACTATACGGTCCCACACTAAGCAACGCTTGTATTGTGAGTACCGTACAATGGAATGAGGGCGAACCTATAATACTTATATAGATATTAAACATTCATGATTCGGGTACAAACATTCAAGTACATTATACAAAGTTTGTGCTTACCAGGATTCGAACCCGGTACTATCGGAATATTAGGCAGGGTCACTACCAACTGAGCTATTACTAGAGCTACTAACTACTATGATTGGTAAGGTGGGATATAGGTTGGGCAACAACAAGTTTGACCAGTCGATTTGCTTCCTGCAATTTTGGAATATAATCATTTTATTAAATAGATGTGATATATAATATGGTGCGAAGTCGAAGCCGACCATGGCGAAGAATGAGAAATGATGGGAACAATTTTGGGTGAAAATAATGACAAGAGATGGCCCAAAAGGGAGGTCTCTCTCTCTCTCTTTCTGTTAAAGATATATAATAATGTAATCCCTCTAAGCGTTGATAGTTTAGTCCAGTAGACCACAGACGCCGGTCATTATCCCATCACAAAATATTCTAGTATTTTTTTTTATTTTTTTTTATTACCTTATAGGCAAGTATTTGATCTCGATCTCACCTGATGGTAAGTGACGATGAGATCTACGATGGAGCATACTTGCCTAGGTAGGAAGGCGGCAGTAGATCGAGACGCTACATTCACTAGGCACATGCAGCGCAGCTGATCTGACCCGCCATCCATGAATGGCAACACCGAACATCATGCCGGAACACGGCTAGGCCGCTTGGCGACATGGCTTTGTTCAGTGGGTGGTGACTAGCCACGGCCGAAGCCTACCACCAGTAAAAAATATATGGTGCACACAAAGTGTAAGCATATCTGTAGTGTCGATTTTATTTATTCCTCTTATACCAATTCAATTATAAATGAAGGCTGCTGAATTATTATTATAAACATTGACGCCTTCGATCAGAGTTTCGAGAGATACAAAGCGTGAGGTTGGGGGAAACTTGTCTCTCTCGTCGCCGGCTCGTTAAGGCAAGCGTACATGAAAGGGAACGAAAGGGACCGAACATTTTGTATCTTTTTGAAATGAAGTTTATGATTTTGAAAGTTAAATTGAAAGCTAAAAAGGTAAATTAAGCCTTAAACATCTTAAGCGCATTTTTATCGTTATGCAAAGTCAGAATTACGATATGTGGATTTTAAAAAATAAATTTTGTTCCCAACACAACAGAAATGATTTTTTTTGTGAACAAGAATATTCTTTTTAAATTGACGTATCGAAATTCTGACTTTACGTCAGATGATGTTGATTACAAATGCGCTAAAGAAGCGCAAGTTCAAGGTTTAGTATACCCTTTCTGAATCAACCTGTATACCATGTCATTATGTAATTGGATCGCCCCCATACAACACAGCAAATTATAATCAAGTTTGGCGATGAACACACCTACGTAGATTAGTATATTCGTCAACATCATTTCATCATACTCATCACGTACCAGTACAGTATATGATACGGTACATTGTACACGTACCTTAACACAACTCCAAAACCGACTGTCGATCGATTATACAGGGTGTTACCGGGGCGAGGTAAATACCCTTAGGGGCAGGAGGGGCCGGGGGAGGATGCTATCTACTGCTTTACAGCCGTTAGCGAGATAATACCGCGTCTGTTTCCGATATGGGAGAATTGAAAAATATTCGACATTATAAAACGCAATATTTTAGGTTTATGGTGATAAAATTTAGAAGGATGTAAGAGTATTGTGCTCTTTGGTATTTACGACTTTATTTAGTCGCAAATTCTACAATGCGTATCACGCAATTGTGTCATTGGAAATGACGTACCGAATAGACCAAAACATTTTTATGTCAAGGCAACTGGCTGAAAAAAAATAACATAATTCAATGTTGCTATACAAAAAAAAAACTGCCAAATCGTACTGGTCCAACGTTACGAGCGCCACTTCGCGGTAAATACGTGAACCTTTTGCAATTTATTCATGGAGATAAACGCTAAAATGGACTCACCGCCGGCTAATGGATTTTCGTAGTAGGTCAAAAATGGTGAGAGTTTTTCTGTAACAGCGGTCCTAATGCCAAATTTGATTCAATATTTTTTTGCGAATGAAATTCGCAATGGCTTTCCGAATGGCTTTATCAAAAAGTGGTGCAAATATTAGTAAGACATTATATATTGATTTCTTATATTTACTCGAATACTACACATTGAAATAAAATCCAAAACCAAGCGCACCATTGCAAGACCTCAAGACACAGTGAGTTCTTTCTGCGTAGATCGAACCGCAAGGAACAACTAAATATGAGGGTACCCCCGTCAAACTATGGCACTAGGACGTCAGCCACCTCAGTCCTCCCGTGACCATGGTTGCTGTAAAGTAGCCGAAACGTCGGGAACGTAAAAACAAAGAATAAACGCGATAGAATCCTTAAAAATAGTTTTATTTCAAGACATTATATTATATTACATAATACACAATAAACACATATTCATGCACTTTTATCATATCCTTGATAGCTTGCAGTGCTATTACAACCACTGAAAATAATGTTGAGCGCTAAACTCATAATTAAATGCTGTTTATAGTTTACATAATCAGACACATTGTATGGCAAATTGAACAGCGCCACTAGCGGACAGTATTTAAAACTTTCAATTCTCTATACAATGTGTGTAAACGTAGACTATGATGTCTGGGATCAAGGCTGTTACCAAACCTACACACAATGAGAAAAATACCTTACATGATTACGAACAATTTATAAGGTATTCTGCAACTTTCATCCGTATTCCTGTTAAAAAAGGACCAAGAGTTGTTTGTGCGTAAATAATAACAATTTAACATGAATTGGCTTCACCAATAAACATCAGAATGAAATCCAATAATTACGTTCGTTAGCTAGTAGTTGTAAAACGTAAATGGAACCCGACGGAACGATATGTCAACATGTTAATGCTAGATTTACGGTTGTCTAAATTAGATATCATTCTTCATGTTTATATTTTATGAAGCACGGAGTCAGTTTTTCTCAGTGCAATGAGTCCCTAATACTTATCTATTTCTATCATTGCAATGAAATAAAACCCTTACAATATATCACTGTGCTAATTGTAATATGAATCATGTTACGTCTATTTATCGATACGAACCTTGCAGATATAAATCAGACATTGTTTCCGCAACAACGGAGCTCAGATACGAATGGAGAGCACTCACAGTGTTGTAGAGTGGGGAACAAATAAATATGGCGGAGGGAGTTGTGAGTGATTCTCGGTGGATATATTTGCACCGTCATGTAACAGCGATTGGGACTGATCGCTCAAATTTCTAGATCAATTAAGATTAATGATGTCAAAGTGTAGCGTGTGTGCGCCTCGCATGGCAACACACCGAAGCTTATTTTGATTTACTTTTTGCAATAAACATGACTGTTAAAAAAATTGAAAAAAAGACAAGCCCGCTGAGTTTCTCTCAGGATCTTCTCAGTTGAGGTCGCGTTCAGATCCGGTTGTAGAGTTAAGAAAAAAATTATGTAACGTTCTTCACAGCTCTTATTTGCGACTCTATAATCTATTTCGAGTTATATAATAATCTTGCTATTTCTTTCGGAGACGAAATCTAGGCATGGTAACCGAATGTATTATTTTCGTTACCCGTCGGTGTAAGAACAGTCTTCGTGTACTCAATATGGCTCGTTTGGTGCGTGTCTCTATTATTTTGCTGTCAGAAGCACAGACGCAGCAGTACGGCTCAGCGAACGCCCATGTAAGTCACAATAAATTCGTTAAACGATATCCTCCACCCGTTCTACGTTATTTGTAAACAAGCTTTACATAATATGATAGGATTGGCATCAGCGCACATTTGTTTTTTTGTCGGTACATAAGCCTTTTATGGACTAGGAACGCGCAAATATATGTAGATATGTCTGTACGCTCATCGTGAATTTAAACAGGTAAACATTACATTATGAAGCGTGAAAAATATTGGTTCAGAGACTCCGGTTAGGTATATTAATATAACCTTTAGGTTAGATCCTGCGCAGTCTCCCTTTTGCTTACCGAGTCCCATTAGACGGACATCGAAGGGAAGATGGCAATCGCTACGTGTAAATATCGGTAATCTGGCGATTTAGGGTAGATTGGAAGCCGACCCAATAGAAAAAATGGGAAGAGGTTAGAAAGAAGGGAATGAAAGTTCACGGTAACTGCTTTGAAAATCTTTATCCTACATCTGCACTCTACATTTTACTTTAAAGTTATAAACAAAGAGTCTCATTTACATTGTAGTTTTAGTTTCCATTTTAAAGGTAGAAAATAATGCACCGTACCGTATAGGTATTTCGACATGTACATCTTTCAACAGTAACTTACATATGTTCTTACCCGGTGTGAATATTCTAATAAAAGTTTCAAGCGCACGACTAGAACAAGATGGGTTATTCGTACGATCCAAAGTTTTTATTTCAAGGAGGTAATATATCTTTCAATAGAACTTTAGTCGAATATAGAGTATTCGTTTTTAAAGTGGATACTGAGTAGTATTACACAGAGTAGTGGTATATTGAATAGCTTTTAAGTACCAGACGGTACATAGTAGGTTTGAGATGTTTTTTTTTATGAAATGTAAAGGCACGTATTTTGAACTTACATAAATGAATACCTATAATATTATTAATATTATTTTTAATAGAACGAACTTGGCCCATTCGCTTTGTCCGTCAAGCATCAAATAACGTGGAGGCCGTTTTATCGTTTTACACAATGCTTCAAGACATGAGCCAGAATTTACGGCCAGTGCGGTGTAATTAAAAATATCTTCTTTAACGTCATGAACTTAGATCTGATTTTCCATTACCAAATTACATAAATCCGTGGCTAATAAACAAACAAAGCATTCAGCCCTAAATTAAGCGCAAAAAGCTCTTTATGCCACAGTTACTCAACCTTTTAAGCCAATGATTGTTAAACAAGATTATCTGTGCGCTCGCAGCGAATTCAGTGTTATTTTTTAAAGACCAACGCCGTACAAAGGCGATGGCTTATCAGCTAAGAGATTAATGCTCTACGTCTCTGTCACGTCGGTGAAAAGTCTTTGAAAAGTTGGCTTAAGTTATAGCAAGAGATCTATAACTGTATGTTTAGAGGTCGCCGACTGTAGAGGTCAGTTGGTTTATATTTTTCTATAATACCTATACTACCTTTAGCGGAAAAGGATAGATCTTCCAGCCAGGCGGGCGGTATGCCAGGCGGGGCGGCCGCTGCCAGCTCAACTTCTAGCCTCTACAACTTAATTGTAACTTGTATTCATATATTATGTACATAGGTGAGAAATGTTAATAATGTTGTATGTGGCGCTTTTGTTTGGATATTTGAAGGCAAAATAAACTCTTTTTGCACCTTCATAGGCACTATTTAGCTCTACAACCTTACGAATGTGACCGCTATCCCCTTGGCGCTAATTTGGCACGCGCTGCGATTCAAATATTGTATGCGTCAATAAAAATTAATGTACAAAAAATAAATAACAATGTAATTTTTTTAAGTGATACAATCTACAGTCTGATAAGGTTATATGTGTTTTAGGTGTGAGCTATGGTGGAACATAGGTAAATACAAACATACCTACATAGACTGCTATAAACATAACTCTTTTGTCTTTGCCGTAGTCGGATGAAAATAAATTAAGATACCTTCAACATTTCGTGATGCGCTTTTTTTATATCTTTCTTTTTTTTATTTATTATATTTCATCAATATTTTTTTTTACACACGAGGACGTTATAAAAGATCACGATATATAATAGAGAATAATTGCTTCGGTGTGATGCCTTCCAAGCTTATTTTAGGTTGCAGACATAAAATAATTAATTAAGTATAATAATAAACTCATGGCTATTCTACGCAAAGCCCACGAAGTTCGCTTTACCCTTGTCTACGTAAGTTCACTGACCTTTCACATCTCAAAGCTTATTTTAAACTGCCCTATAGGTGTCAGCGCGTGAGGTCGTGACCTCAGACTTGGGTATCACCTTTACAAAAATAAGAATTAGTTATTCTGTTGCGACAAGTTATTTGAAGCTTAATTTAGTTTTACAGACGCATTGATTAGGTTGTTTTATGTTTAGAGTGCGCATTGCAGGTTTATTAGGTTTTATATTTTGGAGTGGCTTGATAATTAATAGTCTTGAAAAAAAACTTTTTTTTTTTTATTACATTATAGGCAAGTATTTGATCTCGATCTCACCTGATGTTAAGTGACGATGAGATCTACGATGGAGCATACTTGCCTAGGTAGGAAGGCGGCAGTAGATAGAGACGCTACATTCACTAGGCACATGCAGCGCAACTGATCTGACCCGCCATCCATGAATGGCAACACCGAACATCATGCCGGAACACGGCTAGGCCGCTTGGCGACATGGCTTAAACTACCAATATTTTGCTGTTCTAAATTAAATTTATTAAGTCTCAAAGTAAATAGAACCTCCTAAGGTCGTGTTACACGTTCCAGAACTTATTCGTCGGAATTTCGTCACGTATAATAAGTTGTGGGTAGGTTTTATAAGCACATTGTAAAACTGGCCCTTTATCTATTGTTTTACCGAAAACTTATCTCGTTTCTTCATTTAGGAATTCTACGCGAAAATGTAGTCATACCTAGATCATTATGCTATTAACAATAACAGTAAAACCATGCTGCCTGTGACATTTTTCTGTTACTATTAACTTTTTTTTTATACATTTTAGGCAAGTATTTGATCTCGATCTCACCTGATGGTAAGTGACGATGAGATCTACGATGGAGCATACTTGCCTAGGTAGGAAGGCGGCAGTAGATAGAGACGCTACATTCACTAGGCACATGCAGCGCAACTGATCTATTATGTTACCTCGTTTGATTCTGTATAGTTAGCTAAAATCAAGTGTACATACTGTGGTTTCAAGAAAGTGGAAATACCAGGTGGGTTCTTGCATACAAACATACGCCGACGATATCTCCAACATCCAAATCTGTACACAAACATCTAAAATTGACTTTATTACATCAATGTAGTTACCCTAAACATAAACATTTAGTGACAGTCTATCGTGAAACACTCGAGAGGGAAGTCTCCCTGCAGTCGAGTTTGGCAAATTACCGCCATTACAGTGCATTAGCCGCCGAGACACAACTGGGTCCCGGACACTTAGTAGACGGTAACAGCTAGTAACTATACGGTCATAGTACGCTGTAACGTCGCAGTACCCCAAGCACAATCATTTTTATGTAGCATTTTTTATGCTTAAAGCACGTAAGACTATTTAACTAACTAGATATGGACGAAGATAATATATAATTACAAAAAACTCAGACTGAAATAGTACCAGGACAATATGAAATAGAAGGAGATATAAACGACTTCTTATGGGGATGCGGTCATATCAGATCATCGTGTACACAGATATTGGCAGAGTCTCCAATTGCAATAATTATTGTACCAACATTGATTTTCGAATTTCTAATATAATCGGGTACAAGGAGATTAGTAAACGTATTATTTTTAACTACCTGACTGTACTTAAATGAGAATTTAACAAAAGAGTGAAAATAATAGAATGACTGGGCGGCTAATATTCGGCCGCCGAGAGAATGCATTCCTAACACCTCGTGTTTTATTGTATTTCTTTCGTACGTTGGTAATATTTTAGTATCTTTATCGTTTACTTATATGCGCCATGGACACAAAAAATATATATTGTCTGCTTATAAGAAACGATGTAGGTGAGCGAAATTGAATTAATGTTTGGAACGCATTCTCTCGGCAGCCGAACTGTTGGCCCGTGGTTCCAGTTGATAGCGGTCCGAGTCTACTTAAACGCCCAAAGGTTCAGGAGTCTGTGGCAGCATTTTTATAGGAATAGCCCTGCCTAGATGTGGGTGTATAAATATGAATATCTTCCTACCTATTCGAGGCACACGGGCATGATGATACCAAATGAATATGAATATTAATGTTCCTCCCAAAACCGTCCCATAATTTCTCATTAAGTCTGCTTACACAACGAGCGGGAAAGCCGAGCTGCCTACCTATTTATTGTCACCACAAATAAAGATGTATTAGGGTATTTAAGTGCACCGTCATCCCATCCGTATTACATCCCGGCGATATAATAAGAGGATAATGAAATCCTTTTGGAAGTCAAGTCTGTTATTCACTGGATATGGTAACAAGTTGCCTTAATATTGCCTGTATGCTCTTAGCGAGCCGCGTCCACACAATCCAAGGCATATGAGGCAAGGCTTTTTCATCACATGTTTTCACCTGAGGCATGCAAGTGGGGACATACCTTTGGTGACTGAGTAGAGGCAAACGTAGGGCAGTGCCTATTGTTTCCAGGCGTAAGTAGTCCATCATGGTTGTGTCCCTGGACAATAATCTATGAAACTGCTCTATATAATGTACTCTATGGTTTTCTCTCTCTTCTCTATGGCGGCTGCTTGACATCGTTTGGTTCTAAAAAGTGTTCTGTGTATTTAAATAAAATTTGATTATTTAACTAAAAAGAAGTCTAATTATCCACACCAGGGCCCAGATGGTATATATTTAGCAGTCCCTTGGCTGCAGAAAAGAAGTTATTCTAGACAATTCCAGCGATTGTAAACGCTATTAAAAGGGAGAAAAGATGGTAATAATAAAACCGAAAGCAAGGTTAGGAAGTGACGTAAATTCGCTGATAGATATATACCTATGTGATACGCGTCGATGCGAGTTTCCGCTAAGTAATATTGGCAGGTGTTATGATACGGAATACAGGGTGGGAGGGTAATCTTGTTACCCGTCGCTTGGTGTGCGGATTCGGATAATAGCAAGCCTGCCAAGCCACATTTTATGAGGCTTCCATGCTATATGTGCTAGATCAGAATAAAATATGATTTTACCTACTTCATTTAAAAAATAATGAGAGCTAAATTAGATCAATTATGGAGAGAAATGCAGAGTGTGTGTATGGCTTCGTTACGAAAACTGATACCATGTAGATTCAACTCATGATTCTCCTCCCTCCAGAGTTGGAATTTTCCATCGATATTTTCATGAATCATACTCATTTTTCCAACCAAAGGACTTGTGCTGCGCACCATTCCTGTTCTGAAAATTAAGTATTGCAAATGCGTGTACCCGAAATTATACGCCAAAGTTACAAAGTAATATCCAACATGCTATAGCACAAAGGTCTTTTTTCAACCATAATAGAGCCTATTTAAAAAAATATAATTCATTGAATATTTTTGTAATTATAACGCAAATTAATGTTAATTTAATGACAATAAATAATTTGCAGAAATAAAATGTTTATTTATCATATTTTAACTAACACAGTTTAATTATTCACAAAAAAAATGAAACCTCTTTTGTTTTGCTTAGCTGCCAAGCTTTTTGCCAACATTAAAAAAAACACTAGTACGGTAATACAAAGTGAAAAGCACGCATTTAATATGTGTATTATGAACCTAAAATTGCTGCAATAAGAGCAACTTTACGAGCAAGTGTGTTAAAAAATAAATAACACCTTCTGGATGGTTACGTGACTTTCAATCCATTCTGGCAATATTTGCCTGCCTGCACACAAAGAGATAAAAAAGTAACCCAAATCCGTTTCCCGGCCCGTTCGGTTCCTACCAAAAACTCGATATTGCCATTCGCAAATACGAAATCCGTCCAGCCGGCAACCATGAACGGGAAATATTGACTTGAACCGTGCGCGTGATGGATTGACCTGGTTTTTAATCTCACCCGATTTTTTCAACATATTGAGGCGTGAACGAACTGGCCGACAAACGGCTATATTATATCATTATTATATAGGTGATTCATAACGAACTTCTGACTTCGCATAATTATTAAAAATGCGTTTAACAAGCGCAGGATCTAGGATAAGTATACAATTTCTGAATTGAATTGAAAAAAAAATTGATACATAGTTTGTTTTCATTTTTTTTTCTCTTTCTAAATATTTTGTGAGATTTTAAAAATAAATATAAGTAATTGTGTATTTAAAAAAAAAACTACCACTTAAAGTCACAGTCACAGTACAATTCCGGTGGCAGTTGGGCCGGAAACGGTGGAAATGAAGATGTGTCAGCGACCGCAGCGACGCCTACCACTTCCGCCGGATATCGGTAACGAAAGCTTGCAAACATTCGGAATGGCATAATAGGTGGTGTGACGCTTAGTTAGATGTCAAAAATTATGTCGACGTGTTTAGTATAGGTTGTACGTAGACATTTTACGATCCAATTTTAGCTGTGGAATTTAAAAAAAAGTTTACTCCGCAATAATATTATTTTATTTAAATCGCAACACTAATGTTCGCTGTCACCTTTGTTTGCACGGTTCGTATGTAATTTTATCTTCGCGTAAGTTAGTTTTTAACCAACTTTAAAAAAGGAGGAGGTTCTCAATTCGGTTGTATTTTTTTTCTATTCTAAATACGGCCAGCTTCTTAAACTCAATTGTATGCGCGTGCACAAAAAATAAATCATAATTATTGATATAAAGTTTAAACGTCTAGATTTCATATACTTATCTGTTTTATATGTTATATATAGAAAGGGCCTCTTAACACTGAGAAAGTCAACCTGGAAGTTTCTTTAGCAGTCGAAAATTTGAACAGACTAAAAACGAAAAAGTTAGGTCGAAGTTAGGAGCGGAATTTGCAGAGAGTAAAAACACACAAGCTTCATCCATAATCCTCATTCATATTTATACAATGTATTTTTAATAATTAAGTTAGCTTATTATTGCTATTCGTCACTTGATATATATTATATATACCTTTGGGCGGGTGAGGCCATATAAAGGAAAATACGACGTTATTACTTTTCTAGTAAATAACAAAAAAAAACAGAGCATTTCATACAGTATTGCAGCTCCATATGTTTATTCAGGGCACCAAATCCCACATGTATGGCTGTCAGCTACCAATAATCCACGGATAGATGCCTACCATTTTTCAGGGCAGAGTTATCAAACGATTGGTATATTCTTTTGGGAAATTTCTCTTTCATCCATCGCTCAACTGTATTAGTTCAATAAGTTTTTTTTTTAGAGCAATGTGGACTTATATATTTTCGCATATATGCCAGTTTGGATAAGGTACTTATACTAAGATCGAGTTTAATGGAGAAGTCTAGACAGTTAGGTTAACATGTAGAAAAGGTTAGTGAGTATTTATGATAGCGTGTCCCAGAAATGTCTTTGTTATTTATTTATTTTGAACAAAGCCATGTCGCCAAGCGGCCTAGCCGTGTTCCGGCATGATGTTCGGTGTTGCCATTCATGGATGGCGGGTCAGATCAGTTGCGCTGCATGTGCCTAGTGAATGTAGCGTCTCTATATACTGCCGCCTTCCTACCTAGGCAAGTATGCTCCATCGTAGATCTCATCGAAACTTACCATCAGGTGAGATCGAGATCAAATACTTGCCTATAATGTAATAAAAAAAAAAAAAAATTACAGGGTTGAACCAACGGCGGTTGAATTATATCATGTAGCCAGCAGATGGTAAATTACAAGACTGAGAGATGTAACAAGCAATAGCTAGGTAACATACAACAAAAAATATTACAAAAATAATAATTGAGAATAATATTATTGAAAGAAATCGAGGTGCAGCAGGAAAAACCTGACTGCGCCAAAACGAGGGTTGCGTGCTTTACCCTGAATATACTTTTTGGCGATGAATAGGCTAAACTCTCTACACATAAAACTAGCATAAAAAGTTCCCATTTTACAATAAAACTAAAGTTGCATTCATGTAATTAGGTACTTACGTTTTTTTTTTATATTTGCTGTGTGATTTGTGTACGAGTTACGAAAACATTATACATAATCCCTACCTACATAAGCTGGGTTTTGTTTGTTCAACAATCTACAAATAAGGTCGTTAAACAAGCTTTACCCTTGACTTTACCCGCGTGGACTTCCAGGATAACATGTAGCCTATATACATTATTCCAACCCGCATCTGGCACTGCCACCATTCCACGCGGACAAGGTCTTTTTCATAAATTGTTTGTTATCATCTGTATTAAATTTCATCGAAATAGGCTTATCAGTTTTTGCGCGATGCTCAGTAAATCTGAGATACTAAATAAAAATCGAAATGTGTGCTGGGAAAGATAGTAGAAATGAAACTTCAACGGACAGTGGAAAAACGAATCGCAACGGACAAGTCGCAAGCTCTGCCGCCTCTCACCACGCGATATATATATCGTCTATTCCCCCCCCCCCCCCTCTACGTGACCGTAACGCTGATTCGTGACAGAAAAAAAATAATTAATAAAAAACTAAGTGGTTTACCCATTTTTGTTGTTGTTAAGTCTGTGAAATAAAGTGATTAAACAAACTTTAATGGAAATTAACTGTATATTATATTATACTAATTAATATCAAAAGCAAAATAAATGTGATAGCATATTTAAAACAACAAAACTTTATTACAGAGTTACAAATAATCACCTTTTTTAATGCAATCATATAAAGTTATATTTTTCCTACAAAGCTGCCTTGTGATGTTATTGTTATTTCATCGTAAGGTAACTGACAAGCGGTAGGGGGAGCACCTCGTCCGCCTTCTGCCTCAGTGGCTTGGATCAGGAAGATAAAACTACGGCAGTGACTTCGCCAAGTTTTCCCAAGGAAGATTATTTGCATGAATCGTTTAATTTTAACAACGCATTATAAATATTAACCGCTCGGAATAATAAGTAGCACGGTAGTGCATATACCAAGTTTTTAAGGAATCTTGGAAAATATCGTGTGGATCTAAAGATGCAATATTTAATAATATAGTAATTTAAAACAAGTTATATTATTAGTTATTACTCTCCGTACCTATATAAAAAAAAAAACATCAAGTAATCTCGTGGAAGTTGTACAACTATAAATTGTTCAGACAAGATATCAATTCTTAAAACTGAATCCAACAACTTATATTTTGTTTGTGACCTATTTTAAAAGCACATAATTTTCATTTGCAATAAGACGTGTAAGTACTTATCTTATGTAGAAGTCAGAAATTGCGAACCGAGTCTTAAAAACATTTTCATTAAAACTAAAACTCCGTTCGCTTTTCCTAAAGACTCAGTTCTCTTAACAAAAGAAAGGTAACAAAACAAAGCAAAATAAAAGCACGATAAAAGCAAGCAGAAACAGTCGGTGGAATAATCTTTTTTAAATTAACATAACATGGACGAACGCAATTTAACGTTTGTAATAAGTACATGCTATTTTCAAAGAATCGTGAACGATTGCCGTAACGGACTTTCTTTGTGAAATATTTGTAATTCTATATTCGAATGTGTAAAAAAATAGTTTTAAAAACAACTTTTTTTTTCTATTCAGCCAGGAGTGCTTAAATTATTTTAGATTACGTCACAGTTTTAAACTTTAATAACTCAGTGTATTATCTAATGCACATATTTTTTTTATTACTACTTTATTACGACCAGACCACAGATACTGGTAATGGGAGGTCGTAAAAACTCGGTTAATACTCGCAGTCCAAACACAATTGTATGCTACGATATTCGTAGCGCACTACGACATTGCTACGATCCTGCTACGATTCCTAATTAATCCGCTAGGTCCTTTTTTCAAGCGTACGGTAAGTACCTGGTTATCGCTAAAAAGCGCTTTCTACTGGCAGCGATTACTTTTACCCCGTAATAGTGACGACATACATGCTGAAAATTAACGTTTAAACATTGAGTGTGAACAGTTTCAAGTTGTATATCTTACCAGATACAGCTTCCAGAAGGCCCTCAGGGTCGGAAGCCTCATCAGCAGCTGCAGTCGCGAACGCGGCCGCTATAATTAGCCACCACGCGCCACTCATTTTGTCTGCAAAGAAAAAAATATGGAATATGAAATATATTCAAGCATGCATTTTATGGACATTTTATAGTTTAAAGAGTAAAGGAAAAAGGCTGATTTCCACAGATACCAAACTCTGAAAACTGGAAGAAACCTAGTTACATCGATCATTTACATTTACATTGGCATGGTTTTGTCATCGTACAGTACCTTGTTTTTTGTTACTCGTATGATGTCTATTCTGAGCTCTTAAACGTATAAATAATCGACTAAAAACATTACTTATATATCGCAAAAAGCAAACAGTACCGAACAATTCAGAAGTTTCTAGCGACGTTAGTTGAATGTAACTCTTTTAACAGTACCCTAGTTTCAGACAACGGGCTCGTATTGTGCCGAGGAGGGGGTGAGAGGGGCAGAGGGCGGCGGGGTGCACCCTCAAAGGGGAGGTCACCTTTTATGTACGAAGATGAGACGTTTTTATCCGGTCCCATGATTTTACACAATGTTACGACGTAATTCAAGTTGGCCTGTTTATTTTTTCATCATATTAATATATACGTTGATGTACATGGCAATACACGACCTACCGAATTTAATGAACATTTAAATTGCGAAGGGCTCAAATTTAGAAACGCCTATTAAAACATACACCTAAACAGTTATTCCTATTTTTAATAATCCATGTTTTTAAATGTGGTCGCTTCTAAATTTAAATATTAGGTACGTCAATAAAAAAAAAATGCTTCTCCCAATTTACAGACGTATTATGACTTTATGAAATATCATATAGTACTGCGCAAAGCAAAACATATTAATATGTAAAAAATATGTTTTATTTACTATAAATTATGTGCCAAAATTATTAAAACCATATTTTTCAGACACCTGAGCAAATGAGATATGTACATAATTGCCTATAAAAATTGTTAGCTTGCCTGCACGTCCCTAAAGTTTAATTACGACGAAGGAAACACTCGCTTGTCTGCGATGGTGGATCCCTCGGGACAACATGGCGAACTTTGACCTTTGCTCACATTTATTTCAGAGAATAAACAACACTTATAGGTTTCTTGTCCCAAAAATAAGTTGGTACTCATAGCAACTAGACATTACAGATGAAAATATAATAGAAGATTTTTCAACATTCATAGGTCGATGTTAATTCGATTGAAACTCGATCATGGTTAAATTACACCAACATACTTAATGTGCGAAACAAAAAACTTACAGATTAAGTTAGTAATTAGTAATCATTATTGGAAAATTGTAAAGGTTAATCAGCCTGACTGAATAACATTCGTTTGAAGCAAGGCCACTCGAACAAATGTCCGCCCATTCTTCACAAATACAGCTTATTAGCTAAGCAACTTAAACTAGATCAATACTTTTCATCCCTTGAAAGCGATGGAAAGTTTTCCTTGGATTCCGAGATAGCAGTGCAGTGAGTAAACAAAGCCGGGAACAAAGGCCGCCAGCCCCGCTCAAACGATTAATCGCCTTTGATGTGGCGCGCGGTGCACTTTACTTAATGTGGACCGATACTGATTGAGCTTAAAACTTCTATTAGTTGTAATAAATGGTACTATTTATATACAAGATAATTATCAAAAATCGTGGTGACTAATCTTCCGAAGTTTACTTTAGGGATCATCAGGGGTGAAGGTTTTGACATCTTACGAAATCTACATTCGAAAAACACCAACAAAAACTCCATCTGTGCGTTACCATACTAAGCAACGCTTATGTTATGTATCCCGCTGATCGGAATATAATCGGAATACATACTATTACTACTCTTAAAAACATTTTTTATCATATACTTAAAAACATTTTTTAGAATAAATATATTTTGCTGTAGGTTCTATAGTACATGGACGAAAAGGTCGGAAAATCTTGTTGGTCGGTACTGTAAAAACATAAAATAAACGCGATAAAATCCGCGTAAATATAGGCGTTGACGTTTTTTTTTTATTATTGCATCTTATAACCGTTTGTACACATACCATTAAACTTTAAATTGAATAATGATGTACGTTTATGTTTTTTTTTTAAAACTATTCTATTGAAAGTACCTTAATATATGCCATGTTTAAAAATGGAATATACTTTTTGAAAAGAGAAAACTCGTATGGCCAGTGTTTAAGTCAGAAAAACAAACTCGTTATCATCGGCGCGTAGGTACCCAATATATCATAGAGAAAACACATTAGTGCGAGTGTGGGCGTCGCTAGTACGGTCCCGGAGACCCTACTCACGGAGTTCATAATTGCTGGTGGGAACGGGGCGGGCGAAAATGCTTACCTACGTAAATAATAAAGTTTGAACAGCTCGCGACGGTGGTGATAACTGGATTCAATAGATGGGTAGATAAGGATATATTTGGAGACTATTATAGTAAACTAATAAATAAAAGTACTCGAGTTCCGTACTTGGGACTACGCGGAACTGGTAACTGTAAGGTTGTCACAACTACGATTTAAAGACAAAATCAAAATGTTCCATCCCCGATTGGGTATCTTGCTAGCTGCAATACACTGACCCAAAATAATTGAACTTACCTAAGTCTAGCCAGCCGGTCAGACTATTTGATAGTCAGAAACATCAATACAGTTGTAAACTACAAATGAAAACTAATACATTTTTGTTTGCGATAGTTTATCCTATAACATCACCAAAAATGATATATCTATATCTATTGAAATATCTAATGTATTTAAAATAAATGCTTCAGTAAAAAAAACTGACGGTGACATCATTTTGGCGCCATAATTTCACTTATGTATGTAATAAACAATTATATTTCTTAGATAAATACGATTACTTAATTGATGACCAAAAATATTTCTCTAGGTTTATTACAAATAAAACTGTACATCAAAAGTGTTCCCGCGGACAGTGGGGTGTGTTGATAACCCTATTTAACTAAGTTGACTAAACAACCAAAGCTAAATACAGAGTTTGTTCAATTTGCATTAATGGAATAGATAAAATAGTGCGAATACCGAGAGTTTGCAGATTAGAACTAGGTTCTCGGAATACCATAAATTTGTGGGTACTTAGGTAAAAGCGGTTTCACCTTTTTAACTACTTACACGAAAATAAGTCCCTCAATGGACTTTTTGGTGTGAAGTTGTACATTTTGTTTTATTTTCCAAAAAAATATGTGTAATATTTGTGGGATAACCATTGTGTGTTCATAAACGTGCACGAGTGAAGGAAATTAAAATAAAATAGCATAACTTGACATTTCAAGTTCTCCCAAGATATCCGATAATTTTTGAGTAAAGTATCCACTTCATATTCATTTTATAATCATTATCGTCATCAATATTATCATCATCATCAGGGGTGTATTTAATTCAATAACAATTATCAAGAATTACTCGACGAAAAATGTGACTATTTGTAGCTGATTGCCAACCTAAAAGAAGAAGAAGAAGACCTTCTGTTTTTTTTTCATAATCTGTGCCTTAATATTTTCTGCCGAAAATGGTTATTTGAAGACTAATCTGGAACAGGTACGTATCTGATATGCCTATGCCAATACGTTGCCGCGCCGCCCTTCTAATTACTCGTCACCCACTCGACGGCATCTTTTGAAGTAAATCACCCGTGAAGCGAGCTTAAAGGCTCAGCCTCCGAGATGTGAAGGTAATGTTAATAATTTGGCCCGTTTTAAGATATCACTGGAAGTATAAAGATATCTAAGTGAGAAATTGCTTGTGGTTACATTTGGGTGTTTCACTGGGCCTAATAATATATATTTATTAAATGACAATGTTGGCCGACGTAAATTTATCGTGGTTTTTAAATTAACTGATGAAATTACATGAGAACCGTTAGTACATTGATACAAATGAGCTAAGTTGCTCACTAATCTCAGCTAAGAGCCACTTCACGAGCAAGTGTGTTGTAAAGAATTTTTGGATATGCATTAAAATTGTTTATAAAATAAAGCTGCAGTTTCTTCACAGTGGGCAGTGGAGAGGCACAGATAAAAAAGGCTGTCGTATATATACGTAGTAACACACACAATTAATGTAAATTTTAAAACTAGTATATTTTTAAATACTATAGCATTGATGCGTTTCAGGTCTTGTCTTTGTACACCCTCGGGAGGGGCAAAGTTACCCACTAATTATTCTACACAGTTCACCTTTTGAAAATGTCGGCGGGGCGTCCAAATGATTTGGCGCGGTGCCTAACTGCACTTGGCCGCAACTTACATTTGCCGTTGTTTCGGAGATAGCTTCAAACTATAAGTAGTCTACAATTATTTTAGACCATTGAATCTGGTATTGGTATTCCGAATTATGTTTTAGTCCGCTCACTTATTACATTTTGGTTCAAGGTCAGTACGTTTATATTTTCCGAAATACAAGTTGTGCTCAAAAAGTTATAAACTACTAAATTCAACTAGTATTTTAAAACCAAACTAATTTAATTTACAAAATTAATTACAGCACCACTACAAAACTTAATTTATTCTCGCCACTTCTGCTCCGGACAAACAAATTGAAATTCAAGAGTGCGTTCACCAGACATTCTAATTAAATGGAATTGTTAAAAAACGCCTGCAGCGTTGTTTCAGCGAGCGGTGTGTGCCGGAGACTTCCTATTGTCCCTTAATGTTTGCTTTTAATTAAATTCTCTTGTTTTGAGGCACTGCCCGCCTACACCAAAGAGTATATAATCACTACGTTTTAAGAGACGGCACTTAGAACATTATCTGTAGCTCAAAGTCACGCAGAATAGTAGTACCAACATTGTAATAATAGGAAAGGCTGCCAACATTTCCGTACAAAAGTCACTGACAGTTAGAGATGTGCTAAATATTATCGATATGTAGGGTTGTACTTACGTTCAAATTAAAATGCCGATATCGATAGACAATGCTTGAATAGCGGGCTTTAGAATGACTATATTTAGAATATTCTAGGTGTAAATAAAAGGCATATGACATTAGTTTTATAGCTTTATTTCAAACATTATGTTATCATCCCATGTTTACATAAAGTTGTTTCTTGTCATTATATTCACATCAAAATATCATACTGAAAAAATATCTAACAGCACTATTAGCTTAAATATCATAATTGAAACTCATATCACACACTTTTGGAAAGAGTTGCTGGTCATGTTCATCAGCAAAATAGAGTCTCTGTCTCGAAAATAACTCGTTTACCACAAGCACTCAGCAGAATCACTAATAGGCGGAATCTTCACGCTAAATCTCAGGAGAAGGTCTCAACTCGACGATAGTAACCGAGAATCCAAACACAAATTAGTAACAGCTGTAAAATAACAAAAGAAATACGCAAACAGATCCGAAATCGGCCGGTATAACTTTGTTATTGAGGTTCTATTGACGCCATCTTGCTTGTCATTTTGCACGACGTACCAGCATTATAATACAAATGTATGATTTTTTCCGTTGACTTTCTAATGTTGGCCACCCAGGTCTATGTGAACCAAAATAAAATGAACCCCGTCGAGTACGTTCTCCAAACACATCATAGTCCAAGAATAATTGGACATACTCAATGTATGGAAGTGTCCACCCACTGGCCTACACAGGGCTACCACACCCCCCACCTACCGGTAGTGGGGATTATCATAAAGCGAAAGATGGAATTCGACTTTGATTGGCTCAGGGGATTAAAAATAACATACCGATGAGCTGGATGGAGGTACTAATGTGTAACTGTTGAATTGATAAAAAAGGTGTCGTAGTAAATGTACTAAATTGTCAACTAATTAAACCATGATTTCGATGGTTTACTTACAGATTAAAGATGAACTATGTTGAAAATGCCAATATATGGGTAAAGCAGCTGCAGGCACGAGATTATCTTGATGTTTTAAAAGGTATGTATTTTTTTACATATTGGATTTTATGTTGACAAAACTTAGCAACGTGACGACCACCATATAATTGGTTGCACAAGGTCGGATATTACCAAAGAAATGATATAATTTTTGGCTGTATTTGATCACTCCTATATTTTTTATTGGATATACCTTTTAATATTCTACGTTGTTGACGTAATTATTTAGATATATAATATTAATTTAATGTATTTTTATTTTATTGATTTTTTATTAAATGAAATATGGAAATGAGGACCAAAAAATGCGTTAGTAGTTCACTTTAATTATAATAAGTTGGCAGCCCTAGCGGGTGCCCCGGGAGGCTTAATTAATGAAACTGGGAATTAGATTTAATGGACATTTTCGTGATGACAACTTATTGTTTGTTTAGGAGTTCTATTATGAGAATAAACTGAATAGTGGTCTGTTGTTTAGATAGTCAACTAATTGATGATTTTAACCGTTGGTAAAGGATTTCGTGAAAATAAATATTCGTTAGACAATGGAATAAAGAACTTATTAAAATTAAATAAAGTGAATACTTACATAACACGGATTATACAAGTAAATTGAACTTTACGGAGTTCAGTAATAATTGCAGTAAAATTGTATTACACTATCATGGCGCGAAAATAATCTAAGTAGTAGGAATATAATATAATAGACTGCAAGTAAGACGATAAAATGGTTTGATGTGACGTCAAGCTCTGTAACCAGTTGAGTATCATTTAAATTATAAAAAAAAATCAACATAAACAAACTATTAAAAAAAAAATGTGCATTCGTTTTGGTTTATAGTCTTCAACCGTATTATGGAAATAGTCGTATTCTGTCCCGCTCTCTCATCCTGGAACTGATTTGATTTAGCACTTATTAAATGGAACTATTCTCAAGATTAAGGTAAATTAAAACTCAGGTGAATGTCTGGCTGTGTGTGCACGTATTGGAATACTAAACTTTTGGAGTTAAGTTGTGTAAAGTTTTCAACTAACGTGGGAAGTTCTGAGTGTGGTTACTAGGTCGAAATCGGGTTGTTAATTCTTTGAGTCAACCATGATCCCACCATATATGTTATTTACTCTCTAGGTACAACGGCCATTGGAACTAAATATATATGTATGTATCTCCTGAGTTTTTTTTAATTTAATTTAATTTTTTTTTTTGTAATAAGTGTGGCTATTAAAAAAAGAGTTAAAATATAATTTCCTAAAAAAGACAAGCCCGCTGAGCTTCTTGCTGGATCCGGTTGTAGAGTAATGAAAAAAAATGTAAATGACAATTTGTAAGTGCCTTTGACTTAGAATCGTTATAAATTATATTTGCAATAAACAATATGGAATTATAAAAAAATGCCTTGATATTAGTTTACTCAAATACCATAGAAAGAAGAAGACAACAAACATGGTATAATTATTTAGTTTATTGGTATTATTTAAAGTGGGTACTAAAATCATACCCAAATACATTTATGTATGACATCGCGTGCTAACGAAACAAAGTACCAGCCCACCCATATAATCGCCAATAATTGCCTTTATTCTATTGAATCACCTTAAGTATCTATAACGAAGGGTCGAAATCGATAATCGATAGCTGCGTCGATTTCAAGCCCGTCTCGATAGCATTTACTTGATAGGAATTTTAATATTTGCACAGTCGATACGCGTTCTGTTCTCTGGTCCGTCACAATGGACCAAAAGGAAAAGAAAGAACACACTGGCCAGATATGAACGTGTTCATGTTTTATTCTTAATTCCATTCTATTTTCAAATTATCGTCACTAATCAAACTAAACGTTCTAAATACATTTTGCGGTAATTTTTAAATTTGGAAGCCGGAGTGGGGAGCTACACTTGACTGTAGTTGAAGCGGCATGGCGTCTAGTGCGCTCGAGGGCAGCCCACGAGAAGGCAAAATCCCGTATAATGAACGCCGGAATCGATGGCACTCCATCGGTGCAGTGTTGGCGAAACAATGCCGACGTATAGCGAGGAAATTGACGTCAGCCATATTGTGTCGAAGCGGGAAAAAGTTTTAAAAGCTGCCAGAATATTTAATTTCAAACAAGAGCTGGCCATTCACATTTTATAAGAATCTAGGTACCTACTATAAAGTACTAATTGGCCACGACTTTGTATGCGTGAACTTTGCATTTTAAAACGGTGGTACCCTATTTCCTGGGATGAACATTTTTTCGTATTCATTGACCGGGAATGTAAGTTATTATCACAACAATTTCAGCTGATCTTTTTTTTGTGGTAGACGTAAAATGCTTATAGCCGCGCCCAGACCAACCGCAACGCTTTCCTAAGCTATCACGAGCACTGCGCGCGAGCTGACAAATGCCCGAGACAAACGCTCGCGCTGTCTCGTTCGAACGCTATCAGCGCTCGCGAGCATGTGCCTGTCCTTTTCTGTCTTGCAATATTTTCCCGTGCAGCATGGACTATACATTTAAACCTGTGCCCGTGCCAGCCTCATCAAACTTCGCGGTCAGACTTCACACAGCAGATGAGAATGGCATGAGCACTTGGGACAAAGTGCACGAGTCGCTTTTTTTTTAAAAGGCTGGCTCTATGTTAAACACTAATAATAAAAAGCATTTCGAAACACGTAATTTAGACCCATTGCTACCTGTACTGACATTGTTCCGCTGTTCGGAACAGCAATTATTTCGAGCCGGCTCGTTGCCAGATAAAGAATTTATTTACGATGCCTGCGCCTGTTTATATAACAATGTGCTCGAGGTCCGAGCTTTAGTACTTATTCCTGTTATATTTACATTTTGTAACCATTATGACGGGCGATAGATATTGTATTATGCGAGAGTCGGTGCTTTCAGCCAATGCATGCTCTGCTACAACTATAACGCTTTTCATGTAAGCAGGTGCTCTATGTTATTTGATTTGTCACAGGCTATCTAAAACGCCTACGTACTAACAACTCCTATAATAAGTTCTACACGGCGATAGACTAAGACAAGGGTACCTAGCTCCAATAGGCCTACGTGTTGAATTCCGTACCCTCACACAGTCAGCCAACGGATTGCGGTTGCTTTGAAAATATCAAACTATACTTTTGTCTAGCCCATCTTATACCATGTCAATGTTTTTTTTAATTAGGCATCACATTAATTAGGTATTTTAATTATTTCAGTTTTCGAGCATTTGCACAGGCCCAAAGGCTAGGCCCAAGTCAATTACCTACACTCGTGCACTTTACCGAACCTATAATGGATAATATTCCACTTATATCACTCACTATAACTCGCAGGAGCACTAGTTTTAGAAACAAAATCATAACTGACGCCATGACTTTTTAGTTTCCCGCCAAAAAGTCCATGTCAATGTTACATAGAGAAAGAAAAGATACACTATTTATTAATGTTACGTAGAATGAACAAAGTCAACAGCTGTACACGGTCCACTGTAAAATGTAATCGCAGAGGAGCGAGTGGCAGCGCGCGGGCCGCACAATGGCGCAAACAAAGCAGATAGCACGCGAGTTGACTGATGGTGTTTACACTACAATTTGGCCTGTTATCTGAAAACGTGATATAGTTTCTTTTTCTGCTGTCACTTGGTAAGGTAATTCAGAGCTTTTGGCTGCGGTGGCGTGGCTATAAGTGCCTGAAAAAGGCAGCTTTCGAAGGGTAGTACTGACTTAGGGCGTACTTTAAATAATAAAAAAATAAAGAGACTATTCCTAACATATTAGTAAGTTTTAGTAGTATGTAGACATATACAAGAGTCGACACAATGGCGAATAAAAATTAAGTCATAGAATATAGTTATATACTTGCTCACGTATTGATTTCTTATATTTACGCGAATACTACACATTGAAATAAAACTAATTTTACGGATTTTTTATTATACTTTTCGGGAACGTAAAAAGTATAATAAACGCGATAAAATCCGTAAAATTAGTTTTATTTCAATAGATACTTGCTTTAAACCTATTGTAAACAGTGGGTACATCCGTACCAGAAAATTGCTAAGTACTGTTTGATTGTATGCTGCGAGCTAGGCGCCCTGTGGACATAGCGAGCGCACACAGAACGTACGACACCGACACGCAACCCAGGTTGATCGTGTTTAAACTTCCAACGTTCTGTGCTCGTGTTGTAGACTACAAATTATTTATGGCAGTAAACCTAAATTGAATGAGAGAGACGGAGCTATAGGAAAATACAGTTAGCTGTATCTTATTTTTTCCTTCTCACTTTGTTTTTCCTTTACTTTTTGGCCCTTTTTTATTGAGACTAGGCCCAATACGATTCTGCCAATATCAACGTCATAAGCTAAGACACGCAAGAGAATGAACGGTAAAGAACGAATGGCCAGATAGGTACGTATAGTGAGATTCCTTCTCACTTGGACAGATCAGCTAGTGTGCAGCGCTCGAAAAATAGCAGGAGTAAGTAATAATAAAGTTCTGAATAAATAAAGTAATTATGTATGGAAATATAAAATCCCATGCTTTGTCGTGAGATATAGGCAGGGCTCTCCTATTCTGTTTTCTTAATCTTTTGCTTAAAGCATCGACTGTAAGCTGTATTTGTAGTCATACCTTATATATTCAAATGGTTGGAGGATTACTGAAATTATGATAAACGTAACAATATAATAGTGCCGTTCCCGGGATCTCCCGGGACCCATTGTTGGATGTTATTTATCGCTCGAGTACTATCGATCCCGGATTAGGAGCAACCTATAATAAAATAAATGGATAGATGTCCATATGTGTTTATAACTGATATATGATATGATATGAAGTATACAATGGCACGTTCAGCGTTCGCGTTCCACGTTCCGTTCCGTGTTCCGCGTTCTTTGTAATGTTGTGGTAGAAGTGTGTTTTGGGACAGCTCTATAAGCTTTTGTAAGCTATAACAATAAGATAAGACAAGGTATATTTTAGCGAGATCTATTAAAAAATGCATTCTTGATTATCATTTTAAAAAAAACATCATACAAACCCCCCCCTTTTACCCCCAACGGGGCTGCATTTCCAAGAATCCCTTCTTCGTACACCTCTAGAGTACTCGAGGAATATTTTTTCCAAATTTCAAATCTCTAGGTCCAACAGTTGAAGCTGCGCGTTGTCTATCAGTCGGGTGTAAAGAATGTTATTACATAGAAGATGATGATCATGATACGAATATGTTATAGGTACTAAGAAGCACTAAATACCTAAGTATCACCCTTGTTATCACTTCCGCGTCCTTGCACCGCACCCCGCACGAGGTTACAGTAAAACAGGATATTTATAGCATCCACGTACCAGGTCGATACGTACGCGCGCAAACTCCACGAACTCACGGAAACTTACTTTCCAGTGATCGGTAAGAATATGACTTCTTGAAACTCTTGTAATAATAATTGTACTTATAAATATAGACCTTGTTTATACATAAATGATGGTAACAAAAAGTTGCTTACACTTTATAATTCTCGAATAACTTGTTAAAAAGCAAGTCAGCCGATGCTTTTGTGATGTACGCGAGTAGGTATTGCATATTAAATGCTTTTGAACATCAAGTGTTTACCCTGCCGTTTGATCTAACCTACATTTAGGCGAAAATTACCTGTAGGACCAAGGTTATACCTATTATTGTAAAAACCCAGGCGTTTGCAAAATCTCGACCTCTGTTTAGCCCATCTTTCAGATATAAACATATTATACACTAGCTGTCCCGGCGAACTTCGTACCGCCTCAGAATCAAATGTATCAGAAAATGAATTTATTGGTATTCTATGAAAAATTTAAACAAATCTATCCCACGGGAACCATACATTTTACCGGGATAAAAAGTAGCCTATGTGCTATTCCAGACTATAATCTATCTCTGTGCCAAATTTCATCCAGATCCGTTCAGCCGTTCTGGCGGAAAGAGTAACAAACATCCACCCATCCATCTATCCATCCATCCATCCAAACTTTAACATTTATAATATTAGTATAGATTAGTATAGATATCCCTAATTTGTCGCCAACAGAATTGGCGTCATTGTATTAGTCATTCTCTTCTATCCGTACAGGCCTAGCTAAGTTAAAGTACGGTGTTCAATAAAATTAGATAAATAATAAATATCCATGTAAATGCACGTCAACGGCTATGGGCCACTGCGGAGTCCATGTGAAGGGCACTTAGCCTGCCCTGTTGTGCCCTTCCAGCCGTCTGTGACGTCACAATGGCTATCGATGGTGCTCTACGCGAACAGAATTAAGGACTGGCTTTAAAATAGTAGCTGATTTTAATGAATTGATAAATTGAAGGTATATAAATGAATTATAGTACGTAGTAATTTGAATTAGGTATAGTAAATATTTACAGTGAAATACGTTAACCATGGGCGAAGTCACAATGGGGCAGAGTGGGGATCTGCCCCCCCCCCCTCGCTTATGGAGCCAAGAGAAAAAATATAAGGCCGTATTACTACTGATTTCAAGGAATTATGTCAATGCTATGTTACCTTTATAGTATGGGCAAATGAGAGCAGTGACTTCAGAGAAAGAGCGACTTTCAAAATTCAGTGTATTTATTTTACGAAGAAAACATAATGGAATGAAACTAAATTTTAAGATTTTATCGCGATTTTATTTATATTTTACGTTCCCGACGTTTCGGCTGCTTTACAGCAACCATCCACCACCATGGTTACGGGAGGACTGTCCTCCCGTGACCATGGTTGCTGTAAAGCAGCCGAAACGTCGGGAACGTAAAATAGAAATAAAATCGCGATAAAATCCTTAAAATTTAGTTTCATTTCAATGTGCAATATTCGCGTAAATATAAGAAACCAATTTGAAAACATAATGGTTCAGTGGTCAGTGGTTTGCCCTACCCTGAAAAAAATTGTCTACGGCCATGCATATAAACACTAAATTCTAATTATAGAATTTAATACATTTTCCTTATCCCTAGATGTAAGCAGAAAACAATAAACCGTTCCATTGAGATACTGCTTTTTAATAACCGTCGATTTCCGCCCGCCCACAGCGTACAAATAGAACATTAGGCGGCGCCCGCCCTAACTGAATTACCCCGGCCTCGTAACTAACTTAGCAGCTGGTGTCGTTTTGTGTGCAAATTTTGAACTCACAAATTGCTCATTTTTTTACTAGCTCTATCCGTATATGTATCGTAGCTGACCGTACATTGAAGGATTACGAGACAATTCTGCATGCCGAATGGAGCGAGCGAGCAATGGAATATATTTCGTTGTCCTACATTACAAACAGTCGTTTATCTTCCTATAAAAAAAGAATGGGACTAGGCCCGCCACACACTCCTACCACTGCTACTTTTGTAAGTCAGGATCTACAGTGGTGTCCCATGATGACACCGAGGTTTGACCCTCGGCGAGTCCCGGGATAAAGTTAATTGTCTAGGAACCCGCACGAAATTAATCGTAAAATAAAAATAGGAGAATATATATAAAAATATATTTTTTAAGAATTGGAAAATATTCAAGCGAATTACGTCAAAGGGCATCCTCTATAGTCCAACGTAAATTGATTCAAGAAGATTAAATAAAAGTCTTCTAAAGAAAAAGTAAAAGAATATCGTGCTTACTATATTTTTTTCTTTTGCCAACGAAGTTCATGAAACATTTTTTTCCTCCTACCAATTTGCAAAGGTAATGAAAGGCGAGTCTTCCGCAATGCCATGAATTCCACAACCACGTGTTTATAATTTAACAA
Source organism: Pheosia tremula (assembly GCA_905333125.1). Taxonomy (NCBI): domain Eukaryota; kingdom Metazoa; phylum Arthropoda; class Insecta; order Lepidoptera; family Notodontidae; genus Pheosia; species Pheosia tremula. Next base: position 2,046,834 of record HG995406.1, read on the forward strand.
AGCCATGAGCGTAATTCGCAAAGACTTGAGCAGAGTTCACAGAAAAGTCTAGTTTCATCTAAGCTAAAAGGAAAATCGTGACAGCCGTGAGATTATTTAAAAAAAATTCAGCTCCTATTAGTATATAGGGACAATGATGTTAATTAATTCCTTTATTAGTATTTTACAACATCTACTTACTAAAACATAATACATTGTATAATATGCGTAGGTATCTGAAAGAGCTCTAACCGTATAAAAACCTCGTTACAGATGGTCTTTCAATATATATAAATAATAAATAAAAATTAATAAAATTGGAGTGTCTGTTTGTAATATTAAAATAACCGCTTTTTACTAAGTGCATTTGGATGTATACACGATACATATACCAAAACAACATTTTTTTAAAAAATTGTCCGTCTGTCTGTCTGTTTGTTTCGGCTAATCTCTGAAATGGCTGGACCGATATTGACGGGACTTTCACTGGCAGATAGCTGATGTAACAAGGAGTAACTTAGGCTACTTTTATTTTAGAAAAACTTTTTTGTTAAATACCACGCGGACGAAGTCGCGGGTAACAGCTAGTCAAAAATATAATTGCATAGCGAATTCGTGAGTAATGAACATTCTTAATTTGCCGGGTCAAGGGTTCGAACAACGGGCCGAGTGTTGGAATGAAAGGGCTCGAACGGGCTCCTCGCGCGCCTCCAGTCGAGGACACTCGGTGCTCGTTCACTTGCGCGAGCCATAGCCAAGTGGAATACCGTGGCGTGCGGCAAATTTGATTCATTTCTTTGTTTGTAGGGGACAGTGAAAAAACCCAGGGTAAACACATTAAGTTCTGGAAATATACAAACTAACTGATCCCAAAAACTGAGCAATGCTTGCATCATGGACGCAGTATGAGAATGATCCCAAAAACGCCGTGGCCCACAATTTGATAAGACAGTAATATATGTTCCAAGCGGTGAACATTCCAAGTTTAAAAAAATGTCGATTACTAATCGCTGGAGAAAAAAAACATTCATAGAGAAATACTTTTCGTTAATCTATGGCTGAAGTCAAGTGTTACTTAAAAAAAAATATTCTGCCCTCTTTGACTATCGAACGTAGCTGTTCGTGGCTCAAAGCTGCCTCTAATTGGCCTCGTCTCCGTTAATACTGTTACCTCGGTTTCCCCCGCTCTTTGTACTAACTTGGCATTCCAAATTATCGGCTTTGCTTTCGACTTCCGTTTCATAAGCATCCTGTATGTATTTATTTGATATTATAAACAGCCGGGCTATTAACGAGTATTTTTAAAATAATTACTGCACTTATAGATAATATGTTAATTATATTTGGGTAAAGGTATTATTATTACTATCTCCACTAGGGCAGCCGTTGATAAAGTAGGTATCTTATATTATATTATATATTATATATTCTTCTGTATTTTTATCTACATAGGTATTTGTTGGCTATCTACATAAACTTAGCGGCGGGTTTCGCCATTTTCATCTTTTCATGTCATCATCCATTATTTTATTTATAATGTGTATTTATTGAATGTGTTATTGCTATTAATTACTTGACATTGGCAAAATACCCGCTAAGCCATTTTCATATCCATTTAATTTCATCGCATTTAATTTCGTAAATAAAGAAGAAGAAGAAACATAGCGGCCATTAACATTCTCGCTAAGAATAGCGGCTTATATTCATCTCTTTTACAACTTTTCTAATTTGAAAAAAAAGGTTATTAAGCTTACCAGATGAACAGTTGCAAACTTAAGCTCGGAGTGGTCATAAAACGCGGGCAGTAAGCACATCTCGCGTTTTACGGGCCGCTACGTTACGCACGTAAAAAGCTTTACGGTATAACCCCCCTTCCCCCCAGCCACCACAGTGAGACTACGAATTATATATTTGACCCAATGTAAAGATAATTAGTTTACCTATATTATTAAATATTCATTTTAATTAATTTCATTGAGACTGAAAAGTCAAAGGTCTTTCCTTGGCTAATCGTAAGTCTATTATTAAACTGTCAGTGAAAAAACAAAAGCATTACTGAGCGGAATAAATATCAGAAAGTCGGACGCAATAACAAATGTGCCCCGCACTAATCGTTGACAGAAAAAATAAAATTTATTCCATTGGATAAATATGGAAGATATTAATCAAAGGATACGGGGGGAAAGCCAGCAAGTGACGTGGGATACTTGGTACAGACTATCGCATATTATGATGATATGGATACGCCGCTTTGTGTCATCGACTGATGATGACAAGAATGAGTAAGTAGCATATTTCTTTTTCTTTTTAACTGTTGAGTGGTTTTATATAACAAAATAATACATGAATCGGTTTTAACATGCAACCGCAAGTATTTCTTTGTAGTGAAAACAGATAAGTACACATTTTTATATGGAATAGAACTAAAAACATCTAAGTAATCTTCTGTTATTTATTTCAATTAAATGGCTGCGTATATATGCCTTAATTTATGGTTACCGGATTTTTTTTTCTTTATGACAAAATATACAAAAATGTGTACAAACTGTATTTAAAAACGTACCTTCAAACAATGTTCTAACGTTGGCTCCACATTTTAACTCGAGTCACAGTAAAATGAATTTCAATATCAAAGAATAGCAGAAGGTTCAATATTGTAAATATGCAAATGTGTGGTGAGCGGCGTAGCGGCGTAGTCGCGTAGCACGTAGTGTTGACTACGCGGCGCGCGGAGCACTGACCAAGACTGGCTGCGCCGCGCCGCGCCCCTTCGCGGGCCGCGTGCGAAAACCTGACGGGTTGGGGGTTGCAGAGAGTGAAATAGGTACAATATTAATTATTACAATAAGACAGTAAAAAAACAGTATTTTTAAAAGTTACTTTCCTGATTATTGATTGGTGGGATGATAGACGACACGAGATATGACATGAGATTATACTATTATATATAACTAGCTGTCCCGGCGAACTTCGTTCCGCCTCGGAATCAAATGTATGAGAAAATGAATTTATGGTACTCTATGAAAAATTTAAACAAATCTATCCCACGGGAACCATACATTTTACCGGGATAAAAAGTAGCCAATGTGCTATTCCAGACTATGATCTATGTCTGTGCCAAATTTCATCCAGATCCGTTAAGCCGTTCTGGCGTAATTGAGTAACAAACATCCATCCATCCAAACCTTCACATTTATAATATCAGTGGGATATACTATATTAGGTTTTTTTTTTTTTTTTTTTTTTTATTACGTTATAGGCAAGTATTTGATCTCAATCTCACCTGATGGTAAGTGACGATGAGATCTACGATGGAGCATACTTGCCTAGGTAGGAAGGCGGCAGTAGATAGAGACGCTACATTCACTAGGCACATGCAGCGCAACTGATCTGACCCGCCATCCATGAATGGCAACACCGAACATCATGCCGGAACACGGCTAGGCCGCTTGGCGACATGGCTTTGTTCAGTGGGTGGTGACTAGCCACGGCCGAAGCCTACCACCAGTAGAGTTGTCACCTGGTTGGCACCACCCAGGGTCACGTGTAGGGTATCTCGAGGGTACTTAATTCTCCTACGGACGAAGGTGACTCGACCCCAGGTTATAATTATTGTAAGAAAAATAAACCGCTTTTATCAGCAGTATTTGTCAGTTATCTCGTCTTAATCGTCTTACCCAAAATTGGCGTTGCATTTTGAAGAACACCACCACCCTTGTTACTCAACCACGAGCACTCAAGATTACACACACGTAAGCTATCACTAACATTTACCTTATAGTCTATTCGCGTTTACAGGATGGTACCTTTTGTCGCCTCTATAAGCCTCTAATCTTTGCCTGCCGCTCCACCGGGTGTATTCAATACATGCACAGACCACCCGGAAGCAGCGCTCGCCCTTCGCAGACCTTTGTTCCAGCCAGCCTCAGCCTATTATAACTCATCATCCACGAAGGGTTGAATGGGGCAGTTTTTAATTCCCCACCCTGGAGTAATGAGCCGTTGGAAATTTACGATACCCGGTATAGCAAGGATGTTATATTTTAATTTTTTTATAATATCCGACGCTACAAAAGTATTAAGGCCTCTACGAATGGCACATCTTGCCATCCAATTTATAGGATCCTTACCAATTGGCATGTAAATGATAAGCCAACTTGCCTTTTGATATGCCAAATTGTAGTGACTCTACAAATGGGCTCTACTGATTGGGTTCTAAGTTGTACTGTTCGTAGAAGCTTAAAATTTCATGGTTCTAAACAGTTGAATTGATTTCAACGCAGTTTTATTTCTGTTTTTATATTGGAATACACGCGCTATGACTCAATAGCCTGTAAAATAACGCACTCTCCATTAAAACTAATCCATAACTTGTCAATATGTCGGGGTGAACCCCCATCACTTCGGCTCCCATTAATCATCTTCGGACATCTTCGTGTAACATAACAAAAGACTGGACCAGTCCAAATGTTGTTCCTGTAACTAATAACTTCACCTGCCTTTTCGTCTCCTTTTAACGCGTTACGTATGAAAGTGATAACGATATATTTAGAGGAAGATGGTTTTAGGACGACCACATGTGTTCGATTTCATGTTAATATTGTTCCATGAATGCTATGCTTTTTGATCATGTAAGTTGGTCATAGAATTTTTTTAAATATAATTATGAAATTACAAATATATTAATATGAAGAGAAGTCGTATAGGATTTTCAGTATTGAAATGTTTACGTACAATTTTTAGGCATGTTTTATGCTGTGCTAAACTGTGTCACAAAATTCTCTAAAAATCGAGAAGGTTGGCTAGCTCTACAGGAATCGTTTAGTATGTAGCCGTCCTTAAGTCAACGGGAAGGCTACGGTAAAATCAAAGTCTCGTTTGGCGAAAGTTTGCACAATAACTGTCAAAGCATAATAACCTCGGGCCGAAGGGAAGTTGGATAGGCCCTGTGTTGTCAGCGATGAAAATAGTTAATTTATGTGGGTGGCGTGCGTGTGGAGGATTAATTCAGTCGATCTTAGGGATATTAGATCTTTAGGAGTATGGTCACTTTGCATGTTCATTGGAGTACCCTTTATAAGATTAGTTATAAGCCGTCTCAACACGAGTAGACCACCAGACAAGGAAGAACAATCTATGTAGTTAAAAACTGAAATAAAATCTTTTTATTACTTTTCAGATTAGCTTACACAGGAAGTGTGATATTAGTGGTTTTATTTGTACGTACGTTTAAGAATTAAATAGAAAGAGATTTGGTTTATTTTTTCATTAATCCTGAGTATTGAATGAATAGGCGCTGGTAATTGAAAACCTCTTTAAGATAGATAGATTTACCTCTATTTGAACAACACTCAAATGCCTGCTACGGATTACAGCAGAATGTAGGTTGTACGTATAAATTATACAAATCCATTCATCTATTACCTACGTTTTCCACTTGGCTCAGAGATCTCGGTGCGATTTATATTTGATCTTCAATGAGAACATTCTAAGTATATATATATAAGACAAAGTCGTGTTAGTTTCACCATTTCAAACTCATGAACAGTACAGAACTATTTTTATGAACTTTGATTTTTTGTATTTGTCTCTGCCCCGATTTTCAGAATAACTATTAAAACATGGGAAAGATTCACTAAACAAAACAAGGAAAAAAATATTTTCTCATTCATTTGATTCTCAGGCGGTACGAAGTTCGCCAGGATTATTGAAATTTACCAAAATATCATCAATATTTTGGTAAATTACATATAACTAAACATACATATAACTAAACTAAATAAATATATAATTACTTCAATACGTGTTTGAATTTGAACAACTATGCTTATTATCGTGTAGACAACGTCGATGATGGAAATCAAACCCGGGAACTCGGTTCCAAATATTCTGAAAGGAGCTCAAGACAAAGGCACTCTACTACGCCCAAGTTCTCCTAATAGACTAAACTTATCAATCAAGATTTGCGCAACTATCCAAAATAGTTGCCGTAGCCAAGATACATAAGTACGGTAGGTAACTATGTATTCTGTTAGCAAACTATAATGTGCTCGCTACTTAGTTTAGGAGGATTTTCGTTTCTTTATCAGGGATTAAAATTTTCAATTGACATTTACTTTGTTAATTTTCCTATTAATACGAATATTTTAGTTTTTTTGTTTTTCATGTAGATATCTTTATAAATAACGATTGTACAGTATTTAATTAAATAAACAATTAAAAAAAAACTAAAAAAAAAATTACATACTATATGTTTTGTAACTACCTAAGTACTAAATTGGCGGTACAAATATATTTTTTAAAAGCCCGCAGAGCTCCTTGTCGAATATTTTCATTCGATAAACTAATTTTACGGATTTTATCGCGTTTATCCTCCCGTAACCGTGCTGTACAGCAGCCGAAACGTCGGGATCGTAAAGTAATAAAATAAACGCGATAAAATCCATACAATTTTATTTCAATATGGAGTATTCGCGTAAATATAAGAAATCAACATTAGATCATTTTTTATACCTTACCTCACATAGTTGACAAAGATCCTATGTAGCGACAGTGCTTATGTACTAAAAATAACATCAAAACGTACCTATCAAATAGTACGTATTAGTTCCATGTTAAATAGGATGCAAGTACTGGCGAGGAAGTTGAACTGCACAACTTGCGCATAAGCCGCGGGATCCTTTTATAACTGGCTTCCTCGAAGCTCTATACCGTGCTCTATAATTGAGAACCTATTTTCTTTTAACATGAGAAAGTGCCTATTCTATAGATATATAACTCTTTATTGTTACTATACAACGAGCTATATTCGTAGTTAGTATACTAATTCTTTATTATTCCAGCCACACTTTTATAGTAGAATATGGAAAAAAAATATTAACAACAGAACGCCCTTAATCCATGAAGAAGTGCACAGCAACGCACCCACATTTTTCCGTTGTCATTTGATCTCAATGCTATATGAAATTGTAGCGACCTCTTCAACCTCGGCACAAGCTTCACAGATAGTGCTGCAGACGCACTCAGAACAATAAACAATTCTCAACACAATCCTGAATCGCGCTATAAGAGTTTTCTGAGCAAGTAACATATATACAAGATCCCGACAATAACCGTCGGGGCATAGCGGCCGCCCCGCCAGGCACACCACCCGCCTGGCTGGAAGATCTTCCCTTTACCGTTAAAATAATAAAAAAATGAAATTTATTTAATATCAGTAGTTAATTTCATCCTTGAAAAAACCTGAAATCCGTACATCTTTTGTAGCCTTTTAACCGAATCATAATTATCTGGGCCGTAGGCAAACTAATTAAAACTGAACAAAAAGGCGCACAAACACTGTCGGATCACACAAAACCCATAACAAGTGCACGTCGTGGAGTGGAGTGCGCTCGATTTTAACGACGCAGCCAGCCGGAGCACCCTCCACTGAGCAGCCCCGGGTCGCCGCCGCACCAGGCAGCTATAGTTTTAAACGGGGACGCGACTTGAAAAACAGTTTAAGACTTTTTTCATTGATCAAATGAGAAGTGGAATTAGAATCAGAATCAGAATATGTTTTATTCACGTAGACCATTATGTACAGTACTTATGAATCGTCAAAAGTTACAAAAATATTATGCTACTACTTTACCACCAATTCGGAATGCCATTCCTATGGAGGAGAACGGGCAAGAAACTCCATGGTTGCTCTCTTTTTAAAAAAGATCATTATACATATTTGATACATTTTTGAGCAATACATTGTTATAGGTATGTGAGAGCAATGTAGGAACGGCTAATCAGACTTTAGCAGCAGGTCAAAAAAACAATCAAAGTATTCTTGACCTGCACCTCCTACTTATATATCAGAACTATCATTTATTGATTTTTAATGATCCAGCTTTGCACGTCGTGTCAACTATCAAAAGGGATTCAGATCACAAGAATGAAAACCGCATCCGAATCCGTTCCGTGGTTCTTAAAATTTCATTTACCATACAAACAAACAGACTGCAGCACCGCACTGTGTCTGAACTGAATCAAAATCTGACTACGAAGTCTCTTGAACACATGGTAGCGCGCAAAATTTAATTTTATTTGCTGTAATACTCAGCGCGTTGCGCGTAATGAGCTGCTCAACTTGAGCAAACACACATGCGAGCTTTGGCGCTCAAGTTGCATGCTGTCACTTTACACTGCTTAAAAGTTTAGCTACGCTGTATAAAAGTACTTGTAGGTACCAATTTAATATAATCCAGCCAATCTAATTTATTCAGGATCGAACAACGCTCACTCAACAGTACAGGTGCACAAAGCTGCTTTGTTGAACACTCCTTGCTTCTATTCTAGGACTTGCGCAGCGTTCGGTCGATGAAATTGGATGCACATACGGTGCCGTGTTACGAAAGGTACTATGAGAACTCGACGCTGTTTCGTGGGAGACCTTCGTCCTCACATCCTGGGGCTCAATTCTGCTAATTTACAAACGCTTCAGTGGACTGTCGATAGCATGTCGATTGAATGATTTTAGGTATATGTTAGTTTACTAGTTTTTAAGACCAGCGGCTTTACACTGACCAGCCATTCAACTACCATAGAACTATTTCGTATTCTGTACTTAAGTGGTGTATCAATATAATGTAGCTAAGTAATGTTATTCTACACGTTATCTGACGTTTATAGTAGTCGACACACAACCATTAACACTGAAATGAGACTCCATCAAGACGACATTCAAGTTTTAGCAGATTAGCCAAACTGTCACAGTCGTAGCGGAACCTCAATAGTGTGTCGCTGGAATGGCGACTGTATGTAATTTTATTTAAATCAGCTGAATTGGGCCCCTGTGCTGAAGAACTATATTATTATGTGTAGATCGGTCTCTATTTCACACATGATCCTAGGAAATTAATTAGTACCTAATATCGCGTCAGTATTTTGGTATCTATATTTAGCTTTGAAAGTTTGTAAGTGGCCAAATCACCGAAGGAGCAGTAGAGTCATTGGAAACAAAATGAACTGAATTTAACTTGTATATTAACTACCAAAGTAGATACTGTGAGGAAGCGGTCGTGATAACAGCTTAGAGCAAATATCTCCTTTAGTTCAATACCATTATTGCTTAGTAGGGGTGCAATATTTGCGTGATACGAGGAAATTGGAAACCGTACACTTTTTTTACACAAGTGTGCGGTTCTTTAAAGGAGTTTGGTTTCAAGAGTTGGTATAATTTATAATTGATGGAACCAGGCGTTAATGGTTAGTTCAACAGAATTCTGATTATATCTCAAATATAGTTTGTCAACAACTTTGTCGCTTTAGCGAGGGCTAATCATAGACACTGCAAAAAAATTAAAAACAACTATATAAGAACATAAATTTGAGGGTCTGGATTGGTTTACAGTGCACCCAACGTTGCTAGCGACTTACACAGTATTTGTCGCCAAGTCATCTATACATACAAATTAATAAAATTGGAGTGTCTTGTGAATGTGAACCGCTTTTTACTAAGTGCATTTGGATGTATACACAGTACATATTTTTTCAATTGTTGTCTGTCTGTCTGTCTATCTGTCTGTTTGTTCCGACTAATCTCTGAAATGGCTGGACCGATTTTGACGGGACTTTCACTGGCAGATAGCTGATGTAACAAGGAGTAACTTAGGCTTACTTTTATTTTAGAACCCCCCCCCTCCCCGCCGCCAACCCCCGCCAACGACTTAATATGACAAAAGCTGCCGGGCTATTGCTAATGGTTGTGTCTTTGTTAAATACCACGCGGACGAAGTCGCGGGTAATACCTAGTAGTATAAACTCTTCTCCACAGTACAAGCACACGCATACGAAGCCTGCACGGGACGGGTGTCCGGCTTTTATAAGGGTGGACCGCGCCATATTGATTTATCGAAGAATTTACATTGGATTTTTTATTCAAGCCACGTCTTTAATCGATTGGGATGTGGACGCGGAGAACTATTTTATGCCAATACGCTGTTTTCTATAACGTCTTCTTAATGTTGTCTTTTTCACTTGGTCATAAATACTTAATTCAATAAGTATTAACTAGGAGTCTACGTAGCATTACTATAGGGTTCATATCTCCCTACCACATATTTTTGTGTAGGTAGGTATGGGTAGGGGGGTATGGCAAACCTATGCGCTAGAGCTTAATATTGCCATGTGAAAATAATGTCAATAATGTCTATGATATACCTAGCTACTTAGTGCCCTCTTGTTTTGACGTGAAGACTGTCTTGAATAAATATATTTCACCTGTTGCCTAACACTAATTATATGTACACTGAATGATTGAGTTCACTTATTTTAAAACTAGCTGTTACTCGCGACTTCGTCCGCGTGGTATTTAACAAAAAAGTTTTTCTAAAATAAAAGTAGCCCAATTTACTCCTTGTTACATCAGCTATCTGCCAGTGAAAGTCCCGTCAAAATCGGTCCAGCCATTTCAGAGATTAGCCGGAACAAACAGATAGACAGACAAAAAAAAATGTTTTGGTATATGTACGGTGTAAACATCCAAATGCGCTTAGGAAAAGGCTGTTATTTTAATATTACAAACAGACACTCCAATTGTATTTATTTGTTTAAATGTATACATTGTAAAATTTATGTATTTACTAAAACTTATCCTATATACATCTTATTATAGTGAAATGGCGTAAGCGTTCATTTAATCAAATTCAACATGCAAGATAACTTATTAATGTCATTCGTACAGATGTTCTTATCACTCTACGTGGCAGGTTTCTACGGTACAATAGCCTCGTGTCGTCGAGAAGTCAGCAGCTTATATTAAAAGAGGGTCGGGGGGGAGGGTGGCGCGCACCAGAATTGATTAGCTGTCAGCCAGCGGACAACCGCGAGACTCATGCAGCCATAAAATATGCGAACTGAATGACACCCTAAGGCCTCTACAAACGCCATAATGTGAATCATGCGAATGACTATCTAACTTGCCGATGGACATGACGTATAAACATGTGTGTAAACAGCGGTTAACCTCGTAGCTGTTATCGTCTCCTGATTGGCCTAAATAATTTTATTAACGTTTGTAGAATTTCTCCGTAGCAAGTTCTACGTTCGTAGCTGTTCTACGCAATATTGCCTACGCCTCCGCCGCTCACTTCATAGCCTCGTTTTAAGATTTTTGTTCAGAAGCCACTTTAACTAACGAGCTCTGACGCGGCGCGCTTCGTCAATCCATCGCAGCTCTAAGGCTGCACGGAGATATATACACAATTAATTCAGTGAATCTTCATGATAAATATGAAGTATGTAGAGGTTTTGGTTTGGATTTTTATACATTAAACTGGCTTTTATGTATCTACCTACCGATTTGAAACCACCACTTGTGATTCAAAGACATTTGGAAAAGAGTGTTGAATTTAATGTACCTAGTACCTATATAACTAGGAACCTGTTGTTAGTACATAGACATCGTTGCATAAATGATTATGAATTTAAAAATGGCAAACAAATTATGGAAAACAATGACATAATTGGAACATTAAACCAATTATTTCATTGCTTTTACTTCGAAACCCAACAATTCGTCGGAACATAACATTGTATATCTCAAACAAAGGAACTCGTAGTATAGTTCAGTACCCCTAAACGCCGCCATGACCTCGATACCACCATGACCGAAGCTTGACTCACTTATACGGTAGAAATTCTCAGTATTAAGGTGTATTCCATGGTACAATAGAGGGTGTTTCACTGAGTCATGTATGTACCCTTGAAAACAATTGATATTCTGTTTATCAAGGTCGATTCTTACTCATATGGTTGGATAAGTACTGGATGAATAAATTAGTCACACAGGTTCGGTTATTATTCCATAGATAATTATTTTACAATTTGGTCATGATATTGCAAGTCTTGCCAGACGCTTTTTTTTGGGACTAGGCCCGCCACACACTCCCACCACTGCTACTCCTGTAAGCCAGGATCTACAGTGGTGTCCAATGATGACACCGTGGTTTGACCCTCGGCGAGTCGCGGCATAAAGTTAATTGTCTTGGATACCCCACGAAATTAATCGAAAAATAAAAACAGGAGTTGGAAGAAAATTATCCACTTCCCTCAATTACAAAACGGGAGACAAAAAAGACGCTTATAGAGTTTGTAGTAACTCTAACAGACTGTTAAGGGACTGAACTGTTTTGGTCCACAGAATAAAGAATTACTGCAAAAAACGCAGATGCCCTAGTATTGCAATCAATAACATGTGCTTTTTGGTAAATATTTGTGTGTCTGCTCTATGCCGCGTAACGCGTGGTGAGCATAGATGTGCCTTCCACTTTTCAATTTCTTATTCTGTGATTATTGTTATGTTATTTCCAGGACATTTTATTCTGTGATTTTGTCAACGCCCCGACTGAGATATAACATTTTATCTCGTTGGATGTAACTAAAAGCGGTTGACGTTACGAGCGTCTGGATTGGACAATTTGACGATTATGCGTCGGCATGAGAAACAGCTCTCCATCAGGTCGGATCGTCGGGAACAGGGTTGTGTTCAATCGCCCGCGCAATACGGAACCACTCTGCTTAACGATGTCTTGTCCTAACATTTTGATGTTGTTACTTTTTTTGGGTGAATATTAGCCTTTACTAGCCTTTTTCGTCATTGATATGGCTAAGCACCGCACGTTTTTAGAAGGATAAATCCTGGAAATTTCAACAAAAACGCATTCAACCTTTCATCCTTTCAAACGTCTGAATGCTTTGCTTTACCTACACCTACTGCTAATAGAAAATATACATTTCTAGGTGAAATACCTATTTCCACATTAAGTAAGTACTTATTACAATTTTTGTATTTGAGAAATATTTTTTTAGAATAATCTCAGTCGTAGACAATTTATTAAAAACCTTGTAAAATCATGATAAAAGTCTTCAAACGTATTGTCGCGAAACTAATTTCTCATTCCCCATCACCCCTTTCCACCCTCTCTGTAAATGTAGACCTCTTTCATAATTATTTTAAGCTGCGCCCAACAAGATTTCCGATGGGGGAAGTATTCAAAACATTCTATAGGATCACAAGCCAACGAAATTAAATTCCAACAAGGCGCCGTTCTTGATGGAAGGCTGAATATAATAAATACTTTTTGCCAATAAGAGGGAAAATAAAATCAAAAGTTGACATTATCTTCCTGTGATACTCCTTCCATCAGTGATGAAAGAAAAATAGGTGACTTGAATGTATGTTTCTTATGAGTGTACCTTTGCTAAAAATAACACAACAAAGATTACTTAGCAGAGTTTGTTTTTATGCTCATAAAAAAAGTTGTTATTATTACTACTAGCTGTCCCGGCGAAATTCGTACCGCCTCAGAACAAAATTAAATGTATGAGAAAATGAATTAGCTTTAGTATTTTTTTACATAATTGTATAGTTATTATTCTGTTATTCGGAGCGGACACAAATTAAAAAAATCAAAGATCGTAAAAATTGGCCACCCGTTCAGGAGTTTTAAATGATTTAACTAACACGACTTTAGTTAAACCATATATACTTAATGGTCTTATAATATATAGATACGGCAGCTTTGGGTTTACCCAGCCTGCTTGAAGTACGTTCTTACTACCATTATCCGAAATTCTTATTGTTGAGGAAACAAATAAACTATGGTACATTTGTGCCCAGATTACACGAGGACCTAACGATATTCGAATGTAAGTCAATAGACCAAAACCTAACAACTATTTACTTTAATAACTAACAAACCACTTCGCTTCACAAGATACTCATAACATACAAATTAGTTCCCTCCCACTCGGAGGGGCCGACAAAGCCTTATTAGGTTGGTGTTTTGCACGCTGCAAGATGCGCCGGCAATCGATGCGGTAGCCATGGTGACGCCCGCCAGAACATACCCAGACATGCTTTTTATACTGTACGATAATGGTACGATTCGTCGTGTAGATGCCAAATGGTTTTTTAGATCACTACTAACTGTGTAAGGGTGATAGCTATACATAGGCAATATATGCTTAATATATGGCATTTAGGCTATGTGTGTTGTTAGGATTAGCCAACATTTTTGTGTACATTTAAATTGGATTATTCCAACTCAAATATCGAACGAAATGAAATAGTGATTAACCCAGCAATTTGCTCGCGGCTCTCTACGTTACTTATCAAACACCCTAACTGTCGGGATCATTGCGAGCAAATTACTCCCGCGCGTCAGAGTTAGGTTAAATTTATGTAATGTTCAAAAGAGATATTGTAATTACTGACATTAAAATATACAAATCTTTGGTAGAGTGCTCTACAACTGAATTACGCATCCCCACTTAAACCACGCCAAAATGATTGACGCTGCCTGTACATTTATGTTAGCAAGCATTTATAACTTTTCTATCAATCCATAACAGTATTTAGATATAAGTAAATAATTTGCGCCAAAACAGGTTTTTTTTCTCATTCACTCTTATAGATGAATAAGAGACTCGGTGTAAGGAATCGGTAGAAATAGGCTTGCTACATTAGTTTAATATTGTAAATTCTGAACGATACTCAATATTCTGCGTAGGTACTATAATTGCTAAAATTTACAATGGTGATACGACTTCCATCCGATATTTACGAAATAATCGTATCGTATAAAGGACACAAAAGCCTCGCACAAAATTGGCAAAATTCACACACACAGTCGAACGGTATACAACACACTTTCAAAAGGACGTCCTTTGCGTTGTGCTTTCATACTTCTGACGTCACGATAACAACGTCATTGTGCTGTTTAATTGACCTAACGCAATGCAATCACTTCTCTTTGCGCAACTTTGCCAACTTTTGCATAAAAGATGAATCATCTTCGAGTTGCATTGCGTCGAGCACCGCGGGGGGGGGGGGGGGGGGGCGTTGCCATGCCATTAGCTTATACATGTGCACAGAACAATATTACTTGCATGTATGTGTTGTTTCCCACCAAAACTGTCTTTATAGCTATTGTTTACAGGCCCGAATGGACTGGCTGCGACGGTACGACTCACATATCGACTGAATCGTGAATGCGTAATAGGTATTCAAATGTGGGGATTTGTGCCATTGTTGCCGGGCTAATTATACATCCCGTTTTATGCTAATTGGTTTGTGCCTTGTAAAGTTCGCCAACCCACACCGGGCCAGCGATATGGTCTAGAAACAAATTTCGAATCCTATTAGGTATATTAGGACCAAATAGATACCATCTGTAAATTGTAAGTGCATGCACTGACACACCGCAGTTCTTGTTTAATTTTACGTAATATAATATTTCTCGTATCGTGTGTTTTTTCTCCAGTACAAATATTTTACGCAATTTTCCACTCTCACACAAGTGTAGCGATCTAGGCATGTGGCGCTATCTATATTTTGTAGAACGATACAAGAAACCATATTCTTTCATACGAGTACCGAGTGCCTTGCCCACAAAAAAAATTAACTACTTATGTCTAAGTACATGGGCGCCAACATTATTATGACGTTCTTCAATAGTTGGTATGTCCTCAGTGACAAACTTGCTCGATAAGTGCAATACAGTACAGAAGTAAAAGAAAATGAATAAAACACCACACCCTCGTGCGATGGGGTGGCGAACCACAGACTAAATAGGGGTGGATTACGTCGTCGTTGCTCTATCATCGATTTGTACTTTTGACAGCAGGGCGCTCGCCCCATCCATGTGACTGCAGTCGCCGGCTGAACTCCGGATAAAATGAGTACCTCAAGTAGCCAAGAACAACTTTACCCGGTGTGTTTAACTAAGTGTTATTTTCGGTTTAAATATAAACGCTACATACAAATGTAGTGATTAATCTGCTCTTGGATCGAATACGATAAGTACCTACCAGCTTTGCTTGCAGTTGTAAGTGGCACAACCTTTTGATGCACAGTGTACCTATGATCTAACCAAATTAATATTACAATTATTTGTATTTATGTACGATTAGCAACCTCCGCTCCCAAGAATACCAATCCAAGATAGCGCCTACTTAAAAATAAAAGCAAAATGTTAGCGATGCACTGTATAATGCACTGTTTGAAAAAAAATACCACATGCTTGCAATAAAATTAAATTAGGTATTTAGGCAGGCAGATATATTTTTATATTTCGTCGTATGTGAATCATTTGTAGAATACAAACTTGTGTTCGTGAGGTGACACATGTTTTTTTCTGTGGTAAAATCTACTTTATTAATCTGTGGCAGAACGTTCAAAACCCTAGTATTATACAATTTTGTACAAAGACGAAGATAAAAATGTTAATAATCGGTAAATACTAGAAACCATTATAATAAATAATTTAGAACCGTAGTATAACGCATTTTTGATTTTGGTGTATGGCCTTGGGTACTAGCCTTTGGAGCCTAGCAGTATCAGAACGCACAATCGCTCAGTATTGCAAGTTAAACGTAAAGTACCAAAAAACTCGTTGTTGTTAATGAAGTATTTTAAGAAGTAGTTACCTACTTGTTTTGCTAACGCGCTGATGTTAAGGTTCTAATGAGTTATTCACGTTCTTAGTCTCGTTATAATTATTACCGCTCATAACAACTTCAGAAAACCTTTTTTAGGTACGCAGGGATCCATGATATCTAATTATTAGAAAAAATACTTTGTTATTCCAAATAGCAAATAATTTAATTAGTTTACAATTTAAGCACGTATATTTGAATTTGATTTTTTATGGAATTCACGGAGTTTTTTTATAAAGGACGTTTTAGTTTTAATGTGGCAACCTTAAAAACCAGTCACGTCACTTCATTACGTTAGTGTGGGTGCGTTGTGCGTGCGTGCTTTTTCATGAATAAATTGTGAGTGCTTTGCTTGCTTTCTCATGTTTGTGTGTATTTCTGACGCCGTTTATAAGTTTTCTGGTATCCCTCTTATTTTGGATTTTATCACTAAAACTCTTCAAACTGTCGTCTTTGGGTACGTAAGCTTTAATTTGGAACGGACGCTCATTCATAGGTTACGCGAAACATTCAATTGTTATTGTCCGTGCAAGTTAAAAGTTGTCAAACAGGCGTTGTCTCGGGATAGTGGCCATAATCTTGAATTGTATTGAAGACGCTTAAACTTTGGTGTTTTTTGGTGTTCTGAAATTATCGATTGTGTTATCTGGAAGCCGGTTATCTCGCGATTCGCTGTGGAACAGGTCGAGTGTTATTATCGCGGCGCGGGGGCTAGCTAGGCGATCGGTGAGCGTGATCTAACATGCTGTAAAACTCAGTCGGCTTTTCGGTGCCGGTCGGTATACAAGTGTTTCGCGCGTCTAAGCATGAAATCATAATGGTGGGGGTGTTGTCATGTCTGTCTGTTTGTTTTTTTGTGTTTGTGAAGTGGTCTAAGTGGTTGTTCTGTTGCAGGCCGGCAGAATGCTAAAGTTCATACGCGGCAAGGGCCAGCAGCCCTCAGCCGAGAGGCAGAAACTTCAGAATGAACTGTTCGCTTTCCGCAAGGTATGTACCTACCTACCATAGCACAATATGTCTGACACTTTAGTGGTTGACACATATAAATATTAGTTAATAGGACTTTATTTACTTGTTGGCAAATAGTTCCTATATTTTTCATCATATTAGGGTACTTTTACAAAGTTATTCCAAGTCCTTTACCCTATTTTAAGATAATTATGTATGATATGGTAATGACTTAACTCATTAGTTTGAAATCATCTGTGTACCACTTATCTTATCAAACACTTACAGGAAGGAATGTACTTATGGTGTTGCAACTTTTCATAATATACCTACCATGGTACTGATTAACTAAGTATTCAACTCTAACCTTAAAATAACTAAACTTAGCTGCACTTTTGGTTTTTGTTTGATATTTCTTTTACTTATAGGGTTTTTAAAAAGCAGCCTTTTTCACTTACATAAGCATAGCTCACTTATGTATTTAATTTTCTGACATTATTAAATTTTAAGTTGTGCTCGACATAACATTTTCCTGAACTCAAAAAGTAAATGGATATACCTACCTCTCTACCATAATTTACCTTTGAATATTTTGCTTTTGCCTGTCCCAAAGGTATGAAATTCAATTTGATATTCCCTCAATATGTCAACTGAATGATAGCTTTGTGTCATCGAAACTAGGTACTAGGTGACTGTCATAATCACCATGTAGTAGGTACCTACTATGAGAAATATATTACTACAGTGAGTAATAACTCGTTACAATAGTAACATAGGCTATGTTAGCCATGATGGTTGAATGCTTGCTTCGGAAATAAGTTGTGCAGGTTCAAACCCTGGATTGTACAACAAAATATCCTGAGGAAACCTGCATGCTGTTCGATAGCTGTGTGAAGCTCGGCAACCTACAAGTGTGCTTGACTATTGCTTGCATAAAATTGCCTATAGAAAAAAAATATATATGGTCTCAGACTTACTCTAACCTCATAAATCTGTACAAACTCCCCCTCTTGTGACAATACCTACAAATAATGACATTTGTGTGAATGTCACTTTCCACAATCATTTTTTTTAAGTTCCCGTTTATTGCCAGTATCCTATCTTTCAAGTTGCATAAAACTGCACACAATGCGCAAGATTTGATTAAAATCGGTTTAGTAGTTTAGGAGCCCATAGCGGACAAACACCGTGACACGTAATTTATATATATTAAGATATAATATTACCCAACCTAGGTACATACCTACGTGACAAATGCATTAAAAATAATGACAACACAATACTAAGAAATCGCCTCACGCGATTACGAAACTGTTTGCATAATCTTATCGCTGCAGCCCTACGCTATTTGCTTTCGGATTAGATGTGCTGGTTAATTTTTACTGTGCCTCCATTTTTTTACGGTTAAATTGGGCCAGGGACGTAACTTATCATGATTAATTTTTGTATGTGCGGAATTGTTTGTTGGCCTGTCGCAGCCCTTTATACTATAGTTAGGTACCAGATATCCTATCTATACTATACTATAATATAACTGTTTTGCATTAAGACAAAACAGGTATTATATGCTGGAGAAAACGCACAGCATAGCATTGAAGAAGCAGTCTTATATTTCTTCCGGATTATTGAAATAAATGTCCCTCATACCTGAATATCCACACAATTCTGTTACCATAGAGTGGCGTGACGTCCAGTCCCCGCCATCTTAGCTGTCAAGTGTCATAGTCTTCATCATCAGCAAGCTCCTTGAAACTATGCTGTGCGTTTTCTCCAGCATATAATACCTGTTTTGTCTTAATGCAAAACAGTTATATTATATGTCTTCGAAAACGCACAGCATAGCATTGAAGACCTGTTTGATCTCTGCTGGTGAACAGAATTAACACAAGAAAGCTATGTGAATGTACTCAATATGGTTCATAAAATATCACAACTCCTATTAAGTACCTGTAAACACATTTTAATAAGAAAGTATATCTTGGTTATTTTAATTGGATAACAAATAAACCGAATATGAACTTCTAAAGAATCCATGAATTTAATAATAAAAGCTTCCGAGTTTTAAACAACTCTTATCACCAATTAATTAACTCATTCATAAAAGTAATAATTTGCTTAACTATAATCTAACTGTAAAATCACAACCTCAATGTGAAGAATAAACAATCTTAAAGCTGCCATATTACAACCAGTACAATAACTATTAAACCTCTATAATATTTTGAAAAAATAAATACTACAAGTTTCTCTCTGTCCAGGACATTTCCGAGTATTTAGCTATCTGCGAGATGGTAAAGCTGACTGGACACTACTCGGGAGAGGTTCTAACATAAGCTTGTTGAGAACTGATGGCATAAATCAGTGATCACAAATCTCAAACCTGGTTTAACAACTCCTGCACTAGAAATCTGATAATCTTTCCCTGTTGCATTTTACTTCCTATGTTTTAATAACTTCCCTTATGCATGAGTCACTAGACAAATTTCGATCCTAATGCTGTGAATAGCCAGTTTGATTGTCTCTGGGTACAATCATAAAACTATTATAACCCAATCACAAATGGTTCTCTGTACATGTGTTCAAAGTAACAAATGGGCAAGTCTATGTAATCTACAGCCATTAGCTAGCAACAGAATCTGAAGGCTGAGCTTCTACTTTTATCAATTAAATAATCTGTTAAGCTGCCCATGGTATTACACGGTTTTGATATAAAAGAATTATTTAACAATATTGTACTGAATATACGGATTTTTTATTTTTATTGTATAATTTGTAATTTTAACTTGTTAACTCTAAGTTACTGAACCCATTATTTTAAAGTGGCACTACTGTTGTTTAGAGTGGAAGGGTGCCATCAGGGTATTAGAATCCTTTAGTATCCAATTCTCCTCCCCCTAACTTTCAAATTCTAAAGTGACAACCTTTCTACCTGTGGTGGGTTTTATCTTATTGTTCAGTCCAGCTTAACCCTCTACAGGTTTTACATGTACTGTTAAGGGGTTGGTTGGCACTCTTACCTGGGGGTCTGAATACCAAAAACTTTGTGTTCATTAGTACCATTACTGTATTGTGGTTACACTCACACTATTTGATAATTTAATGTGTGGCTAAAGGCATTATCAAGCAGCAGTCCCATTTCTTTGTTGGCAACCCAACAATACTATTTTTTAATTATTGTAAAAAATATATATGGCAACATATATTTAAATGGATGTGATCCAAACTGTGTGTTTAAGTTCTTATAATTAATAATTATTGTTATCTAATAATAATAATATCGCCACACGAACACACCAAATATACGGTCCACATTAAGCAACGCTTGTGTTATGGGTACCGTACAGTGGACTGAGGGCGAACTCAGTAGGTATATAATACTTATATACATATTAGACATCCATGACTCGGGTACAAACATTCGTGCTCATCACACAAAGCTTGTTCGTACCAGGATTCGAACCTGGGGCCCTCGGCGCAGAAAGCAGAGTCACTACCACTGCGCTAATCAGGCCGTCAATGATGTATGTATATATATATATATATTCTCAAAGTGATTCATTTATCTGATATTAAAATCTTCACCACAAAAAACCAGCTTCTCAGTCAACTACTATAGCCCTGAATAACAGACACATTTCAACATCTGAAGTCTAGTTTACATAGGCTAGAACAGCAGCCTCTTATATTGCAAATAAGGAATCTTCTAGATTTCATATTACTATGATGATTAGTATAGAAAGTAGTACATAATTCTCTCACTGGATTAGAATGATTATGAATAACATTATGGCTCTCAGTGGTTCTCTGTAGCATAAAGCTGTTCTAGTATACATCTTCCTCATGAAGACCAACTGGAATTCAATTTAGATCTCTCAGTAAATAGGATGCTCATTGTTCTATTGAGCATATGTCAAAGCCAGCCACCTGGTTAGGTTAACTTGGAGCCTCTGTTAGTCAGAGCAACCTTATTGACCAAACCCTGCCTCGATCCCGAGTCTACTTGCCAGGGTCAAATTGACAGTATAAACATTCTCTGGGCACTCTACAACCGAAATTCCGTACAACTTGCGACCTGATGAGATCAGAGAGAATAAACATCACCCTACTATGAAATGCTTAAGCACTTAAAGTTGTTCACCATCTTCGTGATGGCTACTGATATAGACATGCTTACCAGCTCGCATCCGCTGCGTCTGTTTTTACTTGTCATCAGAATATCTCTCTTACTCTCATTTATTTTGTATAGGTCTCCCGGGTCACTTAATATTGTGGAGTAGGATAGCAATCTACTACCTCCAATCACCACCGCAACGCTTGTTGCACGATGGGGCACAGTTCTCTTCTCTGGCCTCTCTAGGTCAACTTTCCAGAAAGAGTTGTGCTTTACGACATTAGCCTGGCTCGAGTGACTGCATGTTTGTTCAAATACAACACCCTTAAAACCCTTTTAAACACATCCAGTGGGGGACTTTATAGGCAAGGCTAACATCTGGCTCCGGACGGCCCTCGACAGGCCCAGGTATTCTAAATCGTGAGGAACCTTGGTTACCACCCTTGGTTACATGCACTAACTCTGGGCCTCCAAGCGGGCAAGCGTTTCCGCAACCTCACCACATGCTTGGGGGGCTAGGCCACGGGGTACCAAGTACACCACCAGACCATATACGACAGTTTCAAATCGTCTCCGCAACGCAAATGAAAACACTGTCAACCGGGTGCCTAAAAAGACCCAATGATTGGACTGTCAAACCCAAATTAGAATATTTTGTATTCAATATTAACACCACTATATAACTTTTGATCATCAGAGCTGCCACAAAACAATATGAGTTAAATTACATCAGCCATTCAGAATGCTGTTAATTAAAGGGTCCTCTGATTATAAATGATTTATATCAAGCATAACTCAGTGATACTCTAATAAAATGCACGGAATTTCTCTTTTGATAAGATAATCCTTGGGCTCACCCAAAGTAGGTACTACATGTACCTGGGATATACAATACAAATGTAACTTCTATATGTAGGTATATAATCCTTGAGATCAGGAATTGGTCACAACACATCTATTAAAAACAATGTTCCAAAGAATACTAGGTCCATGAGACGGGCATGGCCTCTTGTAGGTTTAAGAGAATACCACACAACAGGTGCTTTATTGAAATTATATTCTCATTATTGTTATTAAGATTGATAACCACTATGTAAAGAATATGTGCAATTTCCTTATGATTTTTATTATTATTATTTATTTTTGTTAATTATTATTATTATTTTTTATATATATAATAAATAAATAATGTCAGAAGATTTCTCTTGAAAAGTAATTAAGTGACTAAAGTATAATCTAATTTGACCAACTTGATCATGAACAATCATATTATGTACCATTCAACTATACATCTTATTATAATGGTCATCATCAAAATGTGGACACACTACAGGTTTGCCCCCCCCCCCCCCCCCCCCTTTCGGAGATTGAAGGGGTGATGGTGTATATCTTATTATTATATTATTCAACTTCATCCACATTTCAATTAGAATAGGTACTGGGTGGCTGTACATTTGTCTCAATGCTAAACTAAAACAGCGGACTGTCTTGTATGATATGACTATCTTGTATGTGTTGTGTATCATGGATACCAAAGGTACGAAAATGTAAGTAATGTGCAAGCCCATACACAACTATGTAATCATATCAGCTGCTCAAATGCAACTGGAGGTGCCGGGGTAGTTAGACCCGCACAGCTCTCCGGTCTAGTATGTCGAATGACATACTCAAGAGGTACATACTTTACAATATTTGTCTCCTGTGTAACTTACACTCCTGTAAAAATTTGTCATGTCTAGTAATATACCACTAGAATAGAAAATCCTGCTCTGATTCACTGCTACAATTACCTGTGTAATG
Organism: Pheosia tremula; assembly: GCA_905333125.1. NCBI lineage: Eukaryota > Metazoa > Arthropoda > Insecta > Lepidoptera > Notodontidae > Pheosia > Pheosia tremula. Next base: position 2,070,145 of record HG995406.1, read on the forward strand.
TATTTACATTCAACCACACATTTGGATTTATTTCCATGCTTATTAGGGTTCCGCACCCAAACACTGAAAACAGTGCTTCATCATGTTGCCTGTGTATTAAGGGATTCACACCCAAACACTATAAACAGGGCTTTATCATGGTGCCTATGATTTTAAGGGTTCCGCACCCATACACACCAAACAGAGCTCTATCTAGGTACATATTAACTTACAGGGTTCTACTTCTTTATGACTGAACTCGAACATTAAGTCAGACCTGAGGCCCTCAGAGGGAACATAGGCCAAAGATTAATTGCATACCAAATGGTTTTATAAGTCTTATATCTTGGTGAGCCAAGCTCACATATTTGTAAGATCTCAGTAACAGTCATATGAACCTTACTCTTATACCGAGATACATCATTTAATATTCATCTCAGCGTACAAAAACCCTAGACGCTAAGCAGACCTGTAAGGTACTTCTATACATTGAAAGAAACTTACTCTTCGAGCCGAGGTACGCTAACGCAGGGCAGGGGTGGTGCAGGCCTTCCTCACACCTCCGAGGTTGAGGTTTAGCATCCTGAAAGATACCCCTGACCTCGAAAACGACATTATTTTCCATTCCGAGCAACATCTCGCCCGGCTTACTCAGCGTCGTTACCTGCAGGCTCCACTTTTTACAACGAAAACAATGCTGTGCTTATAAAAAACTCCACTAACACTCACACGAAACATTTAAACTATTTATAACATGGTTTAAAATGATAAAACAAAACTTTTCTGCAATTTAAAAGATGAAAGAAAAGTTTTCATGTTATTCAAACGAAATACAAGAAAGCTATGACACTTGACAGCTAAGATGGCGGGGACTGGACGTCACGCCACTCTATGGTAACAGAATTGTGTGGATATTCAGGTATGAGGGACATTTATTTCAATAATCCGGAAGAAATATAAGACTGCTTCTTCAATGCTATGCTGTGCGTTTTCGAAGACATATAATACTATACTTACTATATAATATTATAAATGTGAAAGTTTGGATGGATGGATGGATAGATGGATGGATGTTTGTTACCCTTTCACGCCCAAACGGCTGAACGGATCTGGATGAAATTTAGCACAGAGATAGATTATGGTCTGGAATAGCACATAGGCTACTTTTAATCCCGGTAAAATGTATAGTTCCCGTGGGATAGATGTTTTAATTTTTCATACTTTTTATCGCGGCTAACACCGCCGGGCGCAGCTAGTTATTTATAATACTAAGAAAATTAAATATCGAAGAAAGCACAGGATGCGATTGGGAAGAAGTCAATACCTAGCAGAGATGTTTTGATTATGGAATGAATTAATTATCCTGAAACCTAAGGAGTGGAATTTCACATGGCAACATTTACTCACTTAGGGTTGTTTGGTCTAATCGCCCCATAGATTGATAAAATTAATATCCATTCCAAAAATTCATATAAGGTATTGCATTATCATACCATATCATATAGTTCTTCTCCATGGGAACGACATTCCGAACGGGTGGTAAAGTAGTAGCATAGTGTTTTGTTACTTTTGACTGTACTTAATGATCTACGTGAAGAAAAAATATTCTGATTCAAATCGGCTTTCTAGTTATTAATTACTAGCACAAACCCTTTCAAGATAGTACCCTGAGATACTCCAACTGTGATTGGATAAAGCCGTCGCTCGTCCTCCTCCATTCGCCCATCATACATTCTCAACTGATCACTGAAACTCACTCACTCAATCACTCAATCACTGAAACATTTCATAAAATCACTTATTGGAATTATTGACGCAATCAATTGTGGGCCATGGTGACACCACGCCCGATTGGATTCAAGGTCGATATCGTTCAATTCGCGTTCATAATGATGTGGTTGGTGGCGATTGATGGCAACGCCATACCATAATCGGGTTCTATTAAGTTAAATTAACTTGAAATTGGACGACTTATTAAATGTTTTTTTAATGCGTTGAAGTATTGATCACGTAGATGGCGTAAGACGCAAAATTGCTTGTTTTGGTAGTCACAGGTATATTGTGTATCAACCTGTCGAAGAATTGAGATGTATTCACTTGATAATAATGTTTATTATCCCGCTACTCTCAATATCTACTCGAAGTCACACTAAGCCCTTACAGCAAAGTAGTCCTTATGTTATTCCACGGTTATTCAGATGTTTTAATCCGTGTGATTACAGCTGTACATATTGGTCGGTTCCTAGATGTAGGTAAATTGTTACCTCAGCGATAGTTTTGAAATGTATTATTAATAATACCAGCCCTTTTAATGTCCCAATGTTGGGCACGGGCCTCACCTCAATGCGAGGGGGATTAGGCCATAGTCCACTACGCTAGCCCAGTGTGGAATGGTGGAATACACACGTCTTTTGAGGGGTTCTCTCAGATATGCAGGATTTCTCGCGATGTTTTCCTTTACCGTTTAGCAAGTGATAATCATGGTTGAAAATGAGATTCGCGCATGAAATCCAGAAATCATCCAGACAAGCGTTCTACCAACTTGGATATCACTGCTTCGTTGAAATGTAAATGATATCATAAATAATGTTTCAAGTCAAAATTTATCAATTACAAAGTAAACAATACAAAACCGATGTTGGCATAGCACGGTGCGCCGCTTATCATGCTTTATCCGATAACGGAGTCGATAGCGAAGGTACAATCAATATACGTTGGTACCTCGTACTGTAGTACTCTTGTTTTCAATATGTACTTACTTGGAATTGGTAATACAAATAATATGCATTACACATACACATTTACCTCTAGATCGTATTGTTCCTTTGGACGGTGGGTTCAAATACTACAACCGTCTTTTTTTTTAAGCCGATACTGTCAAAACTTAACGAAGTAAGGGTTTAGAAAAATGTAAATAAAACTAGTTATACGGATTTTTATTGCGTTTATTTTATTTTACGTTCCCGACGTTTCGGCTGCTTAACAGCCCTCCATACATTCCGTATAAGTAATTAGTTTTATTTCAATGTATAGTATTTACGTAAACATAAGTAATCAATATTTGGAAAACAGTTTCATTGAGTTGGGTACCGTTTCGTGCGATGCCAATAACCAGTAACCACTTATGCAGGAATCAATCAGTAATTAAAATGTAGACGCATTGAAGCAAGTTATTGAGAACCAAAGGAATCCATACTTCTGACTCCTAGTAACGGAGTTACGAACACGAAAATGTTGATGTTTAAACAAAAATCCTCACAATCTTTTAAAATTAAATATATGAATTAGCTTCACCGATCTATTGTTCAATATCGTTATCACACTTATCGGTCCCACAATTTATATCTATATCTATGTCCTAGGTGCAATAAACTGCCACACCTAGCCTTGCCTGAGCCGTTATTTTTTATTGAGGACCGACACTTGCTGATAAATAAAAGTCACCATTGTTATTGCTCATAAATGTTAATAGTTTGGCATCGTCTGGTTTGCTTTTTGGCTGTGTTCAAGTGGTGATTATTGCATCTAGTAAATTATCATCGTTAGTCATCGGTCACATCCAGAAATAAGCGTACTCATAAATAATGCCATTCACTTGTTTTACTTCACTATCTGGTCTGTTCTAAGCTATCTTTATAATCCGAGATAGATTTTCAAGTACCAGTTCTTTGTCGGTTTGCACTCAAATGCTAAATTGAATTTGTATTTAAATTCATCAACAACTGCATTTTTTAGTTTTATTATTCACAAGTTGCAGTTTCCTTGTTGCAAAAGTTTTGTCTACACTAAAACATTGTTAAACATCTTTTTAATATATGATTTGTAAGACCAAGGAGCTTTATGTTTTTAAAGTTGAATTTCAACTGAATTGTTTGGAGTAGCACAACGTCTGATTTGGTTATCAGTTCCCGTGGCAGTAGTTTGCGCAAACTGTTGGGTTAGAGTATCTTATTCAACAGACATAATGCAGTTCCTTAAGATAAGAGCAAGTAAAGCAACTATTCCGTTTGGATTGTATTAGTTGAATAGATATTCTCAAAATGATTTCTCTTGTAAATGTACCTGTTCAAATGGAAATTCTAGAATAATAGAATAGATAATTCGTTTGATTATATTTGTTGTTAAAATGAACTGTCATATCTATTGATAAAACTGCCTAAGCTTTATGTTTTGAAAAACAAAGAAATATTTGGCTGGAATGATATATTCATGATTGATTCATAAGTTGAGGGCCTTCTTTTCATCAAGCACATGCTAATATCGTTATTTTGACACAGACTAACCTTGTTATCTTATCGTCATCATCTTTATAACGTTCAAAATTGGAATAAACAATGAAATCTTAGTTAATCTTAGCTCTACGAGACATCTCAATGAAATCAACCCACAATTCTTTTGCTATTACGTCATGTTACAGTTTGGAACTTGTTAAATTCAGAATGTAGTAAGGATATTGCGAAACATATTACTATCGGATCGCGGCGTTTAGCAAATATAAAATCGTAATTTAATGTTATTTTATTACAGCTTGTGAGGTAACGGTTTTAGTGTAGCAAGCCTATAAAATGGATTTGTTACTAATGGAAAAATTAACAAGTTCAGTCGAAGTATTAATACCAGTCGTACTGTCAGAAGCAAAAGTTGATGAGCTAATTTTAAAAAATCTACGAAATGAAAAACTGTCACGACAAAGACTAATGTTACTAAGGTACACTGTTTCACGTTACATGTAGCTTATAAAGCTACTTTCGATCGAAAAACAGAAGTGACATATCTTTAAAAAAAATATTCTGTCGTTGGACAAAGTATGTACTAGCGTATTGGTAACTAGTATTTTTTTCTGTGTCCAGTATATTGTGCCTTTGAGTATTTATAATTTAAAGTTTTTTTGTTAGCATGTAGTAGATTGAAAGCTTTAATTTATAGACCGATACCGACTCATTGTGTGAACTGGTTTCCGTCTCGTCTAACAAGTCAATATGTATGGTTATGTAATGGACCGGCTACATTATATTAAATGGTACAAAGTGTTGTTCTTGGAAATTAAACCAATTACAAGGTATTAATACAACCTGATTTAATGGCATCGTTTTAACAAGCAGTTGTTATAATGTGTATAGACAACAAAAAAGAAATAGGGTACAAAAATACTTTGTACGTATGATTGTAGAGAATCTCAGACCACACGGACATTCTCACTACAGACTATAATTACCACGATTTTACTATAGCATCGATAATCATAGTAGGCACTGCAGACAGGGTTGGCAACAAACCTGTCCTAGTTAGCGTCGCTCCCTGAGAACCGCCTAGGGACAAGGACGTTGGCTTAGTCATGCTAATTTTGTAACCAACGCTTTCAGAAAGCTTGTGTGCAAAATGTATAAATATGACCGGAACCGCGAATGTTCTTAGCGGGTAGGCTAAACACCTTATCTTTGTAGTCATGCAGCATTGTATTCAAAGTATTTGAGTTTTGCAACTATTTTGATAACACATTGAAAAGTGTGAAATTAAGGGATATTTTAGATTTCACTTGCATGGCTATTTCTTCCGATAATCTTGTCTCTTAAATACTCTATAATATTATCAAGACCATAAATTGTAGCTTCGATAGACAATGTAAATGTATCACAATTTTACGATATCAACGAAATAGCGCGTTAACTTTAGTTATTGAAACACAGTGTTAACGCCCCATTCCTGGAAGAACGGCCACGGCCCTTGGCAAATTTAATAAAGCACGCAGGTAGAAGTTTTGGTATATCTAGCGATCAATTTGTTTTTACTTTCTTTTTGTTTTATAACGTCGTGATTCAAGAGTTTGTTGTTTCTATGCCAAAAATGATTAAGAATTTGCACATAATTTTGAAATGGGTGTTATAAATTTTATTAGGAATAAAATTTATAACACCAATAAATAATTGTGATTTTTCGTGAGCAATTTTTTTTTCACTTGACATATCGAAATTCTACGTCACACATTGATTAAAAATGCGCCAAATTATATTATAATTGAAATCATAATATTCATTAACTATTTTCTTAAATGGTTGCTTCGTGTACCTAAAGTATTTTATGAATTAAGTAGACCCTATAAATGATTTATAAATGCCATCGTTACCTTTTAATATGCTCAATTAAATATTAGTTGTCGTTAGGCCGCTTCAATAATGAGCATATCCTAATGCATGTATTAATTGTGTTGAACTGACGAGACTGCATTCCACTGTCGTTAGTCGATTACAACGCTTGCTTTTTATGCTCAATACACGCATTTAAAAGTCCGCAGTACTATCAAAACAATTCAACATCTGCAAAATTATGTCATGCTTGGGTTTCGTTCTCAAATTATTTAAGATACACTTTAAAATTTCTTGAACAAATTAAAAACGTACAAATCCTTAATACAACATATGATTCAGCATCGGATATGCGCTTCTGTATATGATATCAGGAATACTCCGACGTGCTTGTGTTCGTCTGATCAAAATATCCATCCACCAATCGCTGCTGCCAAGCTGACTCGGGCGATGATCTTTGCACCTTTTTGAAAGCCACAAATAAGCATTTAAAAATAATGCCACGTATCCCTATTGTATATAGCGTTTTATATCTAACTATAGAATGGTCTGATGCTGACCAGACGTCCATGATTACAGCATTCGGTATTTTAATTTGATGATATAAAAACTAGGGAGCGAGCATGTGGCTTCGTAGCGACCGGCCGCGATTGAGTAATAGTACTGCGTCATTAGACACAACGCTGTTTTGTTAACTATCATGCAGACCGGTTAAGTTGTCAGCTAGAGGTTTAATCTAGAATTCATTGTGATCTTTAAAGTGTTCCTCATATGAGACAATATTCACTGGATTATTAAAATAAAACATACTATCTTTAAAGCCTATAACATCTCGTTTCTCCACATTCCAATCTCGCAACCCGTGATCCACTGCAGCCCATCCAATTTGAGTAGCATAGTTGCGGCAAACAAGGCGCGATGCTCGTTACATGGGGGCCACACATCTTAACCTCTATTAAGCCGCGTCATTGCCTGAATGAAGGCCTCCCACGGTTTCCTACTTGGTACCGACATTGCCAATTCAGATATTACGCCCGTACAATTCTGGAGTTGCCTATTTTGGTCTCGTCCTCCTTGTGCTATATTTCGTGGTGCCACATCAATTTGAGTAGTCGTGATGTCAAAAGCCTTTATTAAAATGTCGCTCTCAATTTATTCAGGAATTAAATTTTTTGGTGGACGTGCGATTCATATGGCTTTTTTGTAGCTTCATAGTATACAATGCAAATTTGTTAGTATTTGCACTTCATTGCTGCTTCCTGTTCATATTTGAATATCACAACGTTTCCATAACGCTATAGAGTCGGTGCACGATAAGAGCAGTTTTAGGTTCATTCACACCAGATTCTAACCGACGATGCGACGCGCGATCTTGAGCATTTTTATTACATTTGAATCGCGATTTCATATCGAGGCTTTAAAAAGGTCCGTATCTATGCAAACAATGATACGAAATTATTGTGTCAACATTGAAATTACGGATATTTTGGAGTGCGCGATGTTATCGATGCAGATAACAATACTCAATACATTACCACACATCATTTGAGATTCGATTTTTCGCTTTTAAATGACATCGTGTCCTTTAACGTTATTTGTATTACCAGTCTGATCCCGCATTTTTCACCTCATTCATTATTCATGGGTGCAGTAAGAAACATTTATCCAAACCCAGCAGTCTGTATAAGTAAATTTTCGAAATTGTGAAGATTTACTTACTCAGATGATCATAAAATGGCGACGTTTTCCAGCAGACGAGAGCGTTTCTTGTATTTGTATTTTCATTTTTCTTTTTCATTTGCATGCAGTTTCTAAGCCAATGCACCACCAATGGAAGAATGCTGGCTGTATTTTCATGCATTTTTGCTCTGTATTATGATTATTTTAGCCAGACCTAAGGCTGGCGACAAGAATTCTTGTTAAAGAAAACTTCAACAAGATTTTGTGTTACCAGTGGAGTCAATGAGTTTATCAGCTGCACTAATTACTAAACTATTATTCCCAAATTAGGGAATAATTGCGTAAATGTGTAATGTTAACATTTATTTTAATCGTTCACACATACATTAATGGTAACATTTAATCTATAAATACCAATTTATATTACGTGACGATAACAGTAGAGCATTCGGAGCTTTTGTCATTACCGCTTTTATTTAAATATGCATAACTGGACCGGTAATGCGAGGATTCAATGCATTGTCACGTTGCAATCCATTTGCTTTGTCAATAACCGAATTTAAAGGGTGAATATTTGTAATATTCAAAAGTTTGTTAATCGTTACTTATTTCAATTTATTAATTCAGTTACATGGGGCGATGGATTCCATTTATTAAAACATTTATAATCTTCACTAAATATTGCGTGTCTTTCTTCTTCTTCTTTCTTTACGAAATGAGATGCGATGAAATGAAATAGATATGAATATGGCCTAACCCACAACTTAGCGTGTATATTGCCAATGTCCCGTAATTCATAGCAATAACACATTCAATAAACACACATTATAAATAAAATAATGGATGTGACATGATGATATGAAAATGGCGTGTCTGCGTTTCTTTCACCTATACATTCCTGTCGACAAGTCGAAGTCAAACTGACAAAGCACTGTTAACGCCTTCTTCCACAAAAACAACGTCACATCACATTTTTCCTACCGTTTTTGTGTGTCGAATGATTAATGGGAGTCCACGAGTTAGATATAGATGCTTTCTCTCTCTTTGTGGTCGGGCGATCACCTCTCGGCGAAGGTCAGCTCTTTATTTATAGCTTAACTATGACATCCTTTATACCTGCATCGGCATATACAGTACTAGCTTTTGCCCGCGGCTCCGCATGTATAACTATTGATTATTCTCTGCTGCTTGACGCACAATGTTCATAGCTTAGTGATGCACCCTTTTTTTCAGCGAATTATAGCCTATCCATTAGCGCTCGTTGACATTGGTCCAATAGCCGTCATACCTGTTTTGGATTCAGAGGTCTAAATACCTTTATTACCATTCTTTTTAAATGCCTTCAAAAGATATCGCCAATGTACAAACAATAGTACAGTATAGTTGTTGTCATGTCGTTAGAAAGTTTCTACCTTAAGTAGATATAAAATTGTAACATGAAAATCTTATACTTGTATAATACCCTCTTGAAATACTAATTGTTCACACAATAATTGACATCAACACATTGTTTTGGTCGGTTAATAATAGAATGTACATTTGGTTCAATAGGGCTGCAACACCTTTGCACAAATTTGCAAAAGTTGGCGGCTAAGGAAGCCATATGAATGCATTGGATATCAGAACTCACCAGGTCGGTGCCGTCGCCTTATGATTGAAGCCTTATGGTCAGGTTCACCAACCTATTGTCATCGATTATGTTCCTACTATCAATTTAATTCCTACCATTTATTTATTTGCACCTTGATGCTAGGTAATTAGTACAATAAAACATATAATAGATGATATCTGTATCTATTGTAGGTTTTGTTGTATTCATTATGTAGATATTTGGATGGGATTTGATCCAAATATACATATTTCTGGATTAATTTTCTATATAACCTTCGCTTGGCGTCTTTCTCGCTCAAATTATTTTTAAATTCTGGGAATTGTTGCGAGCGGTAGTTGACAGTATTTATAACGTCAACATCTGATTCTGCTAAATTCGTGCGTGTGCAAATCTTGATATATTATTAAAGTAATAAACAAATCCCATGTAAACAATATGATTGTTGATTTCATACATCTAATTCTGCACTGGCTTGAAATCACGTGCGCGGTAAACTTTGCTGACCAACTATTTTATAAAACCGCCGCCCGGTACCGAGCTCGTGTATACATGCAATGAGCTGATTTGATGCTGATTTTTTTTTCATACTTCGGATTTGCTTGGGGTAATATTTGCACGCATTTGTTGGCTGTTTATACAATGTATTAAGTAAATCTTTTGTAGCAGCATGGCACCTAAGTGCTGTTAAGCATAGGGATATTGATAACTCCAGTCCTTGACGATATTTGAAAGGCATCACAGCAAAGTTTCTATTTTTTTAAGATACCATGTTCTCCTTATTATTGTAAATGCGAGAATGTAAGCACACCTAACTAAACTGTTGCCTATGTTGTTGACCATTTGGCTTTCTAGTTATATGAATCTGAGCGAGTTTTGATTTTGCTTATAATAATGAGTTAAATACTGCTTGAGTATTTATTACTTAGTATCGTGGCTAAGGTGCCGCCTGCTCATATATCGTTGATTTTGAATGTACCTAGTACAAACTCTTTTTAATAGATGAGTTTCTAGCCGGCTCTTCTCAGTGGAACCAACATAACGAACCGGTGGTAACTTCTGACTATTCATAACGGCTTTTTGGCCTGCATGAATAAAAAAAAAATGGATTTGATTTGATCTTGAAAAGTTCTAGGAACGACTGTTCATTAATAAGTCCCTTTTAACTTTATAAACACTATAAATAACTTTACTGATCTATATCGTTTCAAAACTTTTTCTCTTCTAATTTGCTGAGCTCGCCAGGGTTTATGATTTGTTTTTGCAATTTTTATTTTTACGTATGTTTTGAAAATTATGGAGTTCAATAAATTGATATCAATTCCGACATTTTGATTTGTTGTTATGATTGATCTTCCTATCATTAATATAACATTTAAGTGGTTATTCATTAATAATGGTATCAGCGAATATCATCAACGTAAAAAGTTGGTGATTATCGTAAATGTAGTAGGCATCCGTTTGATGCAATACATGTTTAATCAATTTACTGTTATAATAAACTATGCGAATGTTCGTCTAAATTCTATTTCAATATTGTTTTACGATGGTTTTACAACCCTCGTATTAGCGAATACTGCTGCCGCACCGTAGTGCATGCAGTAAATATTTTTATATCTGACGTAATAAAGGCCTCCCCGCCTGTTTTGATATTACTAATTTACTGTTATATTTATGAGGGTTGCATCTGAAATTTCCCTTGTACGAGATTTGTGGGAAGCATCTAAATCACAATATTTTCTTGATTATCATTTGGCCAAGGTGATTTCACTTTGTCAAATTGCATGACACCTTGCCTTGCTCTTTCTTTCTTGGCATTGGTCAGCACTGATTTAGTTACTTGATTTGGTGTTGACTTAAATTGGTATTTTGAATTAGAATTGTTTATTTATTGACTTCTGGTCATGACATTTAACGTGATTAGTCCCTTGCTATTTCTCATTGAAGTATCGCGTGTTGACTCCACCCAACAGTGCTGTGTTATTGTTTATTTGTGTATGTGTTATGTTATATGTGGCAGTTTGTTTATTCGTACTTTTTTTGACGTTGGTTCACTCATCACAATTCAAAAAAGTTTATTTTTATTTCGGTTTCAAGCCAGGTTATAACATAACCGGTAATTTCATGGTTCATTACTAGAGACGTAACGGTTGTCAGACACGAAGATGATCACGAGGAACGCTTTCAGTTACTTTCATTAATTTAATTATCTTTTGTTTAAATTCGGCTGCTTTGTTGCCAGTGAGATTTTCCTCAAAACAAACTCAATGGGACCATTATGTTTGTCAGTTGTTCTCTGTACCTAGCTAATAGCTATATTAATATTTTAACCGTTTATCAAACACTAATCAATTTATCATAATATATTAGAACAAGTGATTCGGTGTGTGCGCACACTTATAAAATATTGATTAGCTGCACCCGAGGTATCGCGGTGATAACAGTATCTATCGCTCTCGACCATCAAACGTTACACGTCCCTTGCCAAGGAGACGAATGGAACAAAGGTTGTTATTACCTATGCAATAACAAGGAACATCAGTATTGATGTTGTTTAAACAGCGCGCAAGTGCCACACGGCTGTGTTTTCCATAGGTAATCTAGACTATGAGTCCAAGTTGGACTGAATTGTCCGTGTCCAATCCTTTATATATTAAGTCAATGACTTCGTTTCTTAGCAGGTAAACAATTGGGTTCCTTTTACTTAATAGCCCTAATATTACATAAAAATAAATTCTCACCGCGATTTTTCTATTTATGGTTAAAATTACGGCTGAACCCAGTTCGCGTAATGACATGCAAATGATAAACATGAATGAGGACGGCCACTCTGAATAATGAAATACGTGTACTACCAGGATAATTTATGTATTTTTAAACTCCTATAAATTCAAGGTATGAGTTATTTTTATAGTGAATGGAAACCATATAATTCTAGCCTACTCATTGGATGCTATCATTTACGCAAATGACCATGTTAATAGTTGACGTCGCTAGGAGATCTAGTGATTTCTTTATATGTCGTCAAACTCAACATGAGTACCGGTCTTCCCCGTGGAGGCAGTCTGGTTTTGTGAGTCTTCAATTTAGTCAAATTTGACGGGAGTCAACTCCCGATTGGTTGCGGGAAAACGGGCACGCTTCCGAACACTGCCGTGACCCTACCAGCGGCTGTTTAGAAAAGAGAGACTCCTTCTTGAGACGGTAGTTTAGGCCACCCACCAAACCGTCCTTCTCTAGGTTGACCTTCCAAACTCCCAACTACAGAAATTCATATAGAAGTAGTCATGCAAGATGTTTCAAATATTTATCACCAAGACTATTTTTACATTGATGACCCATGTTTTTTTTTATTTGCGCAACGTGTCGTCTAGTCAAACAGCCTTACCTATACATGAAAGTTTTTACATAGCGATCATGAAGATCGTGTGAATATATAGAACGGACTAGATACTGTGCGAACTTAGTCTCAGATAACCAGTTTTATGTTCTAGCTTTAATTAGCGTCTGTTCGGAAACCAGGTAAGCTAAGTAAGATCGTCTTAATTTTGATCTTTACTATTGGTAAAAGTGTGCGTTGCTCGAGACACTAAAATAACTGCTCTATGAAATGGAACATAATAGAATCATAGAGATATATTATTTAAAATCTGTGTGACTTCATACGCTAACCCAAGACATGTCAAAAACAGAATAATTGATAAGAGAATCGTAGTCCATTCTAAGTCGTTTATTTCATCGTTAAAGACGTTGACAAATATTGACATTAATTATAAAAGTTCTGTGGTTCCGCTTTTCAAAAAAAATTACTAAGATTAATAATTGGGATTGTTGCTTTGAGTAAATATAGTTTAAATTAACCTCGTCAGTTTTAAGTTCTACTGCCGTTTTGCTTGTTAAATCAGTTTATTTATTTTGGTATTGTAATTTTAAATCGTTGACCGGACTTGTGCAGTTAGTAGTGACCCTGCTTTCTGTGCCGAGGGTCCTGTGATCGAATACTGGTATGGCCAAACTTCGTGTGATGGGCACAAATTTTAGTACTCTAGTCGTCGATATTTAATATCTATATATGTATTATATTCTGGGTTCGCCCTCAGTCCATTGATGGTACCCACAATACAAGCATTGCTCAGTGTTGGACCGTATACTTGGCGTGTTGGTCTGAGGATATTATTATAATTACAATCTGTCCGTAAAGAATTGACAATTTTTTTCTCAGCATTCGGCTTTAGTTAGTCTCGATTTTCCTTATCAGATTCTGTCTGACTCACCGCTGTAATGTGAATAAGATCAAAATTTGATTTATTAGTTATACCATAGTTATCTAACATTCAATTTTAACTGCTTTCAAATGTAACAAACTTGATGTCTGAAGGAACACCCGAGCCAGACAGAATGCTGTAACAAGTAGTCTAGTTCTGGCCATAATTTATGAACGATTTACCATAAGCCACTTCATGCACTTTCACGAAGCTGCATTATTCAGTCGTCATGCTATTAAAATGCAGTGAAATGCAAAAAAAAACGCGATAAACACATTACTAGAAATAGTAGTATCATTAACGTTTGCTACATCTGGGATGTGCCTGCCTTATGACCAAGGTCGTATCGGTCGCAAAGGTATGTTATCGCATCCGATAGGCTCGTGCCATTATCGCCCAGCAAATACCCCGTGAATATGTTATATCTGTTGCCATGCCCCACGGTTCTTGGAATGCACGAGTAGGTAAATAGTTGTGGTACATGGCCTTGCAAATGTTTTAAATTACTTAAATTACCTGCGGTAAATTTGTGGTTTCTGTAGTTATTATTGCCGTCAAGTCGCTATTTTTTTCCGATTAACTTGGTTGGTAGTTTTAGGCAGCTTTGAAACTAAAACCTTAACGAGTGGTATTTCTTCTTTACGCCGAGTCCCGTTATTGCTCAACCGTTGTACAATTTCGTTGTACTGGTTTACAAGAATTACGCGATCAGCTAACAATTTCTCTCCACAATTCACATAATCTACAACGTTCTCAATGACAAACGCGCCCACCGTTCCGCCAAGTGGTATCGAGATCAGTCTACGTGCTCCATTTCCTGCACATTGCATAATTCAATCGAATTGCATGCGGAATCGATATTCACTTTCGCGTGCACTCGTCGCCATAGCGATGTCTTTGTCTAAATCCCACTCATAGAAATAGACAACACGTGTTAATAAAAGAATCAATGTCCCCAGACCTTATCCTTTATTGCCATATAGCATCCGTTTCGCGTGCTAAATCGTGATCTTGTATTACGTCAGTGGCGGAAACCAATTGATATTTCGCTTTGAAAACTAAAAGCTTTCTCTAGGCGACAAAATTAAAATGTCTGCTTTCAGAATATTCGGCAACCACGTCAATTTAAATTGATGTATGCCGGAAATTGCATCACTTAATTGCCACTAGTTAATTTACTTTTTTACTTATGTAATCCTTCTTCCCTACCCATTGGCCCTTTGTATACAAACCAACTGTCACCTCAAGAATTAATTAAACTCACAATACGGTACCGTTAAGCTTTCATCGCTTATTAAACCATCAAGATACAAACGCGAAAACTGTCTGCCACAAAACCTGTGTTTCAAACGATTATGAGCTTTTAGCCAATGCAATAATGACCTTAACATAGGTATACGGAGGTTCGTGATTGCTGATTGAGGTTGTAATCGAATGTTGGTTCAAATGTTAAAGCTAACGGTACTCCGCCTCCTGAGCGGAGCTACGTCACGAAGTTTCACCGTTCCGAGTACATTGCATTGTGTGTTGCCATTTACGGTTCATTTCATCATATAAGTAACTAGGTATTATTGTGGTTTGGCTGTGCACTGTCATGGATGATTAAAGTCGAATTATGTTGCTGTTTTGTCTTGGGGATCATCATAAGACGGCTCAGGTTTTGTTTCCTTAATTTTAAAACACCGGAGAGGATATGCTTCATGCAATGTAACAGATATCTGATTCATAAGTCTGCAATCTGCAAAAAATATCAAAATAATGCCTAAAATATTCATGTCAGTACGAAAATAAGTTGACGCAATCGAACCTTGAACAACGAGATCATCAGTGTCGCACATAACGAAAATAGTTTCAAGTTTTATAGCCCCAAGTTGTGTGGGCTTTATTTATTGAAATGTGTATCAATTTGTTGCAAAGGTATTCCACGACGTTGGTATGGTGATGGATGTTTCAACCACAATGGCAAATTTCTGTACTATTTATTTGTGCCGTTATTACTTGATCCTCTGGTTCATTGATTTATCTTGTAGTAGAGAAATATTAAAGCACTGTATTTAACTGCTACCTATTACCCCTGCACACTGCATTATCATCTCACACTTGTTTTACTTGAGAGGTACTTCCCTAATATTATATTGGGTCCGACTCAAGTCTATTGTTTTACCATAAACCAAGCTTTTATTCGTTTTTAAATCTATCCTGAGCAGAGGAAGCGACTGCTTTAAACACGCTGCGCAAACGCAAGCTGAATGTCAATGGATGGCTGCGCTGCGAGTGACTCACGCGCATGCCTCTGCAATCACTTGCAAGCTACACTATCATTATTTGCGGTTGCTGTATCTGTGACGTCCTCTTTACAACTTTTATCGACGTGTACATCGTACATGGACGTATTTGTTTGAACATTAAATTTAACTTTCTCAGCTTCACCAGTGTTTGAATTAATTTTGCGCTTCAGCAAACTTAATTTACTAACGAAATGTTGTCGTTTCAATTTAAACCTTGCTTTATTTTAAAAACTTTATTATAACAGGTTTGCTTGTTTATCGTTGATTCTTCATTTGCCACACACACGATACCGGGTACTAGTATTAGTTATCTTATCCGCTACTTGATTCACTTTACAATCTCCATCCGTGTCATATCTTTCTCTTGGAAATATATATATTATGATTTTCCTGAGAATGTGACTTATTCAATAAGAGCTATCAAAATGTCCCACCGGAGCATAGAATCATACTTTATATCACATTGACGGGAATATTTACGTGAAACATCAAAAATCTAAAAAAATATAATTTTGATAGGATAATGATGAAATCCATACAATTATGACACACTGTCGAAATACCTAATTAAGGTGACGGCATATTTAAAGATGGTAGATATCATATTTTTTTAACCAAAATTCTTATTCTAGACAAAAGAATAATCGCTCATTTGTTAAATATATTTGTCGTCATCACATTATGTGTATGTGTTTATTTATACAAACAGTATTTCCCCTTTACTCAGAATTTAAGATCTAGAACAAAGGGCATGGCTTCCATAACAACAAAACTAAATGAACATAAATTAAATCAAATACTATTTTCTACACACCATTAGCAAATTTGAGTCAATTCAAATTCCTAGTATTCAACGTATGCATGACACTTAACGAAGCGCCGGCGCATATATAGTTCTTTGCGCATGCAACGAACGCTCCACAAAAGGGCAACGATGTAAGAAATCGTTCTTTCCTAGATGGATCGGTATTAGAATGATCTGGTATTGAGACTAATTGTACAACCGATCCATCAAGACTGACTGGTGAAATAATGAAAGGAAAATGGGCCTTAAGTAATACAGACATATACGAGACTCAAGCCTTTTTAGCTTTCTTATTGACTACCCTCCGTCGTAACCGTTTCTATTAGATAAATTATTTGCGTGCAATTTTTCATCACTTGGCGGATAGGTTTCCTATACTACATATTACTATATATATCACCAGCCATTGAATTTATACTAGCCATGGGTATCATGCTTTATTTTGCATATTGGCGTAGAGAAGTGTGATGGGTATCAAGTGCGAGATTATACGTAAGCTAACCGTGTACTTCATAGTCTACGTATTTAGACACAACTAGCTGTTGCCCGCGACTTCGTCCGCGTGGTATTTAACAAAGACAACCGTTGACAACAGCCTGCTCGCCCATTCTGAGCCCGCGGGACGCATTGCAGGTTGTTGCTATCAAACTTAATCAGGCGCTGCGCTGCAACGTTGGTTTTATTTTTTTTTCGTGAGATCCTACTTTTTTTTCTAAAATAAAAGTAGCCTAAGTTACTCCTTGTTACATCAGCTATCTGCCAGTGAAAGTCCCGTCAAAATCGGTCCAGCCATTTCAGAAATTAGCCGGAACAAACAGACAGACAGACAAAAATTGAAAAAAATGTTGTTTCTTACTTAGTAAAAAGCTGTTATTTTAATATTACAAACAGACACTCCAATTTTATTTATATGTATATATGTATAGATATATCCAGAATACTGTCCGCTAGAGGCGCTGTTCAATATGCCATACAATGTGTTTAAATACGTAAACTGTAAACAGTACGTGTTAGTAATAATGCACGTGGTACTACTAACGTGGCAGTTTATTTTGCGCTAACCGTATGTGTGTCTAGATGTTGTTTATTTAACCGTCGTAAAATTCTTCTGCCAGCTATGTTACGCACTACGGTGATTGATGCGATGGTACCAACGTGTTTCCAGAGAGTTATGCGTGATTACACTGGTGGTTTAGCTGGTAGTAAAATTACTATAAATTCCATTTAACACATACCGACGATTCATTACTCTCCTGTGGCCCGCGAACACCAGATTTTATAGGGTTGGCATGGAAACTCGAGATATTTTGAATGTTGTATTTCTTAAGGCTACAATTTTTATTTTGAATATAAGTCGTTTGTTGTGAAACTTAGTCCGGACTCCATAAAGGTTATCTTTTAAGGGGGAAGCTCAGGTCAGGGCGCGAAATTCAAAATGTCAATGGTTTTTATTTTTTTACGAAAAATTTGGACATCTCTACGATGTAATTCGTAAAAAAATTAAAACCATTGACATTTTGAATTTCTCGCCCTGACCTGAGCTTCCACCTTCAATCTGTACAAAGCAGCAATTCAGTGCCATTTTTTTTAAACCCTTTAAATTCTAGTGATATAACCCTAGAAATCTACAACAATGGCCGTCGGCCGTCGCCACCGCATTGTGCCTCCGGAAGTTGTGCAGGAAGCCGCTGGTCTGTGACACCTCGGCGCGTAACCCACGCTGTCCACGTAATGCCTGATGACATCACACCATTGATACAACCAATCAGATTGCTCGATAATTTGAATTAATTTCAATGCAGTATTACTCATGGGAATTTTCTTATTTTTACGTCGTTTGTGGATTATGAATTTGAATGTTGTTGATCTCCGAAAAATATCTGTTCTATTACGATTGAAGCTTGAAACATATATAAAATGAAGCTAATAAAAAATATAACAAATAAAATACCTCCCTAACCTATTTATAACTATTACTGCATATGCCAGACTCAAAATCCCTGCTATGTTTCAAGTGGTCGGCTATAAAAAATATTTAATACAATCGCTTAATAGCAATATTTCTTCAGTTCCTTGGCATCCTGACAAATCAATAATGCCGTAACATTGGAAGCTTTGATCGTGGCTTAAAAGCTACTACCCATGTACGGAGGCAGTATTCTGGATGCATAAATTATATTTCTTAACGACGCACAGTATGAAAAAAGACCAAAAAAACGGTCATCCCATTTTTATTCCTCTTTTCGAAGGAGTAGATAGTTTCAAATGCATGAGTAGAACTCCCGAAAGTCAAAAGTAATTAGATCCAAAGATATTAATTTTTTAATTTTTTTTTGCGAAATTACTGAATATTAAAAATCTATAGTTAAAAAAATATTTTCGTAAATCTATTGGTGTCCTCATATGACGGTTCTACGTAGGCAAATAATGTTTGGAACTAGCAGATTGTAACTCCAATCGCGTGAAAGATATTTGAAAAAAAAGAAAAAAAAGGTTTTATTTTTTTATTGCTATATTTTGCCATATTTGGATTCAAAATCATAATTAATATAATGTCTGACATTGTGCTAGTGATATAAAAAAAAATCAAATCCTAATCTTGTAGGATCTTGGAGTTATGAGCGTCTAAAGATTTTCCATAATTTCTATGGTTTTAGGGTTTTCACACAAAATTAAGTGTTTTCACATTATATTCAAGATATAATTTGTGAATGTTTTATAACCTATTAGACATCGAATATAATGATCAAACTCATTATATTATGTTGTTTGAAGTTTGTTGTTAATCAAATTAAAATGCCATTACCAAACTGACTAAACACAAAATTCCGAAAAGTACGAGACATTCGACACAAGGCTGTAATTTGGCAAGTATGGTCCTTGTAAGGATTTTACGAAAGGTCTGGATTAAGGGGGTGAAAAAGGGTTGAAAATATCTACGAAAGTCCTATATTATTTAAGTTAGGGGCACGATATTAAATTAAATAGTTTCAAATAAATAGACACTGTTAATTAAAATTGCAACATAAATGAATGGTGTAAAATAGGCGTTTGAAAATAGTGGCAACATGGGTCTTTGACGGCTCCATGGTGCCTCACACCCGTTCCTCCAGAGAAAATGTAAAGGTATAGGGTTTTAGCTTAAGCTTTACGAGGGCGAACACCTTCCCCATACCACATTTACCTTTCATCAGAATTTTCTAAGTTTGAATTACAAAGATACAATATTTTTATATATATAATAATAATAAAACGTAACATTAAAATTCTCAAAAAGGGCCTCTACGTGTTGAACCCTTGTCCCCGCGCAAGCCTTCTAAAGATCCGGGTTATAGTCCGTGTGGAGACACACATAATAATAATATCGCCAGACGAACACACCAACTATACACTAAGCAACGCTTGTATTATGGGTACCGTACAGTATATAATACTTAGATAGATATTAATATAATATGTAAAATTACTAATAATACCGTTAATATTATTAACATATCAACCCATTTGTTTTAACCTATATTTACTTGATAAACACAATAGTCCGGTAGGTAGCAACCCTAGGCCAGTTTCTTTAAATCCCAATAAACTGCAGATCCTACGAGATTAAGATTTCAGATTTTTAAAACATGTCAAGTGGGACCTGAAGAATAATTTAATCTAAGAATTGAATCCTAATACGTGAAGAGTTAAGAAAAAAAAAATATTTACGAAAATAAGCTTAAATTCGCATTTCTTTGTTATTTATAGAGCTAAAATTATAATATTCACTAGATAATAAAGGGAATTTATTCTTTTAAAATGTGGCATTTAAATCAATAATTAATATTAAACGCCTTTTAAACTACAGCTATTTCTATGTTTTTTCTGATTTCCATAGATTTTATGAAAAAAAAATCATATCTCTGGATCTACGTACATTTGATCTGCGAGAGTTCTACTCCTGCATTTTAAATCATTTAATCTATCGAATATAGGAATAAAAATTGGATGACCGCTTTTTAGGTCATTTTTCATACTGTGCGACGCGTAACAAACGAGGGGAATAACTACTCGCAATCGACTGTCAATCTTCTATGTGTTTCCAATATTGAGATTATAAAAGTAGACGCTATTTAATATTATATAGAATGGACGTTAAACTCAACTTGAGTTACTCGCCTGGACACGTGCATGCAACAGCTATATGCATCTTCTAAAAAGTATAAGGATTCCGGCCGTCACGAACTTAACCTCACAACATTTGGTGATAAAGTTGAACTTTTTATAGTGACGATGCAGTTCAACCAGCTCAAGTATGAATCCAATCTGCAATAATTACCAACACCGCTCGAAACAAACGTCTAACTGTCCCTGCAATGCTCTTTTATCGCGATTTGTGAGTCACACGACATTCGAATGTTTACTCATGATGCTAATTAAAAGCGCGATTTGACGCACTTGCTCGAGCTGCGAGGGTGATGGTCAGGGCCGCAGCTACCGATGACCTCACATACGCTCTAAATATAAGTTGCCGGTGGAGTCCAAACTTAGATATCGAGGTCAAAAGTGTTAGGTCAATTGAGGGACATGTTGTAATCAGTTATCCTGAAGACTTGCTAAAGTCACTAGCCTATGCTTAGGCTGAAATATGAGAAACGTTGGTACATGTGCCGGCAAGTTATTGAATCCACTCCACCGCTTTGCAAACAATCACAATTCAACACACATTGTAAATTATCCTCATAAAGTGTCGTCACTTGGCACAGAGATCCGTAGCAGCTGTAATGGCGAGGTGTCATCACGGGCGATGCGCTTATAGGCCCAAATCACTGTCTGTTTTATGAGAACAATCTACGCTTAATTACCTTTTATATGAGTTAATGTGATTAAAAAAAAACTGCTGGGCTGTAGGGCTAACATTAAATACCATAGATTATTCTGAAAAAACTATTCGAATGTAAATTCATCGTCACTATGCGTGCTTATTGCTTGATTCACGTTGTAGATTTTACTATTTATGTTTTCTATTCGTGTGCGAAGTACCGTTTAATGTTTAAAGCTCGTCGGTCCCACAACAAAAACAATTATTATTTATCAAAACAATTTGCATATCGTTTACATTTGCTTTTTGGCACCGGTCTCCGAACATTTATACTGAATGCAAGACGCATTGTCCGAGGCAATACATTTCCCCGAGTTTTTCGTTTCACATGCATTTCTCAGATACGTGTCTGTAGCCGATATATTCTGCAAATTTATACAACTAAGACCTTTTTGGCAGGATGTTAAATGGTGGAGTTGTAAATTTTGTTTTATTTTCTGAAAATTGTGTTCCTTTAATATATCATGTGTAATAAATATTATTGGAATATTCACCTTTGTGTTCATAAACGTGCACGAGTCAATGAAATTAAAATAAAACAGTAAAGCTTGAATTTTCGTCCGATAAATTTTCTTCACCGTACTGAATTACTATCATCAAGACTACTTATATTTGAAATAACGAAGAAACATTCTACATGAGACTGGTAAAAATGGCACTATTTTGTAGCCGTTTGCCAACATAAAAAATAATAACAAGAACTGTTGTTAACTTAATGCATGTGATGCAATAATTTTAGAATATTAAAAAATACCTGCAACTGTATGATCAATGAAACGTGCAAGACATAGTTGCTATTGTATTTAGTCGAATAATAGTTCGGAAATAAAAGCTTCTAGTATGTAGTACTAATGTAAATATAATTAAGTCTAACCCGGTTTACGTCATAGCGCCTAAGCACCCAAAACCGATAATGAACATAGACAAACATCGGAATGCGCGGCGCGGTAATTGCCTGAGTAATTAGCGTTGATCGAATTCCAGACTGGTGCCATTCATATGAATGAACAATGTAGTTAACATTGATTAACACCTAATCAGCGGCACCGACGATTGATAAATCATTTATAGAAGCACATCAATTCGTAACAGATGAAGTGGTCAAAGACAGTAGGTCTCGGTACTACGATCAGTCGGCATCACGCTGTGTCCATTAGAATAATCAGTAACAAGAGTTACACGAATCAGCGGAGAAAGCTCTCAAGTAAAGAAAAAAAAGTAGAGGTTTTCAAGTGCTCCATGGGGCTATCATATAAAAATACAGAATGAAATAACACCATAATCAGCATACAGTTCAAAACAGTCACCGCTTACCTTCGTCTTTAAAATTACATTTTGCCAGCCAGCTTAGCTTAGTGGGGAGTTTTGTCCAATCCCTCCCTTGAATTGGAATCCTGCCATTGTCTTTTAAGGTCCAAGGGCTTGGTCTAAACCACGAAGCGAATCTTTACGCCAAAACAACACAAAATCACGGTTTCAGGTCGTTGCACCGTATCAAAAAACAACAAATTCAACCATGATCTTGACTAGCCGATCTGACCTTACCGCTAGCAAAAAGCGTCTCTGTTACAATGGAATAATGACTATAGTAGCTGCGAATATCATCCTTATATGATAGACTAAGCCCCATAACAGGGTTACAGAACCGGTCCAATAGAGCTACAGCGCTTTGATGCACGTGTCCAAAGAAATGTATAAATAGTAGGTTGCAAAATCTCGCTCATACAAGTCTGTATATAAGTTGAATCCTGTTATTTATTCATCGGAAACAAACCGCACTAAATATTTGAAGAGTACAGTACAGTTAATGGAGAACAACAAAATAAATATGCTTTCTGTAGCGAAGATCCTTAATATTATCTGGCATTATTTGAAACACTAATGACTATGTATTGTGCTCCAACTCCGTATGTGCAAGGGAATACTAGTGTTAAGAAAACCTAACACATTAGGCAAAATTCTCCAGCAATAAGAAATTATTAAAATACAACACCAGAAACACATTGAAGATACCAGTAGCTGCTTTTTGTTGCCTAAACTTTAACGTAGCGGTAGGTTCAATGTCATTCCGCAAGGATCTGAGCCTACCGTGTACTACAAGCAGAAGGGAGTACTCTGGTCTTAACATCGGTCACGCTGCCCGTGGTGCGGAATGCGGCGAGGCACTGAACTGTAAAGAAATGACATCGATACATGCAAAAATCTGTTCAAATAAACGTAACGTGGGATCGGCTTGACGGCCTTTATAATGCAATCCCAAAATTGTTTGGGCTGGATACTTTGTAGATGATAATCAGAATGAAATAATACATTCATTGAATATTTTTCATATTGTCAGATTAATAATATACCATCTCTACATCCCTTATGGAGATGCCTACGGAATATTGGCTGGCTACTCCATCTTCCTTAAAAGCTGCAAATATTTATGTAGATGATTTTCTTCTATAAAGTAGTCCAGATATATATCGACTTTAAGAATCTAAAGTCCTGTTTAGCATTATGCTGATAAGCCCTATCCACAACTTATCTGACGGAATCTGTATGGACTTTCTGTCAAATAATTTGTAGATAGAGTTAATCAGCGCGTCGTGAAACAAGCCCTCACTAAAAAACGCCATCACCTAATAAATCTGGCACAAAATTACCAACACACGTCCAATAAAAAAATGTAAGTAATCATTTCTCGAATGATACTTTCTAAATTGGTTACTTCACAGGCTCAGACAGAAATGAGACTACGGGGCGTTCCTAAAATGTAATGGATCGGAAAAAATCTTTTGAATGCCATCTCTATTGGATGCGAGTAGCTTTTACGTCTATCCAAATAACTGGTAATGATATGGTGCGCAAGTATACTGATGTATTCTTAAGAGCTTTATTTTTACCATAAGTAATAGACAGTAGGCACTATACTTAGCAATGTAATTGTGAAATAAGAAGGTAGTCAAAAGGTTCTTGCAACAGGGGCTTTCTAGAAAGTTCTACGTAGATTTTGCTTTACGACAATAAGTTACATATTTTGGGGTCGAGTCACCTACGTCCGTAGGATAATTAAATACCCTCGAGATACCCCACACGTGACCCTGAGTGGTGCCAACTAGGTGACAACTCTACTGGTGGTAGGCTTCGGCCGTGGTTAGTCACCACCCACTGAACAAAGCCATGTCGCCAAGCGGCCTAGCCGTGTTGCGGCATGATGTTCGGTGTTGCCATTCATGGATGGCGGGTCAGATCAGCTGCGCTGCATGTGCCTAGTGAATGTAGCGACTCGATCTACTGCCGCCTTCCTACCTAGGCAAGTATGCTCCATCGTAGATCTCATCATCACTTACCATCAGGTGAGATAGAGATCAAATACTTGCCTATAATGTAATAAAAAAAAAAAAACGTTGTACCCGTATATTATGCACTGTTATCGAATTTGACCTACTCACAATTTCTAATGAATACTTCTAAGAACATGTGTTCCTCGCTTCATTCTACAAATTCGCGTAATTTTAACAGCATCCACCTATTTGTGTTCATACGTGTGTATGTGTGTTGTGTCTGTGTTCCTGCGTCTAAGTGAATGTTTCCCACGACTCATAATAGTCGATCACTATCGTTCATTTTTATTATTTTAATCATTAGTGCGGGGCAAACGTTAACAAATATTTATGTATTATCGATGTTTTTTTTTTATTTATATTCATTAAATTGTTAGTGGCTTGTTTTTCTTTTTAAACGAGATACGTAGGTATGTAAGTGTTATAGCGCATGTTAGCTTCAAACAATTTGTTTATATTATTGGCCATTAACTTTGAATGCCAACACCTACTGATTTACGAAGTCCTCCTATTATAAACTTCATGGCACATTTTTAATCATTTACCTAAACCTACCATATTATGAGCAAGCGGAGTCACCAGTCATTCGTTTACGTGACGACCGCGCCATTGTGTGCGAGCCGTCGGAGCCGCGACAAAAAGTCCATTATGTCATTACGATTGTCCTGCAAATAAACTAAATTTATCGTAAAAAGCTGCGTCAAACAAACAATGCTTCTTTCCCTAATGCAAATAAGTGTGTATGTGTGATAGCTTCGTTGAGATGAGTGATTGGTGTGTGTAGTGGTTTGAAAGGTGGCTGTGCAAACAAAATTGAAGAAGTTGGCATAACCATTTTTTTTTGCGCCAGTAGAACACACTTACTGTGCGGGTCCTAAAATTGAAACGCTAGTACTAGGAATTCCGCTGACAGAATGGACTGTCTATCTCTCTCTCTCTCTAGGCTATCCAATATAACTCCCTGAATCGAAATCGCAACCAAATCGCAAGGCCAAGCTGTTTTCATGTCGTCATTTTGTTTACATTCGCTTTCGTTGTCCACAGACAGTTCAACACGGCTTCCCGCACAGAGCGTCCGCCCTCGCCTGGGACCCGCTCCTCAGGCTGGTCGCACTGGGCACGGCCACCGGCGCGCTCAAGGTGTACGGCAGACCCGGCGTCGAGCTGTACGGACAACACACCAACTCCGACTCCGCCGTCACTCACATCAACTTCATACCTGGTAAGATTGTCTATGGCAATATGTACTTATTTTTCGTATTACATTGGCAACCAAACGCTTTGCAAGGGAGCTATTTTTTTCATTAAATGCGAAGAATTTAACACTATTTAGATTTTCCTGGGGACACCATGAGGTCAAGTGTAGCTTTCTTTATTGGATATCATCATTAAAAAAAACGAAAAAATAGAATTTCCGTTCGACGCTGTTTATCATGTTTTAAGCTAACAGTTGTATAAATGATTGTACAGTAATTAAGTAAACCACGCCCACGGGTGTGCTTTTATTATGAAACATCGTTTAGTCACAACCGTCACTGATAAGCGGCTATTCTAGCACATTATTCATTGATCACCGCATTCATTGCTGGTCTCATTTTGACACAAACATCTGTTTGTTGTATGTTAATTAATTATTGATATGGATGTAACTGTATTTCATTCATGTTTAATAATATAAATGCTTATCTAATAAACATAATTATAGCTTCCTTTTCTGGTCATACATCACAATGGACCAGTTAAGGTCAGAGACTTGACATAAAGGGCCATATTCAACCACATATGCAGTAAAATCTTACATGAAGACTAAATGTTTCACTTAGTATTTATTTAACGTCCTAACACCGCAGAACAATAAGCCTGGGCCCCAAGTCTGCTAACACAATCGATTCATAATCGAACAGCGACCGCATAGTAACTGTCACCTTTGACAGATATACCATACAATATCTGTCAAAGTGACTCTGCGGTTGCTGTTCGATTATGAATCGATTGTGTTAGCATACTTGGGGCGCTAGACGTGGAATTGAAATGCGTGCCAAAAACTAGTTTACGCACGATCACTGCATTTTGAACTGCTTTTGAATCTTAAATCCTAACACCGATGAATTAACGAAAATGTATGTTCATATCTTACAGGCACTGGTCGACTTGTATCACTATGCGACGACAACAGCCTCCACTTATGGGAGATAAACGAGAAATCCCTAGTCGAGTTGAAGACATACATCTTCGAGGGCAAAAACAAGAAGATATCGTCCCTGTGCGTGGAGTCGAGCGGCAAGCACCTGCTCATAGGCACAGAGGGCGGGAACCTGTACACCCTGGACCTTAACACGTTCACAATCACCGAGGATGTGATATATCAGGATGTTGTTATGCAGAAGTGAGTATGTTTAGTAGTTAAGCAACTTAGGATGCAACCACTAAAACTCAATCGCTTCTTGAATATTGAAGTCTCTGTTTGAGACAATTTTTGAGTGTTCGACGGATAGTCTTACACTGTTACTTGTGAAAACCAAAATCCACAATGACATAAAGCTTTAATATCGGTTTTGATATCTGTGTTATAACCCCGGATCGCAAGTATGGGATTTTGTAAATTCCTGTGTGTACTTCAATTTATAATATAATAAACAGTGAAGGATAATTCTATTATTAAAATATGAGCTTGTTGCGAATCAAGCTATCACATTTAAGAAATTTGTTTGTAGTCAGCCAACCAGTACCAAACCATGCATGGATCCTGGATCCCAATATCATCAATGCATTCAGTAATATATCAAATGCTTAATTACTGTTTCTTTAGTTGAATGTGGGGTTGATAAAAACATTATTTAAAACAAATATATAAGTTTGATTTAAATCAATCAAGTCTGGTTGAATGTGTCGTCTTTAATACATAAATATATAACAAACCAACTGTACTGTACTAAACTAAGCAATGTTTGTATTTTGGGTACCGTACAATACACTGATGACGATACCTGTATATAATTATTTATATAGATATTAAACGTCCATGACTTGGGTACTAACATTCGTGCTCATCACATAAAGTTTGCCATTACCTGGATTTGGACCTGCGGTAACAGAACGCAGGGTCACTACTAACTATGCCTATCGATTCGTCATATGGCAACATACAGCCTTTGCTATAAATCCACATGTAACGTGTCAACCCTCTATTCCAGTTGTCCAGAGGACTTCAAAGTGAACCCCGGCGCAGTGGAGGCGATCTGCGAGCACCCCAAAGTGCCGACGCGACTGTTGATCGGTTACAACAGGGGTTTGGTCGTGCTGTGGGATCGTGTTGCCGCGGCGCCCACGCACACCTTCGTGTCCAATCAGCAGCTAGAGAGTTTGTGCTGGAACGATGATGGTAAGAATTGATGCTTCTATTGTCCAAACTGGCATTATTTTTACTATATTTGGGATAGCAACAGAATTTTATGTTACAATACATGACTTTAATTTTATTACATACCAAAATAGACATCATTTATAAAGGGTAAACATGAACAACAAGGTCTTACTAGTTGGGATTTTTTTAATAAAAAAAATCAATTTATCTAAATCTCTCTTTGACTGATTGAAAGAATATAAGGTAGCTTAAAATGAACAGAAGATACACGAACGACGTTTCTCACCAATATTTTTTTGTTTGTGTTTTAAATATAATATTAATTTATTGATTCAATATTTCCAGTAATAATGTAGTATCATAATGTAAGAGTACCCTGCATTATTTTTGTAAGTACTTATCTAAGCACTTTTTGTGTTCGACAGGCGAGCACTTCACATCTTCGCACAACGACGGCTCTTACGTGACGTGGGAGGTAGCCGGCGCTGCCGGCGACCGCCCCCTCAAGGAGCCGGTCACGCCGTACGGGCCCTACCCCTGCAAGGCCATCTCCAAGATTCTGAACCGGACCAGCGTGGACGGCGAGGAGATCACTATTTATGCGGGTCAGATAATAATAATAATATTTCTTTACTACAGAAGGAAATTGTGTTTAGTCTTTTTTATGTTTTATACATGTGGTTGCCTGTAATTAGAGTTACATTTACCTGATATCACAAATATTTTTTTATTGATTTGATTTTACTGTTGGCAATCTTAAATAAATAAATGTGCTCAAAATCGTCACCTACAACGCGTGGCGCTATGATTCATGTCCTGTATGACACTGTTTAATTTTTTTATATAAATAATTTATTTTGTTTATTTGTTTGCCTTCAACGGCTCTCCTGTATAGTATGGTCGTTTTGTTTAAATTTTCATTGTATGCCTACAGGTGGTATGCCGCGATCTTCATACTCCGACAAGTACACGGTCACAGTGCAACAAGGCGAGAAGCATGTGGCTTTCGATTTCACAAGTCGAGTGAGTATAACAATTATAACGATCGATGCTAATGATTTTTTGCGTTATCTAATAACTACATCGCGTCACTAAACGAGATTTTCGAATCTTTTCGACTGGAACCACTAAATCTTTGGTCCCAATATTATGGTGGGCCTCACACTATAAGGGAAATTTGGGTCATAGTTCACCACACTGGCCTAGTGCGGGTTGGGTTGGATTGGTTACCTTACGATGTTTGCTTTTACCTTCCAGCAAAGTGTTAATTATTGAAAATGGCTGGTCCAAACATTGTAAAGACGGGCTGATAATAAGACCGGCTGTTATAACTATTATTAATTTGGTTTAGATTTGGCCACGGGGTTTCGATTAAAAAATCATTCAGTGGTTAGTATCATATGAATATTTGTCGGCAGGTCATCGACCTGTTCACGACAACGCCGGTCCCGCCGGACGGCGCGCCGCTACAGCAGACGCGGCCCGAGACGCCCGCGCAGATGCTGCTGCAGACCGTCAACCAAGTTGCCGCCGCACTGGTAACTAACACTAGGAATACTACTTTTTTTAACATCTTCATCAGTCGTATTCATGATTTTTATATTTTTTCTATTCATCATTCCTTTTCATCTTTTTTTTTTATCAAATACAAGAAATTTATTATTTTCTTTTTTTTTTTTATTACATTATAGGCAAGTATTTGATCTCGATCTCACCTGATGGTAAGTGACGATGAGATCTACGATGGAGCATACTTGCCTAGGTAGGAAGGCGGCAGTAGATAGAGACGCTACATTCACTAGGCACATGCAGCGCAACTGATCTGACCCGCCATCCATGATATAGACGATCAAAGGCATTATAAAGCCTTATTCAAAAGAAAAGTGTTATATTGTCTGTTATACCATTATTGCTAATGGATGAACTTGCCAAATAAAATGCAATTCTTCACGAAACGAAGCGAATCTAAAAAAGTATTCGACACTTGTTTCTCCTCTAAACGAGGCATTCTGAAAACAGCTGGGCTACGAATGAGCCTTAACTATTTACGTTACTAGTCTAAACGTAGGGTTGTCGCGTGGCCAGGTGGTGCTGGCGGAGGAGGAGCTGGTCGTGATCGACCTGTGCGACGCGCGCTGGCGGCCGCTGCGCCTGCCCTACCTGGTGTCCATCCACGCGTCCGCCGTCACCACCGCGCAGCTCGTCGACAACGTCGCCACCAACGTGTACGACAACATCGTCGCCGCCGGTGAGGGCCTCACACCTTTATATATTATCATTTATCTAAGAAATTATATAATTTTTAGATATAATCTTTTTGATAGTTTTTGTCTAGAATTATATAGGGCGTTACAAAAATTGTGTAAAATATTTCGGGAGGTTAACCAGTAGGTTATATTGAATTAAAACTTATTTTAAACATTTTATCGCGTTTATTTTATGGTTTTACGTTCCCGACGTTCCGGCTGCTTTACAGCAACCATGGTGCCATGAAATCCAAAACCAAGCGTACCATTGCAAGACCTCAAGACACAGTGAGCTCTTTCTGCGTAATCGGACCGCAAGCAACAACTAAATATGAGGGTACCCCCGTCAAACTGTGACACTAGGACGTCAACCACCTCAGTCCTCCCGTGACCATGGTTGCTGTAAAGCAACCGAAACGTCGGGAACGTAAAACATAAAATAAACGCGATAAAATCCTTAAAATTAGTTTTATTTCAATGTGTAATATTCGCGTAAATATAAGAAATCAATATGTGATCCAGTAGGTTATACTTACCGCGTCTATGTAAAGAATATTGTGTAAGTTA
Source organism: Pheosia tremula (assembly GCA_905333125.1). Classification (NCBI taxonomy): domain Eukaryota; kingdom Metazoa; phylum Arthropoda; class Insecta; order Lepidoptera; family Notodontidae; genus Pheosia; species Pheosia tremula. Next base: position 2,101,221 of record HG995406.1, read on the forward strand.
GCCAAATGTTTTACCGTGCATGTAGAAGATTATGTTTTTTGTTGAATAATGAAATTATTTTCGTGTAAATTATACTCGCGGCAACGAATGATGGCACTTCTGTCAGTTATTTATTAGAATTTTCTTTGATTTGTTCAATCATAAAAATATGTAAATGTATATAACTTACCGACAGACCACATAAAATGTTTAAAACTGGTATTGTTACACCTTATAATAGTATGCTATTGCGGTAAAACTCAACTATAAACCAAAATGTATACTTGACAGGCGAGCAGCAAAACGAGAACGTGTACTCTGAGAGCCCGTGGGCGATCTCGGGCGGCTGCGCGGAGAGCGCGGCGGACAGCGGGGCGGGCAGCGGGGCGGGCGGCGGGGCGGGCGGGGAGCGGCAGCTGCTGCTGACCGGCCACGAGGACGGCTCCGTGCGGTTCTGGGACGTCGCCGGCGTCGCCATGACGCCGCTCTACAAGTACACCACCGCACACCTGTTCAGGTGAGCGCCACACCGCTGACCATATTATTAACCTACAACACTCATTATTAACGTTCCAAATTGAATGCGTGTCACATTGCATTAGAGTGTAGGATTAGTAACCTCAGTGTTAATCATAAGAATTTTAATCTAGTGAAATTCTTTTAGCTTAGTACTTATTTATGTTAGACTTGGTTTTATCGTCTTACTAGCTGTGCCCGGCGGTGTTACCCGCGATAAAAAGTATGAAAAATTATAACATCTATCCCACGGGAACCATACATTTTACCGGGATAAAAAGTAGCCTATGTGCTATTCCAGACTATAATCTATCTCTGTGCCAAATTTCATCCAGATCCGTTCAGCCGTTATGGCGTGAAAGAGTAACAAACATCCATCCATCCATCCATCCATCCAAACTTTCACATTTATAATATTAGTATAGATTGATTAAAATACCTATTCATGTTTATCGTAAACGATTAAAAACCCTCGAAATTTTGAATTACGCGGCCTCATCTAGAGCTTACACCTTAACTAAACATGTTCTGACTGAAAAATACAATTAGAGTTATTATACCATGCAAAAAGCGATCTTAACACATTCGCAGAGCGCTCAAATTACGTGTCGCATACTGTAACAGCTTGCATCCAATCTCGCTAACATTGTGTCCTCTGCTTGTCATTGCTTGCTCGCGCGAAGTGGGCTCAAAAGATCGACCACAAGGTAAACGTTAATGTTGTAAGCATGGAAATATATTGGCTGTGTTGCCAGCCCCCATAGTTTTGTTGTTTTTCTTTTTATTTAAATATGAGCTTCATATTTAAATGCGTAAGGTTTATTTACCAGCAATAGTATTTTTTTTGTTGGTATACTATTTTCCTTAGTAGAAAATCACAGCCAATTATTTTTTTAGGATATAGATCGTAGGTTAGTAGGTAGAATTAGTTTAAATATAAAATCCACTTAGATATGCTAAGACCTGTCATCTAATCCTAATAAGTGTTAATGAATCAGTATAACTTTGGCAGTGGTGAGGAGATTGGTGAGAACAACGACAGTCAGACCGACGAGGAGGAATGGCCTCCGTTCCGAAGAGTCGGTACCTTCGACCCGTACAGCGACGATCCGCGACTCGCGGTCAAACGTGTAAGAATCTTATTCATACCAAATAGCGTATACATGGCATCAAACGGCGTACCCCTATGCCACAAAAGAAGTTTGCATAAGACCATGACCTATCCATATAGGACTAGTTCACTCTCGATCGTTGCCTTTCAGCAGTGTGATTTTGAAACCTCGGAAATCGGAATCGGATTCGGAACGGTAGTTTGCGTCTACGAAGTTAGTTTAATAATGGTAGGAAATAGTAGAAAAAATATTGAACGCAAAATCTAAACTATTACAGTTTCTTGTGATAAAAAGCTTCATACTTATAACCACATAAATCAAACATTAAGTTGAACACTTGTTATTTTTGATATTCACGTTTCTAAGTCTACGTGTTAGTTTTTTTATTTTTTGTACCGATCTTTGTAAACTGACAAATCCAATGAAAAAGAAGTTTGTTTAATCTATGTCTGAGGTTTGTTTATTGTTGTTGACGAGAAAATTACAAATAACCAAAATGAACGTTGATTACCTATATAATTTGTAACACCATGTCACATAGATGCTCCATATTCGTGTAAAAATAAAAAACTAGGTTGCAAGGCTACAGCGCCATCTATTAAAAAAATTTGGCAACCGAACCTGCGTATTCACCCTTGTCTGTCCCTATAAAGTTTGAGTATGTGCTTTTGTCTTGTTAATAACGCGAATGAAATATTTTTAAATGTATAATGACCAAATTGTATTAAAGTAAATAAATAAGTAGGTTGGTACCTAAATACATTTAGCTACACTGGGATTGCGTTTAATTTATTGTTTCATCCAAAAATACGGCTTTAATTATGCTATTAAAGCCAGTGCAATATCCAATAATTCGTATAATATCAAAATGAGTAAAAAAAAGACTACATGCCATCGGAAAGACTTCCTACACATAAATCTCCTCGGAAAGTTATGGTCGGATCGGAATGATTTTCCGTCGACAAACGTCAACAATCTTCGAATTCGGAAATCAAAATAGTTAATTTGTTTACAAAGTTCGGTACAGCAAAAATAATAATAAAAACATATAGGCCTAGAAACGTGAATATCAAAAATAACAAGTGTCTGACTTAATATTTCTTGTGTGTGGTTATAAGTTTGAAGTTTTTTATCATAAAAAACCCGTATTAGTTAAAATTTCGCGATCAATATTTTTTCTACTATTTCCTACCATTATTAAACTAACTTCGTAGACGCAAACTACCGTTCCGAATCCGAATCCGATTTCCGAGGTTTCAAAATCACACTGCAGAATCGTTTTTTTTAAACAGTCAAGGAAAACTCCTAAGGTAATTTGACTTGTTTTCGAAAGCCGTGCCGAGACCGCCCACCCGCGCTGGGCCAGGGTGGTGGACTATGGCTTTAATCACTCTGGCACGGAGGCCCGTGCCCAGCAGTGGTACATTAAAATCACAAAAAGTATTATTATTTTGATTAGACCATTTGCAAGCAGTGATAGCCAAATTGGTAGGATGCTTGCCTTCGAAACGCACCTCTGAGATTTTGATTTTTGGATGTTCATGCGCGAATCTCATATTCAATAATTATTATCATTTTGCTGTACGGTAAAAAATATGTTGAAAGTCGTGTGAAGCTCACCAAAATGCAGTGGGCCAAAAAAATATCTAAATGCACTGCAGTGAACCTCTGCCTACTCCTTCGCGGTTTATTGTGTGTGGATGGTTTGTATATTTTTTCTTCTCTGTCAGGTAATCCTATGCCCCTTGTCTGGAATGTTGACAATTGGCGGTGCTGCCGGACACATAGTCATCGCCAGTTTGAAGACAACACCGAACACCGCCGAAGTTAAGGTAAAGTATTCTCAATCTACTTCTTTCTATGTCAAGGAACTACATACAGATCTTCGGCCTAAAAGATAGCCGCCATCGCTTCATCTCAAGGTGGTCTCGGTTGAAGGATTTGTAGGTGAAGGCATAGTTGCAATATGTTTGTAGACTTGAAATGAAAACAGATACACATTATTTGACATTATTGAACGCATAACCAAAGTTTCAGTAAATTAAAGATAACTTGTCTCTAAATTTCACGAATTTTAGTAAATATCATTCAAAACGAAGTTTTTAGATATAAGTTGCGCGTGGGAATACGAAAATGTTATTTTCCAAATTTCTGTTCTTAATGCAACATAAATATAGAAAATCCTGCATAGAATAGACACCACCGTTATTCTATGTGTATAGTTGGTAACCCAAGTGTTTTTTTGCAGTCCATACCTGTGAATATCGTGTCGGACCGCGACGGTTTCGTGTGGAAGGGACACGACCAACTCACGCTCAGATCAGGCGCATTAACATTCCCGCAAGGTTATCAGGTGAGTGGATCAAAAAGTGTTTGATCATTATTAATTTATAGTTAAGAGACGTTACTGAGAATGTTATTTATATTGCGCATACTTCATACTCAGACTATAGCATTTTTGACTATATTAACGGCGGTTTGGAGCAAGCAAGTAGGAATCAGGAAAATATATAAGCATATACAACAGAGCAGTAAGTCAAATATTTACTGGCGTATAGCAATAATTTTCAATCTGGCCGGCTCTACACATCGAATATGGTGGGGCTACATCAAACTATAAGTGCATTATCGCCGATCAATATCCAATGAGATTTCTTTTTTATCATTGTGGCAAGGGCGACTGGACAGCTGCTGTACAATTGCAGCTAGAAATTTACACAAATCTATCCCGTCTGCGAGCGCATTTAAAGCAGCCTATCAAAGTAGTGTGCGAATGGGTCAGTGAGTGTGAATGTGCCAGACAACGTGTGTGTGATGTGTGTGTGTGTGCGCAGGCGTCGTCGGTGGTGCAGGTGTCGCCGCCGGCCGCGGTGACGGCGCTGGGCGCGCAGTGGGAGTGGGGGCTGGTGTGCGCGGGCACGGCGCACGGGCTGGCGCTGGTGGACGCGCTGCGCGCCGCGCCGCTGCTGCACAAGTGCACGCTCAACCCGCACGGTAAATATACACCTTCACAGTGCCTTCAAACTACAACCAATCATTACAGGACACGTTTTCAGCGCATCCGCTGACGAGGCGGGCGGGCGGGCGCGGGACGAGGCGGGCCTACGAGGCGAATTAAAATGAAAATCAGTTATTCGACTATAAGTTGAGATAGGTACTTACAACAGATTTTAGGGAGAAATTAGGGATAAAGAAAGATCGATTTGCGTGTGATGCTCATACAAGTTCTCGCGGTTCTGGCCGATCTGTATACCATCAACATTCACACGGGATGAACTTTCTCGTGATGAATTGGTCCCATCGTTATTTGCGTCTTAAGTGAAAGCCAATGTTATTAAAACCATCCAATTGATAGACAGAAAAGTATAGAATCGTATAGTGTGTGTCTAATTATATTTTTACAAATTTTTTCCTCGTTCTATAATTTGTTGCATTATCAGCTGGTTTACATTAAATTCATCTTCTTACAAAGGTCCTATGTCTCGAAGCAAGCCTTTCAAACGAATCATATTTTGCCTTAAGCTTTATATACGGAAACATATGCAAATGTATTTATGATCTCGATCTATTTACTACGCTGTTTATCAGTCGTTGATATTCCATATATATGTAGATCATTCCGGTGCTGGTGACACGCCAATTTCAAGAAGAAAATCGTTCAAGAAGTCCCTGAGGGAGTCGTTCAGACGGCTGCGGAAAGGAAGGTCGCAGCGACGCCAGACGACAACCTCGAGCCCCACCACACCCACACAAGTAAGAATATACTATGACTACATACATAACTTTGAAATTATATTGTTGTATAATTATTTTGTACTATATTTGTTTTAATAATATTTTTTTTATATTACTTATAACTAGCGTCTGTCTGCAAGTCCGCCCGCGATACCTCAATGAGGCAGCCTATATAATAGCACTCATCAATAATTAAGCTTGATATTAATGCAATAATTTATAGAATCTGATCAATTGATCCGAATATTACCTACAGCATCCAAAGTCACGGAACTAACAAATTTACCTCTTTATTATATTAGTGATGGACCGTCCAGATTAAATCTGCCATTCGCGGCCCCTTGCATGAGTACACCAGGATGGCATTCAATAGGGAGAGATGGTGAGACATCGTGAGGAGATCAACACCAGTCCCAGAACAAATACATGACGACCACGACCGCTCTGACAAGAGCGGCACGACTTAGAAGAAGAATAATAGTGAAGAAGTTCCGATTAGGGGCCATACATATAACATAATCTTTTGCATTTCAGCCTATCCCCAAGAAGCCAGCGGACAAGGCAGCCTCGGACACGGACGCAGAGGTGAAACCGATCGAGCGAGCGGTGGAGGCGCGCTCCAACGACGACGCGTTCGGCAGCATGGTGCGCTGCCTGTACTTCGCCAGGACATACCTCATCAGTAGTAAGTACCACTATCCGATACACGCAAGCTAGTTAGATTAGTATAGATTCAGAATGGGTTAGAGCAAGGAACTTGAACGCATAAGAACAGGAATAAGTTATAGAATGGTCACTATGGACAGAGCCATGATATGAGCTTGTAAGTGCCCCATGCCCCATCCCCCATCTATTTATTAAAATTCTTATTCTTCATTCAAATTCTTATCCAATTGCCAATCGGGTCTTTACTATATTCTAACACCATCTCTAATATTGTCACGCGCTAATAGTCTCGTGTGTGTGCTTGCAGCACAAACCTCGACGCCGACGTTGTGGGCGGGCACCAACAACGGCACTGTGTACGCCTTCACGATAAACGTGCCCAACACTAACAAGAGGAAAGAGGAACCTGTAAGTTGTACTGTTTATACTATTTATTTTTTTATAATTTGTGGTCTGGCCCTGGGTACCAGCCCTTTAGAGCGTATCAGTAGCATTTTTAACATGTTCATATGATGATATTGATAACGATGTTAATGATTAAATAAATTCCTCCATCCCTTTAAGTAAAGCGGTGAATACTTTACTGAAAAAATACTGGACATCTTGGAACGATGTTTTTGTTTAAACTGTATTTTTTTATAGGTGACAGGACAACTCGCGAAGGAGATCCAACTGAAACACAGGGCTCCAGTCATAGGCATCACAGTATTAGACGGCGCGTCGGTGCCGCTGCCTGACCCGTTAGAGGTAAGTAAGATTATGGTCCGTACTGTAAGGCTAAGATCGTTCAAAATTGCAACTACCATCTATCAGGCGTTCAAAATTCACGATTTTTTTTAAATATATTTTATTTTGTATCAAGATATGTACCGTTTGAGTATTATTATCTACAATCGTGAGAACGATGCTGCTTGCTGATGGTGTTAATGTCTCTTGGAAAATATGTCCCTCCCCGTTGAGTTTTTTCCCGGGTTCGAACACCGCTGCTAGATTCTGTCTATTCGTGAATGCTTTTTTGGTCTACATGAATAAATAATGTTTGATTTTGATGTTGTGTACGAATGTGTATGTGTGTGTGTGTGTGTGCAGGTGGAGCGCGGCGTGGCGGCGCTGCCGGAGGCGGGGTCGCAGCGCGTGCTGATCGCGTCGGAGGAGCAGTTCAAGGTGTTCACGCTGCCCTCGCTCAAGCCGCACAACAAGTACAAGCTCACCGCGCACGAGGGCGCCAGGGTACGACTGCATATATATATATTTTTCTTATTCTTTTTTCAGGTTGACAATTGGCTACAAAATATAGCCATTTTTGCCAGTATCGAGTATTATTTTTTTCTTGATAGTCGCTTTAAGTACTCCTGATGATAATGATGATATCGATTAAGAATATAATAAAATTAATTATCTACCCCTATCTATCATATAAATCTGTGAATAGTTTACTGAAAATTTAGCCGACTTGAAAAGTCAAGATATAATACTACTTAGAGCCTACCTATTTGAAAACAAAATAATCGTAGGGGATATTATTTTCGATACAGAAGCCTTAAATCCGTCATATTTTTTGAATATTGAAATTTTAAGCTGTTTACTATTGCATTATAAATCACTATTCACGAGCCAGTCCTTAAGAGCCAGCAATTTGGTTGAACGAGGCGTACGTTTCAGACGGTTGGGTAACGTATGTGTCGCTGTGTAGGTGCGGCGCACCGCGTTCGCGTGGTTCGAGTGCGGGCCGGAGGGGCAGCGGCACCGCGAGTGGTGCCTGCTGTGCCTCACGAACCTGGGCGACTGCCTCGTGCTCAGCCCGGAGCTGCGGCGCCAGCTCAACGCCGCCGCCGTACGCAAGGAGGACATCAAGTGAGTCACGTCACCTCTGTGTTACCTCGCCCCACCGCTGTCACTTGTTATTTCCCTAGCTGTCAACTGTTATGCCCCTAGCTGTCAACCTGTGTGTATTGTGCCCGAGTGTGTCTCGCGAAGCTACGCCGTTGGTCTGGAGCCAGCCATTCGGAAATGTAGAAATAATACTGGTCTTGGAACCCGGTCCTTGGAGGCACACTGGTCCCTGATTAATTCTAGAAAGTAACCTTAAATATAAAAGGGATGTAGATACTTACGACAATTTAAGAAATTGCCTGTGGTATACAGTTAGATTTAGGTGTAACACAGACGATTGATAGATATCCGATTAAAAGTCAGTGAAGAAAAAAATCTTATATCTTTCTCCGCTAGTTATTAGAAACAGATGAAGGTGACATGGTGACTTGTCTACTGTTTAAATGGTTCTAAATCACAAATATTTGGATTGAAATGTTGCAATATGAATATTTGTTGCAGTGGTATTTCAAGTTTATGCTTCTCGAAGCGCGGCGAAGCTCTCTACTTGCACTCGTCGTCAGAACTGCAACGGATCACACTCTCCGCTACAAAGGTACTTCATTCTTCATCTTTTTTTTTACAATGGCAATGGGCTACAAAATAGAGCTAATTTTCAGTGTCGAATAAAATTTCTTGATAAAGCTACAAAATAGAGCTATTTTTTCGGTGTCGAGTAAAATTTCTTGATTTTTGTATAGAGTTAAAGTACTCCTGATGATGAAGATCGATGCCGATGATCAAATGAAAACCCTGCCCCTATCAGTAAAACTCTGAAAATGTACTGGCCATCTTGATATAATTTGAAAATTCAAGTTTTACTATTTTATTTCAAATTACTTTCACTCGTGCACGTTTATAAATACGCAATCGTGAATATCCCACTAATACGTTATATGTTTGTTTTATGATAAACTAGCTGCGCCCGGCGGTGTTACCCGCGATAAAAAGTATGAAAAATTAAAACATCTATCCCACGGGAACCATACATTTTACCGGAATAAAAAGTAGCCTATGTGCTATTCCAGACTGTAATCTATCTCTGTGCCAAATTTCATCCAGATCCGTGCAGCCGTTCGGGCGTGAAAGAGTAACAAACATCCATCCATCTATCCATCCATCCAAACTTTCACATTTATAATATTAGTATAGAAGTATAGATAATGTATTTATCAAAAAAAAACATATGTGTTGGATAAATCTCTTGCAAGTTTCTCCAAAAAAATCATGTACAATTAGTACGAAATAAATTTGTTTACAGGTATTTCTATTTTAAATTAGATCTTGTTTGAACACAATCAACATTGTTTATACCTTAAACACCGATTGCCCTAGCATTGTCTGGTTACATCTCAAAGCAATATAGTTGTTTGTATGTTGACGGCCTGATTAGCGCAGTGGTAGTGACTCTGCTTTCTGCGCCGAGGTTCCCGGGTTCGAATCCTGGTAGGGACACAAGCTTTGTGTGATGAGCACGAATGATTGTACCCGAGTCATGGATGTTTAATATGTATATAAGTATTATATACTGAGTTCACCCTCAGTCCATTGTACGGTGCCCACAACACAAGCGTTAAGCTTAAAGTGGGACCGTATAGTTGGTGTATTCGTATGGCGATATTTATTTATTTATGTATAGTAATGTCGTTGCGCAGGTGACGATCGCGCAATGCCACGTGATCCTGTCGCCGTGGGCGGCCGCGCTGCGCGGCGCCGTCGAAGACACCCCGCTCACCAATGGCGAGCATAAGGTAACACTAAAGCCGCCTCCCCTGCTAAATGTTTTGTGAAAAAATATTTGAGGGAATCAGACTATAGAATAACTCGTGCCGTCCTATTTTTTTCTTCCAATACAATAAGGTGATACTTATATGCAACAGAGTTGATCTCCATTAGAAAAAAATGTTGTAAATGCCCGTACTGTCCTAATTATACAACAATGAATACCGGGATCACCCTTACTACTCCATTGTACGGTATCCTGTCCATATTACAAGGGTTGCATAGTTTGGGACAGTACGGTAAAGTATTTTTGTTCGGTTAGCAGCGATGTTATAAAAAAAAAGAACAATGTCTAAAATGATTTGACATGATTAGCGCAGTTGGTAGCGACCCCGCTTTCTGTGCCGATAGTCTCGGATTCAAATCCTAATAGGTAAATTTTTTTTGTGATGAGCTCGAATTTTTGTACCCAATTCATGGATGTTTAATATCTACATAAGTATATTATACTTTGTTCGCCCCCAGTCCATTGTACGGTACCCAAAACACACGAGTTGTTTAGTGTATTACCGTGCAGTTGGTATGTTCGATTGGCGATATTCTAATTATTATTTCTTTTTATCCCTGAAGTTACGCGGGGTCGAGGGTGAAAGCTATACAAGTGTCATATAGTCGTACGAATCAATGTCTTATAATTAAAATCAGTGTGTATGTGGTATAGGAGGAAACGCCTGAAGCGGCGCACGACGTGACAGCGGCGTCGGCCGACATCACTGTGGACTCGGTGCGCGACCACACCAGCGCCGCGCCCGACCAGCCCGCCGCGCCCGAGCTCAACATCAATCTACAGGTAACACCCACCAGATACACGGCTTGAGGATCAGTGGCAGCGTTGCGATAGCATAAGCGTCTTCCGTCCGGTTCACACAGCAGCTTAATTTCTCGGTAACGTTACGATTGCATTAGGAGTTCCTGACAGGACAAAATGTGAGATAAATCGTTTTTTTTTTTCTCTTTTCCTCGTATGAGGAGGGAGAGAGCAACTCGTTGCGACATAATCCGTGAGATATGTTTTGATTCTGCCTGCGTGCTAAGCTTTCTACTTACCCTACAGTAGCTGAGGGCAGCCTCTTAACAGCCTCTCAGTAGCTAAGGGCAGCTTCTTATAGCACTATCACTATCTGCTATGCGTCCGCGGTAGCTGGTGCATACCACTTTTACCCGACGGATGGTTCGACCCGATTTCAAGTGCCATTTGTTACTTTTTCCTCATAGAAATATCGTTTGCAGAGGCAATAAGTGTCTTTCGGACTTCCCAAAGTAGGCTGATACTAATGTTTTCTTGCGTAATTGTTATGTAGCACTAATAAAAACCCCCGTGTTGTAGAACTCGCAAGTGAACACGAGCTCGATGGTGGTGAAAACGACCACTCGCACCACGATCAACGAGAACAACACCGACGGTGGCACCACCACCACCTCGACGACCACAACCACGAACTCCCTGGCCGAGAACAGTGAGTATGACGTCATGCTTACCACGCACTAAACACCCATCGATACCTACCTACGGTCGGTTTATTGCGCACTCGGAATAAAAACATTAATTATGAAGATTTCATTGATCGAATATTTTATACAGTCCCATTTCATTCATTGTTAGAAATCAAGAATTTTAGATAATATTAGGTACTCACTTTATTAGGTAATTACCTTTTCTAGGAATAAAATAGATGTTGTTCGTGAAAGTTGTATATTTTGAGTGAGGAAGAATGTTCACAACTCATATTTAAATATATTGACATTCTTCCTTTAAATAAAATATACGTTCTAAAAAGTTCGTAATAGACTTACAGCACTTTTTTATACGAAATCAATAAAAATATCATTTGCATGAAAGTAAAAATTATGTGCTATGAATTGGCTTACGATTTATATGTTCAAATTATTTTAAAACCAAGCTTAGCTATATGCCGAATTATATTTTTATTGTGGTTAATAGAAAATTAACGAGAGATCTATCATTAAATATTATTATATTATCGTTAATTTTCTATTTACTTCTCAAGCAACGGTCAGAATGTTTTAAAGTTATAAAAAAATTTAATACCTCGCTTCATACACTCATATTATATGTTTACGTTTAATGTTTATTTGTTTGTATGTTTGACGGGCGCTTTGTGTTTTGTTTGTAGTCCTTGAGCACAGTCGCGAGGAGGGAGTCATCACGCGCATCGAGGTACCCCACACTTTGCTTTAAATAATATGTACCTTATGTACTATATCAATTTAGCATAAATTACCTTGCATGCCCTTAGTACCTTTTCATAGATTAGCTTCTTATGCCTGAGTGACTACTTTTTCAGTTTGTGAACTTTCCTGATTATTTTCCTAATAACAAATTCCTTTATATTGTATACTAACATACTTAAATGACCGTAACGCAATGTTGTGGCGTCCGTTCGTGTATCGTGTAACAGGGGGAATTCATTTGCCATCATTAGATGAACAAAATAAAATAGGAATTGATCCTAAAGTTGTTTTAATTAGACCCCGCTAAGCACGCGCGGGCGCCACGCGTTGCCGAGAAGAGCGTAAGGTGGTATTCATAAACGTGGTACTCGCAGACGGGCATCGTGACGGTGCCGGCCGGGACCGACCCCAAGCTGATCCTAGAGATGTTTGACCGACAACGGTCACCGCTCAGCGTTCCCGTGCCACCCCAGCCAACACCCACCGAGTCGCACTGAACACCGCACCAACTTTCATACACGTATCCGCGGTCCAGAAACCAGAGGAGCAGGGTACTATAATCGGTACCACTACAGCAGGGTTTACTATATCAACATTATCCGTTACGTTAGCTATACCGGCAAAATATAACGCATTTTTTTATGTTATAATTGACTTTTATTATTTTTGTTTATACACCGGTATTCAGATCCGTGATTTATCATAGACGACGGATGATGTTTTGTTATTTCTAGAGTATTATTATTTTACCTTACCTAAATTGTTTTTGTGTACCTAGACAGCTAAAAGTACTGCCATACTGCATGTCCATTATCTGAAGTCGATTCTTTTTCACTAGATATATAAAAGTTATCGATCGGAGCATATCTTTGTTTCTATAGTCGGGGTGACCTTGTCTTCATGACTCATCTGTGGTTCCAGAGTTAAAAGCGCGTTACAAATTTGCAATTTTATAATTTTAAAAAGATCGACTTTTTCCCGACTATCCCCAAAGTTACCTGCTAGGTCCAAAAGATACTTTGCGACCTTACGGTATAGTATTTCGTTGCCTAAGGTTTGTTTATACCATTTTGGTTAGGATACAATTGCATTTTACTATATTTTAAAATATTTTCTTGTCTATTTGTGGTTTGCATGTTTATGACTAAAAATATGGATGTAATTTTCTTGCGACACTGTTGTGTGTATTATTTTATGTAATGTATAAATTGCTTACAGCAGTCTGTACTTAACACCGACAAAGTTTTCTATGGAATAAGATTAGTGTTATCTGTCTATGTATTTATGCTGTTTTTTTTAATGTTAGTGATTCTAATCACTTCTTAAATATTTTATTATCAATAATTGCCAGCATTATATTTTTCAAAACTCGTTTGAAGATTGCAGAAATGTTAATTGTCATGTTAGTACAAACCCTGGGAAGCCATAGCAACGTATGTTGTACCAGCAATGCTGCAATGTAATTGTGGATTGTGTTTTAAAATAATTTAATAATAATTAAGTGAACAATGTGAAATTAATAATACACTAATTTTATCATAAGATATTTCGTACATTCGGAGTGAATGTGATGTGCCTATTTATTTCTTTTTTATTATAATAAAGATTGTATCTAGGTGATTAGCGTTAGACACATTTTTGACAATTAGTAATGACTAGATTATATTTTATTATAAATAGCATTTAGATTTTCCATGGCAAACGGTCGTAATGAGCATTTTTATTGCCACTTTTATATCAATAATAAGAACGAAAATAAAGTGTTGCATTGCAGTGTTTCCTTTAAATTGTATTGTATATTCAGTAAATATTAATTTTAATAAATTATAATGTTGTACGGATGAAAAGTTTTATGCAATATTTTAGTTTTTAAATACATAAGTACTTTTTTTATTATTTTATATAGGTAATTGCAGTTTTAAAGTGTACCTTAAATATCGGAATATTCTGTAACTGTTTTAAATTACAAAAAATGGCAGCTAACGTGTGGAAGTATTAAGCACATCTTTACTACACATCACAATTCGTGATATAAGGGGATTGATTTGTTTTACGCCTACATATATTTTATTCGTAGATTATAAGTTGAAATATGCCTGCCAATTGTTTTGTGAACCCTGGGCCCACAGGGCGGTTGACACATATTATTTACTGTAGGAAACGTTAGGGTGCCGGCGCATGAAGTCCGAAATGCTTCTACTTATGGTAATAATAATTGTGGATGTAATTATACAATTTTTCTCCTTGTATTGTGGTATTTTCAACATTTGATACTAAATTAGTAATTTGTATCCAACATTCTTACAAGAAATAAAAGATAAGATAACATTGTTTTTTATTGGTTGCTACTTGAAATTACTGACACCTAACTCACCTACCTGATTTGATGCCTACACTCAGCTAGTTTCACACACAATGGAACTATCTCTTGACTAATACTAGTCAAGAGATAGTTCCAAGCAGTTTTTGAGGTCAGTTTTGCCGGTAGGCCCGAAACATGTATGCTACGGTGATAAGTAGATATTCCATATACTACCTAAATTAATTAAAAGCATTTTCCCGTTTGAATTGACTTATAATATTCCTGATAGAGTATTTTAGGGAAAGGAAGTTTTAAAAGCTATCACCATATAGGTCGCATCATTTATGATGATCAAGAGATGGCGGCTCCGCACATGCTGACTTCATACAATATGGCAATTCGCAGAGCCACCATCTTGGAACATTTTACGTGATGCGAACTATATCAAGTTTTGATAAATATGCCTTGTGCATTTTGATATAGTTATTAGGCTATTCCGCATAAAGAATGGCCAAATAACTATCAATTTAATCAAAAACAACAACACACTCAACAAGTAAAGTATCCACAACTTTACTGATAGGGTTAGTGGCAGTGTTGCCAGATGTGATTTTCTATTTATACCCAAATTTGAAATAATTTTTCTCCAAAATGATACAATTTGCTTGAGTTTTACCCAAAGGCAAAAAGTTAATAATATCGGCTTAGCTTTTTGCCTTTTTCTTATTTTTTCCTTGAAATACTGTTCTAATTTCCAAACTGAAGCAGCGGAATGACCTTTTTTTTTTTACGTTACGTATCCCCACTGAGCGAGATGGTTTAACGCGTGCGTTCGTAACATGCGTTGTGGTCATCCTACAGGTAATCCCACTGAAACTAAAAATTACCCAAAATTCTCCATGGTATTTTTTTTTCTCCAAATTTTTCTCCAAGAATTTCATGTCTCCAAAATTTCTCCAGAGCCAAAATTTTTACCCAGAATTGCGAAAAAAATACCCAATCTGGCAACACTGGTTAGTGGGGGCTTATTAGGCCTAGTCTACGGATTAGGCCTGCATAGAATCTCCCATATTTGATATGAAAAATAAACATTCCACTTGACGTTGGCAAAATACCTACACAAAGGTGGGTGAGGCCATTTTCTAAAAAATAAAACCACATCAATAAATACAAATTATAAAAAAAAGGATGTGACATGAAGTATGAAAATTACGTGTAGTAGTAGGCGAAGGAATCAATCCATACTGCCAATTTTGATGTTGTTAATGTCATTAGTATTTTGACGATTTTTGATCAAATTCACTTGCAAGTATAAAATTTAAATATAAAGGCACAAGTGCCAAATCTTGAATAATTATTATCTTTAAATAGTTCAGTAATTAAGATGAAAATTACGTGTCCAAAACGACTTTGTTTTGTTTTGTATATATGTCATTTTGATTGACAGTCCCAGAGAGAGTTTCTCTATAGTTTTCAGTAGGCTCTATGTCTGTGTCGGAATTATGAAAATAATTATTAATTTGTTATATTTCGATAAAATCGTGTATTTATGATGGATATATGCAGGATATGTCTAGCAAGTCCAGCCGATAAGGATATATTCCCGGCACAAACAAATAAAACTACTAAAATTAAGAATTACGTGGAAATGATCATGTTTTGTTTAGAAATTCAGGTAAACAATGCCTTGTTGGAATCCTACTTAGCAAAAGTTATTGAAATAATATTAACACAAGTGGTTGCATACTTCACAGGTCGTGGAAGACACAATAATGAGTACAAAGTTATGTTTAAAATGTTGTAGGAAGATTTTGGCATTCTATAAGTTTAAAACATTAGCTTTAAATAATAATACATATTTGAAATCCTTGGAAATTGAGACTGGAGTGAAAAATGAGGTATTTATCAGGGATGATATAAAAACTGAGCAGTTGACGATAAGTGACCATTCAGATGATGGTGAAGCGAATGTTGAAACAGCTGTGAAGACTGAGAAAGAATCTCATGGTTTTGAATCAGACGATGAGTTCCTGAGCGTGATAAAGAAGATTAAATATGAGTATGTTTCAGATGATGCTGAAGAGAATGGTACGTATTCATAACACACGAGGTAAATTCTGTAACTGATGATCTCCAGAAGTCCACATTTTCTCAATTCATAGTGGATGAAAGTAGTGAAACTATTTCTATATGGTTGGTCATAGAATTTTTTATTGTGGCTGAGTCAGATCTAAGAATCTTTATGCTCTATAAGTTTAATATACAGTTCCTGTAAGGAATATTGGAATAATTTTTCGCCTATATCTTTAACATTCAATCTCTATTCAGATATATATTAGGTAAGTACCAAAAGTTACCCTCAATTTACTCAAATCTTTTTGTACAGCACCCATCAAGGCCAGAAAGGGAAATAATCCTAAATCTACCTCTAAGAAACAAATACAGAATGAAAAGCAAATGTGTGAAGAATGCGGCCGGACTGTGAAGGATTTGAAGGCGCACATGTACTCACACATGCCTAAAGCAACCAGGAAACGTATCAAGTGTAATGTATGTGATAAGACATTTGCCTCCCACAGTTCCAAGTACAAACACAATAAAATAAAACATTTGGGGTTCAAACAGAAATGCCCATTGTGTAATAAAGGTCAGTAAAAAAAAAGAAAAATCTCATTTTCAACTTTATAGACGCAACCATTTGTAAATATCAAGTTTATATTAGATCCAACCACCATGAGACAGAAGCTATCAAAATTCACAAAATTTTGAAATTGTGGCTCATTAGTAGGTAATGCATTTGCCAAATGAATTAGTTATATAACAAAAATTGGCAGCTCTTAATGCCTAATTCATATTAAAAGGCATGTGCAATGCCTGTTTTGTTTAACTTACAAGCCCATCAAAGTATAATCATAATTTGTGAAAAAATATCACCTCATACCGGAGGAGTGTTGACTTAAGTGTTAAGTCTTATATCCTAAAATTTGTTAAAAGTAGTTGCTTGGTGCAACATATAAGAGAGATAATTTTGGGAATGCCAGTTCGTTTTAACCAACTGAGTATGTACGTATCCACAGTGGTGACGGGCCTGAGGACTCACTATCGCGTGGTGCACAACCCAACGTTGCTGCCCTACGAGTGCATCCTGTGCAGTCGCCGGTTCATTTCCAAGACTGTACTGGAAACACACATGACCTCACACACCAAAGACCGGCCATTCCCATGTGATGTGTGTGAGAACAAGTTCACTTCTAAAACTCTACTGATAATGCATAAGTGAGTTAGATGCAATTTAATCGAATAGCAATGGCAATAAAAACTGTTAAAGATGAGTTAACTTTTAAACACTTTGATGACCCAACTGGTACAGTTGGTACTATGCCTGCCTTCTGTACCAGGCACTACAGTTTCGAATCCTAGTTTGGGCTAATTTTGTGTTTGGCAAGTTTGTACCTGAGTCATAGATGTATAATATTTTGAAAAGTATTATATACTCAGATCGCCAGCGCATTGTACGGTATCCATAATACAAGCATGACTGTACCCGTTACTGCATTTATCTGATGATGATTATTTATTTAAAAAAATACACCTAAGCATGTAGTAGCTATAGTTCATGCTATTATTATCAATTTTCTATAACGAAATTTCAATGTTACAGGCGTCGAGTACACGACAAAGAGAAACCGCATCTGTGCCAACTGTGCTCAAAGAGTTTCTTTAAGAAATATCACTTGATATTACACCTGCGGTGAGTATAACAATCGCTACAGAAGCTGAATCCAACATTTTGAGATTTTTTATCATCTGTCTGTTAATCTGAAACCCGGAATGTTTATAATAAACCGAGACAACAATTAAGATTTCAATTATGGTTTTAATGTAACAACTCCTGTTAAATTTATGTGCTGTTGGTTGTTTTTAAACCGAGTAAGACTAACTCAAACCTATTGAATTAGTTTTCCGTCTCTCTCTAATTGTTCAGGAAAGTGTTGTTTAATTTAAATCCAGGAGTCATTCCAAGGAGAAGCCGTACGAGTGCCCGGAGTGCGGCAAGTTCTTCTCGACGACGTCGACGCTGCGCAGCCACCGGCTCATCCACACCAACGACAAGAAGGTTGCGTGCTCGCAGTGCGACATGACCTTCGTCAAGCAAGCGTGCGTATACTTGTTTTTGTATTTAAAATTATTATAATACTAGCTGTGCCAGCAGACGTTGTCCTGTCGAAATAACACTTTAATTTTACCAGAATTTTCCAATTTCCCGGACAACGTTTTCAATTTTGCTTTCCCTCCAAACTTTATTTGGACAATTACGATCGTTTTAAAATTAAATTTAGCCCAATCCGTGCAGCCGATCTCAAGTGATACACTTACAAAAGAAAATGATTTAATTTTTACTATTCAACATTCAATAAAAGTAGCTACACAAAAAAAAATATTTGGAGTCAAACTATAATTATACCCTGCACTTCTCTACCAACGCGTTGGAATATGTTTACATGCGGTTGTGTAGTGTGTAGAGCAAAACGCGTTGGAAACGCGGCTCCGCACTTTAAGTGTGAAGCTACAAGTACATCGGTGGGCCTTGGCGGGTCTATTTAATTGCTTGCCGCGCGTCAGAAAGGATAATACCACGATAACGGTAAGTTTTGTGTAGGTACCTGACCGCGCATATGGTCAGTCACACGAAGGAGAAGCGGTACCCGTGCCAGTACTGCGGCGTGCGGTTCGGCCGCTCCGACCACCGCCTGCGCCACGAGCGCACCGCGCACGAGAAGCACCTCGCCACCAGCACGTGACCCTGGTGGAGGCGGAGGACCCGCGACCGGACGGTCAAGGGAAATATATAAGCAGTAGCCATTCGCGCAATCCAAACATTAAAAAAAAAGTTCCTTCATACAAACTTTGGCCCCCCATTTGACCTCCTTAGGGGCCGAATTTCCGAAAATTCCTCCTGAATGCATCTGTTGGTTACTCGAGGCATATAACTCCTCTAAATTTCATATCTCCAGGTCGATGGGTTCAGGGTCGGTTGCCGCACATTTTCGATAGATGGTCCTGTTTTTCTGCAACTAGTTACACGAACATCGAGCATCTATGAGACTTGATGTTGCAAATTGCGAGCACTACTACGACATTGCATTGAAATATCCAAAAAAACATTAACCTGAAATCATTTATAATGGATGAGATACCATGGCTTCTAAAATCCTTGTATAAATAGGCACTCACACATAGACAAATACACGTCTTTTTTGTGCCGCTAGAGCGCAGCACTTGTTAAAAGTCTCGCATACTAAAAGTTGTCTTTTTATGCCACCAGGTAGAGCGATCATAAAAAAACTTATTTATCGGTTGTAAAATAATAGAAATACTTTTGCGAGCTTTGCAATATTAAAAGTTTCAGAAATAAAAGATAGAAAAGAAAAATGTATACTTTCATGTTCGTAAATATAATGTTTATTGTATAGATCTTATAAATATAGCAAGGTTTGCATGATAACTGTAAAAGTATTACGCTTTACAATATACCAGATCAACAACAAGAACAATATTTATTATAATTTACAAGGGAATAAGAAATTTGGCAATGTAGTTCTATACCTAATAAGGGATACAGCTACATTTCCAAATTTCTTTGAAACAATGTTGTTTGTTGTTGGTATTCTAAAATTAGGTAAATATAACATTGTTTCAAATACTAATATTATGATATAGAATCGACTCTATACAATTTACAGTCATCTTGATTCTTGCAACCTCCTGTGCTTCATTCCTCCGCTAAAAAGAAAAAAATAATTGTTTAGTCCAATAATAATTATTACTGTATCCATACTTATTATAAGGTAAATGCTGCTGTGACATGTATAGATTCAATCATTCAATCATCGTTCCAGAGACGGGCCAACATACACCGTCACACTGCAATGCACCCACATTTCACCGATGGTATTTTGGTACCAATGTAATAGAGGGTGAGCCCATCGCCATTATATCGGGCACACGCCTCCTCAATATGAGGGGCATATAGGCCGTAGGCCCAGTGCAGTTTAGTGAACTTCACACGACTTTTGACAGACATGCAGGTTTCCTCACAAAGTTTGCCTTCATCGTACAGCAAGTGATATTTTTTATGGAAAATAAGATTCGCACATGAAAATCCGGAAATCTCAGTGATGGGAGCCAGGGTTTGAACCTGAACACCTCGTTCCAAGGCGAGCGTTCTGCCAACGAGGCTGTCACTGCTGTACAACTTTGGAATCTATACTAATATAATAGATTCCACTAGATGCGCTGATGTTCTTCACTCTCATAATACGATGGGATGGCAATCCGGTACAATCAGAGAGATCGGGCTGTGTTGTCCGAAGCACAAGCAAGTGATAATCATGAAATTGAACTTGTGTTGTGTAGCCACTTTACAATACGAGTTATGCTCTAAGGTATTTGTTACCAAGTTGTCCCGACTTTCACCAGTGTCACATTCCATCAGTATCTCCATTACAATTCAAATAGCAAACAAAACACAAATTAAAACAAAACTAATCGCAAATCCCACACAATTATTATTTGAATTTTGAAGTAAGTTTTTACATACATAATCACAAACAACATGAAATCGGTCGCAGCAGAGTAGTGAGTCCATTTTTTTTTATAATTCTGGAATTTGGCATCAGCATACCATAGACATGCTGCCAATTTGGTCAAGATATAATAAATTAACTTCGTAGACACCCAGAACAAAATAAGTAACACTATTCTATACATTCTAAGAACTTGGTAAGTGCTTACCGACTTTTATATTTATTAAATATCTATACCTCAGATTAACAGAATCCAAAGAGAATAATTTTAAAAAATATAACAGTAGGTAAGCACATACATAATATCTAAGTACAGAATGTATGTGCATCAAAACCAGTTATTTTCGGCCTAGGCACCTATTTATTATGTAGACGAGTACTCGTATCCGAGGTATAAGGTTTTGCGTTCAGAAACGAAAAAAAAAGTAATATCAATATATCTAAAACTAAGTAGGTTTCTAGTTGGTACCAATTTATAGCTACTCTATAATAAATCGGTAAGTAAAAAGAAGAGAAATAGGTGCACATAGGTATGTTTTCTTAGATTTATTCAATTACGAGCTATGTCGCACTTGATTTGTTCAAACGTTCAAGGGGTATCCCATTCATTAGGCTTCCCTATAATTTCGAAAAACCCGTTCATACTAGGTGCCGGGGCTTGCTTTCTTGTATCGCCAATCGTGTTAGGTTAGTTGGTTGGATATATATGTATGTATATATATATATACATACATGCCTTGCTGGTTGGTACCTTCCTATAGCTAGTCAGTAAGTAAGAAGAAGAGATAGGTACACATATAGGTCGCTATGTAGATTTTCTCAGATTGATTCAATATTGAATAATTACTAAAAACCGATGTTACGAAATATGTCGCGCGAGTCGCTGTCGATGTATTCTAACATTTTTTCTAGTCACAGCTGGCTGTGCTACTGATATATATATATATATATATATATATATATATATGTATATCTATACTAATATTATAAATGTGAAAGTTTGGATGGATGGATGGATGAATAGATGGATGGATGTTTGTTACTCTTTCACGCCCGAACGGCTGAACGGATCTGGATGAAATTTGGCACAGAGATAGATTACAGTCTGGAATAACACATAGGCTACTATTTATCCCGGTAAAATGTATGGTTCCCGTGGGATAGATGTTTTAATTTTTCATACTTTTTATCGCGGGTAACACCGCCGGGCGCATCTAGTATATATAGATATATATATATATATATATCAGTAGCACACCCGGCAGTGCCTAAAAAAATGTTTGATAAATTGATCAATAAATCGACAAAGACTCGCGCGACATATTTCGTAACACGACATCATCTAGCTATGGCCTTGGAAGGTGTACATACTACCTATATATATTTTCGTTATATTACTACCACACCATGTTGGAGTAACACGGCCGAGCTGTGTGTTTTGGAAATCTAATATTCACTTACAGAAACAATATCAATCATTCAAAAAGACAAGCCCACCGGCAAGATTTGAACTTGCTATAGTACACGTTTGCATCAACCGTGTAGAACATTAGGCTACGTAGACCACTAGTCAAGACGACGAATATTTTGATAGGTTTCAATGATATTTACAACCAATTGAAACATGACATATTCATTCATTCATTGATTATTTAAAAAAATAAATACATGCCTTATGTAGGTATGTAGGTTATTTTATTATAATAACCCGAAAAAATATGTTTTGGGTGCAGACAAATCCTAAAAACTTGGATTACAGGAAATAGGGATACATGACGATCTGCACACACAGATAATAACACACCCCAAGTGGCTCAAGTGAAAAACGTAGGTACATGCGATTGTTCGTAGGTTCGATGGACGAACGAAATTTATATGTATTTTTTATTTTTAATTTTTTATTATGAATCTTTATACTTATTTATAGAAAATTTATATCTCTCTATATATTATAATGTTATGTCTTTATGTATTATAAGTAAAAACTCCTGCTGCCATCTGTCGCCGTAAATACTGAAAGACAAAGAATCGGATGCTTTATTAGTTACGGGTTAATTTGGACAGAGGCGCTTTTATTCACGCACACAAGCCTAAAATTTAATATCGTTTTATGATGTTATTACTATAAGATTTTGCCTGATATTTCATTCTGCGAGCTCTTTAATTTATAGAGAATTGATAACAATGCTTGTACAACTAAAAAACTGTATGTGTATCGAGTATTACAATGTTGAAATTTGTATGGGAATGCGACTGATCGCTTCCACCTTAAGGTGGAAGCGCTAGGTCAGGGCGCGAAGTTTAAATTTCGAGGGTAGGTTTAAGTCTTTACGAAAAATTGGGACATCGTTACGATGATGTAATATACCGATATCTTTACTAATGATATTAGACCACATTTAGAATTTCTTGCCCTATATTATTAAATGAAATCTGTGATCTAAATTTTGTTTCAACAAAAATGAAGAAGAATGGTGCATTGACTTTTCATAATTCAAAACATTTTTTTTAAGCATTTGTCTGTTTGTTTGAACTGCACGCAAAATCTACTGGACACATTTGAACGGAGGTTTCCAGTTTTAAATAGACTATTGTATGATTTAAATATTGGTTGCATTTCATGACCATTGGAAGTCAAGATGGTTGCGAAGGAGAGCCGAAAGCTAAAGCCACTTATATTTTAATGCTCTACATTTGGGCAATAGTTATCCCTTATACCCTACATGAAAGGCTGTCGCGTCCAGTGAATCGGATACCATAAAAACTATGCTATTTAAATACAGATGTAAAGTCCAAATAGAAAAATGGTGGGTGAAGTTCTATGACTTTTATTGTTGATTGATTGTACTCCTCATATTCACTGGACAAGGTCTCATGAGGGGTACCTTAGTGTTTATTCCTTAAATTTTATTCATGTTTTGTGTGCAAATTGTTAAGTTTAAGAAGAATAAAAACAATAAATTTTGTTGATATATCAAATCGTTTTATTGGAAATACCACAAAAGAACTCATGCATTATTAATATAAAAAATAAAAACGCACAACATCTGGCAACTATCCAGGACACAACGGTTTCTCGGCCCTATTCTCAGATTCCTCTTCCTCTGTTATCTCTTCCTCCGCGAGCGAGCACTCCTCGGGAGCGTCCTCCGTCAGCCGCGGCGACGCGTCCGGCGTGAAGATGTTCAGAGTGTTAGACACCATGTCCAGCTTGTCTCGTAAATGGGGGTAATCTCTTGTCAGGCTGTCCACTATGAACCGGAGTCTATCGTTCAGGGCTCGCGCCAGGGTGTACTCTGTTAGGACTGTGTTTTTGGGCTTTCGAACGCGCACGGATTGGCGTTTGATGGCTGTGGACAGCTCGTTGCCGAGACGCTGGCTTCGGACTACTCGTTCTAGGAGCTGCAATACAAAATATCATCGTTTTTAAGCTATTGAAGCGCTTTTAATGCGCCTAAAATCTAATATGCATCAGAGCATAGATCTATACGAGAAATGGGTATCTTGTAGTTATATTTATTTAAACCTGTTTATAATCTCTTCCCGTTGATCTTTCCAAAAACCCTCCGGAGATGGTCTTCACCTACGTGGGCAAGCTACATAGTAGCTCGGAATCTTAGATGAGTTCAAAACATTTTCATGCTGGTTTCACTCTTAATAGCAAGAAAATGAAAAAGGTTTAAATATACTTAATTATCCACTGACCCACTGTTTCATCTTGTTAGTCTCCTGGCACTCCCTCATCAGGGTGGCCACATTTTCCTCGAGCTGCGAGTTCATGGTGCTGGTCTCCGAGACTTCGCGGTCCAGTCGCTCTTGCTCCTTCTGAAGCTGCTGCATTTGAGCTTTAGCATCTGCTAAGTCCTGGACAGAAGGAAATTACTAACATTATGGTACCCTTTTGGGGCCTCATTTTATATGTATCTACGTCACAACTATTAAATGGCTTGCCCGTTAAAGGTCGCGACAACTTCTGAACCAGGATGGTGCAAACATCTAACGCCGGGACTGCACGATAGAGGCAGCCGCGTGGTGATCCGTGGCCTCAACCTGTGGCAACCCGTTTCATAACACCAAGAGCGCGAAACTTCTCCATAGCCACTGCTATGGAACACGAGATTTAAGAAACGAAACTGGGGCACTAAAGGACATAGTTCAAGAACCTTGTGAATCTGGCTACATCAACCTCGGCAAGCCTCAGTTTGTGATTGTAGGCAGGCGAGGTCCGACTGATGCTGCCGTGCAGCATCTCGGTGATACCAGCATCGCGAATCATGACATAGCAGTGGCATACCAACACGAAATCAAGTCAAAGTCAAATCATTTATTTCGTATAGGCGTACGGGGGCACTTACAAACTACAACCGGATCGGAATGCGACCTCAACTGAGATGATCCGGGGAGAAACTCAGCAGGCATGTCTGTTCTTGTAACTGTTTTTTTATTACAAAAAAAAAAGATACATTGTGTTGCCATGCGGGTTGCACACACGCTACACTTTGACATCATGAATCTTAGTTGATTAAGAAATTAGACCTATCAGTTCCAGGCTGCTTTATCATCAAATAATCCAAGATTTTGTAATAACCCTTATGAGACATAACACAACAAAACTGTGACCAAAGGACATAGTTGTGGTACCTTCGTGACTCTAGCGACATCGGCCTTTGCGAGCCTCAGCTTGTGATGGTAGACGGACTGCGAGGTCTGTCCGGCGTTGCCGTGCGCCTTCTCGACGGCGGCGTTGGCGCGCGACTTGTCCATGGCGGTGTCGCGCCGCGTCACGTACAGCGCGAGGTCCTCCGCCAACTTCTCGCCGGTGCGACGCAGTTGTTCGCGACGCACCTGCGACGATAACTACGTGAGTGCTTACCAGTGGCATAGCATGGGGGGGTCGGCGGGTGCGGTCCCACCAAGCGGCATTTCACAGGTGGCGGTTACAGAAAAAAAAAATATAATAATTTCTTTCGGTGTTTTTTTCGTATTTTTTTTGTCGTTACCTAATATGCAGATATTATATTTTTTTTACATAAATGATCTTCACATGTCAAAAAATGTTAATTTCACTTTTCAGGTTGGCGTTATTGAATAAAAGTACCCTTTTTACCATGCCCCATTTTTTTATAATGAATAGCAAAAATAAGAGGGTGGCAAATTTGAAATCCGCACCCGGTGCTAATGACCTATGCTACGCCACTGGTGTTTACTTATAACTTTACAGCATTTAACCAAGGTACCGCCGGCTGTAGACTTTCAAACGAAGCCTATGTTATTCCCAATTGTATTCTACCTCTCATTTATATATAAACAAAGATTACTTGTTCTGTGGGATCGTCCTGTTCCGCATTTTTATTTCAATGCCATGACCATGCTTGAAATAAATCAAAGTAAAGAATCTGAAACAGGCTTTTAATATAATAATAAATCAGTTTCACAAACCTCCATCCTGTGTATTTCAGTTTTCATTTGCCCAATCTCGCCTACAGCTGATTTGGCATTTTTCAAATTTTTCTTCAACTCAACCGCCAAAATTCCCTGTTAAGAGGAAAACAATTTGACAGCCAACATCGAAAAGGAGTTCCTCAAAATTAATAAAAAATATCTGATGATAAAAATCATCGCACCATTGGTTCGTACCTTTCTTTGCCAAATGAGCGCTTCCCGCTGAACGCGGTCCAAGTCCTGTATTAGGTTCATCTTATCTCTATCCATTGCTTCTATCTCGTCCTCCAAATCAATAATCTCGCTTTCAGCATCCTACACAAGAGATGTATCATTTAATTTTTTATTTATTTTATTTATCTTCAGTAATAGACTTGTAGCGACCACTTCAACCGCGCCACAAGCTACACAAAAGGCGCTGCAGACGCATTAAAACGTTAGACAATTCTCAACACAATCCTGAATCGCGCTACAAGAGTTTACGGAGCACGTAACATACATACAAGATCCCGACAATAACCGTCGGAGCATACCACCCGCTTGGCTGGAAGATCTTCCATATCCGCTAAAGACTCATGCCCCTTCAGGAGATACTGCCGTAACAAACCTTAAGGTTGGCCGCATATTCATGTGTGACGGCGAGGTTGTATCTGTGCGAGTTCTCGTTGAGCTCGGTGGCCTCCTTCCGGGTCCTCTCCAGCACCTCGAGGCGCCCGCGCAGTTCCCGCAGCGCTCGCTCCACGCGCTCTCGCTCTTGCATCACACTGTCACTGTCCGCTTGAATGCGCATCGTCTTCTGATCGCAGATTTGTATCTCTGAAACGTCATTTTAAATTAATACTATCAAGGCCCTTACACCCTGCTCATTTATGTTTCTTTCGCTTGCACTGTACGGGTAGAGAATGGCAGTAAGCCGTGGTGATTAAGACGTATGTCGTATAATATGACCTTTACTGGTCCAAGCAAAATGCCCCCGATAGTGGTGTGCTGTATTTTTACCAAAGACCATCAATTTAGAGCTTTTTTTCTGATCTAGGAACTAAAGCCGGCAACATTTATGTTAAACACACCTATGGCCTCAATAATGTAGACTCACGTTTATTTACGAGGTTGATGTCGGCCATCATCTTCTGGTGCTGCTCGGACAGCTTGACGACGTGGCCCTGCAGCCGCAGCCACTCGTGCTGCATGAGCTCTGTGCGCTCGCGCAGCGCTTTGATCTGCTGCTCCAGCTCCAAAATGCGACGCTCCTGGGGCGAGCTTAGCTGGAAAGGAAATTGAATCGCCCAAAGTGAATCAAAGGAAAGAATATGCTAGTCCGCGAACAAAGAGTATTTATTAAAAAAAAAGAGATGAGTATTTTAGATGCCGCACAGACGTCCGATTGAAATCGTTGGAAGCATCATTATTATCTGCCATTAATATAATAGAAAATCTTTTCGTCTGAGCTTAGTTGAGTTCAAGCCGTCTTATTTATTTATTTACCCCATTTGATCAAATTGTTTCAATTCAAATGAACGTACATCAAAAACATCCTTTAGTAGAGCATGCTTCTTGATGATGATGTCCAGGTCTCGCTGCTTCCTCGTCATTACCAACACTTTCTTGTCGTACTCTTCCTCCAGCTGCTCTATATCCTTCTCCCTGTCGCGCACTTTGTTCAAGCTCTCCTCTAGTATGATGTTGTTCTGGGCTTGGCGGTTGCGATGTACTTCTATGTCCATCATCAGCTTAGCGTGCTGGTTCTCCATTGTCATTAGTGCAATTTCCTGCAATAAGGATACACGATAAATATAGTTCTGTTTTAGAGTATGTAGATGTCTATTGCCGAATTATTAATGTTTATAAGATCTGACAGTTCATTGTAGTACATGCACTGATCTTATACTTTATTACCACTACTTAATGAGTAGTATTGTAAATCATTATATCATGCCACGATGTCGTGTAACCTATACTGCCTACCTGCTTCCTAGCCATCTCCCTCAGCTTCTTGATTCCGTTGGCCATAGACTCCACGGCTTTGTCGTTGAGCAGGCAGTCCTGCAGGTTCGCCAGGATCTGGTTCTCAACCTTGAGCCTGATCTCGTTCTTTTTGTCCAGTTCCTTCTCAGTCGACTTTAGCGTGTTCCGCATTGCTTGATTTTCCTACAGACATTATAAAATTAAAGAACCTACTTATGTACTAGTGTTCTGTAGAAGATATATTGATTTTGGCCTATTGTCTTTATGGTGATCCTTCCATCAGGCGAAAGATGTCTACTGCGGCACGTAGACCTCACCAAATGCTTACTGATGAGTTCTTACCATTTTTATCATGTCCTGATCTCGTTCGGTCATTTCAATAGACTCTGTCAGCTGTGCTACCCGAGTTTCTAACTCAACTCTCTTCGTATCCTCATTTTCAACTGTAAATAATATAAAAAATACAATACCCCTCGTAATAATTACCCACCCAAAAATATTGATTAAATCGGATTCCTCTGCAGTTCTAATTGTAATTTTTGAGGTTTAGTTACATACATTGAGAATATCTTTCTTTCATTGTGCGTGAGTGACTGCAACAAGATAGTCGGCACATGCTGGCATTAATGATAATGCTGTCTCATAATTTCATCCCGATATAATTTCGTGTAGAAGCTCTGTGAGTCAGACTGTTCAACGACGTGGCACTGCAAGGGCTATACCCTAAAAAATATTCATGGCTGCTGGTTGATGGACCAATTCCAATACCACCCATTCATGATTTGAATAGGTCAAACACTTACATAGTTTTGTGGCGGCGTCAAAGTCGTATGTGAGTTTGTCCTTCTGCATGGCAATCTCCTTTCCCTTGTTCATCTCCTCCATGGTGACCTTCTTCGTTATCTCCAAGTTGCTCAGCAACGTATAATAGTTCTCTTGTAAAGTCCTAGGTATAAACCGCAATTTATATTTTATGAAATGCCATTCGCGATAAAAAAATTACAATTCTGGAATCTGTGCCGTGGCCCGCCATAGAATCAATATTTTATATTTATGTAAACTATTAAAGGTAATGTCACAAAATGCTAAGCTACGACTTCACCACCCGTTCATTCATATGAAGAAGAACGAGCAAAAAGTCCATAGTTGCTCTATTTATAAGGATCTTATACAGCTATGTGTACTAGTGTTATACTCAATTGTATATACCCAAACTAAGCTACGCTTATATTATAGATATACAGAACTTGGGCCTATATATCTTGATGGTTGTAAAAATGGACCTACTTGTAATCGTCTCGTACTGCGTCATAAACCCTGTCGCGTTGCCGTATGTTCACCAGCACTGAGTTCCACAGACTCACCAGCCTGCGCTTGTCCAACTCTAGGTCTTCGAGCTCGGCAGCGTATGCTGTTACCTGGTTATATACGAAAAAGACAACTGTTTTCGCCTTCCCATTCCAAAACACTACTAACATAAATTATGTCATCATCATCTCATCACCTCCTCAATATTTTTCTTAATCAGGGGTTGGCGCAATATTTGTTGACCTTACCAGACATTTCCTGCACCCCACTTCTTTCGCGTCACACTTTATATAATACATCATCCAATGATTTTTATTATTCATCCATCTTTTTATGGATCTTTCAATAACTCTGCATTCGTCCACATTTATACCCATCACTCTTTTACATACTTCTCTTCTCTTCTTTTCTAATTACACGCCTAAACCAATAATGAAGCTTTGGATATTAATTTCAGGTTGACTCGTAAAATGCAAAACGCATAGGTTTAAGTAAATTACCTTATCGTTAATTTTCTCCATCTCAACGTTCTTGATGTCGAACTGTTTCTTGAACATCTCCAGCTTGGACTCCAACTTCCACACCTCGTTGCTCAGACCAAATATAAACATGTCCTGGAAATAGAGGAATGTTACACCAGCAGCATTGGAAAGAACTTTAAAAACCAAATCTTCATGCTCACCAGTTGCCTCTTCTCGTCAGCAAGCGTTTTCTTCTCGACCCTCATCTTGTCGGACATGCGCTGGCTGACCGTCAGGTTGGACTCGGTCTCGTCGCGCCACTCCTCCAGCTGCCGGCACAGAGTGGTCAAGGCTTCCAACTCTTCTGTTGCTTCGCGTTCTTAGTAAAACAACAAGAGAATGTTTGTCCGAGTCAAATTCATAGAAATACTAAAATACTAACCCTCAAATTTATAGAAAGTTATATTTTATAATGGGTTATAACACACATTTTCCTCTGAAAAGTTCGTTATAATGACATTATAACTGTCATTAACTTTGGGCGTAAGCGTTTGATTAATTCTTAAATTACTGTAGCAATTTACTTTGTTGAATTGAAAAATGCATCAATAGGACGACCCACCTAGTTATGACTTAAATTTACTTATATACCTCTAATGATATCCTGATTGAGATTTTCCTCCGCTCTCTTGTACTTCTCGTTCGACTCCCGGGCGCGCTTGTCAGCGGCCTCCCGCTCAGCCGTTCGCTGCGCCAACGTCGCCTCATACTCTTCAATCAACACCTGTCACCAGACAAGTCTATCTAATAAGCTTTACGTTCGTTAGGTACCTGTCGTATATTGTTAATTCAGAGTGTTGTAATTACCCTTTGCGCGTTGGTATCGTGATCACTTCGGTAAATGGCCTCCAGATCCTTCTCGTAGGCCAGCTTGCCGAGTCTTACTTCCTCACGCTATGAAAATTACAAAGTTATTGATTAAAGCTGCAAAAGCACGAGGTAGAACCCTTGTGAAGTTTCTATTTTCAACCCAAACTAAATTATTTTGGAAAGCCGAACATTTGAACTTGATGTCTCTAGGCCTCCCCCTTTTACTTCCGTACATCACAGACTTGAGTCACTCGCTTCCACCGGCCTTCTGCAATGCGTGTGATGACATTAGTCTACTATGTGTGTGCTATCCCAAATTATATATTATTATTATTCATTTATTCTCAATCATCAATGGATCAATTGTGTTAGTAACAGTCAACTTAATCTACGTTAGTATTATTTCTAAATCAATTAAATTAAATTACATTAAATTAAAACAATGTCTCATTCATGAGTCAGTACGTGAACCATACATACGGCCTCGTAGTTGCCATTCTAAAACCCTTATGTCACAATGAATTGGTTCTACGAAGTAAGTGTCCCGCACTATGCGGCTTCAACATTGCAATATAATAATTCCAGCCCTTTTTTATGTCCCACTGCTGGGCACGGGCCTCCCCTCAATGCAAGGGGGGGATTAGGCCATAGTCCACCACGCTGGCCTAGTGCGGGTTGGCAGACTTCACACATCCTTCGAGGGGTTCTCTCAGACATGCAGGTTTCCTCACGATGTTTTCCTTCACCGTTTTAGCAAGTGATAATCTTGGTTGAAAATGAGATTCGCACGTGAAAAATCCCAGAGGTGCGAGCCGGGGTTTGAACCTGCAATCCTCGTTATCGAGGCAAGCGTTCTACCAACTTGGCTATCACTGCTTGTCATTGCAATAGACGTTTACCAAGTTGAGTATCTGCTCTTCTGCGATGGCGTTCTCCTTGAGCAGGAACTCCTTGAGCGTCGCCTGGAAGCGTTGCATAAGAGGGTGCGACGCCTCGAGCACCGCCGGCATCGCGCCCACCTCGCGCTTGCTGCGCCATCTGGTGACAGAAATTGAGACATGGTCCTGCGCAGTTATTTTAAACCATACGAAACGGATATCGGAAACGGAATCGAAATCTTCCGAACTGGATTACCGCAATCGCTATTAAAATTTCCGAATTTGATTATCTTCGATGTATCTTGATGATAATACCAAATCGTTTTTTTTCAAAAAGTCTCCGTCGGAAAGCTCGTCGGGAGCGACACCAACATCGGAAAGTTTCGAATCCGTTGCCGATGTCGATTCCGAATGATTTAAAATAACCCACCAGGTCGGCCTATTTAGTAGCATAGGGAGGATTACTGTGGCCAGCCTAAAGAGGTGGAACGGTAGACCTATAGTAACTAGTGGTAGGTACTAACTCATCGAACGCCTCTCTGCCGGCTCGTCTGCAGAAGCACTGGTCTTCGAGACAGCCACAGCACCTGCAGATGCCGTCTTCGAAGCGTGGAGACTGACACTCACACGCCTCCGGCTCCTGGCCAACAAATATCTTTGAAGACACAATAATGTGTTGACATGAAATGTATTAAAATTAACTAACATGTGGAATTATAATCCTCTCGTTCTTGTACAAAAGACATATCTCCTCGTGTATAACGATACCATGTTCATCCCTCGGACACACACAGTGAGGGGTGACCAGAGAGTCCTCCGAGGTGCTATCCTCTGTGCAGGGACATTTTGATGCCGCTGAACGAGCAGACATTTTACCTACACTACAAATAAAATAATATTTTCAATTCAAAAATTGTAAAAACTGTTGTTCTTTATCGAGACAGAATAATATAATACTTTGGGTAGCGTTGTTTGTTGCTAAGCAACGGGCTATTGTTTCTTCATGTCATAATTATTATATTGATGCCTTGAGGCCAGTTTTCGGAAAGAGTTGCAACCTCTTTGGTGCCTTAATGAAGCGCCCGTTACCATAGCAACGGTAGTGTTAACAAAAGCGCGCGATTTGTCGTGAACCATACTGATTGCACTGTGTAGCTATATCTATGAATAAAATAATAACAAAAAATTGATAAATAGATAAACATGGTGAGTTATACCTAGTTTTCTTATTTTATCATTTAAACTAAGAAAATACTTCTTTACACCGGTAAAGGTTTTAATTAATTGATATATCTGATTCTCTATTTATTGAGTAAACAGATCGTCGGAACTAACATGATAGGTACTTAGCCTGGTACTTAGCCTGCAAGGGATTTTTGCAGGCAGAAGAGTATTCTGCGTTCCACGTTCTTGTTTATTACATGGGTTTAGAACTG
Source organism: Pheosia tremula (assembly GCA_905333125.1). NCBI lineage: Eukaryota > Metazoa > Arthropoda > Insecta > Lepidoptera > Notodontidae > Pheosia > Pheosia tremula. The sequence continues at coordinate 2,134,325 of HG995406.1, forward strand.
TCGGTATCCCATATCCCATAGCCCGTGGTTTTACTACCTAGTCATATAGACTATTTAGTTCCCTTGCCCTATTCGTCCTCATCCTCAAATGAAGCACTTCTCAGATTCTATCGCGCTCGAAGCCAGCAACAGACAGTCGAGCGAGCACGGCCAACAGTTCCATCAAGAAGACCTTCCCGGAGTTGGAGGACTTCGTGCTAAAGAGGGATTATGTCGGAGCACTCACTATGCTTGAGGTATTTATGTAGCCAACTGATCTCTCTTAGGATATAGCTCTCAGAACCGGTGGCAAGTAGGTCAGATAGGTTATGGAATGCCGTCCAAGGGCCAGAAGATATAGTCTAACACGCCCCAACCCCCCACAAGATGGATCAATCATATCCCCTGCGTCACAGGAAACCAGTGGATACGAGTGGCGGAGGACTCTGATCTGTGGCTGTCACTGTGGGAGGCTTATCATCAGCTAAGTCTTCGGGATTGGTTTGCGTAAGTTATGATTTACCGGCGTTTTATCGGCAGTTCCTCAAAGGCGAAGGCAACACGGAGATATGGGTGGATGTGTGGTCGGCGTGGTGCTGGTTCCACCTGGGCGAGTACCGGCGCGCGCTGGACGCATACTTGCGCGTGCGCAGTGCAGAACAACTCGACAGCAGGGTCGCCGACAACATTGCTATGGATGTAGCTGTGTGCTATTTTTATTTAGGTACCCATGTTTCAATTTTTTTTAATGTATGATTAATGCGCGGGCGCAGTGTTGGACCGGTGACTGCTCTCTCTCTTCTCTCTTTCTGTCTGTTGAGGAGCTATGAGACATTACTGCCTGGTGTACACTACATATACAGTATGATGGATTTCCTGCCTTCATGTCTCTTTTTCCCTGGTCCGACAATTGACCTTACTAACATTTATTCATCAGAAATCCATGTTTATTTTTTATTTTTAAAGGTATGTACAAGGAATCCCAAGACTCTGCAGATGAAGCTCCCAATTGTTCGTTGAAGGTGACTGTTATAAACATATTATGTTATTTAATATTGCCAGAAGAAGATACCAACTGTATGACCGCAAACAAAGCAACGTTTGTATTTTGGGTACCGTACAATGGACTGAGGGCGATCCCACTATATATTCCCACTAATATTATAAATGTGAAAGTTTGGATGGATGTTTGTTACTCAATCACGCCAGAACGGATGAACGGATCTGGATGAAATTTGGCACAGAGATAGATTATAGTCTGGAATAGCCCATAGGCTAACTCATCGAACGCCTCTCTGCCGGCTCGTCTGCAGAAGCACTGGTCTTCGAGACAGCCACAGCACCTGCAGATGCCGTCTTCGAAGCGTGGAGACTGACACTCACACGCCTCCGGCTCCTGGCCAACAAATATCTTTGAAGACACAATAATGTGTTGACATGAAATGTATTAAAATTAACTAACATGTGGAATTATAATCCTCTCGTTCTTGTACAAAAGACATATCTCCTCGTGTATAACGATACCATGTTCATCCCTCGGACACACACAGTGAGGGGTGACCAGAGAGTCCTCCGAGGTGCTATCCTCTGTGCAGGGACATTTTGATGCCGCTGAACGAGCAGACATTTTACCTACACTACAAATAAAATAATATTTTCAATTCAAAAATTGTAAAAACTGTTGTTCTTTATCGAGACAGAATAATATAATACTTTGGGTAGCGTTGTTTGTTGCTAAGCAACGGGCTATTGTTTCTTCATGTCATAATTATTATATTGATGCCTTGAGGCCAGTTTTCGGAAAGAGTTGCAACCTCTTTGGTGCCTTAATGAAGCGCCCGTTACCATAGCAACGGTAGTGTTAACAAAAGCGCGCGATTTGTCGTGAACCATACTGATTGCACTGTGTAGCTATATCTATGAATAAAATAATAACAAAAAATTGATAAATAGATAAACATGGTGAGTTATACCTAGTTTTCTTATTTTATCATTTAAACTAAGAAAATACTTCTTTACACCGGTAAAGGTTTTAATTAATTGATATATCTGATTCTCTATTTATTGAGTAAACAGATCGTCGGAACTAACATGATAGGTACTTAGCCTGGTACTTAGCCTGCAAGGGATTTTTGCAGGCAGAAGAGTATTCTGCGTTCCACGTTCTTGTTTATTACATGGGTTTAGAACTGTCGGTATCCCATATCCCATAGCCCGTGGTTTTACTACCTAGTCATATAGACTATTTAGTTCCCTTGCCCTATTCGTCCTCATCCTCAAATGAAGCACTTCTCAGATTCTATCGCGCTCGAAGCCAGCAACAGACAGTCGAGCGAGCACGGCCAACAGTTCCATCAAGAAGACCTTCCCGGAGTTGGAGGACTTCGTGCTAAAGAGGGATTATGTCGGAGCACTCACTATGCTTGAGGTATTTATGTAGCCAACTGATCTCTCTTAGGATATAGCTCTCAGAACCGGTGGCAAGTAGGTCAGATAGGTTATGGAATGCCGTCCAAGGGCCAGAAGATATAGTCTAACACGCCCCAACCCCCCACAAGATGGATCAATCATATCCCCTGCGTCACAGGAAACCAGTGGATACGAGTGGCGGAGGACTCTGATCTGTGGCTGTCACTGTGGGAGGCTTATCATCAGCTAAGTCTTCGGGATTGGTTTGCGTAAGTTATGATTTACCGGCGTTTTATCGGCAGTTCCTCAAAGGCGAAGGCAACACGGAGATATGGGTGGATGTGTGGTCGGCGTGGTGCTGGTTCCACCTGGGCGAGTACCGGCGCGCGCTGGACGCATACTTGCGCGTGCGCAGTGCAGAACAACTCGACAGCAGGGTCGCCGACAACATTGCTATGGATGTAGCTGTGTGCTATTTTTATTTAGGTACCCATGTTTCAATTTTTTTTAATGTATGATTAATGCGCGGGCGCAGTGTTGGACCGGTGACTGCTCTCTCTCTTCTCTCTTTCTGTCTGTTGAGGAGCTATGAGACATTACTGCCTGGTGTACACTACATATACAGTATGATGGATTTCCTGCCTTCATGTCTCTTTTTCCCTGGTCCGACAATTGACCTTACTAACATTTATTCATCAGAAATCCATGTTTATTTTTTATTTTTAAAGGTATGTACAAGGAATCCCAAGACTCTGCAGATGAAGCTCCCAATTGTTCGTTGAAGGTGACTGTTATAAACATATTATGTTATTTAATATTGCCAGAAGAAGATACCAACTGTATGACCGCAAACAAAGCAACGTTTGTATTTTGGGTACCGTACAATGGACTGAGGGCGATCCCACTATATATTCCCACTAATATTATAAATGTGAAAGTTTGGATGGATGTTTGTTACTCAATCACGCCAGAACGGATGAACGGATCTGGATGAAATTTGGCACAGAGATAGATTATAGTCTGGAATAGCCCATAGGCTACTTTTTATCCCGGTAAACCTTATTGTTCCTGTGGGATAGATTAATATAACACCGCAGGGCGCAGCTTAAAGTTTCTAATATATGTATTAAACTTGTATGAATCTGCTACAAACATTTGTGAACATTACACAAACATAGCCCCTACCGGGGTCGAACTCGATACCCTCGGTTCAGAAAGCAGGGTCACAACCAATTGAAAATGTAAAGTTTTATCTTAAAATTCATGGTTGACACACTCTTCACCCAGACCCGTCTGCAGTTCCACTTGGCCCATAAACTCAATGACGAGGAGTCGCTGATGCAGGCTCACGCGGCGCTGCGGGACGTACCCGAAGACCAGCTGAGCCTGGCCTCTGTGCACTACCTGAGGGCACATTACCAGGAGGCCATCGACGTTTATAAGAAGTTACTTCTAGAGAGACGGTAAGGTTTATCTATGGCTATCATATCTATTATATACTATTCTACAATAGGTCTCTCATTAGGTTATTTGACAGCGAATGGTGATGCGGGGGTCTGCTGCAATAAACGATTGTGCCGTGAAGGCATGCACACGCAGCACACATCCACCCAGTCATCCAGTGCCTCGAAATTGTTATATAGCTTGTTCCTATTTCGGGCAAACAGGGCCCCAAGTCTGCTAGCACAATCGATTCATAATCGTACAGAAACCGCATAGCAACTGTCAGTTTTGATAGATATTGTATGGGATATCTGTCAAAAGTGACAGTTACTATACGGTTGCCGTTGGATTATGAATCGATTGTGTTAGCAGACCTGGGGCCCAGGACACTCAGATCGCTATTGCAGCCTTATTCTCAAATAAAAAAAAAATTACAAAGCACTTTTATTTTGGAGAAATGCTTTGTACTAGGAGTACATTAATAATTTTGCGAGTTCTCATGATTGTTCCAATAATTGCAGATACAAACGATATGAAAAGGACAACATGGAGTGGGTCAAAGTGTTGTCGCATATTGATTGGTATTGGAATTATAGCTACCTACGTAGTTAGTTACTTGTACACAAATTGTATAAAACGTCTATGTTATTACGTTCCCGACCATAGTGTTCCCGACGTTTTGGCTGCTTTACGGCAACCATGGTCACGGGAGGACTGAGCTGTTTGACGTCCTAGAGTCATAGTTTGAACGAGGGTACCCTCATATGTAGTTATTTTTTGCGGTCCGATCTATGGAGAAAGTGCTCACAGTGTCTTGAGGTCTTGCAATGGTGCGCATACTTTTGGATTTAATTATATTAATTTGTAACAATGTAAATTATACTCGTCTCACGACTACAGCGCCGCATCCACGGAACCTGTGTTAAATAGATTTATCCATAGTAAGATATTTTAGACTTTTGGAATTAATTTGTTTCCAAGACCCTTTTCCATTACCCTTATATATTCAATATACTTATGTAAGTAAATAGTATATCATCATATTGTCTCACTCAGCACATACATGGCTCTCAACGTGTACGTAGCTCTGTGCTACTACAAGCTGGACTATTACGACGTGTCCCAAGAGGTGCTTGGTGTCTACCTGGCGCAGCATCCGACCTCAACTGTGGCGAGCAACCTGAAGGCTTGCAACCTGTTCCGGTGAGTTTAACACCAGCCTTCCAATCTCTGTAAACACACGGAGTAGTCGAATCGTACCGTTCGGTTGCGTAATGATATCGAATCTTCGATTCAGTTGCTATGGCTGGCTATGTAAAAGCGATTGAGGTTTGGCTGAACATCAACGCTTGAAGAGTCTCCCTTAACCCCCCTCCCATTTTACCCCCTTAGTGTCGAATTATCAAAAATCTTTTCATAGCGAGCACCTAGGGCCCAGAGGTATCCGCGTGCTAAATTTGAAGTCCCTAGGTCTCATGGTTTCGGAGATTTCGCGATGAGTGAGTGAGTCAGTCAGTTCTATGTATTTGTTTATCCTTGTGTCTGTGCTAAATATTTTTTTTTTCTAAGTCACATCTACGACATGAAATTTCTAATCGAATGGATTCGATTACATAACGAGCAGTTCTTAATCGATCTGCTGGTCCACAGGGTCGGTTCGATCACGGTCAGATGGACCGTAAATATATTTCAGTCGGTTTTTATTTAAGTAAGTATATTTTTCAGGTTATACAACGGTAAGGCAGCTGAAAATGAACTGAAGCAAATATCGTCTGAACAACACACCTTCGGGCAGGACCTAGTCAAGCACAACTTGGTCGTGTTCAGAAATGGAGAGGGGGCACTCAAGGTAGATCTTTCATACTGACTGTCATACTTATTTATGAAATCTGTGTGACCGGGACGGACCTCGGTTACGTAACGTACATAAGGATATTAATAATAATATTTAAGTGGAAGTGTTAAAGGGTATAACGCCGCGAGTAACCACGGGAGAAAGCGCAGCACAACTCTACAACCCTGAGCCGCTCGTGCTAGTGTTGTATTGGTTGCATTGCATCGTCTTATATGACGGCCTTTTTAGGGGGCCCACCTAAACAGCGGCGAGTCGCCACCTGCCAGTAATAATTGGATAAAAGCTGATTATGGCAATTTCAATAGATTTATCTCATGTCCATCCATACCTTAATCCACAGTACCGATTATCTTTCCATCCTGCAATTGTTCCTCCGCCTGCTGAGGTCAATTCGGTGCTTATGCTATCATTTTCAGCAGTTGACCCCAGCAGGTGGCTAAGTCGCGGGTAACAGATATTTATAAATAAAATAATGTTTGGGGTCGAGTCACCTTCGTCCGTAGGAGAATTAAGTACCCTCGAGATACCCTACACGTGACCCTGGGTGGTGCCAACCAGGTGACAACTGTTCTGGTGGTAGGCTTCGGCCGTGGTTAGTCACTACCCACTGAACAAAGCCATGTCGCCAAGCGGCCTAGCCGTGTTCCGGCATGATGTTCGGTGTTGCCATTCATGGATGGCAGGTCAGATCAGTTGCGCTGCATGTGCCTAGTGAATGTAGCGTCTCGATCTACTGCCGCCTTCCTACCTAGGCAAGTATGCTCCATCGTATATCTCATCGTCACTTACCATCAGGTGAGATCGAGATCAAATACTTGCCTATAATGTATAAAAAAAAAATGAGTTACTTTACTTATAATATGCCCGCTGATGAATCGCGCAGTATGGCCCCAGTTGTTGCCAGAGCTGGTGGACGTGGTGCCCGAGGCGCGGCTCAACCTGGCCGGCTACCGGCTGCGGCACCGCGAGCCGCTGGAGGCGCGGCTCCTGCTGGAACCGCTGCAGCCGACCTCGCCGCTGCACTACATACTGCGGGCCGTGGTCGCTGTACGACTCTATAACGAGACTGGCGATGTGAGTGCACATGTCAATATACTGCACTCAATATTTTTTTTAACACAGCCAGTGTGGGGAAAGTCAAAGCAAATGGACTTGAAATCGTTAGGTATTTTTATGTGACGACGATCGAAATAAAACTAATTTTATGAGTTTTATCGCGTTTTTTTTTTGGTTATTAACAACAATTGTAATTCTTAGATTAATGTTGGTGGCTACCTAGGCATTACTCTCTTAATTGCGTATTGAGCGAATTTGAGCCTTCTTTGGATGCTTTTAAAGCTTTAAATGATATATCACGAAGGAGGAGCAACTGAAACTGGCCCAGCAGAGCTTCCACCTAGTGGGCAGCTCGGCGTCCGAGTGCGACACGATCCCGGGCCGCCAGTGCATGGCCTCCTCCTACTTCCTGGCGGGCCACCACGAGGAGGTCCTCGTCTACCTCAACTCCATCAAGAGCTTTTTTGTCAACGACGATACCTTCAACTTCAATTACGCTCAGGTACCTACATATACCCTCTGAATTAAGTGTCTCTACATATCTTCGGAAAATACACGACGGTAGTTGGACGTGGTTACGCGTGCATTGCTTTTTAAATAAATAAAAAAAGAAGACAAGCCCACTGAGTTTCTCGCTGGATCTTCTCAGTTGAGCTTGTTTGAGCCGGGGCTTAAACCTACGATCCTCCGTACCGAGGCAAGCGCTCTATCAACTTGGGTATCACTGCGTACCACCTGTTGCGTATAAAGTTCCCTTTTTGATAGGAACTGGACAGGTCGCATAAAAAAAAAGATTTATCGAACTGATTGAATTCGACATGCGCAGGCAGCTGTCTTTGCTCATTTTATTTTATGTGACATCGGTGACTAGGTACCTACTCTGTTGTATTGGCCAGGCCAAAGTGGCGGCGGGATTCTACCGCGAGGCGGAGGAATGCCTCCTGGCGATCCAGGACGAGGCCATCCGCGCCTCGTTCACGTACCTCGCGTGCCTCTGCCGCTGCCACGTGATGAACAAGGAAGCGCACGCCGCCTGGGAGATATGCGTCAAGGTACGGGAACCTTATAAGGAAGAACACTAAACAAGCTATTAGCATATTTATAAGACTTTCCTTCATAATTGGGAATTTGAACCAATGGTGAGCGTTAATTGACCCGCTCATACGTTCCATCCAATCGCAAGCCTTCATTCCCTTTGTCTACGGCGCCTCCTAGCGGTGATGCTGTGTAGAAGAGATACTTTTTTCGATCGGTGCACGAAAACACATTACTAACTCGATTACGTATATTTGGGTATGTGTGTATAGGTATGAGGACTTAACTTCCTGGGTCATTCGAAAGTATGAATAATATTATTTGAATGATATCGCCAGTCGGCCGGCACACCGGACAGCTTCGCACTGCTTCAGCTGGTCGCCAACGATAGCTACCGCATGGGACAGTTCCTGGTGGCTGCGAAAACATTCCACATGCTGGATCGGTGAGTCAAAGGAGAAGATGAAGTTTCTATAGCTTAATTTAATTGTATAAAACATATAAATTATGTCCCTTAAGACATTATTTTCGATACATACAGAGGCTGAACCTAGCATTTTTGGAATTTGTACGCGTATCATGGAAAACTACTGGCCAGTTTTTAATTCAACTTGCTATCCCAAATTTATATAACAAGATCGATAGGTATCCAGGATATTTTTTATACCGGACAATGGATTATAAAGATTGTCGCGAACAACGTATTGCAGTACAAAAAACCAACCTGATTTGTGTAGAACACGCGAATTTCGTACTGACGTACACGCCAATCCGCGCGAACTACAAAAATCGGCTTGGATTTTTGATCATCAATATGTTGGATGCGACGTTCCGTCTAGGCGTCTAATATTAAAACATCGTCGGGACATATAGACTGGACGGTGGTCCAGAGATGTGGGAGGGTCTCCGCGGGGCGGTGTGCGGGGTGGCGCAGGCGGCGGGCGCGGTGGCGGGGGCGGGGGCGGGGGCGGCGGGGGAGCTGCGCGACGCGCTGACGCTGCTGCGCGGGCCGCGCGCGCACCCGCGCTCCGACCACATCGCCAGGACCATCGCCAAGTGGGCCCAGCAAAACAGGATACTAGTGTGACTCCGTTTAAATTTGTATCGATACATAGTGACAAGATATTATATACCAATTAACACATTTTATTATGTTTTTTAATTCACACCTTAGCTATCCAACATCAGTGGCTGAAGCACGATCATTAGGGTTCCGTACCAAATTGATAAAAACGGAACACTTATTGTGCCATTGTTTAGTTTAGCGTTTCAGTAATCTATGTGTCTTTAGTCCCTGTCACACCACATTATTATAAATAAGAATAAAAAAATATAGATAGATTTTCTTGTTAAACCAATGAATGATGCGCTATACATGGTGATTCAGAAACGGTGTACTAAGCTGGGAACCTGAGCTTCTTTAACGGATCTGAAAATAGCGTGTAAAGTCAGAATTCCGATATGGAGGTTTAAAAAAAATGTTCCAAACAAAACGTATTTTTTTTAACATTTACATGTCCAAATTCTGACTTCACATAGTGTTTGCAAAAATATATGCGCTAAACAAGCCCATGTTCAAGGCTATAGTATACCCTTTCTGAATAACCTGTTCACTAGAATCAATTATCTGTGTTTGACTTGTTGAAGCCTTGCTTGTTCAAAGATACTTATTTGTATATTCTTATCGTTTTCGTCAAACACGAGGTATAAATACGTCACTGACCAATCCAATTGCTTTTTGCCCAACACTAATTTCCTTGAAGTAATAAGGTCCGTGATTCGACTCATTAAACCGATACATACCTTAAACCAATCGATCGACTTGCCAACTTGTTCCTAATATTAAATCAACATTGCAGTTCTGCTAATGGTGTCGGCCATTGAATATTTATATCAGCGCAAATTGATCTCCATAGACAACTTATTTCTTAATCTTTTCGCTCGTATCATGACTGGATACGGTGTGTACTAGATTTTAAGTTGCTATTTCCACGGAGAATATATTAAGATACGTTGGAATCTATATATACAAAGCAAAGTCGTGTTTGTAACACCATTTCTAATTCAACATCGGGTGGGCTGATTTTATAATCTTTGATTGTATAAATCTGTCTCTGCCCCGAATAACTATTTAATCATAGGAAAATTTAACAAAAAAAATAAAATAAAGATTTTTATAACAGATATTTTTAAAATACGTTTTATTCACAGTCACAAGCACACAAGCACAGAGTCACAAGCAGTGATAGCCAAGTTGGTAGAACGCTTGCCTCGGTAACGAGGATTGCAAGTTCAAACCCCGGCTCGCACCTCTGGCTCTGCATGTGCGAATCTCATTTTCAACCATGATTATCACTTGCTAAACGGTGAAGCAAAACATCGCGAGGAAACCTGCATGTCTGAGAGAACCCCTCGAAAGATGTGTGAAGTCCACCAACCCGCACTGGGCCAGCGCGGTGCACTATGGCCTAATCCCCCTCGCATTGAGGGGAGGCCCGTGCCCAGCAGTGGGACATTAAAAAAAGGGCTGGAATTATTATTATACTAGCTGCGCCCGGCGGTTTTATACCCGCTATAAGAAGTATGAAAAATTAAAACATCTATCCCACGGGAACCATACATTTTACCGGGATAAAAAGCCTATGTGCTATTCCAGACTATAATCTATCTCTGTGCCAAATTTCATCCAGATCCGTTCAGCCGTTCTGGCGTGAAAGAGTAACAAACATCCATCCATCTATCCATCCATCCAAATTTTCACATTTATAATATTAGTATTAATTATTATTATATTATTATTTATTATAACACGTGTGTGCCTCGGCTGGGACATTGACGAAGTTACTCCTTGTTATTTTAATATTACAAACAATCAATACACAACAATATTACTCCAATTTTATTAATTTGTATAGATGTAGATGATTAGCGTAGACGCTGCTAGTAGGTTACCGGAAGCTCATGTAGTTAGAAGTCGTAACTATGCAGCCTAATTGCTCGTTAATCATCAAAGGGGCCGGTATTTGCTGTTTGCAACATGCTACCTTATAGAGAAGTCGTAGTACTTAGAGGTCCAGTACCTACATAATACCGTAAATAATAAATCGTCTGCGTAGTCGCAGTAATTATGAATGCTCCTGCCTGGTTGCTTAAATTGGAAGGGGATACCGGGAAATAAATGAATGTGTATAGTGCAAAAACTGCATTTATTTATAGAACTACAGAATATTTACATTTAAGTACGTAAATAAATTCAACGCGTCAAGATCAAGTCCGTAGGCAACCGTCAAGCAGTACAATAAATATACTTAACAATAAATACGAGTCCGCGGGCGAGGTCCGTGCCGCCCATACCTGTTGAACGAACCCCCTTCTACCATCCACATAAGAGTTCCACCAACTTACATATTCTGATGATCAAAACTGGTACTAACGACATACAGCATTAAAATGTTATGACGTTTACAGTCTCGTGAAGACGCAAATGACGCGGTTATATGAATATATAAATTGGCACTGTAACACATCTTTAAGACCGCGGCCAGAATGCAAAGGCGACGAAAACATGGCGTAAAAATTGAAACTAAAACGCCCAATGTTACATTTTGACGTTCACAATACAAAATAAAGAATAAACAAAAGTATTCGAAATAAAAATAAAAAACCCACACGTATTCCTTTGGTATGTAGCCGCGGCCTAATTGATCTCATCAAAAATCTCGGTCAAAAATTATAGAATAACAAACATATACTCCATTACCGCGAGTAGCAGACCTCGTCGTTCTATTTAACATGAAAACTGTACAAATATCGACCAACTAGACGTATAGGTAACTGCGTTTTAATTGGGTAACGACTGTTGAACGACATGTTACCCAACTATAACATCGCTCGATATCCTAAGTGGCACTCGCAAAGTATGGCATTGTATTAAATAGCGTTGCGTAGCAAAAATATTGCAAATATATATGTCACTAAGTCTGGCAACATCGTGCAACATTAGAACATTTTGTCGCTCAACCAACATCCAGCCTCACCTATCAATTCAGGAATAACGTCATCATTCAATCAGTGGAGTTCGGTCAACAAGTGGGGGGTGAATCAATCGGGTGGGCATTTAGCGCCAGGGGTGGCCAACGTGGGCGGCCGGGAGAGTGTACCTAGCGACGGGCGCGGCGACGGCGACCGGCGCAGGCGCCGCGTACAGTCTAGCGACTGGTGCTGCCACCTGCAAAGAAAAACATTGAAATAAATAAAAGAAAAACATGTTTAGAAAAACCGCTAGTATACGTGGACGCACCGCACCCGGTTGATTGAATATTGCTAAACATTTCCCAGCACCCCTAGGAACGTGCAGCTATATTGGTAACTTACTGGATCGGTATCGAAATACGTTTAAAACTCGCATTGGACTACAAAAAATGTGTTACTTACAGCATGCGCAGCCGCCCCTGTCCTCTCGACTACGGCATTGAACCCGTTGATATTGTCCGCGGTGTAGGTGACCTTCCTCACGTGACCGTCAGGCTCCACCAGGCTGTAGGAGCCGTGCACTACGCCGTTCTGTAGTGTTTCCGACGCGTCCTTGTGGTCCCCGGTGGAGGGGTCCGCTACGCCGTAGCTGAAGCTGTACGCTGGATTAGGGTCTACGGGCTCCGCGCGGATTACCTGAGAGAAGATAGGTATTGTCATCTACCAGTATATGTGTAGCGGAGGTTCTATGTCCGCGAAAAGTAGCTGGCCGCTTCACGGCCGGTTTCTATTTATGTCAGCATGACGTTTGTGGTTGGAGTTCTTTTGTTTTATTTTCTGGTGATGAAAATGCTGAATGTTGAAGAAGATTATATATTTTTCCAGCAAGACAAAGTTATTATTATTTGTTAGCGCTATCTTCGCATCCCTATATATACAGTAGAAGTAGACCCATGCTATTTCTACATATGCATATTTTAAGGTGTCAAATTCGTTGCGATGTTTGAGCCCACACAAACCGTCACAAAAATCCTTATAAAAGATCTTTCGTTGTAAAATCAGAAATGACCTACAATATTAAGACTAAAAACATGGTACGAGTATTATTATTATACTTGGAATAAGTGAAAATTGAGCACTACTTCAGCCCACTATAATCAGATGCCGGGCACATACATATGCGCTTGGACCACTCGTTGCCACGAAACAAGCAGCATGCAATTGTTTCGAGCGAGTTTAGCCTACTAGTCCCGTTCGTATTATTTGATTGAGCTGCTTGATTGCTTGCATAGGTTAGTTACCTAGCAAAGAAATTATAGATTATTTTTTTTTTACCGGCGCAGCAACAGCATGCGCTGTGTATGCTGGAGCGGCAATAGCGTGAGCGATCGGCGCAGCATATGCTGGTGCGTAGGCCGGAGCTGCAACCGCGTGAGCTATCGGCGCAGCATATGCAGGTGCATATGCTGGCGCTGCGATAGCGTGACCAATCGCTGGAGCACCGTAACCGTACCCGCCCAGCAACCCCGGCTTAGCCACAGCCAATGCGCACGCGCAGCTCAACAGGAATATCTGGAAAAGAATATCAGTCATACAAAGTCCTGCGTCCTGCGTCCTACGAAAATATTTTAGGCTATTTCCAGGGTACTCCTGGAAATAGACTAAAATATTTTCGTATCTTATCTTGCGTACTAGGGCACAATCTTATGTTAGAAAATGTTTTTTTATTATTATTGGAGCCTTGCGTAAGTAACACATACTTCAATACTAATATTATTTTTCTCTTTTGTATTGTGCACTTCAGTCCTGCCTTTATATGATATTGAGATTGCTAAATATTATTAACATGATATTGGGTACCCGATTATTACTAAATAACCAACCATATATTGGGATATGAGTACAATTTTAACCCTTACAAAAATTACCATCCACTTCGCACTTATTTCCAACAAATAATATTTTTAATTACCTTAGCCAGCATGTTTGTCGCGTGCGCTCTCCGGGTGTCTATCAGCACGTGTGGTGGTCCAATCCTGCGCGCCGTATATAAAGCGTTAGGCTGCGCCCGCGCTGCCGACTGATACACATTTCGCAATCAAGGATACGCATAACGAGACACGTATGTCCAGATGTGGTCCAGATGAAGTTGATAATAAATTGCGATGGATGGCGTACATATATCGCAATTAATTATAAAGTTAATTGGATGTCAGTTTTAGACTTTCAGATAGGATACTTACGATTTTAAGAGCACTTTGTTGGTACTTATTATACAAAATGATTTCTTCAATTGGGCTTGGATAGCCTAATCCGAAACTATACGAAATATCGAATAATGCAGTTTTAGTTTTCATCAAAATCGGTACTCGCGAGTCCTTTAAAAGCATTTTTCCCTATTATTTCCGAGCATTTTTCCCTATTATATTGTGTCGGATTTTTCCATCCACCCACAAACGTCGGGAACGTAAAAAACGTATAATAAACGCGATGAAATCCGTAAGGTTAGTTTTATTTCAATGTGTAGTATTCGCGTAAATATAAGATATCAATATCCACCAACGAGTGAAAAGTTCAGCCTGTATGTACCTATACGGTGTTCTTAGTAATTAAACACGCCCTCAACCACGTGAATATTCAATTTAAAAAAATATTTAAACATCTACCTTAACTGTTTTCAAATAAAATCTCGAATCGGGAATCAAACCTTGACCAACCAACCCACCGTTAAATCAACGCGCCATAGATAATCATTGCTACATATGCCATAAGAAACATTGAATTTGATATTATATATCAATCTTAGGCAATCTCTCACATGACTAGAACTGGACTAGGATTGCTCTAGAAACGTACAAAGTAGGTTATACCTAGGTTATACTAGCTGCGCCCCGCGGTGCTACCCGCGATTAAAAAAATGTATGCTATCATATTAATTTATCTCACAGGAACAATAAGGTTTACCGGGATAAAAAGTAGCCTATGTGAAAGTTTAGATGGATGGATGTTTGTTATTTAAACACGCCAGAACGGCTTAACGGATATGGATGAAATATGGCGCAGAGATAGATTATAGTCTGAAATAGCGCATAGGCTACTTTTTATCTCGGTAAAATGTATGGTTCCCGCGGGATACATGTGTTTAAATTTTTCATAGAGCAAAGGATCGACATGATTTTTTGCATAGGTAGTTGTAGTTTAGGGGTCAGAAAATGACATAGGGATATACTACTTTTAATCGCGGGTAACACCGTGGGCGCAGCTAGTCTATACATACATATAAATAAAATTGGTGTGTCTGTTTGTAATATTAAAATACCCGCTTTTTACTAAGTGCATTTGGATGTATACACGTTACCTATACCGAAACAATTTTTTTTTCAATGTTTGTCTGTCTGTCTGTTTGTTCCGGCTAATCTCTGAAATGGCTGGACCGATTTTGACGGGACTTTCACTGGCAGATAGCTGATGTAACAAGGAGTAACATAGGCCACTTTTATTTTAGAAAAAAAAAAGGATCTCACGAAAAAAATTAAAACCAATGTTGCAGCGCAGCGCCTGATTAAGTTTGAGAGCAACAACCTGCAATGCGTCCCGCGGGCTCAGAATGGGCGACCAGGCTGTTGTCCATGGTTGTCTTTGATAAATACCACGCGGACGAAGTCGCGGGCAACAGCTAGTTTAAAATAAATGTAGATAGCTCTTTGAATAACTCATGATTAGCTTATAATTGTGTAAATTAAAATTGTGATTGTAGAGCGTGGAATCAGAATCCGCCCAACGTTCCACATTGAAATGCTATTTCTATTCAAGTTTAAGAATAAAACACAATAATTAAAACCTATAGATACTTGCACTAGACCTAAATATATCTGCGATAATATACGGTAACGCACGAATAGCTGTGACAAGCGCGGTGTGTTCAAACAATGAATAAGGGTAACTACAGTTTATGAATGGCTTTAAGTCAAAAGCCCTGCGTGAGTTCAATCTTAATAGGTTTTATTCCTCTAATAGGGCTTTTGGGACCTAAATACCAAAGTTATATTAATTTTGTGATTACCTATTGGTAATCATTGGTGTTATACAGTGCCCCACACAAGCTAATTCAATTGACTCGCAATGGAATGCCGATGACATCGTAATTTACACTTTTGGCAGCTGTCATAGTATGAGAAAATACATTACAATGAAATACATGTCGAACTACAAATATAAAATCTCGTTGCATGTCGAATTGATAAGCCCTTTATTCATCAGGGTAGAAAGAGATAGTGTCGTGCCTGTCATTCCTTTTGGGTGGTTGATCCAACCCAACCATGTAAAGTCGTTTATCTCCCTCTGTTTATCTTTATCTGTCTTTGGTTCATCGCATCTTTTTATATGATAAGCTTATTTTGTGTACACACGTATTTAAATAGACAGTTTTTAAAGTTTTTTTTACAGATTTTCTACGCCCTTAAAATTTATTCTTAACTAGCTGCGCCCCGCGGTGTTACCCGCGATTAAAACGGATGTCCTCTTCCTCTATGTTATTTTCTGTACCCCTGTGCATTTTACCGGGATTAAAAGTAGCCTATGTGCTATTCCAGAATATAATCAATAGCTATGCCAAATTTCATCCAGATCCGTCCAGCCGTACTGGCGTGATTGAGTAACAAACATCCATCTATCTATCCATCCATTCAGACTTTCACATTTATAATATTAGTGGGATTGCTCATCGGACATAATATGCGTTCTTTTTTTCCTTTTTCACCTTGACACTGGCTTCACCGAAGATCGGTGGGGCCATTTACTCTAAAAATTGAATTGAATTGAACGTCGTTTATTGATCGCTTAAGGCTTTACCGTGCCCCAAGCGCATGTGCAGCGTAGTCTCGAGCTGTCTCACGTCGGCGCAGGAGTGCATTTGGGCGCAATGTGGGTCACACCAGCCGCAGCCACTCTGGTACCTACCGCGGACATGTGCGAGCCAGTTTCAAATTCATATCGCGCCGCGCCCTTTACTTATGTGTCGAAAAGTAAAGGTGCATTTAAAACAAACTTATCAATTGAATATGATAGAATATGATGATATTATGTACACAAATGACAATTTGAGAATCACGCCATTTTCATACCTTCATGTCACATCCATTATTTTATTTATATTGTGTATTTATTAATGTGTTATTGCTATTAATTACTTGGCATTGGCAAAATACCTACTAAGTTGTGGGCGAGGCCATATTCATATCCATTTTTTTTTCTCATCTCATTTCGTAAAAAAGAAGAAGAAGAAGATAACACGATTCACACAGTTGGTATTGACCCTGCATTCTGTACCGAGGCTCCCGGGTTTGATCCCCGGTAGGGGCAATCTTTGTGTGATGAGCACAAATGTTTGTACCGGAGTCATGGATGTTTAATATATAAACATAATATATATTGTACTGGGGTCACTCTCAGTCCATTGTACGATACCCATGGCCATAGTACAAGCGTTGCTTAGTTAGTTTGGGACAGTACTGTTGGTGTGTTCGTCTAACGAAATCATGTATTAACCAGCTGACCCGACATAAGTTATTCTGTCCTGAGTTTCCCAATATTACGGACTACTTTAAAAAAAATATTTCCCTGAAAACCTTATACAGCCATTCGGATTATAACGATCAGTAAAAATAATAGCTAAATCGGTCCAGCCGTTCTCAAGTGATGCGCTCACCGACGAACAACATTTACCCCCGAAATTATAGACGTTTTATAACTTTATCAAACGTCATATAGTACTGCGCAAAGAAAAACTCTTGTGCGCAGTACTATACAAACGTTTGATAATGTTATAAAACGGCTATAAATTTGAGGGTTCATTATTATTCATATAGAAGATTGGTTTGGAGGTTTATCAACAGGGATAATATAATATGTATTGCACATGAGTTCCCTAATGTACCTAGATGCCCTTTCTCTCAATATTAAAAGTGTTCCAAGCTGCATGCTCCCTTATTCGAATGCGTATTAGATCAATGTGTGTTGCAAGGACAAGTTCTGCAGTTAAGATCTTGGATATTAACTTATAGGCTCACCTGGTCGCTAGCTATGCCTTTATTGCATACATGATTGAATTTATAGTTTGTGTATAAATAACTTGGGTACTGTTTTATGAACGTTAGGAATAGATTTTTTATTATATCGCCAGACGAACACACCAAATATATACGGTCCCACCACCACACAATCAACCAATTCAATCTCAAATTCGACGGTACGATTCACACCACGACATCATGAATTTCAGCCAGGTTATATCAAACATAACATTTCTAGTCAAAGTTTATTGCAATAACATAATTTGAAAAGTTACATTTAAAAATGTAATCTATCTACACACTAACTTACAAACATCTAATCCGCATTCTAAAGTAACTAACACATCCTAGAGTGAGTAAACCTTAAAGCAATAAATACGCGTACTCAATTACTGGTACTCTAACCTCCACTTCAAACGGAACAACCACATCCTAGTAATACGTCTCTTCTTCCACCCATTTAGATTTATTGTTCCTTATCAGATAGCGTCTCGTTTCGTCGCCAATAATCATGAGCACCATAAACGGTAGAGCGAGAAAGAAATCATACCACAACAGCGGTTCGGTTTTAAACACCTCGTGGCACAGTGGAAGATACGTTACAATAAGCGCTGCGATTAAGTCGACAATAATGCTAATATTTAAAACGTGATTTCTCATGCCTTTCTTTATAAGCGAAATGCGCCTCGTCTTGCAAATGATGACGTCAGATATCTGAGTCCAGCACACGGCGACAAAATATGCCGTTTGGGCTTTCCTCTCGACCCTCTTTCTGTCATTTAGTTCCCACTCGCGACCCAGAGTATCATGCATGGTCGCCGGACTCTCCCACTCCTTGCGAACGAACATCAAACTTGAGGGAAAGAAGCCGTCTTGGGCGAAAACCACGAAGTAAGCGTACATTCCAGCGAAAAATTGAATTAAGCCGATTTGGAAGTATGCCATAAATATTAGAACTTTGTTAACGAGATGGTCTGTTGGCTTTCGGGGTGGTATCGACATGATGTCTTCCTCGGAGTCCTCGTATGCTAAACTCATGGCGGGTAGTAGGTCGGTGCCGACGTTTATAACCAAAATTAACATGAGAGTTATCGGAAGTGGCATCCCCGCGCACGCATACAATACAAATGGTAACATTTCTGGAGTATTCGACGTTAGCGTATACGCGATCGTCTTCTTCAAATTATCAAAGATCCTCCTACCTTCCTGCACTCCTAGTACAATAGAAGCGAAGTTATCATCTAAAAGTATCATATCAGCGGCCCGTTTCGATACATCAGTACCGTTAATACCCATAGCAATACCGATATCAGCCTTCTTCAACGCCGGCGAGTCGTTCACACCGTCCCCGGTTACGGCCACGACATGCTTCAGTGATTGGTATGTCTCAACGATGAACAGTTTCTGTTGCGGACTGGTTCTCGCGAAGGTTATTTCCTCGTACTTGGTTTGCGCAATTTTCAGTTCGTTCACGCTCATCTTACGAAGTTCCTCCCCGGTTATAACGGCGGCTCTGAATTGGGCCTTGATATGCGGGGGTACATCCACAATGTCAATGTGGTGCTCGAAAGCGTAGTCGTATGCTGTGGGTTGAGTAATCGTTCCGCATTGACGCGATATAGCCAAAGCTGTAACGGGATGGTCTCCAGTTACCATCACAACTTTAATACCCGCTTGCTTGCATAGAGCTATCGACTTTTCAATTTCATATCTAGGAGGATCAATCATAGATATTGCTCCTAGGAAAAATAATTCTTCGATAGGGAAGTTGCGCTGTTGTGTGTCAAACTTGAACCCCAGGGGGTAAGACTCTAAGGGTAATTTGAGGTCGCAGTAGCCGATCACGCGCTCACCCATATTCGCCATCCTAATAAAGTTGGCTTTTAATTCTTTCTTCAGTTGTGGCGTTAGAGATTGATCGCCCTCGTCCGTGTGGATCATTGTACAGTATTCTAGGACAATCTCTGGAGCTCCTTTCATAATTAAATAATAGCTTTGCGTTGCTTGCATACGGTGGATTGTGACTTGGTATTTATATGCTGAACTAAATGGTATCTCTGCTTCTTTCGGATTCTCCTCACGAACCTGGTTGGCTGAACGGTTTATCTCCATGTAACGCAATATTGCAGACTCCGACGCGTCACCCATAATTTTTCTCTTCTCAATCGGCAAATTCATGGTGTCGTGAACAAATTGAGCTTTCAAATTCAAGGAGGCCGCCAAAGACAGAGTTGCGTAAGTTGGTTCAGAGACGTGGCTGTGATCGTTTTTGTCGTATATCTTTAAATTGCTGAATAAATGCGACACGTTCATCTGGTTTTCCGTAAGAGTTCCTGTTTTATCAGAGCATATACACGATGTAGAACCGAGAGTTTCGACCGCTTGAAGCGTTTTTGCGAGACAGTTTTTACGCTTTAGCGACTTGGCTGACAGCGTCATGCAGACCGTCAAGGTGACTATCAAACCCTCAGGTACATTTGCCAAAATAATACCCAACATATACTGCAATGCTATTAACCAACTGCCTTGTACGAAGTACACCATAATGAAAAACATGATCCCAAAAGTGAACGCGACACAGCAAATAATTTTGATGAAATGTGTTATCTCTTTAGCAATCGGCGTCTGTTCCTTCTCCAAGCCTGTGACCAGACCGGCGATCTTTCCAATTTGAGTCATTTCACCAATCGCAACAACTATAGCTTTAGCTGTGCCGTCCGTGATGGGGCAGCTGAAATACGCCATATTTTTGGATTCTAACGGGTTGGTGTGAGTACATTCTGCCCTGTGACTAACGGGTTGAGATTCTCCTGTCATAGAGGACATGTCCGTTTTAAAATTTGCGCATGTTAGTATTCTAACGTCGGCTGGAACAATGTCTCCGCGACTCATCTCGACAATATCACCGAGAACTAGATCCACATTAGGTATAACTTTCTTGATTCCTTCTCGAATGACGACAGCACTGGGAGGGACTAATTTCTCGAAGCCACTCATAATTGCGACGTTCTTCGCTTCTTGATAGAACCCAAAAAGACCAGTGCCGACGACCGTGGCAGTAATCACGCATCCCAAGTACAGGTACTCGTTTTCTGCGTGTCCTCCAGTTTCCACGACCTTATGCGCAAAGAAGTAAGCGACAAAATTGAGCACCGCACCGACCCATAAGACACATTGAAACCATCCAAAAAGGTTATGACGAAATATCTTCCAGTAACTCGTTCCTCTTAGTTCCTTCAGTGCGTTAGGGCCGTGCATTTCAAGTAGCTCGGCAGCTAAGGCGTCCGTTAGGCCTGTGTTGACGTTGGTGCGGTAAACGACTTCTAGCTGCGCTGTGGTAAGGAAATGGTCGCCAGTGTGGGTTTCCTCCTTAAGGAGATTGAGCTCGGAGACGTAGTCCTGGCCTGTATGGTGGATTATGCTCAATCGCCGGTTGGAGACCAGCGAGCTGCTGGAGCGACGGGTGTGCGTAGGCATAGTTGGCAGTTTTATAAGTACAAGTACAGTAATAGTGGTCTTGCGAACAAAATCACACAGTATTGCAAATCTTGATATTTTTCTTTAAAGAACTATTTTTTGTTGATATATATTCCTAAGAAAGGAAACCTACTCGTCAGAGTCGAAGACATATTCAATATTACTCTATGACACCTTCGTTCATTGTAAACTGTTCTAAATTCTCTTTGATTCTATGCAAAAAGAATTTCGTCCGGCGTTTTTTTAGAATATACCTTCTTCTTTCTTTACGAAATGAAATGCGATGAAATAAAATGGATATGAAAGTAAGTTATATGGATCACGTAGTTTTATAAAATTATTGTTGGCCGTTTGGCCGGCTCGGTGCGGATGTATATTTTTGAATTTCTAACAATTTCATTTATTTCTTTGGGAATTCTATTCTTACTGTTGGCCCTGTTCAAATATTTTACATTATTATTTATATACTTTGTATAATGAAACACTTGAAAAACTCTTATAAAATACTTTTATTACAAAAAATATATTCATTACCAATACACAATACTATACATGGTTACAATACAACAGTGTGATAAAGATTAATTGTGGTACAAACATTTGATTCAAGGCAAAACTTACATAAGCTATTTACTAATAGATGAATATCTGGTGTGATGTAAAAAAAACGGATTGGGGTGAAAGGACTTGTTGCCAGCATTAACTCGGAACTTATAATACTTTTATCTCTTGAAAATACTACTCTACGGTATTTTTTTATTAAATCTACTACAGAAAATAAAATTAATGAGCACTATGTCATAGGATATACTAAAATGCAATTCTTTATTGACCATACGCTACGTCCAACCTGTGCGGTGAATTCTGTAACAAAGTTTTATAAGCAAACAAATTAATATCAAAATATAATAGTACTAGACCGACAATAGGTCCCTTCACCCCATACGTGTCGGCATATTTGGCACAGTATTACATAGAAAACACTGCAACACATTAAGAAAACAAAAATAATTAATTTATTACACTGTACACACAAATAATACATTTATACGTAAACTTACATTATTTATTAGCTACACAATCCACCTATAATATTATCTAGTGTTTTATATTAGACCCGTTAAGAAATAAGCGGTAGTCGTTTCATCTTCCCACTGCGATACCGGGCGGACCCACAATGTTATAACACCGAATGCAGCGAGATGTCAATTAACCGTTCATAATTATATTTTTAGGAGTTGACCCTGACAGGTGCTTAATACTACCCCCTCCCTGGGGTATTATAACGTTTTTAAAACGTCAATGCGGGTGCACTATTACGTAACATCATATTCTCGCAAAGGGTCCCGTGTTGGACCCATGACCCCACGCGAGCCTTCGTAAGTCCCTGATTGTGGGTGACAATAAATAGTATAACTTGGCCAGTACAAGAAGCGAAAACCGCTTATCCCGCATTTTCAGTAAATGTATATCTAATTACAAACAACAATCTATTCATTGTTGCCAACAAATTAAACACCTAACTATTCCGCTTAAAATTAACTGAAGTTAAATATAGAATACGAGAAACAATATTATTATGATAATTTCTTAAAAAATACATAAAGCAGGTAAACATGGTTATTAAAAAGGTTGGGTTTAAAAATAGAATATCACAAATTATTTACTAAAGCTAATTTTAATAATAAATAATGAATATTAACAAATTTAAAGCGACAGCAATCGCCATTAAGTTCGCGCACGAGGCATGTAGGTACCTTTGCAAACTGTATTAAACAAAAAAGAAAAAATTTGGTGTTTGTAATATTTTTTTAGTAAGAGCTACTTAATTAGATTTACTTATACGTATTTTATATAAGGTGTATTAAAAAAGTTATCTTTATAACCTACAGACGGACCTGTTAAAATATTTTACACTATTATTGTTACACCTTACTTATACATTGAAAGAAAATTGTTCATAAAATCACAAGATTAAAATTTAATAAAAAATAAAATAATGTCTAAGGCCTGATTTAAATCCATACATATGCAACCGCTTTCAGAGATCAATACGAAAAAAAAAAAAACATTTACAGCGTAACGATGAATAATCTCAAATATTATGAACGGGGAACGTCTTTGGTAACGCAACTTTGTACTTATTAAGTTTTATTTATTATACATTATGCATTACTTAATTTAAAGTAGGTAACTACAACGTCTGTCAAACGAAATGGACAAACGACAAATCTCTGCAAAGCAAATGCATTATTCATACAATCTGGGCTCCAAGTCTGCTAACACAATCGATTCATAATTGAATAGCAACTGCATAGTAACTGTCACTTTTGACAGATACCCCATACAATATCTGTCAGGTGACAGTTACTAAGCAGCTGATGTTCGATTATGTTAGCAGACTGGGGGCCCAGGCATGCACAGATCCGCTATCTTTTTTCGATAGGCGTGTATTTAAAAGGTAGTGTTTAACAAGGATCGTTGATATACTATTTATATTTTGGTAACTACTATAATATACCTATGTTATCGAATTAATTACTCTTATTAGTATTGGACGTTCAACGAAGAGTGTACAGGAAAAAATATAGCTTCAATAGTTTTTGTTTGGTACCTAAATACATTTAAATGAATGCTCTTACCGTTAGTTACATCCCACTAGTCTTATAAAGTTTTGAATTAGGAATGGTACTATGGAATGATTTATCTGGTATATTTGATACGCTCTCAATGTAGCCGTGTTTTGTCATATAACGACTTAAAAATTCCAAAATAACTGTTGTAGCATAGATTAAAAAAGTTTTGTATTAAAAGACAAACGTACTGAGTTTTTTTCCATATTTTCTCAGTTGAGGTTGGGTTCCGATTAGGTCGTAGATATAGAAGTAAATTATTTAACTTTTGACTGTGTAAATACCCCGTGGTCGCGTAGTACGCGAGGTCCTTTACTATTTGAATCAGGGTCGACTTAGTCCACCTTTTTTGCACTAAAATCATTGACATCATAATTATGACCACTAGACTGGTACAATACAAAATTATAAAAAAAGTGCTGATTTTAAGCGCCTTAAGGGGGAAGCTCAGGGTCGGGGCGCGAAATTCAAAATGTCAATGGTTATTATTTTTTTACGAAAAATTTGGACATCTTTACGATGTAATTTAGTGTGATATTAAAATTCTGCATTGGATGTCTCAATGTATTAAGTTTGATAAAAAAAATACCTAAAGCGATACAACACCATAAAGTTAGTAAAAGTAGCGGTTTTTACAAACCTCATGGTATTGTATCGGACTAGGTGCTTTTTTAAGCAAACTTAATACATTGAGACATCCAATGCAGAATGTTAATATCGCAAAACACTAAATTACATCGTAAAGATGCCCAAATTTTTCGTAAAAAATAAAAACCATTGACCATTTTGAATTTCGCGCCCTGACCCTGAGCTTCCACCTTAAGCGTCCCGGAAAAGATATTTGCCATTGAATGTAATTGGCCGTCGCGTTGTTTCGAACGTATCTATATATATCTGCGAAAACACACTTAAAAATACATTTTGGTTAAAGTAGTTGTCAAATCTCTATCATTACTTCCGTGGCAACTTCCTACCTGCTATCACTAAAACTGCGCAAGAAAGACTAAAATCAGATAGGCACAACAATTTCTATCTCCAGTCCAGCAGTTTATACAGGTCAGTGACATTTATATCTCCAGTCCAGTGTTTTATTTTATACAGGTCAGTGAGTAATATTGATTGATGATAATGGCGAATCAGCAAAGTAGACTTATAGTTCCATTATCACTGCCCAGGAGTAACAATCTGTTGAGTGGGAGGACGGACATGCAAGTCAGTACCCCCTTGAACGTGTCTGAGCGCAGCTTGGTGCTGGAGAAGCTGGCGTCCTGGTCCAGGGAAGTGTGCACCCCGATCCGGTTGTTCGTTGTGCCTGATATCAGCTCATTGTAGTACACTGAGAGGCAGTGGACGGGTTCCGTGCTGCCTCTGGTGATCATGAATACATGGTGTTATTGAATCTGTCGGCTATTTTTGGGGTATTTTTAATTTCTTTGGACTGAATATTGATTTCGTATATTTAAGCGATTTCTACACATTGACATAAAGCTAATCTTACGTCAGATTAGTTTTATGTTAATTCTTTGGACTGAATTTAACATTAATTTTTTAGAGGCAAAACGACTGAGAAATTGCGAAAACTACGTTGAGTGGTAGCTTGTTGATGAATCTTTCTGTCCATTGCGAAAACTACGTTGAGTGGTAGCTTGTTGATGAATCTTTCTGTCCATTTGCTAAGTGGATGAAGTACATATATCAATTAATGTTTAGATATTCATGGAAATAGTTTTGTTTCCGAATATTGTTATTAAATCCTTTTTTTTAATCTTACATAATCTCTATGACGGCTGACCACGCCGAATATAACTCTCCCGTGGCCATGGTTGCTGTAAAGCAGCCGAAACTTCGGGAACGTAAAAAATGCGACAAAATCCATAAGATTAGTTTTATTTCAATTTGTAATATTCGCGTAAATATAAGAAATCAATATCGCAACATGAAAGTTTAGTGCCGATTAATTCAGTGATTTTTATCTTACTTGAGATGCGCTATCAGTTCCCCGTCGTCGGGCCGCCACAGCGCCGTCACCTGGTCCAGTCCGGAGCTCAGCAGTCTGTGCTCGTCCACGGTCGCCAACCGTAACACCTATATACAAAACATAAATACATATATATATGCACACTTTATCGGAAAAGGGAAGATTTTCCAGCAAGGCGGGTGGCTTGCTGGCGAGCAGGCCGCTATGCCCCAACAGAACTTTCTATTTTCGTAATGATATGTGCTGTTGGTCGCAGATAATCTTTACAGCTTTACCGGACGAGAGGGCGGGTGCTAAAGGCGCTCCAGCCAGAAGGATAGGGGGGCTACAAGTTCAAGGGCGCCTCTGGAGGCGCGACCTCGGCTTGGGCTGGTACAATACGATTCAGAATATCTCGAAAAGTAACTGAATCGTTTACATTATGAATTATTTCGTGTCGTAGATATAATTCCGATCGATTATTTAACCGAATCGAAGAATATGGCGATCGGTTCGACTCGACCACTCATTGTGCTTCGAGTACAGTTAATAATGCATGTTATAATAATTAACCGTGCACTTGTAATATGAGGTGTTATTATTAAATTTCTAATCCACACTGTGCACCTAGTATAAGATCATCATATACATTTGATTGGTTTTTGCGGGAATGTGACCTTTGTAACCTCCCAATGAGCCTCTAACCTACAACCAATTACACGTACACATTGTTTTTATGTGTCTGCGCATAAGTGAAACCAACTTCCTAATTTTTACAACTGTACATCATTCATGGATGGCGGGTCAGATCAGTTGCGCTGCATGTGCCTAGTGAATGTAGCGTCTCGATCTACTGCCGCCTTCCTACCTAGGCAAGTATGCTCCATCGTAGATCTCATCGTCACTTACCATCAGCTGAGATCGAGATCAAATACTTGCCTATAATGTAATAAAAAATAAAAAATAAAACATTGTTACATGAGTTTGGTTTATAAGTGCGGGCGTGACGGACGACCGTTACGGGCGACTCCTGGCGGGCCACGAACGACGATGCGTGGGGGCTCGGGAGTCGTCGGCACTGTTCGTGGTTTAGGCGCGAACAGTATGTGTTACCTCTCCGTCGTGCGCCTTCCAGGTGGCGAGGGGCAGGCCGGTGCGCAGGTCTAGCACGGCCACGTGCCCGCTGGCCAGCCCGCACGCCGCCCACGCGCCGCGCGCGCACACGCACATGCAGCGGATGAACGTCGTCGCGCTCATCGGCAGCTAAACATGTGGGCCGAACACTCAGGTTAGGGAGCGCTCAAGTATTACGTAACGTAAATTTTGGAGATTTTTCACCAGCTACCTTCATATATATAAATTAAGTGTAAGTCGAGAACAGGTACCTTCTAGGCAAGTATGCTCCATCGTAGATCTCAACGTCACTTACCATCAGGTGAGATCGAGATCAAATACTTGCCTAAGTATATCGTAATAAAAAAATAAAAAAAAGTGTCACGGTGTTCGTCCGCTATGGACTCCTAAACTACCAAAGTGATTTAAATAAAATTTTGCACACTGTGTGCAGTTTTATTCGACTTGAAAGATAGGATAGTTTATATCACAATTTATAATCGCAAATATTTAACTATAAAAACGTTTGCCAGGTCAGCTAGGTATTATATATAACTAGCTGTTACCCGCGACTTCGTTTGCGTGGTATTTAACAAACATACAACCGTTGCCAACAGCCTGCTCGCGCTTTCTGAGCCCGCGGGACGCATTTCAGGTTGTTGCTATCAAACTTGAAACAGTGAAAGAAACTTGAAACAGTGAAAACAGTGAAAGTCCCGTCTTTGTCTGTCCCGTCTTTGTGTCTGTCTGTCTGTCCGTCTGTCTGTCTGTCTGTCTGTCTGTCTGTCTGTCCGTCTGTTTGTCTGTCTGTTCCTGCTAATCTTGGAAATGGCTGGACCAATTTTGACAGGACTTTCACTGGCAGATAGCTGATGTAACAAGGAGTAACATAGGCTACTTTTATTTTAGAAAAAAACATAGGATCTCACGAAAAAAAATTAAAACCAATGTTGCAGCGGAGCGCCTGATTAAGTTTGATAGCAACAACCTGCAATGCGTCCCGCGGGCTCAGAACGCGCGAACAGGCTGTTGCCAACGGTTGTGTCTTTGTTAAATACCACGCGGACGAAGTCGCGGGTAACAGCTAGTAATTAAAGGAACATGGCCGTAAACCTGTCTTATCACTCATTCACCGTCCCAACATGTATATATTTTTTTTTATTACAATATTAAAGGCAAGTATTTGATCTCGATCTGACCCGATGGTAAGTGACGATGATGTACATAGTTGAGTAATGTGTGCCGGCTAACCTTGAGCTCGTGCGAGTGGTGCGGCGCGCGCGGGTCGATGACCCGCAGCGCGGCGTCCGTGCCGGCCGCCAGCGCCGCGCCGCCCGCCAGCGCGCGCACGATGCTCACCGGCGACTTGATGCTGTCCAGCTGCACACACCAACACACCGATTCATACTCACAGGCTGCTAGCAGCCTTATCTATACTAATCTATACTTCTATACTAATATTATAAATGTGAAAGTTTGGATTGATGGATAGATGGATGGATGTTTGTTACTCTTTCACGCCCGATCGGCTGAACGGATCTGGATGAAATTTGGCACTGAGATAGATTATAGTCTGGAATAGCACATAGGCTACTTTTTATCCCGGTAAAATGTATGGATCCCGTGGGACAGATGTTTTAATTATACTATTATACTTTATACTTTATACTATTATACTTTATACTAATATTATAAATGTGAAAGTTTGGATGGATGGATAGATGGATGGATGTTTGTTACTCTTTCACGCCCGATCGGCTGAACGGATCTGGATGAAATTTGGCACTGAGATAGATTATAGTCTGGAATAGCACATAGGCTACTTTTTATCCCGGTAAAATGTATGGATCCCGTGGGACAGATGTTTTAATTTTTCATACTTTTTATCGCGGGTAACACCGCCGGACGCAGCTAGTTTATTATATATATTTAATTTTATATTTATTTTATTTTGTAAAAATAATGAATTTCAAAAAAAAAAAAAAACAAGCCCGCTGAATTTCTTGCCGAATCTTCTCAGTTGAGGTCGCGTTCCGATCCGGATGTAGACTTAAGAAAAAAAAATGTAATGACAACTTGGAAGTAGGCCTTCTACGATACGAAATAAATAATCTGACTTTGACTTTAATTTAATTCCATTACCATTTTTTTTTCATGACTTTAAATTTTGTCAAAATATTTTATTTATTTTTATTATTATATAATAACTGGCAAATAACCCAAATAGGTAGCTCCTCAATAATAATAGGTGCTTCTCCGGCTCTTCGGAAACATAAAAGGGTAAAGTAGTAGCATAGTATTTTGTAACTTTTGACGATTCATAAGTACTATACTTAATGGTCTGCGTGAATAAAAAATATTCTGATTCTGATTCATAAATGACCTTGTTCGAGCAGACTATTTAGATTTTGTTTTTCTCTCCTCTTCCTTCTTATTTTCATTTACGAAAGTAATATGTAAATGTGGGAACCATGTAGTTAGAAGTTTTATTACTTTGTCATATAGTACTACTGCGCACAAGAGTTTTACTTTGCGCAGTACTATATGACGTCAGATAAAGATATAAAACGTCTAAAAATTTGGGGGTTAATATTACACATAATTATCACTGATTACCGGCTAAAAACTCTATCATATCTCCACTAGTTTTATGATTAAAAATGCTCACCTGTGACACTACGGTCTCCATGAATGGGTCCCAGATGTGGACCACGGAGTCTGTGGAGACGGCGAGGCGCGGGGCCTCCAGGAAGGTGAGCGAGAGCACACCCCTCTTGTGGCCCGTGTACGTCCAGTTGCATTGGCTCGTGGCGTTCCCGTCGCCCTGGGACATATATACAGCATTGATGGGTTATAGGCAAAGAAGACCTGGATTGAATATATATCTATACATACATATGAATAAAATTGGAGTGTCTGTTTGTTATATTAAAATAACCGCTTTTTACTAAATGCATTTGGATGTATACACGGTACCTATACCAAAACAACATTTTTTAAATTTTTTGTCTGTCTGTCTGTTTGTTCCGGGTAATCTCTGAAATGGCTGGACCGATTTTGACGGGAATTTCACTGGCAGATAGCTGATGTAACAAGGAGTAACTTAGGCTACTTTTATTTTAGAAAAAAATTAGGATCTCTCGAAAAAAAATTAAAACCAATGTTGCAGCGCTGCGCCTGATTAAAGTTTGATAGCAACAATCTGCAATGCGTCCCGCGGGATCAGAACGCGAGCAGGCTGTTGCCAACGGCTGAGTCTTTGTTAAATACCATGCGGACGAAGTCGCGGGCAACAGCTAGTTAGGATATAAAATATAAGCAGTGTAAAAATACGATGTCAAAAACAGGTATCAAGCAAGTTGACGGATGCAACATTCTTCTCTTTGTTATTAAAAACCTTTTAGCTATTGGGATGTGGGTTACATACTCCAACAAGCATGAATAAGAAATAGTATACTATGCCTTGAACAAGTGCTTCTGTTAGCTCCGTCTAGTGTTCTCAAAACGCTTACTTTAACCAACACTAGATGGCGCTAGCAAAAACGAATAGCACTTCTGTCACTGTCACTAACGCATAAGTCAAACCAATAGACTATTAGTTCTGTGTAAGACCATAGACAAACTGTATTGTTCTGTGAGATATAAAAAAGTTAATTCAACACTATAGACTAACACTCATGAAATGTATCATCCCACCTGATTCCTAAGGGACCATAGTTTAACAGTTTTATCCTTGGAGCCGCTCATGAAGCTGTTCTCATTGTCCAGACAGTGTATAGACTTCACAGTGTGCGTGTGGCCGGCGAATGTCTGGAGTTTGATCTGTTTCAAGTTGAACCTCGTTTCCTTGTCAGGCCGGCCGATCTCATGCTCCCAGTATATCAGCCAGTCGCCTCGAAGATGTCTGGAGAATAGAAAAATTATACATCGGCTTGCCACCATAATTCACCATAATCATAAACAAAAGATAAAGAATCAAAACGATACAAATAAAAAATCAGAGAAAAATAATCTACACAATACAATGACAGTTTGTGTATATTTAGTATAGGATACGCCATATTTGCAGGCCCGCAAAAGATAAAATTGCAAAAAAAAATAATTGAGATAAGTATTGTATATGATAAGTATGAAATTTTGATGATTTCATTTTATAAATTTCGAATGTTGTTTCATTTGAAATTAATATTGAAGCAAATTTAATATATAAATAAACGCATTACAATATGCTGTAGTAGACCCATATATTTTTTCAAAAAAAAAAAAAAAAACTATTTTGTCAATATTTTTAATTTCGCGCCCTGACCTAGATCAATAGCTTAGAATCACTATTACTATGCTGTATCAATACAATGCGGTACCTAAATACTAGGTACCCAAAAATACTACCTAGTATTTTATTCCCCTTAAAGGTACGTAACTCACCTGTTGCTCTTAACGCCGTTATCCATTTTATACGCGACGGCGTCGAACCCGTGTCCCTGGCAAGTGACGTCACTAGCGCCCGCGTCACTAGCGACATCTATCCTGTTCCCCACCAGCGTGACATTCGAGCCGAAGCTGTTGGAGCTGGATACGTGGTCCATGATGACGTCAGGCTTGGTGGGCGTGACGTCAGACTTCCGGCTCAGAGGCTCGTCGCTCAAGGACGATTGGAATCGCCTCTCTTGACTGATTTGGAGGGGGGAGCTAGGGGTAAAATTATACAGACGTTTCACGTCCAGGATACGCCCGCGCATCATATCGTTCACTAGCCGTAACCCGCGACTAAGTCCGCGTGGTATTTAACAAAAAGCGGACTAAGTCGCGGGTAACAGCTAGTCTAAAATAAAAGTAGCCTAAGTTACTCCTTGTTACATCAGCTATCTGCCAGTGAAATTCCCGTCAAAATCGGTCCAGCTATTTCAGAGATTACCCGGAACAAACAGACAGACAGACAATAATTTAAAAAAAGGTTGTTTTGGTATAGGTACCGTGTATATCCAAATCCAAATCCAAATGCATTTAGTAAAAAGCGGTGATTTTAATATGACAAACAGACACTCCATTTTTATTTATATGTATAGATGCCATCACCACAATAGTCATAGTCATATGCGTAATTTCACGCTAGAGTCACTCAAAAATATAACGTATTCTGTCAATTATAAGATCCGTATCCGCGCTTGCGTCTCCCGCGCTGCGTGTTTTGTCTTTGGTCGGCGGCGCAACAACGCCAACCGCTAACTTGCAATAACGTACGATTACAACAATTAATATAGTTTTTTTTTTGCACATGGGCAAGTCCAATAATAGACTCGCCCTAACACTGTAATCAAAACAGTGACTATCTATCACCGCGATCGGAACATGATCGTTATTCTGATCTACATTTACATTTATTTCAATGTTCATAGAGTTCATATTGCAGTAAGCCGGTGTACACACCTGACAGAGTGATTCTGGTCGTAGTTGGCGCAGAGCGTGCGAACGGTGTCCCCGTTCTTGAGGCAGCGTTCCAGGGCGTCTGTGCCGAGGTACCTGGCGAACGTGGTGTACGCCAGGTACGCTAGCTCCTCGTCGAATACCATCAGCAGCTCCTCTTGAGCCTGGTTGAAAGGAAAGCCGTTATATTTTTGTTATTTATCTAGTAAAAACAGTAAATTGTAATATGTGAAGATTAGTATTGTAAGTTCTTTACATAATCAGCCCTCAAATTTATAGAATTGTATAAAATATTTGATCAATTTACTTATTTATTTATTTACTAGCTGTCACCCGCGACTTCGTCCGCGTGGTATTTAACAAAGACACAACCGTTGGCAACAGCCTGCTCGCGCATTCTGAGCCCGCGGGACGCATTGCAGGTTGTTGCTATTAAACTTAATCAGGCGCAGCGCTGCAACATTGGTATGATTTTTTTTCGTGAGATCCTATTTTTTTCTAAAATAAAAGTAATCTACATTACTCCTTGTTACATCAGCTAACTGCCAGCGAAAGTCCCGTTAAAATCGGTCCAGCCATTTCAGAGATTACCCGGAACAAACAGACAGACTGACAAATTGTAAAAAAAAATGTTTTGGTATAGGTACCGTGTATACATCCAAATTCACTTAGTAAAAAGCGACCCTAGGTAGTGCCAACTCACTGGTGGTAGGCTTCGGCCGTGGTTAGTCAACACCCACTGAACAAAGCCATGTCACCAAGCGGCCTAGCCGTGTTCCGGCATGATGTTCGTCAGATCAGCTGCGCTGCATGTGCCTGGCGAATGTAGCGTCTCGGTCTACTGCCGCCTTCCTACCTAGGCAAGTATGCTCCATCGTAGATCTCATCGTCACTTACCATCAGGTGAGATCGATATCAAATACTTGCCTATAATGTAATAAAAAAAAATGAC
The DNA here is from genome assembly GCA_905333125.1 of Pheosia tremula. NCBI lineage: Eukaryota > Metazoa > Arthropoda > Insecta > Lepidoptera > Notodontidae > Pheosia > Pheosia tremula. The sequence goes on from HG995406.1 coordinate 2,167,701, forward strand.
TGGACCGATTTTGACGGGACTTTCACTGGCAGATAGCTGTGTAACAAGGAGTAACGTAGGCTACTTTTATTGTATACTAGTAGTTACCCGCGACTTCGTCCGCTTTTTTTAAATACCACGCGGACGAAGTCGCGGGTAACAGCTTGCGTATAATATGAGTGTGTGATGGAACTGACGGTGAGCGCGGCGGCGTGCGCGGGCAGGTCGTGCGGCGGCGGCGGCGTGCGCGGCAGGTCGGGGTCGGGCAGGTCGGCGCGCCGCACGCGACCGTCCTGCACGCGCCACTCCGCCGTACTGCCGTCGCGGCACAGCTCCAGGAAGCCCTCGGGCCGCGCCCACCCCGCACTCCCCGCACACCCCGCCGTACCCGAGCCCGCCGCCTGCGACGATGACTGCACCCCAACAATTCATTAATACCGCCACAGGAACACACCTACTTTACGGTCCCACTTTAAACTTAACGCTTGTGTTATGGGTAACGTACAATAGACTGAGGGCGAACTCAGTATATATATATTACTTATATACATATTAAACATCGATGACTTGGGTACAAACATTCGTGCTCATCTCACAAAGCTTGTGTCCCTACCAGGATTCGAACCCGGGACCCTCGGCGCAGAAAGCAGAGTCACTACCACTGCGCTAATCAGCCCGTCAAATTAATATCGCCAGACGGACACCTACTGTACGGTCCCAAACTAAGCCAAACTTCTTTATTGTAAGTTGCAAACGGCTACAAAATAATGCCCTTTTTGGCGGTGTCAAGTAACATATTTCTTCGTTATTTTAAACTAGCTGCGCCCCGCAGTGTTACCCGCGATTAAAAAGTATGTCCCTATGTCATTTTCTAACCCCTAAACTACTACTACCTAAGCAAAAAATCATATCGATCCTTTGCTCTAAGAAAAATTAAAACAAATCTATCCCACGGGAACCATATATTTTACCGGGATTAAAAGTAGCCTATGTGCTATTCCAGACTATAATATATCTCTGTGCCAAATTTCATCCAGATCCGTTCTGCCGGTCTGGCGTGATTGAGTAACAAACATCCATCCAAATTTTCCGCCAAAAAGTCCCCTAAGCTACACTGGTGTAACAAAATAATTACTTTTGATTTATTTAAAAAAAAACTGTGTTTTGTTTTACCTTTTCAGGAGTGCCCTCATCTTGTTTCGGCCAGTTGTCTGTCTTTCCGGTAGCTTTATCAAATGCAAGGAAAAATCTGCAAAAGAAAATATTTCGTTATATACTTACTGAACTTTATAAGTACTTATATATATATACTAGCTGTTACCCGCGACTTCGTTCGCGTGGTATTTAACAAAGACACAACCGTTTGCAACAGCCTGCTCGCGCTTTCTGAGCGCGCGGGACGCATTTCATGTTGTTGCTATCAAACTTAATCAGGCGCAACGCTGCAATATTGGTTTTAATTTTTTTTTCGTGAGATCCTATGTTTTTATTCTAAAATAAAAGTAGCCTTAGTTACTCCTTGTTACATCAGCTATCTGCCAGTGAAAGTCCCGTCAAAATCGGTCCAGCCATTTCAGAGATTACCCGGAACAAACAGACAGACAGACAGAGAGACAAAAATTGTTAAAAATGTTGTTTTGGTATAGGTACCGTGTATACATCCGAATGCACTTAGTAAAAAGCGGTTATTTTAATATTACAAACAGACACTCCAATTTTATTTATATGTATAGATTATTTATTGTTCGTAGTGTACGGTCTACAAACACTGACCGTTGCAACGCCGGCACGCACAGATGCCGCCGCGTCATCTCGCGGCCGATCCTGAGCGCCAGCACGTGCAGCGCGCACAGCAGCTTGCGCGTGAGCGCGCAGCGCGCGGCGGCGCCGCTGGGGTAGGGGCAGCGCGTCGTGGACGCGAGCCGGAGCGCCGGCTGGAGGATACTCTTCAGGAACGTGTCCTACAACCAATCATATATGATGCTAACCAATTGAACCGTTAACCCTTAGTAGCCTGATTTACGAAAGTGATTCATTTTTAATATTACTGTGTTTAATGTTACTGTGTTTAATAATAATGACATTTGATTTTTTTTTTAATTTCGTTGGAAAGAATATTATACAACAGTAAAATACGTACAGCCAACCTATAAAAAAAAACTAATAGTAATGTGAACATTCGGTTTAAAAGATTGATATCAAAATTGAAACTCTAGGCTATTAAGGGTTAAAACTATCTGCGGTATTATTTAAAATCATTCGGAATGGATAAGGGAATGAGATTTAAAAATATTCCAATGTTGCTCCCGGCCGCCTGTCTTAAGGCTATCAAATATTTTAAGGTATTCATGGTTGCCTACCCATACCCATTTGAAAAGTAGTCCGGAAAATTCTAGAAAAAACGAAAACGAGTTTTTTTTGTCTATGGGATTTGGGCTGAAGGTCTATCGGGTTATTGTCAGTTTTTTTTAAATAGCGGTTGGGTGACAGTGCGATAACTTTAGATCGAGAAATGGTGGTGTGCATTTACAAAGAATTTATATACGCACTTATCGATTGTATAAACCGGACTCGTAAAGGATACAATTGATGTCGGCCTGGCGATTTTAAAAAGTATGCAGCCGCTGTTTTTTTTAAGTACCACAAAGTAATATTGCCAGTAACACTTATTAAAAGAAATGTTCACTGACCAGCAACTGCTCCATAACTTTAACATCCGACATATACGGCACTAGGTACTTGATCAGTTGTAGACAAGCTATGACGCCGCCCTCTAGCGGCGCGGAGAGGCGTCGCCGACACGACGCAATCAGCTCGCCCATGTGCGGTAAGTATTGGAATAATATTAGTTGTTCGCCGTACATTGCTGAAAGTAAGTCAAGGCTTTTAGTAGTTATTGTGAAATTTGCAGGCAATGGAATGGTTGCAGGGGAGTAAGGACTTGCCGTTTCAGTAGCCCTCTTTAGACCCTTCCACTAAATTTGCTGAATAAATTATTTACGTAGAATAGTCATTCAGAATCAGAATCAGAATCAGAATATTTTTTATTCACGTAGACCATTATTGTACAGTACTTATGAATCGTCAAGTTACAAAAATATTATGCTACTGCTTTACCACCCGTTCGGAATGCCGTTCCTATGGAGAAGAACGGGCAAGAAACTCCATGGTTGCTCTTTTTTTTTAAAATAGATCTTTTACATTTTTGAGCAATACATTGTTATAGGTATGTGAGAACAATGTAGGAACGGCTAATCAAACTTTAGCAGCAGGTCAAAAAAAAACAAAAAGTACTAACTAAGTATAAAATTACAGTTAATGGCTACATGGTTCCCACATTTACAAATTACTTATGTAAATGAAAATAAAAAGGAAGAAGAGAAATACAAAATCTTAATAGTCTGCTCAAACAAGGTCATTTATATTCCTGAGGAGCCGGACCAGCATCCAACCAAGCATTTTTATCCTTAAGATAAGCATCTAGTGTATAGTATGCCTTCTTACATAGCGTACGTTTTATGCACGCTTTGAATTTATTTTCACTAAGTTCGGTAATGTCAGAGTGTATTTTATTATAAAATTTAACACAATACCCCATGAAAGATGTGTGAATCCTTGCTAGTCGAAAGTGTGGTTGATCTAATTTGTTTCTATTTCTTGTATTATAACGATGTTGATCACCGAGCCTTTTAAAGAGAAATAATTTTTTCCTAACATACATAATGTTTTCATAAATATATTGGCATGGTACTGTCAAAATATTAGTTTCCTTAAATAATTCTCTTAGGGATTCGCGACTGCCCAAATTATAGATGGCCCTAATAGCCCGCTTTTGTAAAATGAAAACCGATTCTATGTCAGCTGCTCTCCCCCACAATAGTATTCCATAGGACATAACACTATGGAAGTAGCTGAAATAAACTATTCTTGCGGTGTTCACATCGGTTAGTTGCCGAATTTTCCTAACAGCGTAGGCAGCGGAACTAAGTCGTCCCACTAAGACTCTGATATGAGGACCCCACTGTAACTTAGAGTCGAGCGTTATCCCTAAGAAAACCGTGTCGTTAACAAATTCAAGCTTCTCATTATTCAGTACTACATCGCAATCACTACTTTTGACATTTGGTAAAGAAAACCTTATACATTTAGTTTTCTTGCTATTTAACGCTAAGTTATTAATAGTAAACCAGTTATGTACCTGAAGAATAGTGTCATTTACGTCGTCAAAATTATTTACATGTCGTCCCACTTTAAAAATCAAGGAGGTATATCAGCAAATAACACTATCTTCATCTTATTTTGAATTATATGCGGTAGGTCATTTATATATACTAAAAACAGGAAAGGACCTAAAATCGATCCTTGCGGAACACCCATTTTTACTGCAGAGCCTAACGATTTAGTACCATTTATAAGAACACTTTGCCGTCTGTCTCCTAAATAAGATTTTACAAGATTAAGAGCATTATCTATAACACCGTAGTGCTCTAATTTAAGTAAAAGGACTTCATAATTGACGCAGTCAAATGCCTTTGAAAGATCACAGAAGACGCCAATAGCATCCTGTGAGTTCTCCCATGCATCATAGATATGCTTTATTAGGGTTACACCGGCGTCGGTTGTGCAACGTCCCTTGGTGAAACCATATTGTTGATCGTGCAGGATGTTATTTGCGTTAAAATGATGTAACATTTGTGTAAGCATTATCTTGTCAAACACTTTACTAAAAACTGGCAAGATAGAAACTGGCCTATAGTTGTTAGGATCTTTACTATTACCGGACTTAAAAAGCGGTATTACTTTACTGTAGTTCATTAAATCCGGAAAGAATCCCTGATCTACACATTCATTAAAAATTAAAGCTAAATAAGGGGCTACAGTATCAATAATAGTTCTACATGCTTTCACAGACATTCCCCATAGATCTTCTGTTAGTTTAATTTTTATATCATTGAAAGCTTTAACAATAGTTCGGCCACTAATATGGTCAAACTTGAATTTAACAGGGCAATCAGCTATGTTTTTTTTAAGAAGTGAAATTGAGAGACGGGGGGAGCAGTTCAGAGATTCTGTTGTTTTTACAGGGATGTTAGTAAAAAACATTTCAAACTCCCGTGCTACCTCGGTATCTGAGCATATGAGACCGCGTGGAGTCTCCAGGGTATAATCTGTACTGCGCTGTTTCGTCTTCCCAGTTTCACTGTTAACTATTTTCCAGGTGGCCTTTATTTTATCATCGGCAGATTTTATTATTTTACTAATATATATGGCTTTAGCTGCCTGACATACTCTCCGAAACATTTTCGAATAATTTGAAACATACTGAGTGAAGGCTGGATCACTAGTCTGGACTTTTAGTTCATAAAGTTCAAATAACTTTTCCCTACTCTTACGAATTCCTCGTGTCGCCCAATCACTAAAAGTAAATTTAGGTTTGATAATTTTAGTTTTGAGTGGGAAAATATTATCAAACTCAGTGTGTACAATTGAAAAAAATTCTGAGTAAAATCTATTAGGATCAAAGTTACAACTGGGAGAACCTAATTTACTATTCAAAATGTTATTATATTTTTGCAAGTTCCCAGCTGTTACAACCCTACCTTTTATTTTTATATTTTTTAAAGTGGAGGTAGAATTGATGGCGATCGTTTGTCCACTATGATCTGATGGTAAATAATTAACAACCGCTTGATCTAAGTATTTACAACTACAAAAGATATTATCGATGCATGTGGCGGAAGTTGAAGTTATTCTAGTCGGTTCAAAAAATACATTTTTCAAATTAAACTATTTAAAAAGGCCTAACAGTCTATCACTATAACAAGTATGTTCCAAAATATTAATGTTAAAGTCACCACACACTATAATCGACTTCTTACTAACAAAGATTTTTTTCAACACATCTTCCATTACAGTTTCAAATGTATTAAAATTCTGAATGTGTGGGGGTCTGTAAACACTCAGTATGATGTGCTTATCCAGCTCAACACAAGAAATCTCGATAACTTGCTCAATCGAGAGCCCAACTATTTCCTTTCGTTCTCTTGACTTAATATTTTTCCTAATTAATATTAGTGTACCACCATGAAGCCTGGACTTGCGGCTATAACAACTTACGACCGAATAATTTTCATAGTTTATTAACATTTCATGTTCTTTAAGCCAATGTTCGCAAATACAAACAATATCATATCGCATTCTTTCTAAAAATAATTCAATTTCTAATGTTTTGGAAGCAAATCCTTGTATATTCTGATTAAATAATGTTAAAGTTCCAGGCCTCTCTTCCTTCTTATTACAATTATAATCTGTACATTTTTGTGAAACGCCAGAGATACGAGTACTAGGACGTATCTCTATTGTCAGTCTCGGTAGTTTAAACAGTCTATCACAGCATTATTAGAATTACTAGATAATACTGACTCGTCTCTTATTCTAGGCTTTGTTATATTACTTATAACAGAGTTAATATTATAGGCTAACAATGTAGCAATCATGTTTTCCATCCACCCATCATCCTACCCAAATGTCCAAAAAATTCTAAGACAACCCTTTTTAAATTTAATCCTTCAATTATCATAGGTCCTTTATCACACTGACCTATACCCTGTTAGCATAGGTGACATAGGTGACTAGCACATTTCCAAGTTAGGAGTAAAATGAAAACTAATAACATTGAAAAAAAGATTTCTACTCACCAACTATAGAGGTGAGGCATTTAATAACCTTCATGGCATTCCTATCGCCAACGACCCTGCTGTTCACAATAGATATATCATCCATCTCATCCCGCTCATTCCCCTCCCACGGCGCTAAATTATCTTTACCAATATAACAGAGCGTCAACATCTTAAGCAAATTCCTTGTAATGTACCTACAAGTAAGTACCGGCCCTAATCTGTGAGCCAACCATATAAGGCTTTCAGAACTCATATCAGATATTTTACAAGAGTTTGCGTCCTTAAAATCCAATTCCTCTTCAGACATATTACTTGTTTTGGATGGTTGATTATCTTCATTTCTAAAATCTAAGCTCTTAATCTGACGCGCGTGAGATTTGTTCCTTAGTTCAGCGTTTTCAATATCATCTTCTTCGGCGAAGTGCAAATAACTTGTGAACATTGGTTTTGTAGGCATTTCTATTATAGGCGTGGTTGCGACTCTAGAAACATCAGAATCCTTGGACAATAATATATTGGGTTCTTTAAGCGTTGTGTTGTTAGAGTTAAAATATTTCAAGTTAACAGGAGATGTGTATTCCTTTGATGGTGACGGTGTGTTTACATTGTTTTCTTGTACAGTATTAGAATTTAAAGAGTCTATAGATTCCGCTGGCGATTTACTTCGACTGCTTCTGCTCGGAAGTCGATCTTTCTCCGATTCAAAATGGAACAATTCATTCTCGCTTCTATTGTCGATGTCCTTTTCTTTAACATCATTTTCTTCAGTTTTGTCTATGTTTGGGGTCGTAACGTGTTCAGAGCCATACGACGTGTCTGGAGAGAATATGTCAGTGTTATTTGACAAAGCATTTTTCACGTTATCATCTGAATATCTAGGTTTTTTACTAGACAACGCTTTGTTGTGACACAAATGGCCAGGAGATCCGACTTCTTCTGTAACATCTTTATATCCACCGACGGCTTCTACTAAATGTTGTGTGAAATTGTCTAAGAAGCATTGCAGACCTAATCTCACCATCAGTTGTAACAAGAAGATGTTATGATACAATTTCACAAATTTCTGTTTGCTGGCAACTCCTCCAGTCACGGTAAGAGAGTCAACATCCGTCAATTTATGTTGTTCAGGTTTGTCAACAACGAAATCATCATCTTCGTACAGGTTCAATATGTGTTTCAGTAACATCTTCCTCGTTTGCGCCGGCCCTAACGCTTTACTGACGGTATCAAATAAATACCAGGCAGCTAATACTGATGTGTCTTTTCTCCTGAGCAACTCTATATAATGAGCGAGGAAGATGTCTAGAACATCAAACTGATTATAACTATTCACTTGGTTCAATATGACGTCTAGATACGTGGCACAGGCTTGTATCTTGCCTTCAGCGATCTTTTGATTGAAATAAAGCTTAGTTTTATCAACGTTCTGATACTTTTCGCATTGTATACCGTCACAATCGTACATATACAGAATATTCAACTCGTTGCTTGTCAATTCGTACTCATGTAAAGCACTTAATAATTTGTACAAATGGCTAAAGTTCTGAGGAAACGGTATTAAATGTTGCATTAATAACGGCTGGAGTAGTTGCAATGGCGTTGGTGCCGGCAATCCTTTGTCAGTTACTATGATCTTCCTCATGGCCTCATCTTTCTTAGGTGATAACTCGCTTTTATATGTTAAGCACGGAGGTTGGACGTTTAAAAGTAAAGAAGCAACATAGCTCACACATTTCGGCATCGCATTAAAGTTATATTTGAAGACAGCCCTGCAGTTATTGTAACGTTCCACGAAATTATCGCTGGCAGTTCTAAGCGGACGCATATGAGTGTGCAAAAATATTTCAACTATAAGACATCCTATTACTAACATGTCTTGTCTACGGCTTTCCGTGACAAATTGTTTATAGACAGCCGCATCTGTCGTGTATCTAGTATTAAACGATCGGTTTTTTCTCTCTTTCAGCACATTTTCTAAATGCGCGTCTTGCGTGAACTTCTTTAAATAATTTTGATCATACGACGCTAGAAACATGTGGTTTGTAAATGCCGTATCATCCGACCCTTCTTTCGTTATCCCATTATCGTGTCTCGTCTCTTGTTGCACAGGATACAAGTTCAAAGTTGCTACGCTATCCTTGTGTGTTTCTTTATCTTCGACCTTGTTGAAGAAGCATTTAGAACGGAAATTGTCGAGTGCCTCTATGGCCTGTATTGAGGCGACTGGGTTAAATTCTTTGGGCAGATATATGACACCTTTACCGAGTTCAGAGCGCTGGACTCTGTAGTGCCGGGAATGAGATGATGCCCTGCTTTCAGTAGCTACAGTTTGTTGGGAGTCATCGAGGCCTTGACTTTTAGAAAGTGAACGAGCTCTGTTACTGCTTTTATGACGCGACCGTACGCGTTGAGGTGGTACGTTTAGTCGCGATACATGTTGAGGAAGGCTGGTTGACTCTTCTTCGTCATCCGATACATCTTCTGAACTATCATTTTTAATCATTTTCTCTAAAACAAAAACAAATCAATTTATTATCTACTCTAATTGTGTAGGTCCTTATTTCGCCATAATATTAGTAGGTCAATGAACGTAACAAGATAAGACGAGACTACTACATTTATCTTCGATTCAGGTTAAGCTTTAGATAAAATAGATAACTCAAAATTGACCGAATAACATTGCCTTACGTATCTTACGAGTCACTTAAGAATCGACTAGTGTTACTATTGATTTAAACCCAACTTATCTCGTTTTGAATATGACTTTAAATGTTTTCACAGAATTTTAATATGGCGTTCCACAGGGCACTAGTCTTAGGACCCACATTTTAATTGATTCACTTACTAGCATCTTTAGGTGCTGTCCAGTGCAACCTCGGTGGCGCTGGTGGTAGCGGCCTGGAGGCCCGCGGCGGATGTGGAGCGGTTAACAATTGGACGGTTCCGCCGCGGCGTATCCTTGTGTGACCGTCTACTAGAGATAGGCACACGTTCTTCGCTTTTACTGATGCTGAGCCTGACAACCTGGAAATTGTTGCCTTCGATAGCGTACCTCTAATAGCTATACTTGCATTAAAACTTTTTTTTAATTTAGGTAGTAATTTAGGATAAGAAAATCGAACTTACTTATATCCAAATGCAATGTCAATCCAGTGATGCAAGCTCTCAGACACATGCGTGCTCTCGAGCGCTTCTCTGTGTTTCGTTATGAAGTCCTCGGCGCATGTTGCCCACGATGGAATACCTAAATCCTAATGAACATGTGACAAAGTTAAATCTAAAATTATGGTTAGATGATAAAAGGTATAATAAACCCTATTCCCTTTACTTAGCTGGCGAATTTTGTTTGATATGTCCTAGTGCAGTGATCCGCAAAGCCCGCCGTTTCAACCACGTAATGTGCCCGGACGGCAAGTGGATATGGTCTTTGGTAAATATACGCAAATGTAATTTTAATCTGTGTAGAGCTATTTTAAATCATTCGAAATTCGAACAGTAACGAATTCTAACATTTCCGATGATGACGTCACTCTCGACGAGCGGTCAAAGGCTATTTTAAATAGAAACATTGAAAGATCGAAAACCTTAGGTCGCAAAAAGATGCTGTGCTTCAAAAAGAGTATTCTAATCCTGCAATTTATAGACGTTATATAAATTGATCAAACGTCATATAGTACTGCGCATAAGAGTTTTGCTGTGCGCAGTACTGTATGACGTTTAATAAAGTTATAGTACGTCTATAAATTCGGGGACAAGAATTAAACCTCCTCAACTATAGCGAATTTATAATAATCATGTCAGGTCAGAATTTCGATGTCAATTAAAAAAAGATTGGTCCCAACAAAATTACACTAGTTGATGTTTTTGAGCAAAAACGTCGTTTTTAAACTTCCATATTGGAAATCTGAGTTCACATAATGATTACAAATGCGTTTAAGAAGCGCAGGTTCAATACTTATTATACCGTTTCTGAATCACCCTGTTTCGTTCCGATATCGATGAAGTTTGCGGTTTATCCCCTGAGGGTTCTCGATGTTTTCCATAGCCCCCAGAGCCCCCATAGCCCCCACTCACCGGCAAATCCTCATGTATGCTCTTGAAGACAGTCGGGTCCGTGTAGAACTCCGGGATACACTCGTCCGGCGTCCACTCCTGCATGCGCTGGATGGACGCCGGGTACTCCGCCGGGACCCATTTGTTCCGGACGTATTTACATAGCACTTCCTTTGGGGTTCTATAAAGAGGGTCTTAAATGTAATAATTTATTTTTAATGGAAATATAAATAAAAATATATTTGTTTTGAAGTAAACTAATCTTACGGATTTTATCGCGTTTATTATTTGTTTTTTACGCTCTCGACGTTTCGGCTGCTTTACAGCAACCTTGGTCCTCCCGTGACCATGAAACGTCGGGAGCTTAAAAATCAAATAATAAACGCGATTAAATCCGTAAGATCAGTTTGATTTGAATGTGTAGTATTCGCGTAAATATAAGGAATCACCATATTTATTTCATTAATTTCTACAAACATGCATGGTAAACCCAAAGCTAGGAGCGAACAACATTATTTTAATCGGAGATTAATTTAGATCAACATAGGCAGTGTGTAAGATCAACTAGTAGACACTGTGTTACAACTGCCATTGTCTTCCAGGCAGCTATGAGGCCATGGATGTTGTATAGGAACATCATACAATTCAGAAAAGTTGCAAAGGTAGTACTTTAGTGAGTTAAAATTTCATGCAGCCGTGTGTATGTGTGGGTTAGTGTTCGTGTGTTGCGTGCTGTGTGTGAATGTGTGTGAATAAATGTTCATTATGTCGTTTCTCTAACATTTTCTATTATAATTTTGCAATAAGGATGCAATGTGTCTTTACAAAGAATAAAATTAGTTTGATACAATGTAATGTAATGTGTGTGTTTGTAATGTATGTGTGTGTTAGGTCACTAGTCACTCTGCAATAAAGTGAGGTCGTAAAACCACATTTGCCATTCTTGTGCGAATTAGGTGAATAAGAAAAAAACAACTAGTATAGCATTATTTCAATAATGTCGCTCAACAATGAATCCTATTCCACCATTAATAAAGTAAAATTTCGCATATTTTTATATATTATTCTAACCCACATAACAATTATTCATACAAATAAAGATATCGCTCAAACTGTATCATGCAAAATTGTATTCTGTATTTTATGGAATTAAATTGAATTTCCCACTGACCTTCTGGCCAAGTACACGTAGCATGTGATATCTGTGAGCGCGTCGGAAACGTGATGCGGTGTCTGGTCCGTGCAGCTGGTGACGTCATACGTCATGTCCAGCTGCCGGTCGCCCTTGTTCAGCCGGTACTTGGACTTGCTCAGGTCACGCCAGTTTCTACCTAAAACAGTGCACATACACAGAATCAGAATCAAAATATTTTTTATTCACGTAGACCATTAAGTACAGTACTTATGAATCGTCAAAAGTTACAAAATATTATGCTACAACTTTACCACCCGTTCGGAATGCCATTCCTATGGAAAAGAACAGGCAAGAAACTCCATGGTTGCACTTACTTTAAAAAGATCTTTTACATTTTACAACATGATGGCCTTAATCCAAGACATTGTGGTCAGGACATTCCACACAGATAAATATGTATGGAGAGTGTTTGGTGTATAATTAGTCCATATGTTAATTCTCCTAGTCGCCTCTTGCCTCATTCTTACAACATTCACAGTTAGACTAGGTATGGAACTATTCTGACCCAACACCTCACAGGCAATACCTAAATTAAATTAATAATTATTAAAAAAAAAGACTCCTATGCTAACCAGAAATATTGATGCATTTATATTTTTTTTATAACAAAAAAAACAAACTCATTGAATAACTGATTGCCATTATCAGATAAATAAAATTTCTTCTCTCTCATTACTCACCACAGCGTGATGCGAAATCAGTAACCCAGGGGACTAGGAAATGAGCCTGTGGGTCATTGGCACCTCTGCCGGCCAACATATTCAAATGAAGGAGGTAGTCCAAGTTGGATATCCTTCCTCTTACCCACAACATGCATAATTTCTCCAACTGCACGGCTTCCTCACGCCAGCACCACTCCTCTCCCCTCTTCCCCTGACCCTGGCCGAGAGTTGCAGGCGTGTTCTGCTTGTTCTTATTTTGCTCAAAAATCAATGACGCATCCAAACATTGCACATTATTCATTATAGGCGGCAAAATTTGCAGCCATAGGTTCTCAGACAAATACATATCTTGCAATGTGAGCATACCAACACTCAATCCCCTATCGCTTGTAGCTTTTAATAAGTGTAGCAGTTGGTACACAATAAATAAACCTCTACCATAATTCATGTCGATTAAATTTGGACTGAAGTTCAGACAATCCAATAAAGTATTTTCATAGTGACCTCTGTACACTATAAAAAAGTTATTGTCGGTTTCTAGGGCACACAAGGCTGCTAACAAATTGACGTGGGTTTCATATGCTTTTAATATGTTTTTATTTAGTACCACCTCTTTGTACTCAACATGTTTGCCCGCTCCATCGCACTTGATTCTAATTATGTTGCAGCCATACATGCGGAGCAGAACCTCAGCGACCAGCTGATCATATTCTAGAAGATTAACTATAGTACTCTCTTTATTATCACTGTTCTGACAGTATTTCTTATAGGATTCCTTCCATAAGCTTCTTTGGTTGTTCTGCGAGACATATTGTAGTAATTGAGAGAATGTGAGGGGAGTCTCTGTGCTGTTCTCGTTTAGTTTATACCTCGGTAGTGGAAGAACCTTGGATACTTTTTTGTTGAGTACCTAAACGAAGAAAATTGTGTGAAAAATAAGATAATTGGTGATGCGTAACGATCAGGATATACTTTATAAATAAGAACGTACCCTTATAAATATCTTTCGCCACGGATAAGGAACACTTTCACCAGGTTGCAAGGTAAAATCAGCATTGTACGTGGAGTTGTCTAATTCGATGTTTTTCAACCATTTCTTCAGCCAACTTGTGTGGACGACGACCGCGTACAACCCAGGCACGGCAGTGGCTAATATGTTTTTACTGCTTATATCTAATTCCTTAACTATACACTCCATGACTGAATTATTCGCAATGTTTTGTATTGTTTTGTTAGCAACAAAACTGCTATCATCCTATCATTATCAATTTTGACATTTTAGTGGAGCGAGTGAATGAAAAAGAGTTGAACTATTTAAAATTGACAGTTCAATTTGGGGCTACCAGGCTTTGCAGCTTTTTAGCTACCATTATCTAAATTGGACACAAAGTACCTACGATATAATAAATTGATCAAACATATTACATTATACCCGAACCATGTTGATAATATTGATCCAAATTGTTAAAGCTTCATTATTCAATCTCAAGATCATAATGAAAATTAATTATATCACTGCTGATTTTATGATAATGTTGATTACCAACACAACACATAATTTATTGTAAGTATACTTAATAAAACAGTACGTTAATTCATAAAATTATTATTTATTCAATAACAGATACAAAATAATTGAGATTAAAAAAAATACAGTAATCTATGAGGAATGTACAGGCACTCCCTGGTATTTTGAATAAGGTACCAATTATAAACTTTACAGTATTAGATTTGGCTGTAATAGCACCTTTAAATAATCACAACAGATTGGTCCCTATATTACTTATGAACAAGCCACATTCACTCATTATTCTGAACTAAAACTATGTTAATAACAGTTTTAGTAGACTATTAACACCTATAAACAAAGACTTAACATTACTGAAGGTACAATAATCTTTTTACTCTAATTTTGCAGATACCCTCTTAGTATAGCATTTCCATAGAGTATCTTTATATATAACAGCTTGGGTTTCCGGACTCTTGGCTGCAACTATACCTCGTCCTACCACAATAACATCTGCTCCATTCTCCAGGATCACTTTTTCAGGAGTATTATAGACCTGGCCGAGGTCATCCTTGGCACTCTCCAACTGGACACCTGGAGTGAGCTGTATTAGGCCTGGATCCTTGAATGTGTCTTTATTTTGACACACAAAGCCTGTAACTAGGTCTGGATATTTGGAAGCCATGTTCACTGTTGCTTCCCGGTATTCTGGTGATATAAGATTACCCTGTAAATAAAAGTAGAAGTTGATCAAGATACCATCATATTGTTTCTAGTAGGTGTACCTAATCATAGTCATTTAGACACTGAACTTTATTGGAATTGAACTTAACAAATGGCATAAAAGTGAAGCCTATACAGAGTAGCAGCAATAGATTGCTATTGCATGCTGAAATATAAAGTAGAAATACAATACTTTTTTTTACTGGTTGCATAACACATACAGAATTCCCATTTAAAAAAATATATAATTACCTCACTGCTCATTTCAGCCAGCAAGAATACACCTCTGCTGATCCCATTTGTGGACCCATTCAATGCTTTCAAAATCCCTTCACCAGGTAATGAATGAGCAGTCACACAGTCTGCCCATTCACCAATTTTATATAACCCATTCAGATATTGGAGAGATACCGTATGACCTATGTCAGCATATTTTCTATCCTCCAAAATCATAAAGTTGAATCTCTCTGCTATCTGTTTGACTCTCATAATAAAATCATTGGTATAGTCTTCGATAATATCAATGTGGGTTTTCACCAAGCAAACATGCTCCCCAACTTTTTCTAGAAGGTCTAAGATGCTTGTGGTTGATGTTAGATCAACAGACAGACAAAGATTGGTTTTCTTTGTTGCCATAATATTGAATAGTTGTTTGGCTACAGCATTTTTAGCTAGTAATGCCCGTTGTTCATAGGGAAGTTCGGTTCGGTCTTCTATTTTGTCTGTAAAGTGAAAAATAAATATAAATTCAATTAATTAAATTGCTTAGTTTAATTTTATAATGTATGTATAATATATTGGCCTTTCTTTTATTTATTTTTTCACCAAATAATCTTCTATACTAATATTATAAATGTGAAAGTTTGGATGGATGGATGGATGGATAGATGGATGGATGGATAGATGAATGGATGTTTGTTACTCTTTCACGCCCGAACGGCTGAACGGATCTGGATCTTGGCACAGAGATAGATTATAGTCTGGAATAGCACATAGGCTACTTTTTATCCCGGTAAAATGTATGGTTCCCGTGGGATAGATGTTTAAATTTTTCATACTTTTTATCACGGGTAACACCTCCGGGCGCAGCTAGTGTTATATAAGCCTTGCAGATGCTTTACGAGAACACAAATGTAATTTGACAATTAAACTTATGTTAATGCAAAAATGAAACATACCAATCACAGGTGCTTGTATCTCCTTCAAATAACTGCTAACTTTTGCCACCATTTCACTACTTATCTTCCTATTCTTCACCAAGATATCCATAAGACTCGACATGGTAAAGAGCGACACAATCTGCACATCATTCACCTCTAAATTCTTACAGCCACCTTGCTCCCTGTCCAATATTATCACTGCATTTTTAACTATCAGGCCCTCTTTCCGTAAATCCTTGACAGTTTCCAGTATACTCGACCCAGAGGTCACTACATCTTCGACTATAAGACATTTTTCACCAGCTTTATAGTGGCCTTCTATGGACTTCTTGGTCCCATAAGCTTTGGTCTCTTTGCGCCTCATTAGCATAGATTTTTTCGCTTGCACGCTGAGCAAGGTAGCGATCGGTAATGCTGTGTATGGCACACCGCATAGGTGATCGTACTCTATGTTTTTCATGGAGAATTCGAAGAGAAGTGTGGTAATAGACTCCTAAAATAACAATAATAATGAATTTAAATGCTTTAAAAGTTAATAAAATTTATAACTTAATACATAAATGTAAATAAAACATACCATAACTTCTGGGTAACTAACTATAACCCTCAAATCAAAATAAACTGGCGTTTTTATTCCACTTTTTGTAGTAAACTCCCCAAATTTAACAGCGTCTATAGAAAAAAGCTTAATAGCTAATTCTTCCAGCTTATTGTCGTATCCCATTTTCAAGTTTATGTTCTCAATTTCTGTATAAAAATTGCACGTGAAAACAAGGAAATCTCGCACGGAAAATAACGACCGATTGAGTGAATGTACATGTACAAGAATCTTACTGTGGGTGGAGGGTAATAAACTTTTGACAGTTCTCTACACGTTGCTCGGAGAGTTATATTAGATCGATTGATTTAATCGATATAACAGTCTTGGGTACCTGATCTGTTTATATAATTGATTATTACATCATTGCTCGTGCAGTTTACTACTATTTTCTAAAGTATTTTCAATGCTTTTTAGTATTTTTATACCAAAATAAATAAAAAAAATCATCAGCGACAACTCTTAACGTTTCCAGCTTCATATGCAGCAATCAAATCAAATAATATATTAAGCCATAGTCAATCGGGCACTCTTGTCAGAGTGTTCGTGTCCTTGGGTTATTATCCGATTTTCATTTTCCCGCATGTAGGTACATATTTTTCTCCTTGTCTAAGAAACCTCTACTTCTAATCTACGTGCCCACTGGCTAGAGTTATGGATATTGCTTAGTAAGCCTATACATCAAACTGGTAACTTGAACTTGTATGGTAGCAACTCATTCTTGTATTTCATATAAAATGATGCTAAATAGTAGATTAAAAGGAAGATGGTGTCCAATCAAATGTCAAGCGCGATTAAACTTTGTCTCCTTACACATAATATGTATTATCAATATAAAATTGCCAGACAACAGCACGCGTTTTAGTTTTCTGCTACATGTTATTTTCCCAGCATGTATATCAAATTTTGAACAAATTAAATAAGTCACCAACATTGTAATTGATAAATCGATGAAACTATGAAAAATATTACTCTATGATCAAAATACTATAGGTATCACAACACTATCTTATATCATTCAACTTCATCACTCTCCATCAATCATTCATTAGTCATTCTCATTCATTTTGCATTCGTTCGTAGTTGTGGATTGAGATGTTTTTTGTGTAGCTTGTACAATATTGTATTTTTCGTACGTACGTACAAATAAATTATATCCAGTGGACTTAAATAGTCCGTTATATTCTTATATAGTTTATATTTCAACAGTGATACATACAAGTATAATCGAAAGTGTGAGTTTAAAAAATAATTCATATTCAGCCATCGAATTTAACAGATGTTATTTTCTTTTCGAAGTTTGTAAACTTTTTGTGCGCGCCAAAAGAAAACGGAATTGTGAACATCTAAAAGTAGTTATGTTTGGGACCAAAATTGTCATTGTTATTACCGAGATACCCCCTGGTTTGGGCCTCAGGTAGAGAATTTTGAATCAATGTCGGGTAAGGTAAATCCACCCCTCCTATCGGTCCGCGCTCGGAGTGGGGTTCCCCTCCCCTCCGATAGGGGAAGCTTAGGTAGACAAAGGGTAGTCACCCCTATGCGGAGGGGAGCCCGGGCCTTGGGCGATATCCGTTGGTAGGGGAAGGGATCACAATTTCAAGTTCAGTTTTTTGGCCCCTGCCCCTCTTCTAACGGTTGGCGCGCGTGTGGGAAAGTTTCGACTAAATATTCGTTTCGTATAAAATGTTATAAAGTTATTTAATTTCAGTTGCAGTTAAAAAAATACAATGGATACAAATAGTGATAGTGAAGGTAGGCACCAATTTGTGTTATAATTTCAAAAATCTGCCCTTATTTTTTTATATATACTTTTTTATTAACACAGATGCACTTGCAGAGCCAAATATGACCTCCTTGGAATATGCGATCAAGAGGAGTTTGTTGTCAAGGAACAAACTGGCCATAATCATGAGAAATCCTGATGGGTTTGTTCAGTACTGCTGTGTGGAGTGCACATATAAATGTGATGATAAAAAGCAGCTGGAGAAACATCTTCTGATGCACAATAAGGAGTATAGATACCTTTGTGGCATCTGTGGCACTGGGTGAGTTGGCTTGGGTTCATTATCTACCTTGAATTCACTTTTAATTTTGTTTCTGTGGTTTTTGGGAACCTCTACTTGTACAGGATTGAAAGTATCATGGATATAAACAATAATTGTGTGTGGCAATTTTTATTATTTAAATTAGGCAGTACTTTACACATTCATGGTCATCCCACCTAAGTCATCTAGGTTTCAAGCCTAGGCCTTTGGTACAAAAAGTAGGTTCACCACCTAATCAGGTCATTAAAAAATATTATTTAAATTAATTTACACTTGAATATTATCCATGTATCTTACAATTGTTTTGTTCAAACAGGCTAAAACGTAAAGAACACCTGGACAGGCATACACTAGAGCATCAAGAGGTGAGGCCTCATGTTTGCCCCGAGTGTGGAAAAGCATTCAAAAGGAAAGAACACATGAACATCCACAGATCTATACATAGCGGAGACAAGAGCGAGTTGTGTCCTGTCTGCAACAAATGTAAGTGGAAATGTGATCCTAAGAAGTAATTATTAAATCCATTGTTTGTTTTTATGAAATATAAATAAAAAGAAATCATTTGCAATTAATTACTCATTGTGATATTTTAATTAGATTTTACTTGGCCAGCTGTCACAAGACAATGTGAGATGTATAATGTTGACTGAAATCTCCTAGAAATTCAAGGAGATAGTGAAATAATATGTGTGAAATTTGCGTGACCATTAAAACCTAGACAAAACATGAACCCATGAGCTCTTTCCAGCATTCTACCGTAAGGACCACCTCAGGAAGCACCTACAGACCCACAGCAAAATGTTCATGGAACAGAATATACACCCGTTGTACGACCAGGTCCTCGTGGAGATCAAACAAGAGATGATGGATGAAGATGTGAAGCCAAACATAGAGGATATAGACTTAGAGGCTGACATGTCTCTAACACAGGACGATATTGCAGATAATGAGGAAGAAATTACAGAGGTAAGGAATTATAATAAGCTTCTTCAGTCCTGTAGTTGATTCTTAGAAGTTTTTTTATTTATTATATTTACGCGAACACTACACATTGAAATAAAACTAATCTTACAGATTTTATCGCGTGTATTGTATATAACGCGTATATATAAGAAATCAATTATATAAAACTCATTTTACAGATTTTATTGTGTTTATTATTTTATAGATTTTATCTTAAAAGTTTTTTATAGTTATGAGTTTGAACATTTTAATAAGGTATATTACTAACTTAATTATGGCATATACAATTATACACCTATTTTATTTATGTTCGTATTTACCATATAAAAGTCAGGTGCAAAATCGATTAATTAAGAAGACAATAGCCATCCCCTTGCCTACCAATCAATCGGCGAAAATGATTGACCGAAAAAAACATAAAATTCGGGATCATATACAACTTATTATGTTAGTTATATAATTGATTATATCTAATTAAACCTACAGTTTCCACATATGTTACATGAATCCCATTATTATATAATTATTTGTAAAAGTCACCCCCACTTCCACTTGTTAGTTTTCTGAATTGTTTTCTCCCGAGCTCGAATCTGGCATTGACACACCAAACCTATTCTAGCTGCAAGAAGACCCTTCATCTACAGAAACATACACACCTGTATACCCAAGCAGACCTGTCAAGACCGAGAGACCGTATGCCTGTTACCTGTGCCACAAGGCTTACAAGAGGAGAGACCATCTCAAGATACATAGTTGGACGCATATCAAGAAAGATAAAGTTTGCTCCGAGTGCGGGAAGGGTATGTATTTTTTTGTTGTTTTCTCAGAGGCCGAGCTCGTTTCGCCGAGATTTTATTCGGCTAATTAATAAAATGTATATATAACATAGATAGATAGATAGATAGATAGCTCTTCATTGCACACCGATTTCTCATGGATGGCGGGTCAGATCAGTTGCGCTGCATGTGCCTAGTGAATGTAGCGTCTCTTATCTACTGCCGCCTTCCTACCTAGGCAAGTATGCTCCATCGTAGATCTCATCGTCACACCATCAGGTGTGATCGAGTTACAAATACTTGCCTATAACTATTGTGTATAATAAATGTATAATATTTATAGTAACTATAATGTAAGAAAAAAAAAAACGATTTCAGTAACATTTTATAGGGTATTGATACATAGGTACAGTGTACAGTGGGCGGTCTTACCGCTAGCTGCGATCTCTTCCAGACAACCTTAGTGTGGAGAAGATTCTTAATAAATTTAACATAGTAGGAAGGTTAAGCAGACCTTTGCTTGAGTTTAACTAAAAGATGTTTAATGTTTAATAGATATGTAAGGTTCTTGTTGACCATCCCCTCCAGCTAAATGCTTGCTTGGGAGAGGTTCACGTTTATAATGTAAGGCCCCGTGCACATCGGTGTAAGCGCCGCTAATATCCCTGTAGTACGATTAGTTTGCGCGTCACACGCGCGTTTTCTACGCTCCGCGGGTAAACTTCACTAGCAAAAGTAAAACGTACCTATTTTTCGGAGTCAACTACATGCAATCATTTAGCGAATCTTGCGTAAGTTGCGCTAAAGATGCACACCAAACATTTGTGCGCATCAGCGCATTTGTCAATGTGTACGGACCCTAACGTACTTTCGAAACGCCTCGCTTGGCACGCACCCTTTTAACCGTTGGTCTGTGGCTATTTTAAAGGGTCAAATTCTGAGAAAATTATAACAAAGTAGACTTTAAAACGGTCCGCATAGTTCCATGGGGACAGCCATGGATACCGCGTTCCGTACAGATGAACATGTATTGAACTTGCGGATTTAGGATTTGACGACATAATTCTATAAATACACCATCACTTCTGTAATCCCCGAAGGAAAAGGCAGAGGTGCAATACACCAATATTTCGCCGATGTTATTTGGTCCCAATGTAATAGAGGTCGACCGACCTTATTGCCATCGTGCAACAAGTTATAATCATGATTGAAAATGAGATTCGCAAATGAAAATTCGGCAATCCTAGATATGCGAGCCGGGCTTTGAACCTTGTTTCCAAGGCGAGAGTTCTACCAACTTGGCGACCACATAATTCTTACCTGTTTGGATATGCTGGGTTTCCTTAAAAAATGTCCCCATTGTATAGGATTATAAACTGTTCATATTCAACCCATGTAGGTACCACAAATACGACGCACTCTTATCGTAAAATGACATTTAAAATTAGCTTACCCACGAAGTCAGACCAAATCGCTTGTTTAAAAAAAATAAGTATGTAAGACCGAAAAACCCTAAGGTTGTTTGCTCCCCCGTCGTCGGCCCGCCAACCCTACTTTTTTTTGCTCGTCGACTCGTCCGAAACACGTGTGATTTTTTTCTTTTTTTATATATAGGGCGAAGGCAAAAAAGGGGAGGATGAAAGTTCATGATCGTCTAATTTGTATCTACAGTGGGGGGTTTGAATTGATATGAACTTTGAAGGGCAAGCAAAAATCTGCCGCCCGTATTAGCCCGTATGTGTTCGTCCGTAAATTATAATGTAAATATGTATAATGTAGACATTCTCTCAATGTCCGTAACTTTCTGTTGCTATTGCGACCACCGAACATAAATATCTATTCATGTTTTCATTAATAATTACGCTAGATTGTACTGATGATCAGTGGTCAAAACGCATAAGCCATCAATATATAATGCTCGGTGTACACGAGGAAATTACGTAAGTAACAAGTAGCGAAGGATAGAATACAACTTGGAATGTGTGGAATTCTATTAAGGAAACATGTCACTACCTACGTACTTGCCGAGCTGTTTACACGAGGACACTTGCTACTTGCATACTGTCCTCGCGTAGACCCAGCGTAAGTGTACTATGGACACACGGTTAGACCTCGATAAACGTCGGTAATCATTCGGCCTTTTTCTGCCCATTGCCACAGAATAAGTAATTGCAAAACACCTTATTTTATGACGTCAGACGTTTGCACGTTGGTTTGCACCTTCTTAGATGACTTTATTATCGTGTGTATTTGAATTCCTAGAGGTATATTAATGGTTATAAGAATAGGAACTGCACTCTGCTGCAATAGGCTTATTCATTCACCACCTGACACGTATACTCGTCTTCTTTTGATCTTATATAAGATTTTGGGGGAAGAGTAGATTTCACCATCCTTTCCTTCCTTCCCTCCTTCCCTTCCTCCACCTAGATTTTTTTATTAGCTATTCTTAAATGTCCCAATGCTGGGCTCGAGTTATCCATCAATGAGACGCGGGTGTCGCTGCTCTAGTGCAGGTTGACGGACTTCGCACGTCTTTCGAGACCTAGATCCTTCAAGGATTTGCATTCGCGATTTGGTACGCGTAAAATATTTTACACGTTACATAAAAGCATTGCCTGTGTAATTGAATGTGCCTCCCCCTATTTCATCGTTGCGTCCAGCGGGTACCCCCCTGACCGCCACTCAAATCCCCTTGTGTAAAGGAAATCGATATCATGGTTGCGTTGCCAGCTCTCGCAACTATTTTAAAACGAGTTAATATAGTTAGTTATAAACGACCTCGACGTTGTGCGTATTGGCTGCTCTGGTAATGAATTGGGTACTCGTTGGTTCAATTGTCTTGTGAAGCATCGATAATAGTGTTTACATAATTGGTCCCGATCAAGGTTTTCTCTTTCTGGAATCGCCTCCGTCCGTTGTGTTAGTGTACTCACTTATACAACTATTGATACATTGATGTATATATAGGTATAGTTTTTATTATATAGTTATTAGCATTGGATTCGAATAGTGTGAATGTATGGCCAACTTTTTCGTTTAAAATACCCAATAAATATGTTGGATTTCATGCTTTATCATACTTACTGAATATGGGCCTCATAAGAAAGCTCAGGGTCGCTCAAAGCGCAATGGAGAGAGCTATGCTCGGGGTGTCTCTACGCGATGTAATCAGAGATGAGGAGATCCGTAGACGAACTAAAGTAATCGACATAGCTCAAAGAATTTCGAAGTTGAAGTGGCAGTGGGTGGGGCACATAGCTCGCAGAACCGATGGCCGTTGGGGCAGAAAGGTTTTAGAATGGCGACCACGAACGGAAGACGTAGTGTAGGACGGCCCCCCACAAGGTGGACCGATGATATCACACGCGTAGCAGGAAGCCGGTGGATGCGAGTGGCGGAGGACCGTGATGTGTGGAAATTATTGGGGGAGGCTTATATCCAGCAGTGGACGTCTTTCGGCTGATAGATAGTTTTATTGTAGAACCAATGTAGGGTCAGTGCGATTGTAGCAGACATAATTAGCTCTTAGTATCATAATCTATAAAGGTATTATTTGCATTATGTTTATGATTGGACAAAGTACCTCATTTCTTTAAGATTAACTATGTTTTAAATTTCCTGCCGTCTATTCTCGATCTCCTTACACAAACTTTCTAAGTTGATAATCTCGAATTGAATTGGATCGTGATAGGTCACTTTGAGAGAACCTCCCCGATCCTCCAATCTCGTAACTCAGTTGTGCAACTCTTAAATGTCTATCATATCAGTTTTAACCTAGTATCATTCTGTTCCTAGTATCAATCTCTTTTCAGAGAAAGAGTCTTCTTTGAAAACTAATGTCGTACTTATTAATCAACTCTTGGACTATGTGGGAAGTGCACGTTGCCGGGAAAGCTGTTATCCTATAACAACATTTAATTACGATTATTTCGATAAAGTAGTATGTAGGGTAGGTAATTAGAACAATATCGGTCAACAATCTTGTGAATTCAAGCTTAAACAACGTACCTACATGGAGGAGGCAGCAGAACAAAATGAGTTACATTTCCTAGAAGGCCCATTGACGCATTTATTTCGTTTTAAATCCCACTCCCCACTGGATGTAGGTAAGGTACGAAAAAAAACAGCCCCTTCGTATTCACGGGGAGGGGCTCCATTTTTTTTTAATTCCATCCTTCGGGGTACGAAAAGATGATACGTAAAAATAGGATAAAATAAAAATGTGTGTTTTAGTGTTTGGATGTGGCGAAATGTAGGACTTGAGATACGTAAAAGCTTTTAGTGCCTCTACTTAAGGCCTAAAGTCAGCCATGAATCATCTTAAATTGCCACGTCACACTTAGAGGACCTAATTAAATTTGTACTGACTTATGCTTGGTCAATTATATGGTCCCACACTAAGCAACGGTTGTGTTATGATACCATACTATATGGTATACATAAAAAATCCATGACTCGGATACAAACATTAATGCTCAGCACACAAAGTTTATCATTACTTGCATTCGAACTCGGGACCCTCGGCGCAGAAAGCAAGGTCACTAGCAACTGAGCCAATCAAGTCCTCCCACCCACTGCACACACAGAAGACAGGTGGCTATGTCCCACCGCTGGGCAAAGGCGATATTTATTAAACAATAATAAATATTGATTATTTACATAGAATTATTAAAGAACTCCTTGATTATTGATAAAGATATCATAAACATACACGCAGTCACAGTTTTATAATAGTAGAGATAGATAGATAAGACGGAGCTGTATGTGAGAAAGAGACGCACAGCCGACCTTTCTACAAAATCAGTTTGCCAACATATTGAAATATCTGTAGCGAACTTAAGTGTAGGATCACTAGAATTGTTGTGACCTTTCGTGGATTAAATCCCTAACCCCCCTCCCAACGTCTGAGACTTAGATCGGATTATATTATTATATAAATAGCGCAGATATAAAACCTCCTCCTTGTTAAGCTATCGTGTCTACGTTTTAAATTATGTAATGAGCTTTTGGGAAATCTTAGCCTTGTTGGTAGAACGCTTGCCTCGGTAACGAGGATCGCAGGTGCGAACCCCGGCTCGCACATCTGGGTTTTCATGTGCGAATCCCATTTTCAACCATGTATATCACTTCATATCACTTGCTAAACGGTAAAGGAAATCTGCATAACTGAGAGAACCCTTTGAAGGATGTGCGAAGTCCGCTAACCCGCACGGGGTCATCGTGGTGGACTATGGCGTAATAACCTCGTATCGATGATAGGCCAGTGCCTAACAGTGGGACATTACAAAGGGCTGGTATTATTGTTAAGAGCTTTTGGAACAATACTATACTTTTATAGGAAAACAAACGTAAAAATTGCCTTAAGTAAAAAAGAAAGAAAAAATATTTATTTAGCAACAACACAAGACACGAGATTACATAAACAAACTTATAACTATAAATGGCTTATCATTATTAAATTTAAACAATAGTGTGTCAGATACAGTGGGTTACTCGTGTGTCTCATGGCTGCGCCAGACAGGTGTCCAGCTCAGCATGAGCCAGGCATCGAAAACGCCAGGTGCTGATTTTCAGCTGGAACCCACAGTGAGTTCTCACAGATGTCAGTCAATGTCTCTTAGTATATATTTTTTTTGTAGTCATGATTGGACATAGCTCCTCCTTCCCCCCTTCGTCCCAGACACTTCCACACGTGACGAACCTCGGGCACTCGCATGTACTGGTTTCCTCCGACGCGCGTGAGGTCATCGGTCCACCTTGTGGGGGGGCCGCACGTACGTCTTCCGGCTCGATAGCGCAGCGGCAACACTAATTATGTGGGTAGTGGAAATTTAAAACTTGATGGCTACATTCGTAGGTGCTAAATTGAATGTATTATTGCTATATTAATAACTAGCTGACCCGGCAAACGTTGTTTTGCCATATACATTATTTCTAGGAAATATTTGTATAGTTAAATATTTGCGATTATAAATTGAGATATAAACTATCCTATCTTTCATGTTGGATAACACTGCACACAGTGTGCAAAATTTAGTAGTTTAGGAGTCCATAGCGGACAAACACCGTGACACGTAATTTATATATATTAAGACTAGCTGTGTCCCGCGACTTCGTATGTGTAGAAAATTAAAACATAATAATTACTTACATGTGTTAGTAACGTGCTAATCAAGACCGATCAAACGAAGTCTATAGGAAAATATGTTTAACTAGCTGCGTCCCGCGCAGTAACCCGCGATTAAAAAGTAGCCTATGTGCTATTCCAGACTATAATCTATCTCTGTGCCAAATTTCATCCAGATCCCTTCAGCCGTTGTGGCGTAATTGAGTAACAAACATCCATCCCAACTTTCACATTTATAATATTAGTGGGATGAGACCTAACAGCCCGTTGCAGGGATTAACCCACGGGTGTCGTCATAGGTACCGAGTACCCACCAGCACGAGGAACCGGTATCGACACGGTGACCCCACCGCGTGGGCAAGGTCGGCCCGCTCACTACACAAGGATTCGATGCCTATGCAACATCTACCGTTGTTGCTCGAATACCTCGCACACGAGTAAGGTTGCAATGTAGTGGGGTATGAATAATCCAAGGTAATATAAGGTAGGGGGGGGGGGGAGATGTATTTCTTGTTGAAAGCAAATTAATTTTACACATTTTATCGCGTTTATTTTATATTTTTAAGAACAATAAAAACCCGGGTAAAATACATCGCTGATGTGAAACAGGCGCTACGCGTTTTTAAGTATTCTCGTTGAACATATATTATGACGATATAATGCAATGTTTTCAATGCATGTACGTACTTATGGTTTTTTTATAAAAATCTTTATATAACGGCATCCTTTATACATGTAATGTAGTTATCTTGTATTGTCCGTCAATTCAAATAATATTGACGAGGAATACAGAGTGAAGAAAGGGATTGATGAGATCAAAATTGATCCTTAAATTCCTCATTCGTGCTTTGTTTGATTTAGATTTTTTTTGTCAATCGTACCCACTCAGTTTACGACTCATTGTTCTAAAACGTATATTTTACTATTACTTGTAGTTCACACAAGCAAATCTCGTATCGTATAATAATACTCCCGAATCAATATTCCGTCCTCGGCTTACAATTACGTAGGGTTACATATGCACAGTTAGCAACAGGCCAGTCGACCTTTCAGACCCTCCCCTATTTTAGGGGCGATCCCCCATGGGCCAGTGGCTGCAGGGGGGAATGGGGAGGGCTCGTACTCGCTAGATTATGGACGGTTTTAGAGATCTAATTTATTTTCGGGTAGAGGGGCCATAGAGGGGGGGGGGGGACCCAGACGTGCGGATTATTTTTGGGGACACGACCCGGCGAAATGGGGCCGCTGTATCGACTGGGGATATGTTCTCATTTTGTAGACATGTTCAAAATGTGTAGGTAGCTTCAATGAAGGCATATTTTAAACACCATCACGCCTACCCCAAATTCCAAAAGGGATAGACAGATAGAAGCTGCACTCATGAAAAAGAAGATAAACCAGCATAGCACCTTTTTGGATAGGTTAATTGCATTTTATTTATTTTTAACAAAGTCACATTTAAGAATCTCAAAGTAAGCTGCGTTATTAACAGACACGATTACAATTATATAGCATCGAGTTGATTATTAGTAGCCCACAATCGTTAACATGAAAATAAGATAATTGTAAGGTTACAACCAATTTATTCGGGTAACAGGAATTATTATTAAAAAAAATGTGGTTGTATATTGACAAACAAGCTTTGTTATTTTCAACAGAGACTTAGTTATTTATTAATGCGAGATTTTTACGTGACGTACTAACATTACGACATTAATCTACGTACACCATAGTTGAATTAGGTTCATACTAAATCTATGATGTACTTCATGGCCGGGGGGCTTTAAGGGGCTCACACCCGCCCCGAAATGCCTTAGACAACCCACCGTTTTATACATATATATGTACTTACTAATGTCTCCGGTCCAGAGCTCGACCTCACCGAAGCTTACTCGACCCCCCCCCCCCCCTCATTGAGTTCCTGGCTATGGCCTAGATATACTTTGTAATTAGGATAATTTAATTAAGCTGGTGATTACCCCTGCTATCGATATGCTATCAACTATATATATTTCTTGTAGGTATTAAAATCAAGTTGAGTTGAAATGATAGATTTGGGTAATACTTCGCAGAATCCATTGTTATACAATTATGGGTAGGGACCCCATCACTGAGCTGCGGCTTGTCAACTTTCCCAATTATAAATTAAACAAGTTAATCGATAATTGAAGGAGCCATCTAAACTGAACTCCTCTTAAATTGTCAGTCGAGAGTCTGTCATGAGTGCCGGGACCCTGACTAATATGCAAATATCCACGAAACGAATCAAATTTAAAAAAATAATTCGCAGGACGGCGGCTTAGGTACGAATCAGCCTTCATGACATTGATATTTTTTTTAGTTTGTGCAGCATGAACAACAGAAAACTACACCTATGTGTGTTCCGACACACCCCTGGGCCGTTTTTTTATCATTTGGATGCCCATCGATAACTGGAATTAGGTTACCGAAGATCGTGTTAGAAAACAAAACCTACACAACAATCATACTTCAATAAAGAGTGCAGGATTTTACAATAATGTTATGAAACTTTTACTTACCAGTGGCTATAAGTATAGCTCTACATACACTTGAATTACAAGTAAACCAGCCGAAACGTCGTGAACGTAAAAACATAAAATAATCGCGATAAAATCCTTAAAATTCGTTTTATTTCTATGTGTAGTATTCGTGTAAATACAGGGTGTTTCAGAAAGGGTATACTAAGCCTGGAACCTGGGCTTCTTCAGCGCATTTATAAACACTATTTGAAGTTAGAATGTGGAGAATGTCCATTTAAAAAAAAAACTATTGTTCTTAATAAATCAGAATTATCATTTTGTTGGGTACAAAACTATTTATTAAAAATAAACATATTACGATTCTGACTGCATAAAGTGTTTACAAATGCACTAAAGAAGCTGAGGTCCAAGGCTTAGTATACCCTTTCTGTAACACCCTGTATAAGTAATCAATAAGTAAACTGCTTTAATTTTCGCGTCCAAAACATTCGGAGTTCTTTAGTTCTCCCCTAAAGTCCGATGATTTGTCGGTAAAATACCGTCCGCTTTACTGGTAGAGTTAAAAGGAAGGTGTATAGGTCTGCATAGAATATCCGATATTTAATAGTTATTAAAGTAATTTCTACTTGTCACTGGCACAATATCTACCCACTGGTGACGCCATTTTATGCAAAAAATACTACGTGGCAACCACATCCGCTCTGCTAAGAGCGATATAGCAAAGAAGTAACATACTTATTGGCGATATACATGCATTTAGGGTAATAGGGAAAGGAATCAACATTTCAGGGCCACACTGCTTGCTATGCGGTTGATCTTCGATTATGAATCGATTGTGTTAACAGACTTCGGGCCCAGGATTCACATGTTGATTACCCTATTATACTTAATTACGGTGGTAAATGATGGTTTAGTGAACATTTAAATGATTGTCGGCAGCGTACCACAGGGAGGAGCAGCTACTGGCGCACATGAGCGCGCACCTGCAGGCGTCCCGCGCCGCGGGCGGGGACGCAGCGGGCGGGGACGCCGCGCCCGCGCACCACGTGGAACACGACGCCATCGTGAGTATATTGCACTACCCAATTTTACCCTGGCTACTTGTGTTACAATGTCAAACGAACGGGCGGTATAGTAGCTTAGCATTTTGTAACTTTTGACGATTCTTAAGTTCTGTACTTAATGGTAGATAATGTATATAGTACTTATTTTGTCTACTGCCCACTTTGAGAATGAATTATTTTTAGCCCCTCCATTTTTTCACCGACTCAAAAACCTCTATAATTTCAAATTAAATTAATTACTGTAAGCCTCTACACAACGCCTCCATTTATTTTCTGGGTCCCTTACCGCCCCCCTTTAGGCCTGCAGCGCCCACAAGGGGGCGTTATCGCCCACTTTGGGAAAGGCTGGTATAGATGAATAAAAAAATCTGATTCTGAAACAACGACCTATATAGTAGCAAACCGATAGGATACAAACGATTAGATACTCTTTATTAAAATGATCTATACAAATAAATAAAATTGGAGTGTCTGTTTGTAATATTAAAAAAACGCTTTTTACTAAGTGTACATGTACGGACACGGTACATATACCAAAACTACTTTTTTTTTAATTTTCGTCCGTCTGTCTGTTTGTTCCGGCTTGTCTGAAATGGCTGGACCGATTTTGTAGGGCTTTTCACTGGCAGATAACTGATGTAACAAGGAGGAACTTAGGCTACTTTTATTTAACAAACATTTTTTTTTAAATGCCACGCGGAAGAAGTCGCGGGTAACAGCTAGTAAGTAATAAAATCCGACAAACAAACTCAATGGACTCAATCTAACCAACATTTGTATTATATATATACTTTTTTTTTCCACAGTTACTCATGAAGAAATTAGTGCTTTTGAATATCTATAACAAGTATACTAAAATATTGATTTCTTATATTCACGCGAATACTACACTTTGAAATAAAACTATTTTTAAGGAACGTAAAAAAAAAACGCGATAGAAACCTTAAAAATTGTTTTATTTCACGTATACTAAACCCAATTATTATGCCCCAGGGGTCCGAGAGCAACTTGCTGGTCCCGCGAGCCGCGAAGCTTAAGGGCGAGAGTCGCCCGCACGCGTGCGCGGTGTGCGACCGCCGCTTCAAGCGCAAGCAGCACCTCAAGCAACACCTCAACGTGCACTTCAAGCCGCACCAGCCCAGCGTGTGGTGCTCCGTGTGCGGGGAAGGTAACATCAATATTACCATCCCACATTAGCGACCCTCCTATTATGTATACCACGCAATAACATTCAAACCACAACGGAGTTTGTTCGCTTCATAAGCGTAGAATTTTACTAGGCGTGTTTCCAACAGCGTAGAATTTTACTAGGCCCGTTGTCAACAGCGTAGAATTTTACTAGATCCGTTTCCAAGAGCGTAGAATTTTACTAGGTACGTTTCCAAGAGCGTAGAATTTTACTAGGCCCGTTTCCTAGAGCGTAGAACTTTACTAGGTCCGTTTCCAAGGGCGTAGAATTTTACTAGGTCCGTTTCCAAGGGCGTAGAATTTTACTAGGTCCGTTTCCAAGGGCGTTGAATTTTACTAGGTCCGTTTCCAAGGGCGTTGAATTTTACTAGGTCCGTTTCCAAGAGCGTAGAATTTTACTAGGTCCGTTTCCAAGGGCGTAGAATTTTACTAGGTCCGTTTCCAAGGGCGTTGAATTTTACTAGGTCCGTTTCCAAGGGCGTTGAATTTTACTAGGTCCGTTTCCAAGAGCGTAGAATTTTACTAGGTCCGTTTCCTTTTCCAGGATTCTTATCAAACGAGAAGTTTGAAGGTCATCAGTGTCTGCCGTCGGGCCAGGACAACAACAGCGAGAACTGCGAGAGCAACCAGCCATGCATCATGCCAATGGAGGCGAAGAAAGAAAACAACTATCCGCAGGAATTTGTGAGTAACACACTAAAATCTTGTGCTTTTTCATTCTGTCTTTGCTTTTTCAACTAAACAATGCTTGTATTATAGGCACCGTATATTGGTATTTTGGTCATCTCCGTAACATCCAGACCAGTGCAAATAACATAAAGATAAATTCCAAAACTTGCATGGGATATTTGCGGGGGGTCCCCCCGCAAATATCCCATGCAGAGATCCGAGCGGACTACGACCCCACCAGTCGATCATGCGGTTGTCTATGGGACATATTATAATATAAATTATCTATGACATAAAGCTGCCATCAAATATGTGATCTTCGTGAAGAAGTGGTTCTATTAAGTGAAAAAATAAGGCTATGCTATAAAAAAGAGTACCTAGAGAATACGAATAATAAAATAAATAAAACTAAAAGTGTAGCACACGGTTTTATCCCCCCGGGTTGCTTACGCCAGTGTAGCCCCTTATCGTCTTATATGACGGCGTTTTTAAAGGGTCCACCTAGAGACGGGGAGTCACCACCTGCCAATGGTAATTAGATATATAATAATTAAGGCAGGTGTTCGCAACCCTTCCAATAGCCCATCCCAAGTCCATCCAAACTTCAATCCATAGTCCCAATTATCTTTCCATATATCTGCAATAGTTCCTCCACCTGTTGAGGTCGATTCACTGTTTGTGTCGGACCCATGTCCCCGCGCAAGTGTTCTAAAGGTGAAGATACATATGATAAATAAATATATTATATTAAAAATAATAATGTGTAACAAATATTTCA
Source organism: Pheosia tremula (assembly GCA_905333125.1). NCBI lineage: Eukaryota > Metazoa > Arthropoda > Insecta > Lepidoptera > Notodontidae > Pheosia > Pheosia tremula. Next base: position 2,200,375 of record HG995406.1, read on the forward strand.
TGACAAATGTATGTAGATAATATACTATGACGCGGTCCAGTAGTTGGGTCAACGATCTTATTGCGACAGTTGGTAGTGACCCTGCGTTCTTTATCGAGGGTCCTGGATTCGAACCGCCTCTTATGTGTGATGAACACGAATGTTTGAACATGAGTGGATCAAGTTTATTATCTATATGCTGGGATCACTCCCAGACTATTGTATGGTACCCACAATAAAAGCGTTGTTTAGTTTGGGACTGATTTTTAGTGTTAGTTAGTTGGTGTGTTCGACTGTCCGTTAGTTGGTGTGTTCGTTTGGCGATATTATTATTAGTAGTGCCTATATAGGGCATGTTGAATAATATAATGTTCTCCAGATGGACGTGTCGGAGCTGGCGTCGCTGGAGACCGGCGCGCAGCTGGTGGCCGAGCACGAGCTGCCGATCCCGCAGCGCGTGTTCGTGTGCAAGTACTGCACGAAGCCCTTCAAGCGGAAGGACCACTACAAGATACACCTCAACATACACACAGGGATCAAGTCCTTCTTCTGCCCCACATGCGGGAAAGGTAATGGATCAATACACACACACACACACACACACACACACAGAGACACGTACACACAATATACATACACACACACACACATACACACACACATACATCCACACACAAATACATCCACACACACACACACACACACACATACATCCACACACACATACATCCACACACACATACATCCACACACACACATACACACACGTACATCCACACACACACACATACACACACGTACATCCACACACACATACATCCACACACCATCATGACTTTTGTGTTTAGCGCATTTGTAATTACTATGTGAAGCCAGAATTATAATATGTCGATTTTAAAAATTAATTTGTTGCCAACGTGATGGCAATTGCGATTTTTTTTGGGAGCAAATTGAAAAAAAAATATTGCCGTGTCGAAATCACCGTCACGGAAAGACTGAGGTGTTGTATGTCCCAGTGTCATAGTTAGAACTGATACACTCATATTCAGTTGTTGATTGAGTCGTTGTTATGTCTAATCGAATCGATTTATTTGCTTATCGATATGTTCCGCATGGACTCGCAGGTTTCTACCGCAAGGACCACATGCAGAAGCACATGCAGGTGCACAACAAGAACAAGGACCGCGACAAGCCGCGCCGCGGCGTGCCCGACCTGTTCCCCATCGGCCTGGCGCCCGCCGCCGCGCAGGTCAAGCCCGAGATCACCATACACGTAAGTACACGCGGCCGCACTGGCTAGGAGTATGTTATGGCAAGTACTCTTTTCTGACACTAGCCTAAGACTGTCATTTGTAAAATAAAACTATACTTACGGATTTTATCGCGTTTATTATACACTAGCTGCGCCCGGCGGTGTTACCCGCGATAAAATGTATGAAAAATTAAAACATCTATCCCACGGGAACCATACATTTTACCAGGATAAAAAGTAGCCTATGTCCTATTCCAGATTATAATCTATCTCTGTGCCAAATTTCATCCATGTCCGTTCAGCCGTTCGGGCGTGAAAGAGTAACAAACATCCATCCATCCATCCAAACTTTCACATTCATAATTATTTATTATACATTTAACATTTATTGGACGGCCTGATTAGCGCAGTTGGTAGTGACTCTGCTTTCTGCGCCGTTCGAATCCTGGTACCTGGTAGCAACCATGGCCACGGGAGGACCATGCTTGATGGACATAGGGGATGGTTGCTGTAAAGCAGCCGAAACGAAAAAAAACACTAGACCATACGTCACATCTGGATTAATGTTAATCTTAATCTAACAATATACCAATATTAATTCAGGCTTTAAAAATTACCATAGTACCACCATTGCTATTTAATAAGCGTTTAAACGCTTGGCTACATTAATTTGGTTCTGTTCCTTACCTTAGTAAATTAATGTGTTAAACTGGTGGCCACAACTGCTTAGTGCCATTATTAAGGCACTAATTAGTGCACTTAGCCACAGGTGTGGTCGAACCATTATAAGAATCAAATGCTGGGAGAACTAATGGGATACTTTCTCCTTCGGTCGGACGCCACCCGTCAGTCCGAAGCTGTCTTATCATAGATTAAACTTAACGTATTGTTGCAGGCTCCGTCCAACAGTAAGCTTCGAGTGCCGCTACAAATCAAAGTGCCGTACCAAATGGTGGTGTCTATGGAGAACGGCGAGCAGCGAGCCGTCACCATCGACCCGCTCGCCGCGGAACAAATCTTGTAATACCGACTGTGAAACGTGGTTGAACCTCTGCTGAACCCTTTGGAGAATACTGGCGTTATGGTATGATAAATATCGACCAGTCATCAAAACGTTTGGTCCCATTATAAGGAACGCTCGTACTATGGGTACCGTACAACTGTACAACAACGTACTGGACTTGTCTGAGCGTAGACTTCTCGGACCATGTGGTCTATGGGCCAGTTGTGAAAATATGAACTTTTATTTTGTTTACATTCTGTGAATGCATCTATGTTTATGCTCTCTTTATTCTCGATTAACTTATCCTATCCTAGTTTTTTAATATATAGTTATATCTATTTTTAGATTCATTCATTGTACGACAGGTAAGTGTATCTTACATTCACATATTTGTACATAGGTCGTGTTGGATAGTTAAAGCTGAGGAAAATATATGGACATTGTCTTTTTCAAATAACAATACTTTCTTATATGTACATACAGCGTGAATAGTGATTGACGAAGTATACTAACCTTAGCGCATTTATTTTAGTATCATTATTTGTGAGTCGGAACGTCTATATGTCGATTTCGAAAAAATTCGTTGCCAACAAAATGCTATTCTTTATTGTGATTTCTTGTGAGCATTTTTTTAAATGACGGCGCGCGCTGTATCCTGCAAATTGTTACTGCTAAGGTTTTATGTACCTTAGGAAGCGTTCAAGTATTACGTAACGAAGTGGGGGGGGGGGGTCATATGAAACGTTACGATGCGTTACAGCGGCGGGAGGGGGGCGTTGAAGTACGCGTTACGTAACATTGTTTTAACCCTTCAGAACGGTCGTATAGACTTTACGTTTTACGAAGGGGGTTTTACCTTTTTTCGCGCCCCCCACTTGGGGGGGGGGGGGGGGCAAATATCTCCAAAAATTGCGTTACGTAATACTTGAACGCTCCCTAATTTTAAGTACATAGTACTTGTAAACGCTAATTGTGCATCATCCATAAATAATGTACCTCTAACTGTATCTATAACACATTTTATCGTCGGGTCCAAATGAATAATAGTATACAAAAAAGTAACTAAGATCTCATCGTGTACATATCCTGAAATTAATTCACTCAATGGAATTAACGTAATAATTAACTTTTTTATTCTCAATGTTACTAAATATAATATAATATATTAATATCGCCAGACGAACACGCCAACTATACGGTCCCACTTTAAGCTTAACGCTTGTGTTGTGGGCACCGTACAATGGACTGCGGGCGAACTCAGTATATAATACTTATATACATATTAAACATACATGACTCGGGTACAAACATTCGTGCTCATCACACAAAGCTTGTGTCCCTCCCAGGATTCGAACCCGGGACTCTCAACGCAGAAAGCAGGGCCACTACCAACTGCACTAATCAGGTCGTCAATTGTAAATTTAAATATCAATATTTTCTGTGAAAACACTCTTTATAAATAATATAATGGTTATTTGTTAACACATCACATATCGTGCCATGTGAACCAAAAATAGAATATATAACGGCTACACTATTAGTTATATACAGTATAAAATAAGATAAGAATTAAAATAATAATATAATAAAGATTAAAATGTTGAATTTGAAATAGAACCCTCTGAGCTGTTCAATAAAATCTACCAAAAAAAATCTGTGAGCGAATCAAATGAATAAATAATAGAATATGTTCATTTTATGTAGATTTCAATGACCAAGTAAACTGTTTATAACGGTTGCGTTAGTTAAACGCACTCAAAAACATAAATGTAATTGTCAAAATCTCCATGATTTTCATTTCTCCAAAATTTCTGCAAGAGCTATTCTTTTACCCAGAATTGCGAAAATAATTCCCAATCTGGTAACCCTGGAGTCGGCAAACAAAAAAAAATTGATAGACAATTTTTTCGTCAGTTAAAAATCCCGATGCATGATTCCTGACGTCAGATACGAATATTTCTAATGTGTAATATAACTAATAGTGTGGTCGCGGTAGGTGTAAGTATATCATAGTAAAGTTCCTCTATTTTGTCTCTACACAAAAGATGACGTTGTGATTCTAAGCTAAGTTACATAGTGTTACAAAGTACAAAAATAAAGTATTTTGCACTCATTGTCTTGTGTAATTTACGCCTTATCCCAGACTTTCTCATCGTAAAGTATTGTCATATTAATACCTTAATTTGAGATGGTCCACCTGTCCTTCGTCCAAAAATAATTTTCAAATGAAACTGCACATAAAAATGACTATTATTTTAATTTAAAAACATGAAAGCACAAGATCGGTAAAGGAAAGCGCGTATACAATTTGTCATAGAATATGATAAACAATTATTTATGGTGATGTAGTGAAAATATGGTTTAACATGAATAGTGTAGAATATTTTAAGGGGTTAAGAAGTAGGCGATAACGATCACATTTATGTATGTATAAAATTATGGCTCTACCATGTTTGATTTCTGTGTGAGAAAGCGAGACAGTACCGTTTCACCGCGGACTATTTGATTGTTTTTCTGTGTGAGAAAGCGAGACAGTACCGTTTCACCGCGGACTATTTGATTGTTTTTCTGTGTGAGAAAGCGAGACAGTACCGTTTCACCGCGGACTATTTGATTGTTTTTCGAGAATGTGATCTTTATAGCCTTCCAAGGGACCCCAAAAATTATTTTACATTATTATTGTTAAGCTTTAAATATACGTACTTAACTATATTATGGGTACTGTACAATCTTCAATCAAAACTATGACCTATGCCATTGGAATATAAAACAAATGTTGGAAAAATCGGTACATAATTGTTTCTGTGACATTATTTTAGCTTTTAGTGGTGCGTGTTGCATTATAATGAGCGTGTATGATGGGAAAAATTCCAACCAATAACATCTACTAAATCTCATTTAAAAAAATAATGCGTTTATGTTGACAGAAACTTTTCGCCAAATAAAAAAAAAAATGTGTGTAGGTACTATATTTTCAAACACGATAGACAATTTAATCATCAAACATTTTAAGACAGCATTTATTTTACTATAAAAATATTTTCTTGTTTGACCCCGAGTCCTCGTACCGTACGCTATTATTCTAACTTTTAATTTTATGAACGACTATATTACAGTAACAGATATATATAATATTGCATTAACATCCACTTACGTTAGAACATGACTCATAAATAATAAGTACACCTCTAAAATAATAATAATAATCGAAAACAACTCTTTCAGAGGCGACTAACAATTATATACACATTTAAACAACAAATAAATTCACAGTTTTTTTTTTATCATCACAGAAAACTTGATGGTAAACACGAGTTCTCGATGGTAAAAATCCAGACTACATGACCACGTGTTTCCCCCACAGCAGGGAATGAATCAAAGCACGGTAACAATCCATATTTATTCACTGTGTTATTCAATTTCTTAATCAACATTTCGGGCTACTTAACTTAAATCAAATTTATGTACCTCCAGGCTCCAATAGTCGTTGCAGTCCAAATATCAAATGTTAAATTTAGTAATGGAATACAACATGGATTTTCTAGTCTTCTATCAGGATTAATCACTGTAGCCCAATAAAATAGCAGAGCGCGCAGGCTCTGACGGTAGCTTCCTCCTACGATGGTACAAGGAAGGTTAACACGAGTCGAGACACGAGTATCATAGACAAACCACTACTAGAGATCTTATCATTCCTCTCGTTTCTCTGGCTGCAAACGCGTTAAAGAAAACCAGACTATAAGCTATGAATATTAGCTATTATTATTCATGAATACAACATATTCAGTGAAATACCATACCAATATAATTAACAAGAAAGAAATAACGAATACATTTTCAACATTAATTAATTGTCCACTAATGTCTCAACACAGCGACATTAAGCCTAGCTTTATACATTCTGAATATATCTACATTGGTACCTTTCGTGCCCCCAAAGACTTCTGAACTTACATTCTGTCGGACTTACATCAATATCATGGTGAATATGTTCATTATTGCTAAATATGGGTCGCACTTACTGCATTAAATAAGTTTCAACATACTCGATCTTCGGTATTAACCCTTAATAGCCTAGAGTTTCAATTTTGATACCAATCTTTTAAACCGAATGTTTACATTACTCTTAGTTTTTTTTTATAGGTTGGCTGTACGTATTTTACTGTTGTATAATATTCTTTCCAACGAAATTAAAAAAAAAACAAATTTCATTATTATTAAACACAGTAATATCAAAAATAATTCACTTTCGTAAATCAGGCTACTAAGGGTTAAATTTGATCTATATATTTGTGGACTGTCTGTTAACTACTCCTGTGGCAAAATGGTTGGATCGAAATTATTTGTCTCACTCACAATTATTGACCACAAATCGTTATTCATTATTACTTTTATCTATGGTCCAATTGTTATTTCATCCAACGCGTGTTTTTTTTTGCGAACATGCGTACAGTATGGTCCCTCGAAACCAAAAAGCTTAAAAGTAATCACTAAAACATTGCACTCTTTATCAAAGAAGGCAAACAATTTGTACCTACCTATGAAAAATAAAGATCTCACTTAAACACTTTTCTCTTAAAAAGAAATCTATGCATTTTAGGCGCGGGCGCTCGTGTTCGTCATTCAACCCTATACGTCTAAACTGCTTAAATTATACAGACTGATTCAGAAAGGATATACTAACCTCTAAACCTGCATTTCTTTACCGCATGATGTCAGTATTTCAATATGTTTGTTTCCAACAAAATGACAGTTGTGATTTTAGTGGGCAATTGAAATAAAATTAATTTTTCGGATTTTATTGCGTTAATTTTATGTTCTTTTACGTGTCCGACGTTTCGGCTGTTTTACAGCAACCTTGTTCACACAAAATACATAAAATAAACGCGAGAAAATCCGCAAAATTACTTTTATTTCAGTATGTAGCATTCGCGTAAATATAAGAAATCAATTTAGTGGAGATTTAATAAAAAATCACATAATCATAAGAAAATAGCTAAAGAAGTGCAGGTTCAAATTTAAGTATACCCTTTCCGAATCAATCTACATTACAGTGTAACATCTGCGTGGTATCATCCCAACTGAGTTGCCAGCTCAAATCAATTCGCCATCTACGCTCACAAACCTTATAACAGTGCTGGGTGACGCACGCTATTCCAGTCAAAAAGCGTCTTTAGCTGCGGCGATGAGCGTGAGCAGGTCGTTCTTGTCGTCGTGCTGCGGTCAGGAGGGCGCGGGCGCGGGCGCGGGGGCGGCTGGCGCGAGCGGCGGCGACGCGGCCGCGCCCTGCTGCGACAGCTCGGCCTTCACGCGCCGCGCTATGTGCGACCGGGTGTGCTTGCGCAGGTGGTCTTTGCGGTAGAAACCTGACAACATATTCAAAAGTACCCCCGTCAAACTATGACACTAGGACGTCAACCACCTCAGTCCTCCCGTGACCATGGTTGCTGTAAAGCAGCCGAAACGTCGGCCACGTAAAAAACAAAAAATAAACGCGATAGAATCCTTAAAAATTGTTTTATTTCAAGATTCAAAAGTATTTAAATACTCGACATTTGGCTTACCTACCCACAGGGCCTCAAGTCTGCTAACACAATCGATTCATAATAATTTCAGCCCTTTTTTATGTCCCACTGCTGGGCACGGGCCTCCCCTCAATGCGAGGGGGGATTAGGCCATAGTCCACCACGCTGGCCCAGTGCGGGTTGGCAGACTTCACACATCTTTCGAGGGGTTCTCTCAGACATGCAGGTTTCCTCACGATGTTTTCCTTCACCGTTTAGCAAGTGATAATCTTGGTTGAAAATGAGATTCGCACGTGAAAAATCCCAGAGGTGCGAGCCGGGGTTTGAACCTGCAATCCTCGTTATCGAGGCAAGCGTTCTACCAACTTGGCTATCACTGCTTTTTTTTAACAATCGATTCATAATCGAACAGCAACCGCATAGTAACTGTCACTTTTGACAGATATCCCAAACTATATCTTGCAAATGTGACAGTTATGCGGTTGCTGTTCGATTATGTAAGCAGTCTTGGGGCCCAATTGTGTTACTTTTCTTCTTCTTTCTTTACGAAATGAAATGCGATGAAATAAAATGGATATGAATATGGCCGCTTACCGGGTATTTTGCCAGTGTCAAGTAATTAATAGCAATGTTAAATTCAATGAATACACATTATAAATAAATAATGGATGTGACATGATGAAATGAAAATGGCGTCCTCCCTGTGTTACTTTTATATTTTATAAAAAAGAAATAGAAGACCTCGGTCAAAGAGATGTGTATATCGATATTATAAATTGTTATTGATATTTGATCATCTATTCATGCCATCATCCATTCATCATTTCATTTATAGTGTGTATTTTTTAATTTATTATAGCTATTAAATATTAATATGTAAGCTGGTCATAATGATCTCATTCAATTTTATATTATTTCATAAAGAAAAAAGAAGGACTGACCTTTCCCACACTCGTTGCACACGTGCCTCTTCTCCCCCGAGTGTATGACGAAGTGCAGGGTGAGCTGCTCCTTGCGCTTGAACGCCTTGAGGCACACGGAGCACACGTGCGGCCGCTCCGGGTTGTGCGACTGCTTGTGGCGCGTCAGGTGGTCCTTGCGCTTCAGCGCCGCGTTGCAGATGTCACAGATGAACCTGGCCACATAAGAGTCAAAGAATAAAAAAATATTATGGACAAACGTTGATTGAAAACATAATAAACAAGTTCTCGTAACCGAATTTCTCACATGAAATCCAGAAATCCTAGAACTTAGTTTCCAAGAAGAGTATCCCGGTCAACTGGGCTATCACTGCTTACATGACGTGCCAAGTTTTTGTTTAATCTATTTTTTAGCCTATCCAAGGAACTTTTGGATGTCCTGGGATATAGAAGTAGGTACCCTTAATGTTAGCATCACCATGCTCTTCTTGAAAGTTCCCCTAAATGCAACATCAGACAGGCCTTTTTTTTTCAGGTACTCTATGTCCCACCATGCTTCTGCGATAAGCGTGAGATGGGTGATTGTTGTTATCTATGATACAAACCTCCTCTCCATGGTGTGCCCAACTAGATGCTGCTCTAATAACTCCCTTTCAGGATATGCCATATGGCACTCGGGACAGCAGTATAACGTGCTGCCATCTGTAGCAAGAGAGGAGTCATTTTAGTGAGCCCATCCCGACCTTGTTAACAGCGCCTCGCGATCGAGGAGGTCTCATCGAGGCAAATGACAATCACAGTTGATGTATGTAGTTAGAACGATATTAAATCACCATACATACATTAATAAAGAATGTAATTGTTTTCTTCTTCCTCTTTCTTTACGAAATGAAATGCGATGAAATAAAATGGATATGAATATGGCCTCACCCGCAACTTAGCGGGTATTTTGCCAGTGTCAAGTAATTAATAGCAATATTAAATTCAATAAATGTTTGTAACCAAGTCATGGATGTTTTATAATATCTATATAGTTAATTTATACTGAGTTCGCCCCCAGTCCATTGTACGGTGTCCATAATACAAGCGTTGCTTAGTGTAGGACCGTATAGCTGGTGTGTTCATCTGGCGATATTTATTTGGCCTTATCGCCTTACCGAACCCAGGATCAACGATCGGGGCCCCAAGTTTGCTAACACAATCGATTCATAATCGAACCGCAACCGCATAGTAACTGTCACTTTTGACAGATATCCCATACAATATCTGTCACTTTTGACAAATATCTGTCATAAGTGACAGTTACTATGCGGTTGCTGTTCGATTATGAATCGATTGTGTTATCAGACTTGGGGCCGGGGTCATCAGTGGTCTATAGATACTGCTGGGCGCGGATCTTTCCTCAATGCGAGGGGTTTTTGGGTAATACCACCTTTCGTACCTAATGCAGTTGTGAGTCGTATCTCCCCAGGCTTCGGTCTCGGCTTCTTCTCTTTGGAAGATTTCTTCTTTTTCTTCTTTTTGGACACCGCGATCGTGTTAACATTGGAGTTCATTGACTGGTTGACTATGGTCGCTGTTTGCACGACTACGCTATTCATAGCGTTTGCTGGTACCTGAATTAAAATAATAATAATAATACCGCCCCCTTTTAATGTCCCACTGTTGGGCATGGGCCTCCCCTCATGCAAGGGATTAGGCTATAGTCCACCACTCTGGCCCAGTGCGGGTTGGCGGACTTCACACTTCTCTCAGACATGCAGGTTTCCTCGCGATGTTTTCCTTCACCGTTTAGCAAATGAAATCCAGAAATCCCAGAGGTGCGAGCCGGAGTTTGAACGGGTTTGAAAGGCAAGCGTTCTGCCAAAATGGCTATCACTGCGTTTATTAAAATAATAATTTTACACTATTATATGTGACTATGGACCAGACCAGCTCTGCACCAGAGACATTAAGCAACAACAACAACGATCGGAAAAGAGTCGAAAATATATTAAAAAGTAAGGCGACCAAGAAACTTCTTTATCACCTTAAGGTTCAATATCATTTGCACATCGTAGAATCGCAAGGCCTATCTTTGTCTTTCATTATTTAAACGTATCAAATATGAACCTTAGTAGAGTTCTATTGACAGGGAATTTTTGTCAACACTGATAAACCACTTTTATGACCGACCTTACCTATGTGTAAAACTATGGATTAGTGCTTTTCGGGGGAGGTTGGTACCCCCCCCCTACCTACGGACGCGATAACCACTGCAACTTTAGGACTTACAGTAATAGTAGGTATATTATTCAACGAGTTAGCATTGACGGCAGTCACGATGGTCGGCTGGTCCTCCCTCTTCCCCTCCACGTTGGTGGAGTACTTGAGCAGGTGGTGTAGGGGCAGCGGGAGGGCGGACAGGTAGTCGGCGACGCCGCCCCCCAGCGTTTGCCACGTGCCGTCCGAGACATCCCCGATGCCCGACGCACACGATACTGGTGGTGGAACGGTCAGATTTGAGGGTAAGGTTCATGGGAAGAATTATGGTTCTGGTTAATAAAATGGATGTTGAAATAAAACTATTATGTTATTTTTTGTTTTTACGTTCCCAACGTTTCGCGCGACATAAACGCGATAAAGTCCTTAAAAATAGTTTTATTTCAATGTTTAGTATTCGCGTAAATATAAGTAATCAATATAAAATGGATGTGTATTTGCATAACAAAAAAATATTTATTATGCTCTACGGTATCTATTACGTATTTCGTGAATTATCCGATTTTCCGGACAACTTTTTGTAGTAATCGCTTTTCTCATATCTCAATTCTCAAACCAAGATCAGTTACATTTTTGTTATACGTATTTGAAATAGAATTCTAGCCTCTGATAGTGATTTCGAACTTGTGGTTCAGGAACCACAGTTGAGTGGTTGAGCTTACTAATGAACTCGGCGGGCGCGGTGGCGGCGCCGCGCTCGGGCCGCGCCTCCTGCTTGATGGCTCGCGCGAGGGCCGCCGCCTCCTTGGGCTCGTGCAGCACCACCAGCAGCTGCTGCGTGCCCTGCTGCAGCGGGCTCGCCTGGCTCACTGCGACAACTCAAACAAATACATAAATACCACACCTTCTATCTTCATCTTTTCTTCTTTATGAAAATTACGAAGGAAACCACATCCACCTAACGGTAGGTAATGGCCAATATATAATAGTTATAGCAATAAAAACATTAATTGATTTTATGAGAATATCTTTTTATTCATGTACCATGTCTCGTCAAAATTGTTACAAAATGCTAAGCTGTAACTGTACTAACCGTTCGGAATGCCGTTCCTATGGAAGAGAACGGGCAAGAAACTCCATCGTTGCTCTTTAATAAAGATCTTTTACGTACGGGCGGTAAAGTTGTAGGTTAGCATTTTGTAACAATTTTAACGATTCATAAATACTGTAGGTACTTAATGGTTTCCATGAATAATAAATAATCTAATTCTGATATCCAACCTTGGTGTTGCTGCATCATGGTTGCCATCAGGTCGTGGTGCAGCTCTTCGCGGTACTCGCGCTTGTCGACGCGCTGCTCGGCCTTCAGGTGCTGGTGCACGGTCTCCGCCTGCACGTAGCTCGCCTGCCCCCCGTACGCGATGTTGCCAAGGTTCACGGACGAAGACGCGGAGATCGTCTGGTACTTCACACCCGTGTTCACTGAGAACGATTGGATATCAGCTTTTGTCACCTTCAATGTTCGTAGCGGGATGTTGGGCCCTTTTGAGTCTAACCATATGCTATCCAATGATGAAAACCGACTTGGGATCCAGTTATTAATATAATTAAATCAAAAACCAAGCGCACCATCGCAAGACCTCAACACATTGTGAGCACTTTCTGCGTAGATGGGACCGTAAACAAAAACTAAATATGAGGTCACCCCAGTTTCCAAATATGACACTAAGAGGTCTAACACCTCAGTCCTCGCATGACCTTTACTTCGTTCGTTTCGAACCGAATGAAACGTAAAATAAACGCGATTAAATCCTTAAAATTCTTTTGATCAAATTAAGGATATTGATATTTTACCACTAAGATAAACGTACCCAAATGGAAATACCTAAACTACTCTCGCACGCACCATTAATATGCCTTTTTGTTTACTTTTTTCAGTCCATTTCTGGGCAAAGGATCTTCTATGAGTATGAGCATAAATCCGCGACAACAATTAATAAATGGATAAAGTACATGTAGGTATTCACCAGTATGTATCGGTGCGAGTCCCGCCAACGACACAGTGCCCGGCTGAGCGCTGCTCACGACCACCACGCTCTCAGCCTGCCTGAACTTGACTCCGTCCACCGCCACGCCGCCCGCGGCCGGCGCCACCGCGAACTGCACCCCGCCGCCGGAGCCCTGGTACCGCGTCTCCTGCAGCACCCCGCCCGATGAGTTCCCGCCGCCTTCATAACCAAACTTTGCGGCGAACTGGTGGATAGTAGGGATCGCGGCCGCCGTCGGTATGTGGCCATTGAACGGGGCGAAGTTCATCGTACTTTATATCTGAAACCGCGACATACATCGTTACGGTCTGACGTCCGAGGTCACGGAAAAACTGCACTAGTCCCCCGAGGCAGTGAGTCACGACGGAGCGTATCAAAGGGTGCGGCCCCTACCAGGGCGCTAACTCAACCCCCGCCATTCTGCCTCACCCCAGTCATTTCTGAAGCTTTATTTTTACCGGCCCGCCGTCTCACACCATCGATCCCGGGCCGCGCGGCGCGACCTCGCCGCCGCGGGAAACGCGGAGGAACGAATAGACACTTGAAGGGTTACCTTTTCTGCGACGTAGAATTGAGTTTTCATAGCGTTTTAATTGTTCGTCGTTGATGAAATAAGGTGAGAAGTGTTGTTGAGTTGCGCGGGCATGCTGCGCGCGGGGACGGCGGCTGCGCGCGGCGGGCCGACCGGCGAGGGTGCGGGGGGGTGGCCGCAGCCGACCGCCCCGACTGGGCAAGGGGCGTGGGGCAGGCACGCACGTGTTGTGCTTCCCCGGCAACTTGCCCTCAATTAGTTTTAAAACTTCAGTATAGTAAGTTCATGTTCGGCCCTTTCGTGCAGATGGGTATCTGATTGTGCTAAGATCGCAAGGAAGTGAGGCTCCTTTAGATCTAAATGTAATGTGCGCATAAAATCGGCACCTCGCTACAGTAATTTATTACGCACGTGCGTGATCAGTGTGTAGGCAGCGTGACTATGTCGTGTAGGTACCAATATGGGAATACCTTCGTGATTAGTGTTTTTGGGTAAAGAACTAAATAAAAATGAAAGAACTTTAATAAAAATCAGTGGATTTTATTTAATTTCATCTTACGGTGTCTTCTTAATAAATAAAAAGTTTTCACACAAATGTTTACAATTATCCGGACAGAGGCCGCATCGTCTATTTTACGCTTAATCATATAATACTTGCAACTAATTTCATGTAAAAGGAAATAAAAAAATACGCATCTAAATTGGTTAACCATTAACGATGCCGTGAACCGACAACAGCTAACAAGTAAAGTTGTCGACCGAAGTGTGTATAACTAATTAATGGAGCGAGCTATACAAATCAAATAGCATTTTGAGATTTGGACAAATCGACACACTAGCCCCAATATTAAGCGTTAATATATAAACAAAATGTACAAAAAATACATCATAATTATAAGAGGAAACTAAAGGAGACATGTCTAAAATAAGGCAATGGGACTGCATGTAGGTATTCAAATAAAAGTCCGACTCGAATATTCAGTCCCGCCTTAAGAGCACCTTGAACTCGACACGTGGAGCGGTCTAAGCTAACAATATAACGCCACGATTCAGTGTTATAATTTTAAAAAACTTAATGCTAAGTACAAAAATATAATTCGAAAACAATTTACACCTATATTAAAGCTGACAATAATAATATCATGTGGTGGTAAGAAAGCCTAATTAAATTATTTATATTGCTATATAATATGTGATAATTACTTTGGTCGAGCCTCGGACGATGTAATAATATCGACGGTGTGTCGCAAAACATCACAAGTCGATTTGTATAGTACACGAGAATTCGCGTGGACATAAGGTCGTAATTCGTATGGTTTCTCGGGCTTCCATGTGTTGTTCGCGACGCTTCGTCTGTACTATTTATTGGTCTAAGGATCCAGCGTCGAAGAAGAGTTGACATTATAAATGTTGCGTTTTCGAGTAAAAATCACATATTAAAAGCATCGAATTAAAGTCAGCTCATTCAATCCGTTCATTGAAAACATATGAAAAGAAACACTTTATTTGGTACACAGTTCTCAGAATGTCTATCAAGGACTAAAACCGAGCAATAACATCTTCCGAGAACAAATGGCTTTTTAACACCTTAAATACTCGAGTCCTTCAAAACTGGGTTACAAATAAAATGCATCCCATGTACGGTTAAACGGATTTCTCGATATACTTGCAACAAGCGTACAGACATGTAGTATGTCTGTAAAATGAGATAAAATCGATCCGGTGAATGGACGCGACGGCGACCGAGTTATGATATGATAAAAATATCAGTGACAATGATATTTACAATGACGATTTAAAATATATTCCATAAAAATCAACTACTACATGGCTGCAATAAACGCGGATCCAAAACATCATTATTCGCTATGATAAGTAGAAATTATTTTCCATGAAAACTGTACCGTTTAACATAAAACATGGTTGAAGGCCATTCCGATTAAAGCAGACCTAAAATAAAACCGCATCGAAATCGCACCATCCGTTTGGGAGCTAAGATGCCAGACACACAAAGGCTTCAAACCTGTAATACCTCTCGCCCTATTTCGTGTATAATTCCATGGTCCATCCATTCACATCTCCAGGAAAAAATCATAGTTATATTTATAGAAAATATTGTCTAAAAAAAGGAGCCTTATACTGACGGAATGTCTCTCGACCGCTACGTCAATATCGGGGGTTCGGTGCCAACCTAAGGTCGCGGCCAAGTCTTTCACTATGTTCGTCGGGCAACTTGTCGCTCGAGATTCTGTGGCTCTATAAATGTAGGAGCCAGGGCCGGATTGAGCCATGTAGAGGCGCCTAGGCAACGCATGTGTTGGGGCCCGTATCCCCTTAGGTACCTAGATAGGTAGTTTTTATACGGTTTTGTATAATAAAGGTTTCTGATTTACAAGCATAATTTTGCTGGATTTTAATAATTCTTACTGGATATAGAAAGATACCTTCAAACTTGGTAATTCCTATTATTGTGAAATTGTTTGTAGTTTTAAACACTACGCTGGACTTATTTTTCTTATCGGCCTCGGGGTCCCAAGGCGGCGCGGGGCCCATAGGAAGTTGCCTACATTGATAACACGACACTCGTAGGATCAGCGATAGCCATATTGCAGCCTTTCCCAAAGTGGGCGATAACGCCTCCTTGTGGGCGCTGCAGGCCTAAAGGGGGCGGTAAGAGACCCAGAAAAAAAATAGGGATGTTGTGTAGAGGCTAACAAAAAATAATTTTATTTGAAGTTATAGCGGTATTTAAGTAGGTGAAAAAATGGGGGCGCTAAAAAATAATTCACTCTCAAAGTGGGCAGTAGACAAAATAAGTTTGGGAGCCCCTGGTCTACATGGTCACATACATAATCCGACACTGGTAGGAGCCATGTGTCTGGATCCGCGATAGACATATTGGCTAATAGAAAACATTAAATCAATGATTAATATTATGATATGCGCTATTAAAACGAATGAACGGAATGAGAATGTCATGTCGCGCTGCTTCAATTACATGTGATATGTATGCATTCACACTTACACACATTATACAGTATATTTTTTTATTTATACGTCACATTCCTCACATCAGGTTTGTCGAAGGTGTACATAACTGTTGACGTTCAAGTGCTATCAAATATTCTATTAATACCGGCACGAGTAGCGCGGGATTATGGATTGCGGCTCATCGAGTATGTACAGCATACTATATTTTATAGTATAGACTGTCGACAGCAGACTAGAGTATAGACTCTAAGGCATCGTACTAATTGGCTAAAGATCGTACAAGTAAACGATGCGATTTCGTCCCATGACGAGATCAAATACACAAATCTATTTAAGTGTCCTAATAGAAGTAAAGTTTTCATCGCGGAACGAAATGGCAAATCGTTTGCCAGTTAGGACAACGCCTTGCCGTAGTCTGCTAGCCCAACTTTCATTTTGTTCATAATGCTTATGCTCTGTCAACATTGTCGAAGTCGAGTCGCAAAAATTTTTATAAAATTGTAACCAGTACGATTCGATTCGACAAGGCACTGATGTTCGTAGAGTATACAGAGTGACGCAGAGTGTGTATACTAATCATTGAACCTGAGCTTCCTTAGCACGTTTATATATATTATATATATTATATGTCGTTATCAAGTAACAAAAAAAAACTCGCAAAAAAAATATTTTTTGTAATTTCGGTCGAACAAAAATATTTTTTTTAAATTCCCATATAAAATTCTTACTATACCATTCAACGGTTAGTACACTCTTTCTGAGTCACACTGTATAATAGCAGTTGGAATAGTATCGGTGATATATTTTTGCGACTCTATACACCGTTTTGACGTCACAGTGTTTATTTTCCATAAGTTCAACTATTTCGATATTACAAACACTTACACAAAACTCGACCCATGTAACGGTTAACAAGTTACTTAAATTACAATTCGCATACAAACTAATGTCATCAATGTGATGCCTCTATGTACAATTCAGCGTTCAGATCACCGCGAGGGCAATGTTTACAACTACTCCAGACTCATACAAGGCGACCACTACATTATAGGTACTTATACGTACTTACTTATACAAATGTGAAGCTCACACACTCTTACCCCTGAATTTATAGACGTTCTATAACTTTATAAAACGTCATATAGTACTGCGCAAAGCTCCTGCGCAAACCTCTTGTGCGCAGTACTATATAGATAAAGTTATAAAACGTCCATAAATTTGGGGGTTAATACATAACTTCATTTATAAATAAACGTAGATACAAACATAAATATATCTAAAGCCGTTATTGTTGAAGATATATAGCAACGCTGCCATAGTTCATCCATAACAAATTACCCCAAAATTAACATAATGTTTTTGTCCATTCAATAGTACTAACTTCTAAAAAGGCTTTTATGAATTGAGAAAATCCATAAATTTGAGGGTAAAAGTATACAGTAAAATAATAATAATAGTAGCCCATTTAATGTCCCACCGTTGGGCAGGGGCCTCCCATCAATGGGGCGGGGAAATACAATAATTTAATCAAAATAGGCCACAACTTTGTATATACTATTTAAGGAAACAATCTTCTAAAATGGGCACAAAACTATGAAGAAAAAAATATTTCATCTTCATAAAACTAGTGCTACATCGCCAGATTTCCATACACAAACCATACATACATTTTTATACAACTTAAATGAAACCTCGACAGTATAAATATAGTGCCATAGATGAATGTTTTATTACCAACAACCCGACAGTACCCCCTGTAATTTTGTCAGATCCACAAATCGAATAAATTTTGACAAAGTGATACCTTTGTAAATTAACTATCATAATAATTGCCCATCGATCATCCCAATAATCACAAGAAACTTGAATAATTTAAATCATTCTTGGTATGTTCAATATTTATCGCAAACTAAACGTGTCTTTAGCTTACAACCAGTAATGGAATGGTACCCCCAAATTTATAAAAAAATAATTCGTTCATTTAAAATGGCATTAAAAAGTACTTTTCTTCTAAAAAAACATAGCTGTTTAACCAGTAAGGAACTGGGAAATTTTGTTAACAATATTGGCGACATGGCATAACATTTTACCCCATGGGGAGGCCTGTAAGCTCCGCCATGTGTTAAAATATTCCCATTTTATTAAAATAAAATGGAAATTGTTGACAGTCATAGAGGATTTCTGAGATTATGTGAGTTTAGTAAGGGGTATTATTTCGTGAAGTAGCATTTGAACAATAGGTCCCTCCAATTTCGGAAACGAACCCGCACGTTAACACAGTATTCTTAAGACTTTCCAAGTACTTATCGCGGACCGAAGCCTTATTTACCGGCTTACATCCTGAATTACGCCATGCAACTAACATGACATTTGACATTACAATACTCCTAATATCTAAACATACCCTGAATACTTTCCAAGTCATAATTACAAGTTATCATACGACCATCTCAGTGGGCAACCAAACCTGTGCCCCTATACTGTGGGTATCGCTGTAGCTGCGTGGTGGTGTCGTGCTACGCGTGACGTCACGTGTGCTGCGCCAGCAGAGCCTCGAGCTGCGCCTGCGTGTCGGCGGCGGCCTGCGCGGTCTGCGCCGCCGCCAGTGACGTCACCACGTGCTGGGGGATGTTGATCTGCACGGGCACCTGGGAGCTCGAGCTCGTTGGTATCTGTCGGGGGACAATGGCGGTAAAATCGGCTTGCACAAATAAGCGCGTAGCAACACTTCAACTGAAATTAAATTCTCACAATCAAAGTACAATCATTTATTTCGTATAGACCTCCGGCACATACAAATGGTAAATTTATTTGCCTTAGTCTTCTTCAATCTAATCAGAAACCAGAAAGGAAATCGGAACCGATTTAATTCCGAATTTATCTGGTAGAAGCTGAGCACAGTGCTAGTCCATCACAGTGTGTTGTGTATTGCTCGTATAATATACTTTTTTTTTTTTTTTTTTTAATTACATTATAGGCAAGTATTTGATCTCGATCTCACCTGATGGTAAGTGACGATGAGATCTACGATGGAGCATACTTGCCTACGTAGGAAGGCGGCAGTAGATAGAGACGCTACATTCACTAGGCACATGCAGCGCAACTGATCTGACCCGCCATCCATGAATAGCAACACCGAACATCATGCCGGAACACGGCTAGGCCGCTTGGCGACATGGCTTTGTTCAGTGGGTCGTGACTAGCCACGGCCGAAGCCTACCACCAGTAGAGTTGTCACCTGGTTGGCACCACCCAGGGTCACGTGTAGGGTATCTCGAGGGTACTTAATTCTCCTACGGACGAAGGTGACTCGACCCCGATACATACGTGTATGGTGATCTCCGGCAGGATGGTGTTCTGCGCGGGCGGCGCGGGCTTGACGTCGGCGAGCGAGCCCTCGGCGGCGCTGGCCTCGTCCCGCGCTCGCTTGCTCTCGTGCGAGCGCGTGTGCTTGCGCAGGTGGTCCTTGCGGTAGAAGCCTGCCAGGCAACACGACCTTACTGATAATAATTCACTCACATACGATGACAAAGGTGAGCCTTGTGATTTTTCAACTCTCAATCAGTTTTCAATTTCATCAAATGTCTGTCAGTGTTGAGAATTTTATTAAAGTTCGCCGCCGAGAGAATGCGTTCCGAACATTGATTCAATTTAGCTCTGAAATTTTTCATTTCTTGTCAGTTATCATAACATTATAACTATGAAATTTATGTTATGTCGTTCCTATGGAGAACCGGTAAGAAACTCCATGGTTGCTCTTTTTAACCGACTTCAAAAACGAGGAGGTTCTCAATTCGGTTGTATTTTTTTTGTGTTTGTTACCTTCCGAACTGCGGCATTTATGAACCGATTTGGAAAATAATTTTTTATTTGATACAATATACTTTCAGATTGATCCCATTTATTCAATTGTTTTTTGTTAAGTTTTTAATAAAAGATCTTATACATTTTCGAGCAGTACATTGTTAAGAGTATGTGAGAACAATTTAGGACTGGCTAGGCAGGCTAGACTAACTATTTTAAAGGTATATATACATATATATAGTTGCATGAGTATATAATTGCATGTGTATAGTTACCCTTCCCGCACTGGTTGCACATCTCGGTCTTGACGCCGGAGTGTATGACGGTGTGCAGGTTGAGGTGTTCGCGGCGCTTGAACCCCTTGAGGCACACGCCGCACACGTAGGGCCGCTCCGGGTTGTGGCCCAGCTTGTGCCGCTCCAGGTGCTCCTTGCGCTTCAGCCTGGGGGGGGGGGGGGGGGGGCGACCGTCAGTACGCCAGACCAACATGGCCCCAAGTGTGCTAACACAATCGATTCATAATCGAACAGCAACCGCATAGTAACTGTCACTTTTGACATATATCCCATACAATATCTGTCAAAGGTGACAGTTACTACGCGGTCGCTGTTCGATTATGAATCGATTGTGTTAGCAGACTTGGGGCCCTGAACAGTTCCCATGTCGCTACGCCGACATTCCAACTGCATGGTTTCGATATCACCAGACCGAATTCCAATAGTGTGGTGCCAAATTCTCTTTTATATATTTTTTTTTTATGTTTATAATCATTATTGACAATTTAAATATAACGGTACGTAGATAAGAGCGCGGGCGAACAATACTGGCTCGCTTTGTTAAAGAAAAAATGAGTGACCATTTTACTTTACGTTTAATTTATAAACGTGAGTGGTATGTCCTAAGTCGTTACTTTAATAAGTTTTGCATACCAACTGGCAGCATAGTGTGTCACTATTTATTTATTTTTTAATTCCACTTTATATGTATACACATATTTACAATAAATTATATTGAATTTGAATTCTCATAATATTGAACACAATTTTTGTAACATTATAAGCTACAGATTTGATTTGAAGAAGAAGATGAATAAAATGGCAACACACAAGCAACAAAGTACAAATCCCTCACCCGGCTCCGCAGATGCCGCAAATGAACCGCCTCTCGATCTTGTGCACGATGAGATGTATCTCCAGCTGCTCCTTCTCGGGGTAGGCCATCTGGCACTCGGGGCAGCAGAAGATGGGCGACCCGTCCAGCGCCGTGGCGATCACCACCTGCCCGGGCTTCGGCCGCGCCGGCTTCGGCGGCTTCTTCTTGTATTTCTTCTTCTTTTTGCTTTGTATTCTGACTGTGCCATCTAGAAACAACGTTTATAATCATATACTCAAAAGCCGATTAGCTCAGTTTGTAGCTAAATAATCCCGGCAAACTTTATGAGATTAGCACCATTTTTCTACCAAAGTCATAGATATCTATGTTGACAGTCAGTACACAACTAAGTGCAAAGATTTACTAATGTCTGTCATTTAGTAACCCTAGTAATAATGTTGACGTCTCCACTGAAAAAAAAGTTGAAGACAAATAGACCAATCAGATTGTTTCAAATCCACGAAGCGAAAACGAGATGTGGATTGTGTGGATGTTGGTGCCGTTCCAATCATCTCTGCTTCGGTGGAATAGCACCCCAATGGTCTGAGCGTGACCCGCTGGACTCGTGGTCGCAATAACCCAGCCTACCTTCGCTGAGGACGGCTTCCGCGACCGGTTCCTCCTGCTTGTCCTCGTCCATTGGCATCTCCACTTCAATGTCGAAGGGCTCCGACTTCCGCACCTCGGGGTTGAGCCGCAGGAACTGTTGTAGCGACGCCGGCAGCGCTTGCGCTTGCTGTAACAGACACGTAATGTATCATACAACTTTATTTTTAGGCAAGTCTTAACTAAAAAGTGCGGTATATTTTTCAATCATTATAAAATCACCAGTATGTGACTAACTTGAATTTAGCAAGATGTTTGTATGGTTTGTAGGCATTCCATAGATGATCCAATTCCAAGATCTGAGGGTTTGAAAAGGATGGATCAAGCTCTCAGATCTCGGAAACACTAAGATATTTTAAGACTGTTTCTCTATAGATAAGTGATGTAATAGGTAATTTCTGTTTTGTGAATAAGCTTAATTTTATGAGTAGTGTGTAATTTATATTCTTATAAATAAAAATTCTCCCCCGGTATTTATTACACTAGGAAGTTAATCACGCTATTCCTTTCGCACTATATAACAAAGGCAGCCTCTTAACAAGTTTTCCGTTTCAACAGCACAGTTTCATGAGCATGGTAAGCCGTATCGTTAGAGCTAAGTATTACCATGCGAAAATGAACCTTACAGCCCATGATTATAATGAGCACGAACCTGCGGTGGCAATTGGCTGAGATACTTGACGAGGTCCTGGTTGCTGGCGAGCTGCCACTGCACGCTGTCGCTCGCCTCCGTGCCCTGCGAACTCTCCTGCAGAACGAGACGCCATGTTAAACCCGAATTCAAATAAACACCAAAAGGGTTCCGTTTTACCATTATGGTACGGAACCCTAAAAAAAAATAGCCAAAAAGCAGAGTAGAAGCTACACAGCTGGTCCTTCATTTTCGAAACGATGCAAATTTGGTTTAAATATTGGACAAAAATAATGAAGGTGACCTCCTTAATAAAATCACCGTTGAAGTGCCGCAACGCAAAATCTTTTAATTTTAACTCAATAATCCTTATTCATTTTTTTTTAAGGCACTATTGTTTCTAAACGTTTTCAGTGAAAATTACAGACTAATACAAAGTTTTTTCTAGCGGGAACTCATTTAGTTAAAATGATACAGATATGAAGTTTAAGGCGGGGAAGTGAATTGTCTGAAAATAAAAGTCTATGGTCCAGAACATAAATTCCACATTTGAATGTTGCTATATTAGCAAGGCTACACAGTGGGAGCCGTGGGCAACTGTTGTAGTAAATAGAGGCTATTTTAAAGGAGAACTTACATCGTGATCATCGCATTCCTCCTTGATGACGACTTCGGCGATGCCGGCGTTGATGCCGGCGTTGTTGTTGTCCGTTGTCGTGTTGTTGTTGACCGTCTTGTTGCTGTCGGGCGCGTTGATGATTATCTGCTGGTTCGGCGTTATGAACACCTAGTACAATATAATTACAAACTTTAATAAAAATAATATATAATAATATAATAAATAGTACCAGATGGAACACACTAACTGTACGGTCCTGACAAAAAAAAATGCGACGCGTGTATTAAAGGTACCATTCAATGGATTGGGCCTGATTCTAGTATATATTTTTTACATTAGTTCTCATTACACCGGGATTCGAAGTAGGGACCCTCGGTAGACAATACGGCGGGACTACCAACTTTGCAATCGGTCGTAAATGATGTAGCAACATGGTTTACTAATGAGTACCGGATTTTAGTCGTGCTTGCTTATGACGTCAGCACATGACTATGCCCTGACGTCATCTAATATTATTCTACCATACTGTATTAAATAGTTGCGTGACAAGTGGTGTATCTCCTGCTCTAATGAAATAGTAATTTGATTTCTCAATATAAACCGGATATTTATACTGATACAACCAATGTTCGGCTTATTACAATACTAACGGCTTACCTATGTTAAGTAAAATATTTGAAATAAATCATCTAATGTAATTTGAATTAGAATTTAATTTAAATTTATTACATAAAAATGTTATTGGTGCCTGAGAGAATTTTCAGGATGCTTTAAGCGAAAGCACCTACAAATTGTCATCTTTCTTTCTTTTCCTCAACTCTACAACTGGATCGGAACGCAACCTCAACTGATAAGATCCGGCGAGAAACTCAGAAGGCTTCTCTGTAATTTACACTTTTTTTTATCACAAAGTATCATGCACATTACAAAATATATACATACCTGGTGCATGTTTGAATGCATTTGGTCTTTATCTGTGTGTGTCTGTGCGGGCTGCACGAGCTGCATCTCCTGGGGAAGAGACAGCACTTGCAAACCTAAAAGACAATAAAAGAAATTTTTAAAATATCGCCACACAAACACAATAGTCGCATAACACAATGCAATACTTAAATTTACAAGCATATTTTGTCACATATCTTTTAAATGTTTAAATGTCCAAAATGGGTCTCTTTTCAAGTAACCCTGATTCCTCCAGTGTAGAAAAAAAAACAAAGTCTATGCAAATGAAGCCGCGGGCGCTACTAGTCCATTATACAAGCGTTGCTTATAGTACGGCATGTAGATTTTAATTATTGTATTGTGTTATGCGATTGTGCAGCCCTGGAGCAGGTGATGAGACCATTTAAATGTAATATATAGACAGAGTTTAATCAATATTAACAAAAGTTATTGAACATAGGAAAATGCCCACAATAGCATGAAATATTATGAGCTAATTTACTTTACGTTGTATGCGATGGCTAGTGGGAACTTACACAATACTTATACCATGACATAATCACCTGATCTCATCCTGAAAGTACCTGAATATGCGAAACTCCGTTTAATATTTCAGCTATCTCATACCGGATTATATAGCAACGGCTCTCTCTCTCTCTCTCACTTAATACATAACAAAAGGTACATGCAAAAATGTTTGTTCAGAGAACACGTAATGTGGCGGACTCTACAAATAGCATACCATTGATTTATAGCTAGTCCGTCATCGTGCGAACTGCCAAGAAATGGAACACGCTACCGGCGTCTTTGTTCCCCGTTGACTACAATCTGGGTGTTTGCAAGTCGAGAGTGAACAGGTACCTTCTAGGCAAGTATGCTCCATCGTAGATCTCATTGTCACTTACCATCAGGTGAGATCGAGATGAAATAATAATTCCAGCCCTTTTTTATGTCCCACTGCTGGGCACGGGCCTCCCCTCAATGCGAGGGGGGATTAGGCCATAGTCCACCACGCTGGCCCAGTGCGGGTTGGCAGACTTCACACATCTTTCGAGGGGTTCTCTCAGATATGCAGGTTTCCTCACGATGTTTTCCTTCACCGTTTAGCAAGTGAAAATCTTGGTTGAAAATGAGATTCGCACGTGAAAAATCCCACAGGTGCGAGCCGGGGTTTGAACCTGCAATCCTCGTTATCGAAGCAAGCGTTCTACAAACTTGGCTATCACTGCTTGGCTATCACTGCGAGATGAAATACTTCCCTACAATGTAATAAAAAACAATAGTCTATAAAGAAATGTATTGATGCTCACCTTCACCCAGCCCGCCCTGGCCGACGAGCTGAATGCCGCCGCCCTCGTTCGTCTCGGGCGAGTAGGCGACCGTCAGCACCGCCCCACCTTGAATCACAACCACAATATTTTCCATTCAAGTTTAAGTCAAGTCAAAGTCAAATCATTTATTTCGTATAGGCCTACGGGGGCACTTACAAATTGTCATTAACATTATTTTTCTTAACTCTACAACCGGATCGGAACGCGACCTCAACTGAGAAGATCCGGCGAGAAACTCAGCGGGGCATCTTTTTTTTGTAGCATTAATGTAAACCATTACAGTACTTATGGGTCCTAAAATGGTTATGCTACGATCTTACCGCTCGTTCGGAAGACCATTCCAATGGAGCAAAACGGGGTAAGAAATTCCATAGTTGCTCTTTTTAAATTTAACTGTGGATATTGGGGTCGAGTCACCATCGTCCGTAGGAGAATTAAATACCCTCGAGATACCCTACACGTGACCCTGGCTGGTGCCAACTAGGTGACAATTCTACTGGTGGTAGGCTTCGGCCGTGGCTAGTCACCACCCACTGAACAAAGCCATGTCGCCAAGCGGCCTAGCCGTGTTCCGGCATGATGTTCAGTGTTGCCATTCATGGATGGCGGGTCAGATCAGCTGCGCTGCATGTGCCTAGTGAATGTAGCGTCTCGATCTACTGCCGCCTTCCTACCTAGGCAAGTATGCTCCATCGTAGATCTCATCATCACTTACCATCAGGTGAGATCGAGATCAAATACTTGCCTATAATGTAATAAAAAAAAAAGGATGCTGCAAGCCTTAGTATATAATAAATAACATGTTAAAAATGAGTGTGGCTGATAAAATAGCAATAGACTCGCCCCCCTTATAATATTGAGATGAAATACCATCAGGGAAATGTGGGTGCGCTGGAGTGCGCCTCTGCCTACCCCTTCAGGGACTACAGGCGCGATGGTTCACGATTTCCACCAAGAAATATGAGGGTACCTTGTTGGAACCCTTGTATGGGTATCTGCATCTGGTACTTCGGCTGCTGCTGGGCCTGCAGCATGTTGGGATTTAGCACCTGGATCTGCACTGTAGGCTGGGGGTCACCTGCGAAGAGGCAATAAAACAAAAGCCTTGATTATAAAGGTCATAGTTGCGTAAATTACTAAGCTATGGCAAAAGAACACACACACAAAGCCGACTATCAGCTGCCTTTACACCAGGGGTTCCCTAACTTACTTTGTCTACTGCCCACTTTGAGAATGAAGTATTTTATAGCACCCCCATTTTTTCACCTACTTAAAAACCACTACTTCAAATTAAATTAATTATTGTAAGCCTCTACACAAGCCCCCATTTTTTTTCTTTCGTCTCTTACCGCCCCCTTTAGGCCTGCATTGCCTCCAAGGGGGCGTTATCGCCCACTTTGGGAAAGGCTGCTTTACACGTACATTCTTTTCCGCGTTTATAGGCATTTGTGTGGGATAGAGCGCGCGTCGGCCGCGCCAACGGACGCAATAGTCTCCCGCATATTAGCTCGTGATTGACCTTACACAGACGATATTTCCATTCAGAGCGAAAACAGAACAATCGCGAGCGAAAGAGTCCACTCACAAGATATCGGATAAACAAATCATTCGCGATTGCGCGCGCGGGCTTTAGCGTGTTCAATCCCGCACACTATCGCGTGTGAAAGATCACGTCGTGTAAAGGCGGCTATATAATTGGTCAGCAGAAGAATGTTGTTTCAAGGATATATTCCTTGTTCAATGCTTTAAAATTGACGTCATTGCGATATAAATTAATTTCCAAGAATGGAGTTATAGCGTCATCGAATATAGCTGGAATACGGCGTGACAAGCAATAATAGATTATGGTGTAATAATGTTATGGTGTATTGTGGCGTACCGGGCTTGGCTCCGGGAAGAGCTATAGGTACGGAGATGAGCTGCGGCGTGGCCTGGAGTGTGCCGCTGCCGTCCAGCGCGCGCATGTACTGCACGCCGCCGTCGCCCATCGCCACGCACACCTGCAAACAAAAATATACTTTAAAGGCATGTTACCTCTACCTCCTTGCATTGCATATCCTCAATACTCAGAGTCGTGGCCTCTTAGCGATTATTTTTGAATAATAACAAATACTTAATATCGCGAGGCGAACACACTAACTGCACAGTCCCAGTATACAACTCCTTACATAGATAATACATCCGTGAATCGGGTACAAACATTCGTGCCCATTACACAAGTTTGCCCCTACCAGGCTTCCAACCCGGGACCCAGTATCCAGTACCGAAAGCAGGTTCACTACCAACTAGTGCAATCAATGCACTACAGCTTTGGCGGCGTGGATGAACGCATGGGGGCAGTCGCATAAGTGTTTGTCCACTTTGGTGTTTAGAAGTAGTTTCAGGAAATTTTCCCCTTTGTTTTCGGGAAAAGCAGCCTAGCAATAAGCCAGTCATATAACATTCAGAATCACAAATGTTCTTAGACAATCAAGCAATTTGGTGATTCAAGGTTCGATTCCCACGGTCCAAATTGCGCACAGAATAATACTAATTGATGTATAAGTACTTTGCCATGATATTTCAATAATTTAAAAGTGCTATTAGCACGCCTGTGAACTGTGTAGTTTGAAACACTAGGTATTAGCCACAGATGGATGGGAACTTAGACCAGTCTGTGATAATTATTGTGTGGGGGGGGGGGGGCAACAAACTCAAGGGTACGTTGAGAGAGTCGAGCCAAAGGAGATACGGCATTCAAATGCCGAAGATTAATTTCTAAATTAACATAAGGAGTGGGCACTTTATTATTCCAAAACAGTGAAAGCTAATCTCTAATATACATAGGGTTGTCTCTCAAAATTTGCACGTCACATTAAACGTCTACATTCATTGATTAGCATCTCAGCTAGAATATACGCTTTGGTTTCTGGTTTATGCAACCAGTGCGACGGTTACTGTAATGAGCGAATTGCGTTGCGACTTTCACTGGTTGCGTCGATGATTTACGAGTGTTTTAGCATTAATTACTTATTTCATTGTGCCAACGCAACCCTGAGGGTGCCGTTACATGACGACACTAGACACACAGTCTATGACACTGAGTATCAAAGTGTATACACTGGCGCCTCTCTGTTGACTCTCAGTTGAAGGTTTAATTTCGGTGTTGTTTAGTCTGGACTTTAGTGTTGAGAGTCAGTGTCACCAGTGTGTATATAGCATAAGAAAGGTGTTCTAAGTTTGAAACTTTTTGTATCTATTGTATTGTGGCATAGTTTTCATAGCGAGATGGTTCGTAGCTATGCTAACTTTTGTTTATCTTGGAGATATTGCAAGACCAAAAGTTTGGGCAATACTACATACAGTTCCTTCTGTTCTTTATACAAATTAACAAAGTGTCATAAATGACTTTTCTATTACCGTACCTGTTGCATGCCTGTGCCGTTATTTGAAACATTCTGCTGTATCTTAGCGACTTGGCCGCTGGTGGTCACAAAGTGTGTCCCAGCCGTGCCCAGCGCTGAGAATGCAGCAAAATTCATCTCCGAATCTTCCTCACTGCAATACAAATGCATAAATCTATTGATTATTAAATATAATATACATCATAAACATAATTATATATCCATGACCTTTTCTGGGCAGCGGGTAATATATTATAAATTCTAACATACCTAGCTTGATCGAGAAAAATAAATATTGTGAGAAATACCAACAATTAATAATAGTGTTCTTGGTTGGCAGACTTGTACAACATTTAAATTATAAATACCTACCAAAGTTTTTTGTTGCACCTGCTGATAAAATTGTTATTTCAAACATGTCCATGTTGCCTAAAATAACTTTTAATTTTGTGTTATGGTTATTAATAATACCTACCTACATCTTCAACGTATATATTTATCTAAACCTATCATA
Source organism: Pheosia tremula (assembly GCA_905333125.1). Taxonomy (NCBI): domain Eukaryota; kingdom Metazoa; phylum Arthropoda; class Insecta; order Lepidoptera; family Notodontidae; genus Pheosia; species Pheosia tremula. The sequence goes on from HG995406.1 coordinate 2,229,809, forward strand.
AGTATTATAAAATCTACAGAAAAGGACATAGCAGGAACATTGATATAGGAATGAGAAAGTTGTTTGACTTCATATAGAGAAATTTATTGTACAACAGTGAAAGGAGGAAACATTTTTTTTTATCATCAAATCAATAAACATTTTCTTGTTTTTATATTATGTATAAATAATAAAAAATAATATAAGCCCTTTTTTAATGTTGTACTGTTGGACACAGGCCTCCGTACAATGCGAGGGGATATATTATGTATAGTCAAATAAATTTAATAGTTTTACGAATATAACTCTAACGAAGTACATATTCAATTAATTAAATTACCACCTTTATTAACTGCGGTGATGAATGAACACAAACATATGCATAAAAAGATTAAACATGTGATCTAAAAAAGTAAAAGCCATCCCCATACCAAGAGGCATCCTCTCTAGTAGGCATTTTCTGCATATCACACATGGTAGAGCACCTTCCTCGCGCCGCCGCCGAAGCGGGTGGAAAATATTATTAAAAAACCACTGTCCCACTGTTCATTCACTGTCGCGTACCCCCACGTCCCACGTCCCACCACCGCGGCGCCACCGCGCTCGGGACTACACTGGGAGCACGATGGTAGGGCACATACCACTGCCGACCACCACACGCGGCACAACACTAATATTAATTCAGCCGCGGTGAGAGGCGAAAGATGATCGTCAACTACTAGTAATAAGAAAGTGGGTTGAAGAAAGTTTTTTATGCAGGCCCGATAGTCGACCAACGAGTTGGGTATATACACTGACATTGTGTGTATGAGCATGTAGACGTAGCATGATCCTCACTTTCTCTTTGCTGTACTTTCACAAGACACATGTGAGGTGTGCTTGCGGTTCAGACTGTGAGGCCAGCTAAATGGGGAAATCTTTTTCTTGTGACATTTTTTTAAATTACTAGCTGAGTCTGACTAATGCCTAGTGGGTTTTTCTTTTTTTTTACCATATGTTTATTTTAGTATACAATCATTTATGTCAAATACCTTGAATTTTGAAAGTATCTGCCATTCTTGCAGTAGAAAGTTAAAATAAGGTCACACTAGTGTGTCAATGACCTTGTTGACCTGGTATAAGGGGGTAATAATTGTCTGTATATTATTGTTTTTTCTAATAAATAGGGTAGGTACTATGTTTTAAACAGTTTTTAAGGGATTATTTGTGTCAAAATCAATAGAAGACGGACAAAGGAATTGTAATGAAAATGGCCGATAAGATGTTTATAGTTACGCAATTACTGTAAAGTATTGAAATAAGTTTGAAAAGGGGTGTCCCGCGTGTTCGTGGGCGGAACCAGACAGAAATCGAAGGTTGTTCACCCCTACCAGTTCCCTTGGACCGGGCGTGCGTCCATCAAGCGGACGCGACGCATCCCCACCATCAAGCCGGATCCCCTCCAAGTGCCGACACCAAATCACTCCCGCTCCCGGCTCCTTCCTCCACCAGGGAAATCGCGAGAGGAGGGGTTGTATGCGGCCCTCGCGGCACTCTCTCGGCGGCGCACAGGTGACCACGCGCCCCGACTAACGGTACACCGAACGAAGTACCGCTTCCAAAATAAGGTCATGGATATTCACACGTTGTGTTGTAAACAATACACAAATTGCAACTACTTACCTTTATTTTTTTTTTCCGCTGCGCCAATAATTAAATTATTTCACTTCAATAGCCCTCGAAGTTAATTTCAGCATCTATTGACAAATAAACACTGACGCCCCTTCTCTTTTACGATTTACGACAAATGGCATCCGCCATACTGTTTTTTAGTTTATGTGATTCATCGCCAGGTGGCGCATTTAACTCTAAACGTGATTGGTCAAAAATTCGTCATTGATTTGACATTTACGAAAGATGCCATAATAAAAATTAAAAAGATTACCATGCTTTTAACAATATTTAATGGTACGTTTTTAAACACACTAAATTAAAATATTAGCTAACAAATACACACAAACCTAACTAGGTATCGTAAAACTAAAACGGGAACTGTTGTCCACATCTTTGTATTCTTTCTAAATGCAATTCATATAATAACTTATTGTCATAGTAGTAATTACTCTGAGAAGAATTCATTCCTGGGTCATAACTTGGTCTTCGTTCAGACTCTGACGAAGAACTCGGCGAGGGAATCCCATTTTCTGCCGGTATTCCATTATTTTGACTAGGTTCCTGGGTTTGTAAAGCGACTGTACTCGCAAGATTGTTGTTTATGTGCAAATTATTTATCCTTTTCGACAATGGCATGAATTCACAAGCGTCGTCCTCCCGGGACCGTTTCCTGTTATAACAAAAGATAAAATATATGTTATTATCTAGTTATTACTGACAAACAGTGACTCCTCCCTCTGTAAAAATAAAATAATGTTAAGTAGTATGGACGTATGCTGTACCCACCTATTATCTGTCATAGTACAAAACATGTAACTTCCATTACTACCAAAACAAGTGTTCCAGTTTTGATTGGCGCTATTGCCAAAAGTCATTTGGGCACGAATTCGATTTGTCTCGATTAGCTACGATTATGAAAACAGTGAATTTATTGTATTGTGAAGTAAGAACAACAACGAATCGGAAACACAGACAAACGTCCAAAGGATGTGACTGATGACAGAAACGAAACGAATATAGAACTAATATAATCACATTTCAAGCATAAACACCATTGCCTTTTCACTTTTTGCCCGTGGTGTGGAAGAGACAAAATTTTACAATACTTGCTAGTTAGCACCGTTCACAATATCAGTATTATCATTAGTATTACGCGAATCACAATCCAACGCTGTAGTTATTGAAGTTATCACAACAATCGCAAATGCGAAAGAATTAGCGGCTCTAAGCATGCTTATTTATTTAATGCATTCGCATGCAAATTAAATTAATTTTGCGGATCTTATCGCGTTTATTTTATGTTTTTACGTTTCCAACGTTTGCACAAAATTAGTTTTATTCTAATGTGTATTCGCGTAAATATAAGAAATCAATATAAAAAGAGCACTACATGGGCTTGAGCTGGCACTGCCTCCTGGGCCCCAATTCAACACACCTGACTCATAATCGAATGACTTCATAACGCTATTTTTGAAAAAGTCCCCATATAAGTACTGTCAAAAGTGGCATTTACTATACCATTGCCATTCGATTATTTTAGCAGAGAGAGCCAGTATTATCAAGTATCCCGCGTAATAAACACCCATACAGTATTTAATTTATCACGCAAATTTGGATCGTGATCTGGATTGACGGTGTGCACAGTGCCAAGGAGAAAATTAAGCTAGTGCCATCTATGTAACGCCATCATAAAACTACTAACGAATTTTGTCCTTTATTTATGCTGGTTGATATAATATAGATGGCGCTACAACAACCATTGGCAACTCCAGCCAAATTATAGTAGTACTTACTCCATCCATGATTGTTACTTCTTGTCGAGCTCGATCTGTATACAGTTTTTGACCACAATAACAGTCTTTGAATAAAATTTAACAAAATAAGTATGTAGATACTACCTACTTTTTACGTTATATCAATTTGTAAGCATACCAAAGCTAAGGTCGTAGATACAAAGATGGGTAATCCATCGTTTTATGGTAAAATTACAACGAGCTGAAATGTGGCCACATATGGGAACCGAGGTATAGAGTCTTCGTCTTTTATGGCTTGCCTGTACCTCACCTCGTAAGTTACGTAACCAGTAAAGCACCTACCTAGAACATTTGTTTAGTGTTCCCTTAGATTATTGCCACAATACATCTGTGTGCCTTAGTAGGTAAATTCAATGAAGTAGGTATATTATATAGTAAAGCATAGTTCTCGGATAAATCTAGTGCAAGTTTTGATAGTTTATAAGATGCGTAACCTTTGTTTTACTATCTACACCTAACTAGTATTTAAACACTACGTGGTGCCTTACACTTGGACTAAGTCCAGCTGTAAGAGTCTTGCTTTTGTGGAAATTTATCTACCAGATATTTTTTGTCTCCCGCTTTGTAATGGGAAATGGATAATTTTCTTCCAACTCCTTCTATTTTTATCTTTCGATTAAATTCGTGCGGGTTCCAAGACAATTAACTTTATCCCGGGACTCGCCGAGGGGAGGGTCAAACCTCGGTGTCACCATGGGACACCACTGTAGATCCTGGCTTACAGGAGTAGCACTGGTGGGGGTGTGGCGGGCATAGTCCCAAAAAAAATCTACAATTAAGGCCTCTGCAGCAAAACTGTAAAACCAAGTAATTATAAATCGCAAATGCTTGCGGGGAAAACACCGCTCATAGTTCGGCCTATTATGCACACCCATGCAATAGATGTCATTAAGAACTAACTCGGAAGAAATAAATATTAGGTACATTCGTACAACCAACGATTTTAATCGACGCCCTTGTTATCAAGAATCAACCGTAAAATGTACAATTTGTATGCAATAGTGGAAATGTGGTCTCAACCCACTTTCAAATCTAAATTTAAAATCATATTTATACCAAACATGTCTCCGCAGAAGCAATCATTACTAAATTTGCATTCAGTAAATGTGCGTCCGCGCGCGGACCTAACTAAACGCAAGAAACTTAATAACAACTTAAGTTTTTATCTTGTCTCAAAATTAATACGAGAGAGAGCAGACACGTTATCAAGTGCACACGATACAGTTATTCGGAATTATCGCATTTTAGACTGATGTCGTACAGAAATCGGTTGATCACGCTCGCCAAGCGCATCGCGGCGCTTATCCGCTCTGTTGCATGTCGTGTGGAATTCGCCTTATATGGTAGCGTTTTTGCCGTCTGCACCGCACCTTAGCGTCTATTGTTGTAGAAGAAAAAAAGGGCGTGGGAATTGTGGAGCGTAGCCTATATTTTGGACTAATGCTTATCGAACGAGGCTCACAAAGCGTGATAAATTGCCTGCCATATCGGAATCTGGTACCTACGTCTGTGTAAAGCTTTGTTATGCAAAACGAAGAGGCGTGGTCGCTTCGATTTATGGAAGAATAAGGTCAAATACCTACAAGGATTTATAATAAAACACACTGATATGCCTACACCTAGCTCCAACGATTCTCTAGTATCAATACCGGTATTTATACCAGGGCCCCAAGTCCGCTAACACAATCGATTCATAATCAAACAGCAACCGCATGGTAACTGTCACTTTTGACAGATAACCCATAAAATATCTGTCAAAAGTAACAGTTACTATACGGTTGCTGTACGATTATGAATCGATTGTGTTAGCAGGCTTGGGGCCCAGGACCCGAACCCGGGATCGTCTCCACAAAACGGGTAACTACCGCGCTGGTCCCGGACGTCATAGATATGTCGCAGCGGGATTGTAGAGTCCGCTCTTATACAAAACGGCTGTCAACGTTTCGGCGCTTTGTAAATAATTTTAGATGTAAATAGTTTTTGATCATTCATGCTTAATTAATTATTTGAAAAGTACGACACTATTGATATAACATATCTCTAAAGGAGTTCAGTAGAACGGTTAGGTCGACGGAACCCAGCTCCAATCCTGGAAGGGACAAACTTTGTGATCAGCACGAATGTTTGTACTCAGGTCATGGATGTTTAATAGGTATCTATATCACTAAGTAACAATACTGAGTACCTTATTGTGGGACCGTATAGGTACCTAGCTGGTGTGTTCACCTGGAGATATTAAGTATATATTATTATTCAGAATAGCAAGTTTATAGCCTCGAATACAGAGATGTTACTTTCTTAAGATTCGTTCTGTTCACATCAAGTACCATAATACTTTCTCTATTCATATGCGGGTCTCTTCACTTTCACACACCTCGCTAATGAGTGGTAGGTACCTACCAAGATTGTAGCAAGCTTTGATAAATAATCGGGTCCAACTTCCCCATTGTCTAGAGTTGTGTTAAATGACGGATGTTAACGTAATTTTAGGTTCACACAAAGCACGTCATGTTATTTTCACAATTAATAGGTACCACACGAACTGTACAGTCCCACACCAAGCAACGCTTGTATTATGGGTGGCAGTATAATGAACTGGGGGTGATCCCAGTGGTACCTATATACTTGGGTACAAATATTTGTGTTCATCACATAAAGTTTACCCCTACCGGGATTCGAGCCCGGGACTCTGGTTACAGGTAGCAGGATCACTTCACACTGTGCCAATCGGATCTTTAAAATTAATTGTTCCATGTAAGTAAGACAATTTTTAATTTGCCGCCAAATCGTAAACAAATGACAAATGAATAAAATACATACACAATAATATTGGCAAAGTTCCATTTTCAAAATTGGAACATATTATATTTATATTACTAGCTGTTGCCCGCGACTTCGTCCGCGTGGTATTTAACAAAGACTCAGCCGTTGGTAACAGCCTGCTCGCGTTCTGATCCCGCGGGACGCATTGCAGATTGTTGCTATCAAACTTTAGTCAGGTGCAGCGCTGCAACATTGGTTTTAATTTTTTTTCGAGAGATCCTATTTTTTTTTCTAAAATAAAAGTAGCCTAAGTTACTCCTTGTTACATCAGCTATCTGCCAGTGAAATTCCCGTCAAAATCGGTCCAGCCATTGCAGAGATTACCCGGAACAAACAGACAGACAGACAGACAGACAGACAGACGGACAGACAGACAGACAGACGGACAGACAGACAGACAAAAATTGTAAAAATTGTTGTTTCGGTATAGGTACCGTGTATACATCCAAATGCATTTAGTAAAAAGCGGTTATTTTAATATTACAAACAGACACTCCAATTTTATTTATATGTATAGATGTATAGATATCGTTTACAAGTGGCCAGTTCTAAAAACTTTCAGTGTCGCCCTGGTATATAAATAATGAATCAGTCTGTATCTATATACCAGGAATAATAGTCAGCCCTTCAATTGTCCCACTGCTGGTTAGGCTTTCAAACATGCAGTTTTCCTCGCCAAGTTCCACCGTTTAGCAATTGATAATCGTGGTTAAAAATTATATTCAAACCACACAAAAAGGTCACTATTCTTTTAAGAATTCAGGAAAGCGCATTTTTCAGTGGAATATTTCGCATTTCCAAACTGTAATGTAGGTTAATTGGTAGACACACGAACGCTCTATAAAGATCAGTGACGAGTGGCACGTGCTATCTATCTTCTATCCATACTAAGATAAAACTTTAATTGGGCTGTGTTTGTGTTTGTTCGTTGAAAATATAATAAATTAATTAACTATGTCATTTGCAATGCAAAACAAGTGTTTTTAACCGACTACAAAAAGGAGGAGGTTCTCAGTTCGGTTGTATTTTTTTTATAGTTCTTGTCTGTTAACTTTTTGTTTAAGCATCAATGAACACTACTGGACCGATTTCAACGGGGTTTTCACTATTGGATAACTTATGGTTCGGTATATATATTAGGTTAGTATCGTCACGTTGCTGCCATTGGGGGTCGAGCAACAGAATAAAATCAACGGATGCGCGGGCGCAGCTGCGGGCAAACGCTAGTCATTTTAATTGCGTGCACTTAACGCTGCTTAAATTGCTCGACAGAAAATTATGATTTTTTCTAACGACGAAAAATTCTGAAGAAAATACATTTTTATTGGTTCCGACGTTATTTATGTGCCATACTTATACTTTCCATACGCACTCACTCGTATACTTGTACAATAAATTCTTTTCATCCCATTTTTTGCTTTTTACTCTCAGGCATTAAGAAAAAAAACTAAATTTAGCGTGTAAGTTTGCCGTAGAGACGTTAGGCCCATGGAGCCATAGCGCAAAGAAATTTGTAGACAAAATATCACCTAGGTTGATTGCCTCCACAGGTGACAGGAGGGCTGGCTCTTTCCTCGCTCAAAAAATTTGTATGATTATACAGCGAGGAAATGCAGCCAGCATTCTTGCCACCATTCCACGCGGACAAGGTCTTTTTGATACATAGTTTGATGTCATACTATTTTAAGTTTTTTTTTATTTTCCTGTTTGTAAATATTTAAGTTAAATACACATAATAAATAAAGTAATCATTTTATAATAATTATAACATGTCTACAATCCTCAAAGAAGTACGCAGAGGTGCAGTGCATTGCATCCACATTACGTTAATTATTTGTTGTAATGGGGTGGCCAGTACATACTGGCTGGTATTGTTCCGTGCACACTCCTTCTCAATAGCACGAGGATTTGGACTATTATACATAGTCAGTCAGAATCAGAATATTTTTTATTCATGTAAACGATTAAGTTACAGTTACAGTTCTTATGAATCGTCAAAAGTTACAAAATGCTAAGCTACTACTTTACCACCCGTTCGGAATGCGGTTCCTAGGCAGAAAAACGGGCAAGAAACTTCATGGTTGCTTTTTTTAAAAAGATCTTTTACTTTGTTGATCAGTACATTGTTATAGGTATGTGAGAACAGTGTAGAAACGGCTAGGCAGACTTTAGCAGCTGGTCAAAAAAAAAAATCTCAAATTACTTTTGTAAATGACAGTCGACGTTTGTACGTTGAGGCGTACTTACTCGTAGCACAACTTTCAGCAGATTGGTAGACTTGCAGATTTGGTTTCCCCAGACGTTCATTATTGGTTGGAATTAAATCCATAAACAACATGGTGCGGTACCTACCTACTTATAGGACTACATTACTACTTACCTTTTCTGTATTGCGTGGTGGCTGTGTGATGTATGAATTAATATTAGGCTTGGCTTTAGGGATGTCGTGATATCATAAAAAAATACCGGGTAAAAAGTATAATTATTCATGTAACTATACATAAGAAAATAAATTCAATAATCTCTATAAATAAGGATGACATTTTTCGTCGGTCTACGTACGTACTTGATTTGCACAGCGATGATGTAACCCCCTTGACGTAGAGTTTGATAATAAGTTAGTAACGGATAGAGTTCAAACTGCCTCTCCTGGCCATCCAAGGTCATAGCTATGTCGCCGGAATAATATAGTGATTCGCAGCGACTACTATTTATTTTCGATTCAATATTGTTTCACTCGATTGGATCGTATAGAAACATAGATGCAACTCAGTCTAGTAACACAATAAGTAAATGCGATGACTTCAATCCACACAACAAACTACCTATATAGCGTTTGAGTATTGCAATTTTCACATATCAAAATATTATAATTACTGTAAGAATCGTCTTGTTATTCTGTGACCTAGTACTATTATTGCTTAAACATGTCGATTGACTAGTGGTTATGAGCATAATAATAGCATGCCTTGCTCATTTCTTTTTTTTTAATTATTAATCTATGGCAGAATAGGAGAAGTGTCAAGTTAAGTTTTGTTTGTATTTTAGATAATTGTTTTTGGAATAAGTAAACCAATTGATGTAAAGATCATTTATTGTTTTCCTTCAGTACCTATACTTAGGTATTTGGCGTTTACGAAGAAATAAGACGTGGTGAGTTAGTAACCTAAATCTACGGGAACTGGAACTGTTATAGGTTGAAATGACCATTGACAATTCTAGGAATCAGTACGTCAAGTGCGAGCTAACTGTATACCTTATACTCTACCGTATTTAGACATTTTGTATGTGAGTTGAAAAGCGCCTCTAGGGGATGGTATTTAAAACTTGAAATTCTCCATACAATATGTCTAAATACGGTAAACTATAAAGTATACGGTTAGCTTACGAATAATCTCGCACTTGACTTTCTGTAGGTGTTACTATTTACATCTGACATTCCTCATACACAAATAAAATGAGTACATATAAGGAAACATAAATTTTAATTATGTGAATAATGATTTCATACTCGTATGTTTCATATTATAAGTACATAATGTATCTAACAAATATTCTTCGAAAATACAAAATCATTGAGTATTGATAAGGAATCAACCACTTTATCGCAACTATGATAATGAACTCATAATATACTTAGTATATGTAGTCATGAAATAAATATCGAGAAATCATTACGGAATAATGATAACAATAGGCTGAGTAAATAAATTTCAATCGAGCAATTAGCTAGAGACACGTATACAACGAATTCAACAACGCAAGTCCGTGAACCATTGAGTTTTTTTTTTGGACTAGGCCAGCCACCACTGCTACTCCTGTAAGCCAGGATCTACAGGACACCGCTGTAGATCCTGGCATACCATTGAGTATACGAATCATCAATTGTAACACTGATTTTGAGGACCAGATTAGCGCAGTTGGTAGTGACCCTACTTTCTGTGTTGAGGCTCCCGGATCGAATCCTGGTAGGGAACAATATTATGGACTAATACTATTATTACGAGTTATGAATGTTTAATATCTATATGCGTATTTTGTAGTGAGTTGGCCCTCAGTCCGTTGTCAAGTACCCATAATACAAGCGTTGTTTAGTGTGGGACCGTATAATTGGTGTGTTCGTCTGGCGATATTTATGTATTTAGAGCAATACAAAGATTGTTCTTCAGCAATAACATCCTAGTTGATGAATACAACTAGAGGAATTCACAGATACCCAGGCTAGCCTAGGAGTCTTCATCTTCATCGAGAGACGGGCCCCCATAAGGGGGCGAGGCACAAGAGGGGCACCGGTGCGTTCCGTTTGGAGATCCCGGAGCCCCTCCAATATGTGTCGAAGGCGGCCACCGGGGGGGTTTTAGTGGGTAAGAATCCCACATAACCCGGCCCTCTCCCACACAGAGGCCGGGTATCTATCGAAGATTTACCCCCGTCAAAAAAAAAAAGGAGTCTTCATCTGGTGGTAGTGTTATGCCGTACCGCCCCAACAAAGGCGAATGATGGTACACCGTGAGCTTTTTGTCGATAAGAGTCTGACATAGCCCGCGTGCCTCCCCGGGCTTGATGAATATGCGATTTGTCTGCGATTATTGAATGTACTATATATGATATATAATTCATCAAAGCATGAGGATTTCCCCACGATTAAAAGGATCAGTCTTTATGTGGTGAAAGCGATCTCCCTACACTAAAGTTTACATATAAGAATTGTTAACGTTTTTGTAGTTATACATTTGCAAAAGCGATGCCCATAAATGTATACAATAAATCGAGAATGTTTCGGCTAGTTATCATACAATAGTTGGAACAATGGTAGGTACCACCGCACGGCATCCGTTAGCCAAATCCATTCCGTTGGCGCTTTGAATTTAAAACGTAACGGAAGGTCTGGTGAGTGAGGCCAAAGACACGTATGACGCGTTCGGGTTCGGAAGTCGATTTTAGTATTCATTTTGGTAGGGTTATTTTTTTTGTCTTTTTTTTGGGTGCTCGATCACGCTCATATGGGGACACGCCATTTTCATATCATCATGTCACATCCATTATTTTATTTATAATGTGTATTTATTGAATACGTTATTGCTATTAATTACTTGACATTGGCAAAATACCCAGTAAAGTTTGGGTGAGGCCATATTCATATTCATTTTTAACCGACTTCAAAAAGGTTCTCAATTAGGTTGTATTTTTTTGTATGTTTGTCATATTACATCGCATCTCATTTTGTAAATAAAAAAGAAGGAGAAAACTATATGAAAGTATGATTGTTATTGCTATGTGGAAGACAACAATTTCGAAATTATCGAAGTACTTTGGACTACCGTATTAGCGCAGTTGGTAGTGATCCCGCTTTCTGCGCATCGAGTCCCGGGTTTGAATCCTGGTAGGGACAAGCTTTGTGTGATTAGCATGAATTTTTGTACCCGAGTCATGGATGTTTAATATCTATATAATTATTATATACTGAGTTCGCCGTCAGGCAATTGTACGGTACCCTTAATACAAGCGTTGCTTAGTCTGAGACCGTAGTTGGTGTATTTGTCTCGTGATATTATGCCGATATTATTTATATATTAAGGATGGCGATTTGTTGGCGAGTAGAACTTGCCTCTTAATTTTGCGAAACGTATGCAGCAGTGGACACAAACAGTGCCATGCATAGCTTTAAAACTCTTACAAAAGACTTTGACATGTTGGGTCTATGTCCCCACACAAGCCTTTATTCTAAAGGACCCAGCTTTAATCGTGATTAGCTGTTACCCGCTACTTCGTTCGCGTGGTATTTAACAATGACACAACTGTTAGTAAAAGCCCGCGACCGGCGCGGCAGCCTTTGTGATATTAAGTCGTTGGCGGGGTTTGGGGGGGGGGGGGGGGGGGTGGTGTATCTAAAATAAAAGTAAGTAAAGCCTAAGTTACTCCTTGTTACATCAGATATCTGCCAGTTAAAGTCCCTAAATCTGTCTAGCCATTTCAGAGATTACCCGGAACAAACAGACAGACAAAAATTGAAAAAAATGTTGTTTTGGTATAGGTAGGTATACATCCAAATGCACTTAGTAAAAAGCGGTTATTTTAATATTACAAACCGACACTCCAATTTTATTTATTTGTATGTATGATACCTTTTCCATTTCGTGAGGTCCTAGTATAGGTCGTCAATCTCCGCCGACTGGAGTGAACCCACGGCATTTCGCGTATTTGGGCACTCAGATTTCTACAAGGCGGCATGATTCCGGTTTTGTTAACTTAATTTGTAAAGCAAGTAGGTAGGCGAGAAAAATATAGCATGGAATGGAGTAACTGGAAAACAAATTCATGGTTTGAACGTAGCATTAAGTTTTGGTACAGCACAAATCCCGCCTTTTTTTCGCCATCATAGACATAAATAAGTCAATGGATCAATCTTCATAGAGATACATAGTACTTTAATTATTAATTTGGCATCACCATAGGTACTTTGCCAGTGTCAAATAATATAAATTAATAATTCAGTTTTCGAGCATATGCTCAGACCCAAAGGCTTGGCCCAAGTAAAATACCCCCCATCCCTCAATCAGTAAAGTGATGGATACATTACTGATTTTTTATGGATTTATGTTTGAAACTGAAAAGCCAAGTTTCGTCACTTTGTTTCATTTACCTACACTCGTGCACTTTACCGAACCCATAATGGTTAATATTCCACTTATATCACTCACTTTAACTCGCAGGAACACTGGTTTTAGAAATGAAATCATAACTGACTTATCAGTTTTCCGCCAAAAAAAAGCATCAGCATTAAGTTTTGCTACAGCACAAATTCCTCGGTTTTTACGCATCCATAGACATAAATAAGTCTATGTAATGTTAATAAATAATGTCTATGGTAATAAAATCGCATCTACAATTGTCATTTAATCGTATTGATTGTGGTCTCGGTCCACCACATAGGTGTGTTCGCGCATCATGCAAAAACTACTAGACGGATTTTGATGAACCTCGGAATGGCGATTCCTTATAACCCGAATTAACTGATAAAGTCAACTTGTCTAGTAAAATAGAAGACTGAAGAGCTAGCTTTTCTAGCTCTATACTTACAAGTAGACATTCATCAACTAGTCTATGGAATGTCTCTGGCTACTTCTACGGGGATAGCGACCGTGATGTTGTTTGTAAATATGTAGTACACGATGTACTCTTATTATTATTTTATGCAAGTCCTCTAAGGCCGTGTTTGCCTTGACACGGATGCGGCTTGCTCGTTCCTTCCTTCCGCCAGATGTTCTCTTTTACGGTTCCACAAATGATTAAATACACCTGTTTCCAATTTCATCGAGTGTTCTTATCGTTTTTGAACTACACATTTCTATACCGAAGTACCTATCAATGAATAACCTACTGAATTTATTAACACTAGGTGTGGTCTTCGTAAGCGTGGATATTAGGTAATGACATCGATCGTATTATAAGCTTAGCTACCATAACTAAGTTTCCTAAAAATCCGTTGCGTAGGTTTCCCTTGATAACGTTAACATAGGCAGACAGAAAGAAAATCTACCAAGCGAATGGGGATTCGGTCTCTATATCGATAAATAGGTCCTATATCTTATAGACAGTACCCCAACCCTAATAGTTTTATAAGAATTGAAAGTTTTACATACCGTCCGCTAGGGGCGTCTTTCAATCCTCCACACAAAATGTCTAAATACGGTAGACTATAAAGTATACAGTTAACTTGCACTTGACGTGCAGAACGTCTTTAAATTTGGGGGATAATGTTTAGTATAAACTGCAGGATCCAAAACGCTGTAATGATACAAATGTCCAATGTTATATTGTTATTAATAGCACAATTTATTATTTTCCTTGTTAATATCCTGTAACAACAAATGTTATTACCTTTGTTTTACATTCGTATGGTGACGCCTATGGCCACGATCTCAATCATCTCCAAATAACGTACTTAATTCACGGCAATAGGCATTTGACAGTACCAAGTTAGCAACAACAACGCTGAAACAGAATATATAACTTCACTTATGGAATACGCCATCTGGATAAGGACTCAAACGCCAAGGTTTAATCTCGTGGTCGTCCAAAAATGGCTTGCGGTCGTATCTCTGCGCCTGCGCAGCCGCTAGACCTTTTAAGGTTTCAACCTTTTATGCACTCGGATTGGCGAAGGTTAACGAAATAGGCCGGAAATTATTTAACTAGAAACTGTATATTGTAAACTTCATTACTTATGAACCTTCAAATGATACAACATTTTATGCTAGGTTTTTACTGTCGGTTCGGAATGTCGTTGTTATGGAGTAGAGGAAAGAAATTCCATGGTTGGTCTTTTATGAGGATATTACTTATATATTTTTTTGTAGAATATTGTTATGGGCATGAGAGAGCCATGTAGGAACGGCTAGGCAGGCTTGTTTATAATTTGTGCGTGTTTGAAAAGTACTACTTCACTCTTAGTAAGTATATAGGGTGTAACAGAAGTATTGTAAAATATTTTAAGGGTTGAAAGAGTAGGTCATATCGAACACATTATTGTATAAATTTCTCATAATTAGATATATTTCTTTGGGAATGTTATCATTATAACCTACAGATGTACCCGTTAAAATATTTTACACCAATAATGTTACACCTTGTATATTACAAGTACTTGGTTAAATGGTTCCCATATTTGCAAATTACTGGTAGCAATTTTTCAATAAGCTTGGCGGAGCACTGCCCGGCCACCGTGTTGCCCTAGGTCCCTATTACTGGGAGTAATTAACATAATTTAATCCTCGTTTGGGACACATATTTTTTGTTATAACATACCTAGGTAAAGTCATAACCTAATGGAAAGACGTAGGTACTAATGCCGACGCCAAGGGAGACCCAAAAAGCGGTGGGGCGACGACTCTGGCAACCACAGATATATGAGATCATGATCTGTGCTGGCAACACACCTAACTATTATGCCTCGACGCTCATGGAGTCGGGTAGTAGATACGAGAGATTTGGAGATCGTGTTAGTAAAAGAGTTGGAGTAGCCCTTTGCCTAGCAATAGGGCACAGTAGGTTCCAAAAAAAAACAAAGGTCTCACGACGACGACCTTCGGATCAAAGCTTATAGGTATGCTAGCTGAGTTCCCTGAACTATGAGCAAATTGGTAGGTACGAACGAATAAACAACTGGCCATAATTTTATTTCCTGCTATGCGTTTCGCGTTTGACGGAGGTCATTGAATCCGCAGCGATGCTCGAGCTCCATGCTGGGTATATACTCGGTAAGTAGATACTATTTAATTACTAGCTGCGCCCCGCAGTTCTACCCGCGATTAAAGAGTATGTCCTTTTCTGTAAATCATGTCGATCGTTTGCTCTATGAAAAATTAAAACAAATCTATCCCACGGAAACCATATATTTTACCAGGATAAAAACTATAATCCGAATATAATCTATCTCCGTGCCAAAATTCATCCAGATCCTTTAAGCCGTTCTGGCGTGATTCAGTAACAAACATCCATCCATCCAATCTTCTCATTTATAATATTAGTGGGATTGCAGCAGGACCAGACACAAACAGTAGGTAGATAAATTCTAATAATAGATAAACCTACATTTAAATTGTTTATTTACCATAGTAATGGCCATTAGTAATTAGAATAAATAAACGTTGACTTGTTATATGGTTGTTGTTGATAGTAAATAGTAATATGTATATCTTATTTAGACCTACTTACTTCTTAAAGAAAATATAGGTACCTACAAATATTTATTTCTTATTTCTACGCGAATACTACAAATTGAAATAAAACTAGTTTTAAGGATTTTATCGCGTTTATAGTATGTTTATTACGTTCCCGACATTACGGCTGCTTTCCAGCAACCATGGTCACGGGAGGACTGAGGTGGTTGACGTCTTAGTGTCATAGTTTGAACCGGGGTACCCTCATATTTAGTTGTTGCTTGCGGTTTTATTTCAATATATACTTAGGTACAATTTCGATAGATAACTACTTTATTTTCTTAGGCAGAGCCTTATGCATGAATATACTAACACCCATAAGTACGTTTTCTCCGTGGCAAGTACCTACATACGATGAAGGTACAAGCAATGAACTTGATCTGCGCACGCGCAACTACTCGCCCGCCTCGACCTTGCGTTTGCGACGTCAATCTATCTACTATACACTGCATCGCGTGATCGTCTATATAATAAACTGCTGAAACGAATCGCGTAAATAACAGTTGAATGTTCCAAGTCAATGGTTATGGATGAGTTCAGATTTTTTTTTATTGCTGGCCTGATGCGCGCCACTTTGCCGCAGTTTGTTAGCTGACGAACTAGGCACTTATAATACGAAATATTTTTATGTCATTATGCATGGACATTGAAGGATCAGTGGGCAGCGGACCAAGTCAGGCTTCACATAATATTGGCAAAATAAAGATGTCGTTTGAATATGGAAATTTCAGTATGAGAACACAATGTTTTTTTACCCAAGAATTTATAGTAGGTATGTAGGTATATGACGTTTGAAGATGTTATAGAACTTCTACAAATTTGGAGGTTGCTCTATAAAATATTAATTTTGTATGTTATTATTAACCGACGTCGAAAAGGAGCGGGTTCTCAATTCGCTTGTAATTTTTTTGTTTTGTTTTTTTTTTCAAATTGTCAGGTAGTGTGTTTCTATCACCGTGGTGACAAAAGTAAGTGGACCTACTTACCTATAGATAGATTACATTTTCGTGACGATGCCTGAACAGCTACGTAATACCTGCTTATAAAATAATAATATTCTTCGCATGACGTGATGTTGAAAATATTTATAACACGCTAGTTATCACCCAAGCCCAATATTCTTTGTGATACTGCCTGACGTCACCGCTCAGTCAGCTGATAACATGTACGTACCAACTATATTGTTTGTCGCGTTTCCAATGAACTGTGCGTTAGCATGGCCGTTCGCATTAAGATTAGGATAGGTATTATTGGAATTATTGTATTTACCTTGTAATATAGGGTGATTAATAAGGTAGGTACATAATGTAAGGATACAACGTTATTCGAATAAATGTAATAACGTTACGCGGAATGGAACGTAACGTTACCGTATTGTACCGTACTAAAATTCTCAACGAGAAAAATAATATGTATTTTTTTTTCAGACAGTTAGGGACATGACTTCCTCTGACAAGAGTATGTCGGGCTGCCAGTCACGGATCATTTAACTAAATATTGCACACGCCATTTTCATATCATCATGTCACATCGATTATTTTATTTATAATGTGCTATTTCTATTAATTACTTGACATTGGCAAAATACCCGTTAAGTTGTGGGTTTTCGCACCGCATCTCATCGCATCGCATCTCATTTCGTAAAATAAAGAAGAATGACTACATATTGATTTCTCATATTTACGCGAATACTACACATTGAAATAAAACTAATTTTAGCAGTCCCCCCGTGATCGTGGTTGCTGTAAAGCAGCCGAAACGTCGGGAACGTCAAAAAAACATAATATAACCGCGATACAATCCTTAAAATTCCTTTTATTTTTATTACATTATAGGCAAGTATTTGATCTCGATCTCACCCGATGGTAAGTGACGATGAGATCTACGATGGAGCATACTTGCCTAGGTAGGAAGGCGGCAGTAGATAGAGACGCTACATTCACTAGGCACATGCAGCGCAGCTGATCTGACCCGCCATCCATGAATGGCAGCACCGAACATCATGCCGGAACACGGCTAGGCCGCTTGGCGACATGGCTTTGTTCAGTGGGTGGTGACTAGCCACGGCCGAAGCCTACCACCAGTAGAGTTGTCACCTAGTTGGCACCACCCAGGGTCACGTGTAGGGTATTTCGAGGGTACTTAATTCTCCTACGGACGAAGGTGACTCGACCCCAAAAATTATTTGAATTACTCGACTACTTCTAAATAAGGTTTATAGGGAAAATATAGAATTAACTAATGTAACATCAGTTTTATGTCCTGTGATGGCTAGTGTATTTTCCTGTTGTACCTACCTATCTAAATGTTATTAATAATTGCATTAATAGGTACCGACGCAAATGTGAGTACATTTTAATAATAGTTTCCTGTTTGTTGATTTAACTTAATTAAAACCGTTACTGTAATTTAAAATACACAGAATTATGTTGTTTTTTTTCTACAATACCTATCTATGTAGAATAAGATTGCAATGGTACAGGAACAGAGGGGATGACATAGGGATGAAACAGGTAAGTCCTTAGACTACTTTTCTATTTTTTTATGACTATAGTTAAATTCTTTGTACCGAGTTGAGCTGTTTAATAACTGAAAATTATTGTATTTAGAAATTTGTTTAGTTAACTATATTAAGTTAAGGTAAGTTTTTAGTTATACTAAATTTAAATTAAAAGAAAAATGTATGTACACATAGTACTTGATATTGAACATATCATTTGAACAATTTCGTCAACATTGAAAATGACGAGATGTGTTATCGAGACAAATCGTCATTGAATTCGATTACATCAGTGACTCTTGTTGTCAAAGATCATTAATATTGATGACTCATGCCGCCATCTCGATTTATTTGTTGGATTCATTAACGATTTTGCGTCCATTACAGAATTACTTATATAATTTAAGTATACTAGCGGTCAAATAATTTTCCAAATAACTTTAAAGATTAAGCGGCTCGCACCTCTGGGATTTCTGGATTTCATGTGCGAATCTCATTTTCAACGAAGATTATCACTCGCTAAACGCTGAAGGAAAACATCGTGAGGAAACCTGCATGTCTGAGAGAACCCCTCGAAAGATGTGTGAAGTCCTTTTAATGGGACTAGGCTCGCCACACACTCCCACCACTGCTACTCCTGTAAGCCTGTGTCCAATGATGACACCGAGGTTTGACCCTCGGCGAGTCCCGGGATAAAGTTAATTGTCTTGGAACCCGCACAAAATTAACCGAAAGATAAGAATAGGAGGAGTTGGAAGAAAATTATCCACTTCCCTCTATTGCAAAGCGGGAGACAAAAAGATCTGGTAGACAAATGTCCACAGAACTAAGACTCTCTGTGTGAAGTCCGCCAACCCGCACTGACGAATCGAATTGAGGGGAGGACCGTGCCCAGCAGTGCGACATTAAGAATGGCTGGTATTTGTATATTATTATTATTAAATATGGTAGAATAGCCAAACAATTTCTAACAAAACGAATGCGCGAGGAATTTCGTTACGCAGCCATAACATAGACATCTGAGGATTATAACAACAAATAAATAGCATTTGAAAAGTGAAGGTGCAGGATGACTCACGGCCCCATGGCCCGCCCCATGCAACGGTGCGGTATGGAGGCGGACGAGATCAATACTTGCAGACTGCAGAACATTTCTATGTGTTTACCAATTTTCACTGCAAGGGAGGGTGTCACGGCGACCACGATATTGATTTATTTTTATTGTACACGCACTTATTTCTGCATTGCTAGTATATTTTAAGACCCAACGTAAATAATTCACAAGATAACAGATCAAGGTTCCGATTTAAACGTTGCGAATGCGCTGTAAATATTTTTTTAATATAATCATGGTTGGTAGGAAGGCTAATATTTGCAAAATTGAAATCAAACCGAAACTGCTTGGAGTAAGTAATTATTTTCGTGGGATGTTTTTATTTAAGTATCATTCGAAATAGTATATTTCATGTTTTTTGTTTACTTTACTATTCAATGTTATGCATAATTTAAAAAATAGAACATATTGAATATTGTAATGCGAGCTATGCTATTATAAAACTGTAACTGGGCTGTATCTGTACTTTGAGTTATTTAAAAAAAATATGCAATGCAACGGCCTATTTAGACGTCTCTAAATAAAATAAAAAAGTTTGTAGATTTGTCTTCGCGTTGTTTCAATGGAGTTTTCACTATAGGATCGTCAAGTAGCAGAACAAAATCGATGGTTGTGCGGGCGTAGCCGCAGGCAAAAGCTTGCTTATGTATAAATAATGCCAGTGATTGAAATAACGTAAATAAGTATAAAACGAAAGCCTGGTCATTTTTTTTTTAATAAGTAAAACACTATCTTATGTTATCTCGCTTCACAGTAAAATATAACACGAATATTTTACGTGAGTTACCTTCGATGAATAAATGAAATAGTTTTTATCTCACCTTCAGGCATCCACTGTAACATAACGAACATAACCTAGAATCCATTTTTCAACGTCTCACAGTGATGCTTTCTGATCTTTACATAAATATGAGAATGCAATTTTAACTGTAAATCTCTAATTAAATATTAAATTTTTAAGTTGATACGAGGCGGCAATTAGCGCGAAATAGCTGTATCATAGAGAAAGTACTGTGAGACTGGAGTGAAAATTTCAATAGGTAACATTACTAGTCCAAGTGGCCGAAGTGAACGTGTGCCGGTCGGCTCGACGCGTTAGCAGTCGCGTGTAGCGTGACAGCCAGCGCCCCAGATAGCGTATGTGCCATACCTTATCAAAGCATCGCGTCGTTATCACCAGATGTTTGTGGAAACAGCCCTGCGCCTTACCATATATGGTGGCAAAAATTGTGGCAGCATCGCGTAGCTCGTGATTGGCGGAAAATATACCTACCGTGCCGATAGCAAGGGAACTCTGATAAGACGCGTTTTATATAGTTTATCCCCAAGAGCCGGTTCTCATTTAGTGTGGCGTGCTTGACCGAAGCAGCACGAGTCGTACCTAGTCACTAACTTTATATTCACCAGTAAGTTTTGTTTGGTTTTTTATTCCATTGAATTTAAACAATTGTGGATTTTTAAATAGTTTCAATACAGTTTTTTTTTTATTTTATAAAATAATAGTTACCGATAGTGTGTGAATTTATTTGAGGTTGTGAATATATGCAGCTTATATAACGAACTATTATGAGTTTGCATTACGTAATAACAATACAGTGAAGTGATTTTCACCTTGATTTGGAGCATTTCATATTGGATCTTGTTATCGTGAGTTTTTATAGATAGTCATTTTCGTTTCAGACTAATTCACAATGTGCGACGAGGAAGTTGCTGCGTTGGTGGTAGACAATGGCTCCGGCATGTGCAAGGCCGGGTTCGCGGGCGACGACGCGCCCCGCGCCGTGTTCCCCTCGATCGTGGGCCGGCCGCGCCACCAGGGCGTGATGGTCGGCATGGGACAGAAGGACTCATACGTCGGTGACGAGGCCCAGAGCAAGAGGGGTATCCTTACCCTAAAGTACCCCATCGAGCACGGCATCGTCACCAACTGGGACGACATGGAGAAGATCTGGCACCACACCTTCTACAATGAGCTGCGTGTCGCACCCGAGGAGCACCCCGTGCTGCTCACCGAGGCGCCCCTCAACCCCAAGGCCAACAGGTAGGTGTCCGCCTTCGCCACCGTTGCCGCGCGCATCTAGTCACCCGACCGTCTCCTGAGTTTCCGCTAACCCGCCGCTCCTGTTTCAGAGAGAAGATGACGCAGATCATGTTCGAGACCTTCAACACACCCGCCATGTACGTCGCCATCCAGGCCGTGCTATCGCTGTACGCGTCCGGTCGTACCACCGGTATCGTGCTGGACTCCGGCGACGGCGTCTCGCACACGGTGCCCATCTACGAGGGCTACGCGCTGCCGCACGCCATCCTGCGTCTGGACTTGGCCGGCCGCGACCTCACAGACTACCTGATGAAGATCCTCACCGAGCGCGGCTACTCGTTCACCACCACGGCCGAGCGTGAGATCGTGCGCGACATCAAGGAGAAGCTCTGCTACGTAGCGCTCGACTTCGAGCAGGAGATGGCCACCGCCGCCTCCAGCAGCTCCCTGGAGAAATCCTACGAACTTCCCGACGGACAAGTCATCACTATCGGAAACGAACGATTCCGTTGCCCAGAGGCTCTCTTCCAACCTTCATTCTTGGGAATGGAGGCTAACGGTATCCACGAGACGACCTACAACTCGATCATGAAGTGCGACGTGGACATCCGTAAGGACCTGTACGCCAACACAGTGCTCTCGGGCGGCACCACCATGTACCCGGGCATCGCTGACCGCATGCAGAAGGAGATCACCGCCCTGGCCCCGTCCACGATGAAGATCAAGATCATTGCGCCCCCAGAGAGGAAGTACTCCGTATGGATCGGTGGATCGATCCTCGCATCCCTCTCGACCTTCCAGCAGATGTGGATCTCGAAACAGGAGTACGACGAGTCCGGCCCCTCCATTGTGCACAGGAAGTGCTTCTAAGCGTCAAGTAAGACTATACCTAATTTATGATGCCCTACACCAGGCCCCTGAATGGGCGGCTCAAATTACGCTTGTGATCTTGTATTTAAGTTCAGTATTTAAAATAGGTTGTAAGGTATCGTAATATGCATATTACGTAAAGCGGAATGTTGTTGTTTCCGTAATTTATGACAAAGATTTTTATTATTTATTTAAATCGTTACTAACCCAAACATTTTTAATAAAAGATAATTTATAATATACCGGTATAAACATGATTTTTTCTTGCTTTACTCCTGCCTCATCATCACCCGTGTACTTAGTCTCAGTGATAGACGGGGTACCATTTATGACAGTCATAATGACAGTAAGATTCACTCCGCCGGCCACAACTTTGCTAGTTTCTTACAAACGTTAGTCATCGACCATTACATTTTACATAAAATGTAGCTTTCATCGCATAACGGAGCTCAGTGCTTGGTGCCTACACTGTTATCTTTCTCGCTGGCTAACATAAAACATCCGTAATGATACTTTTAATATTACTTATATATATATGTATATCAATTGTCAACGAGATTATTTTCATATTATCTGTATCGTAAAATGCTATTAATTTAAAATACCGCAAGTGAACAACCTTAGATACATACAAATATAATTAGATAAGTTAATTCGCAATGAGATTATAGCATTTTTATCAATTCCTAGAATAATTATTTTGCAAATACTGACGATAATAGGAATACTAAAGTCAGAATTAAGAAGTAATGTTACTAGGTCGATCTAATTGTTGGAACGTGTACTTTGTCGAATGAAACGATAATAGTGCTATATTTAATACAGCTAATGGTATCGTTCGAACAGGGCGAGGTGGCCGTAGTTCTGCTTGTTCAGCTTCGCGGAAAACCACACCTTTTAGCTTTTAAAGCTAGCAACACCATTCGATTACGTCGAACAAGTATTATTAATAGGGCATGATGTGGTAACTATATGTGAACACAATATACGGAAAATTAAAGTACAAACAATTGTGCTCCGAATCA
Source organism: Pheosia tremula (assembly GCA_905333125.1). NCBI lineage: Eukaryota > Metazoa > Arthropoda > Insecta > Lepidoptera > Notodontidae > Pheosia > Pheosia tremula. Next base: position 2,253,350 of record HG995406.1, read on the forward strand.
CACTTTACAATGGTAAACTTTTATAGGTACCTAATAATTTATAGTTGTTGGTTAGTTATCCTTGTCTTATTAATATTATTGAGTTCAACATAAACGCGGGATTCCCCTTCTGAATTATTTTATAAAACCATTGTGATAATTGATACTACTACGTAAATACAATGTATTAGGTAAATGGGGAAACTTGTCCATCTTTATATAAGTTCAACTTTTAGGTAGGTACCACTTATTGTTTTTAGGTCGGCAATCGGTTACGAAATAGTGTAATATTTTTCTAATTTCGAGTTTTCTTGTTATAAAATTATAAGTGATGATAATCATGATATCGATGGCGATAATGATGATGAAATAAATCCCCTACGCCTATCAGTAAGGCTGTGGATACTTAACTAAAAAATTACCGGACAATTTCGAAGATCGTAAAAAGTTCTGTTATACTATTTTAATTTCAATTTCGTTCAGTAGTGCACGTTTATTAACCCACAATGGTTAACATCTCACAAAATAACACATTATTTATCAAGAAAATATTTTTTTTGCTAAAATAAAATAAATTGAAACTTCACGGTTCAATTTCCCGCCAAAAAGTGCTACATATAACATATAACTTATAATATTTATTTATGGTAAGTAGGTAGTAGTACCTACTTCATCTTTTTTTTATTTTCAAGAATCGTAAGTAGATACTGATATTAATGTAATACTTATTTTAAATTATGTACTTAAGTATAGTTACATAACACGGATATTATTAAAGTTTCTGTCGATTTCACCAATTTTAAAAATTGATTACTAATGTATTAATTTCCATACCTACTTAACAGCTATTTCTTAAACTTTCTGTTGAACATGGGGCTTCGTTTCTAATGTTGAATCTCGGATGAATTGTGTCGTATGAGTGTTGAATAGGTACCTATGACATCTATGAAAATATCAAAGAATTTGTAAAAAATCTTACAAATTCTTTGGAATATATTTTAACTCTACTTTATATGCGTGCTAGTTTCTTCTCCCTGACGTGACTATGTGAGTGAGCGACTGAACGACTAATAAATATATTGCTGGTTTACTCTAGGCTACATACCTACCAGGTGAAAAATGTAGTTGTTGACATACGGAACCTTTTGCGTGACCCGACACGCGCTTAGTCGGTTTTTTAATAGCTGACCTAGAGTAATGCTATTTAAAATCCGAAAATACACGTTTATAATTAGATCACCGCACCCACGGTGCGTTGGTTTTCGTCTGGTGCGCGTGTGACGTCACTGGCGCGCGCGTTGCATGCAACTCCCGCGCGTAGTCGCTGACGTTTTGCCGTGTGATCTACACCCAGATTATTGATACAAGGGGCACGGCAGCGCTACCGCCAAGTCAAGGAATTAGGTAGAAGTTCGTGATCATATCAGCAGGTACTTACTTAATGCGTATTTTGACATATTCACCACAGTCACCATTCTTCTATCGTCTGTTAGGGAGCATTCAAGTATTACGTAACGAATTTAGGGAAAGGGGGGTCTGTTCTGAAACGTTACGATGCGTTACAGGGGCGGGATGGGGTGTTTGAACAACGCGTTAGGTAACATTGTTTTAACACTTCAGAACGGTCACGTAGAGATTTTAAGTTTTACTAGGGGGGGGGGGGGGGTTATGAAAAACATTATGGCGCGTTACATGGGGGGCAGAGGGGGGTCAAAAACTTTAATGATCAATTACTTATAGATTCAATACGTTATGCCTCCGAATGTCTATACCTATGAGAATTCGCCCGACACCCCGCCATGCGCACACACGCCATCGGCCCCCCCCCCCTCCCCGCCACGTGCGTGAGGGTCAAGGGCGCAGCGGGCGCACGATCGATCCATCCGACCATCCTCCCCCTCACCTCACCGCCCCGCCGCGTTCCCTCCCATGTCTGCCCGACTAGACTGGCATGCGGTTACTCACCAACATACAAATACATTCCGATAGGACTTTATATTGAAAGCACTAAGGGTGGCAATCCGTTGTGGACTTTCTTAGATGTTTTATGATCTTGGGTGCAGGGTTCTTGGTTATTGAATTTGTGTAGAATTTTCGCGAAGCTATGACTTACAAAGTTCAATGAAGGAATATGGGACTAAACGGGTTTATTTGTAATTTATGAGTTTCATATCAGCCAGCAAGTGATTGGACAGAGTCCCATATATTTCTAAGAACAAGACACGCATTAGATTACCTACGTAAGTACCTACATGGACTCTACTGGAATATTCACCCGCTACTTTGACGAAGTCCATGAATAACCATTATTTAAGGACCATCTTGTCTTTGCGTTTAGAGAAATATCAAGTACCTAGTAGCTACAAACAGCTACACATTCAATCGAGAATTTTATAAAAAATGGGCACGTCTTTAACCCCAACTTCTTCAAACTAACTGACAGGTTGATAAAAAACAAGGCACAAAGGACAACTCGCCCCGTCCGACCTTTGTTAAGAACGTCCTCTTCATCTAACTCTATAGCTGCCCTTACAAATAAAACTACATCTTATGCAGTTGTGATAAGACGTTTAACGATTGTATATGGTAATATAGCACGTACGTATGGTAAGGTTCTAAATTTAAGGTCAGCTTGCATCAGAACGCAAGCCAATGATGCGATCATACGTCCAAATGTAATCATGGGACAATTAATTTCTGTCCCAGTTTGCTGAGCCACTATCCCAGAGGATGATTACGACGACTCTATGAATGGTAATGTGTGTGTGCATATAGGTAGGTATATAATTATATTGATTCGTAGGTATTGTTGTATCATAGATTAAGCAATATAATCGATCAATCAAATTGCAGGAATCAGGAAATCATCGACATAAAGGAGTTGATTATGACTAAAGATTTGAGGCAGTAACAAGTGCAATATTAATATAGCCTAGAGGTAGGTACATAATATTTGTTGATGTCCCATGTGTCGTCATTATTTATAATTAGAATAATACCAGCCTTTTTAGATATAGGAAATTCTTGAATATACTCGATATACGTCTTACCAGCTTGGAGATGAAATTTGATATTGGATTTTAAATTCCAAATATCACATCTTTTTATTAGCAATATGTTGCTGTGTCATTAATTATTACCTACCATGAGCACGATTGTGCTCAAGCTAACTTTCTTTGCTATTTTGCTAGAAATAATGCAAGTCATGTCAAGACCGAGTAGGTATTAGCCATGTCTAAATAATAACAAGTTTTGAAACATTACCTACATGCCTTGATCATTTATGGGAGTCAACTATAAATCCTACAAAGTGATGCATTCTTTAATAAGTTATTTTAGACGAAGTATGTAAACCACATTATTGCCAACTTCAGTGCGATTTGGATCAGGCTTTTGGGCAAAAAAAACGCTATATAACATATCTAACTGCTCTTTATAATGAAAGAGAACTCGCAAAGCGAAAATCTAGTCATTAACATCAACAGTCATGTAGCCAAGTTGTCGCTACCAAACATCACATACATTTTAATGATTCACAAGTCAAGAATACTACGAATTATGTATTCCAAGACGAAGACATTTTACAATACAATAGGCACCGTGTTTGTATTCTACGCGAGTCGCGGTGTTTCCTTCGTTGAGTCATTTCTTGTGATTCTGAGGATATTATAACGATTCTTAGGATCGGTATCAAGATTATTTCACGCCTGTCTCTGATACCTATTGATAATTTGAGTTGGAGACCAGATGATAGATATCTCTATAAATATCAAAATTTCTCACAGAAAAGTGATATAATTTGTGATAGTTTTAGAGTAATTAGTCAAATCGTTTATTTGGATTGGCATATGGGGGCACTTACAAGTTGTCATTTTTTTATTTCTTAACTCTACAGCCGGATTGGAACGCGACCTAAACTGAGAAGATCCGGCACGAAACTTAGCGATCTTTTTTTGTATTCGTCATATGTATTACAAAATTATTGTGGTGCCTTGCGAGGCACACACACGCTATACTAGTGTAATTTACTTACGAATTATTTCGTAACCCCTGGCGTGTTTAGTCAATAGTTCCGACAGATAATGGAAACTACTAGGTAGGTTCTAACTTCAACATGATTTATAACACAAAATTAAATTAAAAGTATTATCACCAATGGCATCCTGATTCGAGTGACTCATTTGTAACGTCCATATAAAATAGTGTTTACACGATGTGTCATACAAATCGTAACCATACAAAACTTGTTTTAACAGATGTTTTGGTATCACATTTAAATTGTTAACGCTTTTCTGCGTTGGTAATTGACCTTCGCGTAGCAACACAAATGATGGAAGAGGAACCCACCACTGACCCTCAGCTTGTCAACTATTCCAATTATAAACCAAACAAGTTGATCGATAAATTAAAGAAGCCAACAAAACCGAACTCCTCTAAGATATCGAGAATATGTCTGTCATGACTGTTGGGACTCTAACTAATATACAATTCTCCGCGAAACGAAGCCAACCTAAAAAAGCATTTGACAAGTGTTTCGCCTCTAAGCGAGGCATCCTCAAGACGGCTGGCTTAGTATAGCAGGAAATTCTACCATAATTTACTCATTTCGTGATAAAGGAATTTCTTGCTGTTTTATTTAACTGCTCCTTTTTTATACGAACGCTATCCAACTTTATATTAATGGCTTTATAGTATGGGAAACGTAAATAGAGGAACGTAAGGTCCATATGGTACACAGATGGTGCAAGATAATCCCAGAATCTTTATCCCCTTTCACTGTAAGCAACAATGATAATTAAATTCAACAAACATTTCTAACTGTTGAATATCTAAGAGTTGAAAGTAGAGGGATATGTGACCGGCAATCAGAGCGTGGAGGAGCGAATTAGCGAATGTACACGGAGCAAGACAAGCGTGCTAGACAGACTTATCTTAAAGCAGCTAATTGATTATCAGCACGTCAAGTGAGAAATTATTCGTAAGCTAACCTTATACTTTATAGTCTACTGTATTTGGCATTTTGTATGGAGTATTGATTTTTCTAAGTACCGTCCGGTGGAAGCGTTATTCAATTCTTCATACAAAATGTCTAAATACGATAGACTATAAAGTATACGGTTAGGTTACGAATAATCTCGCACTTGTCATAATGGTCGCGATGATCCGAGTTCAGTGATCATAGTACGATTTGTGTCATGATTGCGTTTTTTGAAATTTTTGTAGAGCTAGTTGCTATCGTTGCAGATATTGTTTGTTGTGCTTTGTCAACGTTCACGGCAGGTTGGAGAATACGAAAGGTCACCATGAAAATTTGGATTCAATTTAGTCTTCTTTATTATGATCTGATTCGTATATAAGAGATATAAGTATAATGTCTAAAGCGCCACGTAGGTTAAGCAATTGAATCGCATCAAAGCTACCTCGATCTGCGGCATGCCATTATTCATGCCAAAGCCTTAATTGTAGCCCGGTCCTGATATGGGCTAGTTATGGCTCGTGGACCTCTTCCTAGGTCTCGATTTCTTACGAAGTCTTCCGACCTTGTGCGATCTTGTGTATGCCTTAACTTATTGATGATTGGATCTAAGATTGCTTCATATCTTTCGAAGTATCATTACAAAAAAAAGAATCAATATTAGTCATAGTTTGTAAGTTACGAGGAACTGAGTTAGTCGCCCCCCAGCGAGTGCGGTATTGACTCATCGGTGTAGTACGCTTGCGCGACATGATGACTCACACTACTATCACGATCAGAGAAGGGTCTTGGTTCAATCCACTCTGTGTCTAAACAACTAATGAATCATTGTGTCAAAGGCTAGACTGTGATACAATGTGTTCAACTAATTCATTAACTGAGTTTACAGCAGCATTCTCATCTATTAAGTCTTTTTTGGGAAGTAATTTTAACGAATTTTTTTGTCCGACATTGCTCTCGTCTTATCCAGGACATGACAGAAAATTATTATATTTAATATATAGACACGATAGAGGTACAGTCTCATTATATATATTTATAGATATAAAGGGCTTTCTCTATCTAGTAAGTATTAGTACCTCAAGAAGATTACAAATCTAAAGAAAAGAGAGAAAATATAATTTACACAGCTCAATAAGTTACAGTAAAACAAACAATAGGTAGGAAGGAATAATACAAATTTACTAACAAACAACTAAAAAGGATAAATACATGGATGGATGTGTCTCATGCCTGGACCAAATAGGTAACCTTCCTCCATAGAATATAGAATAACCTCTTAATTCTATGCTTTCGTTATAGCTCCCAAGATCAGTAACGATGACCTGATTTTTACCAAAGTGTTCTCACGTTTTTTGCTTTTTTGCAATTATTCTTCACATTGCTAGCGAATCAGTACCTTTAGAAGTAATGACTGTTTTAAATAGCGATGCGATCTTTTGAGATTGTTTTGCTAAAATTCTGGATAAGAAATTACTTTGTCTTTAGGATTATCATTGGAACGGGGATCGAATGATGCGGTTGGTGAAGGTAAAAATCTGAATTTAAGAATACCACTAGATTTATATAATTATTTTAAACAAGACTTTGATTGTTAGGGATATTCATCAGCGCACTAAGTACCTAATTAGAAAATAGAGCTGGAAAATATTCGCAAATGAATACAAATCCATGTAGCTTAATGTGGATAAACATGAGCGATGCTATTAATACAAATTACGTAGTTTTATAAAATCCAGTAGACAGATAGGGCTATCAAATGCGTCAAGAAAGTCGCAGTGACCGCGACCCGACCACCCTTTGCCGCGTCAGAGATAATGTCGTGAGACATTATAATGACTCCAGCGGATGACTCATACACATGGTATTTGACCCTAAATCTTTTATTAAGGCTCAAAGTAATATAAATACCAGAGCTGGGCCCCAATTCTGCTAACACAATCGATTAATAATCGAACAGCAACCGCATAGTAACTCACACTAACAAAAGATTACATAATAAATTAGGGATATTGTAATAAAACTATTTTTTAAGGATTTTATCGCGTTTATTTTTCGTTTTTACGTTCCCGACTTTTCCCGAATACCTTAAAAAATAGTTTTATTTCAATGTGTAGTATTCGCGTAAATATAAGAAATCAATAGGGATATTGTTTTAATATTTTAGATAGGAAGATAAGCCCCGGAGTTCATAGCATGCTGGGAAATGACTTTGCCGAAGATAATTTCAGACTACCTATCTACGTCACTAAGTAAGACAATAATAGTACCTATATTGTCTATAAATGCTATCTTATGGTGATCCAGCTTTATACCTACCTAAATCCTTAGACTTCAGTTATGGGACAAAGATATATTGGCGATACTATGATTGATCATTAACACCGAGGACGTTAAATAACTTTATTCTATGATTTAACCACACACTGACAAACAGCCTATGGATAGCGGCGTTGCAAATCGTCTAAGCACACAGTACCTAGTAGTCGCATCAGCTGACACCTACAAGGCTAGATATACACAACTGTGCGACTTACAGGCACATAGGGAAATAAGCATAAGTAAATAAGTAAGTACTTCGGTAACTAGGTAGGTAATTATGAACTAACTTACCTATCACATTGCTTATGACTGCTAAGTAGGTAGGTATTTAGTTAACATTATCTTGTGAAGAATATGACTAACGTTTGTAATACAATAATCAATCGCAAATAAAGGCACGCGACAAGTCTGCCTAATAAGCGATTTATTCTAAAGTATTAATAACTACTACCAATTTGCTTACTCGCACAGCCTTCGTAACTTAGCTGGTTTATAAATAACGAGCCTTGCCGAAGTTGCCGACGATATTGAATGGAATCGTTTTGTTACTAGTCACAAACACAAACGCAATGTGTATGATTGTGTTTGTGTACGCCATGTTCATACAACGACCGTTGCTGGCGTGCACCAATCAGAACCCAGGATTTTATCCATTGCCATATATGGTAAGGCCATCGGTTGCGGCAAGCGGGGAGTTGGGCGAGTCCATTTCTGCAGAAAAAATAAAACATTCTGTTTTTGAATTATTAACAATTGCCTGACATTTGTCAATCGGGACTTACAGCGGATGCATTTTGAGCAAGTTTTGATGGTACTGGAGAGGTAAATAGTAGGTAAATTTTGTATTATTTGGCACCTACAGAGGTCTGTTGGGCGAGTCGATTGTTTCGTGGGGCGCCGGCGTACCGCACTCTAGTGAGGCAGATCGACCTCCACCAGCGAGCGCGAAACAGAAAGAAACCGGCCGGCATCCATTTCTCACGGTTCGCAAACGCTGCGTTTATTGTTTCCTTCCAAGTACCTAATTATTTCTGGTGAGTATTTACTCCTTATTCTTATGGTATCATAATTATATTTAATGAAACTGTATTTAAGCACGTACTTTACTACATAATCTTTTCGTATCAATAATGTCAGTTTCGAATTTGTGATTTGCTACTCTACATAAATCAGGCGCTTTATTTGCAATAATTATCCTATCGATTCATGCAGACAGATTGACCTAGTGAGTGTGGTCTGTGGGTACGTATGTCTGTGTTTGTTGGGAGCTGGTCAACTGAACTGAGTGAGCTGGTACCTACGATGATGCGTCAAGCCTTTCATCTGCATTTATTTAATGGTTATCGCCGTCTTTTGGAAGTTTGCCAAAACGGTATGAACTTTCGTTATCATCATTTTCGTAATGTGTTTATGTAATAGGTATGTGTGTATAGTAAATACAGTGCGTTAATGTAGACGTCTCGACTTCCCGACTGAAGCGGCTATCGGCTCGCCAAAGTCTCAAATCTCAATGTGAGCGTTCTTTGCGATCCCGTCGTTATCAAGCGGTCCGCTGATAGCGGCGGGCGCGGGGTGCGGGGCGCTGCCGCGCAGGCTCCCTGCAGCGGAATACCATATATGGCCACGAAAACTCACGTATTGTGCCGTACTGCGCGATTGGTGGAGACGTCGCCGCGGAGGGGAAGGGGCGCCCCGAAACCAGCCTCATTTATATACCCTGCCTGCCGCGCTCGCCGACATTCCACAAAGTGAGCTCGAGCAGTAGTGTTGTGCAGCATTTACCGAGGCTGTGCAATAGCAATTTAATTTATTTATTTAATAGGACTATTTAATTAAAAGTAAGTTGACCCTGATGTGCCATCATCGCTTCTTATGTGTTGTTTTTTGTGATTCAGTGACAAATTAGTGCAATGATTTAGTGCGTGTGGGTCAGTGACACGGCAGGCAGGGTCGGGCGCGGCGACGCCACCGGCCAGGAGCCCGGGGTGGCGGTTGCGGTAGGGCGTGGTCGGGTTCTCGATGCCGATTTGAACTTGAGCGGTTACCGATCCAATTAGAAAGTAAACTCATCTCGCGACTTTCTCGGTCGGTAAGAGCGCCCCGTCCCGTGAAGTAGTACCGCGCCGCGTCATGCCACGTTCCTCTGCCGTGTCGCCTCGCACAACCCAACCTTATTTGGTTTCAATTTGCGAATCCGAGTGACGCCCACTTAGCATTGTCTCGCGATGGTCGCGAGTAGGCATTCTACCCACTAGCATCCGATATGGTCATCATTTTGAAGCTGACTTGAAATAGAACTTCATTACAGAAGTTGAACTTTAGGTTAAACAGTTGATCGTTTTCGAGATTCGGAACTTGGCTCGCATATTATCTCACTTGTGAAAGCGGGTAATTTTAACAGTTTTTTTTGATAATTTCAGACTAATTCACAATGTGCGACGAGGAAGTTGCTGCGTTGGTGGTAGACAATGGCTCCGGCATGTGCAAGGCCGGGTTCGCGGGCGACGACGCGCCCCGCGCCGTGTTCCCCTCGATCGTGGGCCGGCCGCGCCACCAGGGCGTGATGGTCGGCATGGGACAGAAGGACTCGTACGTCGGTGACGAGGCCCAGAGCAAGAGGGGTATCCTCACCCTCAAGTACCCCATCGAGCACGGCATCGTCACCAACTGGGACGACATGGAGAAGATCTGGCATCACACCTTCTACAACGAGCTGCGTGTCGCACCCGAGGAGCACCCCGTGCTGCTCACCGAGGCGCCCCTCAACCCCAAGGCCAACAGGTAGGTGTCCGCCTTCGCCACCGTTGCCGCGCGCATCTAGTCACCCGACCGTCTCCTGAGTCTCCGCTAACCCGCTGCTTCTGTTTCAGAGAGAAGATGACGCAGATCATGTTCGAGACCTTCAACACACCCGCCATGTACGTCGCCATCCAGGCCGTGCTATCGCTGTACGCGTCCGGTCGTACCACCGGTATCGTGCTGGACTCCGGCGACGGCGTCTCGCACACGGTGCCCATCTACGAGGGCTACGCGCTGCCGCACGCCATCCTGCGTCTGGACTTGGCCGGCCGCGACCTCACAGACTACCTGATGAAGATCCTCACCGAGCGCGGCTACTCGTTCACCACCACGGCCGAGCGTGAGATCGTGCGCGACATCAAGGAGAAGCTCTGCTACGTAGCGCTCGACTTCGAGCAGGAGATGGCCACCGCCGCCTCCAGCAGCTCCCTGGAGAAGTCCTACGAACTTCCCGACGGACAAGTCATCACTATCGGTAACGAACGATTCCGTTGCCCAGAGGCTCTCTTCCAGCCCTCATTCCTGGGTATGGAAGCTTGTGGTATCCACGAGACGACCTACAACTCGATCATGAAGTGCGACGTGGACATCCGTAAGGACCTGTACGCCAACACAGTGCTCTCGGGCGGCACCACCATGTACCCGGGCATCGCCGACCGCATGCAGAAGGAGATCACCGCCCTGGCCCCGTCCACGATGAAGATCAAGATCATTGCGCCCCCAGAGAGGAAGTACTCCGTATGGATCGGTGGATCGATCCTCGCGTCCCTCTCGACCTTCCAGCAGATGTGGATCTCGAAACAGGAGTACGACGAGTCCGGCCCCTCCATTGTGCACAGGAAGTGCTTCTAAGCGAGCCGCTCTCTTGCGCTGCCGACAGCAGCCCGCGGCTCGGCCGGTCCCGCGGCCGGCTGCTACATTCAGGCTTGTAATCTCCGTTAATTTAATTGTACGTAAGATATTATTGTAATTAAATCGTAATAGTGACGGCAGGACGGTGCGCGGCGCCGCGGGCGCGCCTCGACCGCCGGCCTCGGTACTGCACTCGCCAAAGGATCTTTTGTAATCTCATGAATGATGATTGTATGTGCTGAAACGGATAAGACTACTTTCTTACTAGGTCATTTATAAATTATAAAAAAGGATGAAAATACAAAAAAAATCCGTAAAATTTATCCTGTCTTTTCTTTCTACGCCCTTGAATTAAAACACGCATGCACAAATTGTGAACGTATTCACTCACGCAGCTCAATGACCGACATTGACCCAAGTACATAAATAGATCAAACTTGGGAGCGAGCGCGCCAGAAATAGCCTGACGCCGAGCTGGGGGGGCTCGTTAGTATACACTACAATGCAATATGCGGAATTTGGGTTGTGCCCACAAATAAATCTGTTCCAGTCGATAAGTGGGAGTAGCTACACAATAGGTCATCTTTAAGGAACGTTATGAACGCGTTCATAAGACTCAAAAAATTATACGCTCACATAGTATTTGATAAAGTTCACGGTACGGATCGGACCGCAGTTTTGGTACGGCTCGGACCGCAAATTTGGTACGGATCGGACCCCACACTTGGTACGGATTGGTCGGCCCTGCACGATATTATCAGCAGATCACTATAGATGTTCGATTTCGAATTATTCAAATAGCCCTGCAGATTTGATACAGACCGACCAATGTCCGTGTGGTCCGTCCCGTACAAGTTATAGAACAGAACAGATTAGCAAATTAGAAAGTATTTACTGGCTATACCTTACTGTTATAATTATGTATTTAGATAAATAGATGGACATCACATTTCAGTTACAGAGATGCAGCGACTAACGAAATCACAAACAGGACAGTAACTGCCCAAATATAATTGTTCCATTCATAGCATCAGTACCGCATCATGACAGTAACTGCCCAAATGGAACTGTTCCGATCTATCGAGAGAAAATAAAAGCTATTGTATCTAATAGCCGATTCCTTCGTTATCCGTCGCGCACTCGCACCACTCAGGCACAGGACATGTGGCCATATTTAATATGTATATTACCTCCATATTTAAACTGCATAGGATGTGACGTGTTCGTTGAACTCGGGAAGCCAGATCTACACGAACATCCTTTTGAACTCGATATAAACCTGTACTTACACAAAAATAATGGAGTCTCGGTGAATATGTTGAAAAAAAAATAAACAGACATTCCGTAAAACTTTTATTTCGAACATCACAAATATTTCCACATAATTAGCAGTATCATAATCGGTTAGTTAAAACGCGTTAATACATCAAAAAGATAAAAACTGTGTCAAAATGTATAAAATCCTCGAATATAGTGCTGTTTCGAAGGACAGGAATAAAATGGTTTTGCATATATTTTATGTTAAAGTTTATTGTCATGATTTGTATAATAAATTAGATTTGTATACGTAAATTTACACACAATTCAGTGGAGTTTGAGATAACACTAATTTATCTGTTCGTCCTACCTACTCACAACTAAATTTAATTTGATAAAGCCAACTAATAGCCGTAGCCAACCCACTTATACGGTAAGAACTTTAGTGGGAGCATAAATTAATTTCTTACAATAAATGGTCTTATCAAGTTTATTTGAGTTTTTTAAACTTAACACAGGAGTAATGTGCTAGTTGAAATAGCCATTTAAAACCATGATAAATATAATATAGCAGGAAGATTATTGTTAGTGGTAACTATATAGTAACATAATTGATTAATTCTAAATTTAATAATTACAGTGATATCAGTGGGGGGAAAACTTAAGTCTTATTTTTGAAAATAGTAATAAGCTAAAAGGAAGAGAGATACAAGGTGCTTGGCCTTATCTACTAGTATCCGCACATAATTAAAACTATGATGAAGTTGGTGATTGAGAAAAGATTAATCTATACTATCTATACTTCTATACTAATATTATAAATGTGAAAGTTTGGATGGATGGATAGATGGATGGATGTTTGTTACTCTTTCACGCCCCAACGGCTGAACGGATCTGGATGAAATTTGGCACAGAGATAGATTATAGTCTGGAATAGCACATACGCTACTTTTTATCCTGGTAAAATGTATGATTCCCGTGGGATAGATGTTTTAATTTTTCATACTTTTTATCGCGGGTAACACCGCCGGGCGCAGCTAGTGTGTATATAAACTCGCTGATATAACTGCAGCTACTGCAAAATTAAGATTCGTATCATGTAACGTATCGTTGTCGTTAAATAATTGAAAATGTGGGTGTACAGCACTGCATCTCTGCCTAGCGTTCCCGTGATTACAGGTGCAGATGTGATGGTGTGTTTTTATTAATCGAATTTCATATTTAATTGTACTTATTGCTTATTTGACAAATATCCTCACACCCGCCTGCCATAACAATAAATTAGATAGTATTATTTGTTATTTTATGAGTCTGTCTTGTTTAATAATGTCTGGATACACAAGATAAGGCCACTAAAATAAATTGTCTTAACTATTCCTAACTCCAAATAAAATTCCCAAACCAATATGGGTGGTGTGGGGATCCAACCAATCACTCGAATTAGTTATTGAGACAAACTGAGAATACTTAAATATATATTGGCATACAATTTATTACAACTAAGTGGACTAGTTCCTTCACTACACCTATTATGAATAGAAGCATGTTTAATTTAGAAACGGTGCGTTTTCTGTGATTATTACAATAATAGCTACCGTATGCAAAATAGGTGATGACTTAATCATATCGCGAGGCCAAGAATACCTAACTAAGATGATTTGAGATTGAAAAGTTTAAATAAAGTCTAATCCGAACTGGTTGGGTATGAAATATAAGCCCAAAACATATGTTTATATGAGGAGAAATTCGATAGCCTATGTTAATAAGATTGCCAGTAGGTACTAATTAGTGACAATGTTTGATATCATATCGGAAAGTTTGTACTTATAGAAAATGATAAAGTTAATGGTGTAGTATATGTTCTTAATAGTTGCAAGCCCTCACAACCCTATAGTAGTATATATTCGAGGAAACGTTTTTATTTCGGCAGTGACAATATTGCTCATTATTATATTCAAAACAGTAAATCTTCCGTTTCTAAATCAACGACACAATTACCAAAACTAACAAAAAAAAATATTATTTAAAATTTAAAAATAACTTACTTTATTAAAAACCTTAAAAGTACATTACCAATCTACATATAAATAGAGTTTAAATAGTATTCAGAACAACTAAGCGTATTACGGGTGTTGTGCGGTAAAAGAGATTTCATTAACATAATAAAACTGGATGCAAGCACACGTAGACATACAAAGTACCTAATTAAATTTTATTTATCGCATCCAAGTCCGAAATGTACTTTCTCGACTGACACAAGTCACAAATAGTTTTTGTACTACCAAAAGAGTTTAAAGATAAGGCACTGAACGTTTTAGGAATGATCACTATCCATTAGCTGTGTACTTACCGACCGCGAAGCCTCTGTCCGTTCAGTCAGTCAGTTGCGTCTCCCGAGCATGGCCTTGATAAAAACCTTCTCGAGTGGTCGAGCGATCAGTTCATACACGGCTATTACTGTACACAATTATCGTTCTCACTGCACTAGCACAATTTCTTACCGTGACATTTCAATTCGTTCAGAAACCGTTCGAGGGTATGCTACGTCTCGCTGTCCTTTATGCTATCTTCGGTGGCTCTGCGGATGTCGGACAGCGGGTTCCCATGGACCCTGAACCTGTACACACACGTGTATGTGGGGTTGCCATGGTTACTCTCGACCCTCAGCTCTAGGATGTCGTACGCCACCGGGTACTGGACGCCGCCAATGTCGGCGGTCTTGGGGTACTGTACCGGGAAGTATTGGATCGAGGTACCGTTGGCGTCGTACATATAGTCGCCGAATAGGTGCGGCTCGGGATCCATGTCGCCGTGTAGGCCCTGCGAATGATTATGGTATAGAAATAAAAAAAATAACACTGACTGAGTGTCAGGCACACACAACCTATACCGGTGGACTTAAAGATTTACCCCCAAATTTATAGACAGTTATAATTGTTTATAATGGCATTATAACGAACTTACAAGAGGAAAATGTGCGTTATAATAGCTTTATAATCCATTATAACTTTCTATAAATTTGAGGGTGAAATTTTGGAAGGTATTTTCTTTGAGTGTGCAGTAGGGAAGGATTTCTGGAAATAAGGGTCAAAAGCTGCTATGGAATATTGGATGAGGAAACAAGTAAAATAAATATACACGAGCACTATGAAATGTGAATAATTTTGCACCATTTAAATACGAGGAAAGGGCTGGCAACATGGATATAGCTGTTGCGTCACGAAACCACAAACATATGAATCTAAGGCATCAATATATAATCTACTCCGAACTAGAAGTAGCGCTCGAAACAATCTCGGTGTTCCACTGAACTGTGGTTCCGGAACCACAACTTGTTCAAAATCACATTCAACATTTACGAAGTACCGCATACCGCGAGAACATAATCATTGTTCTGATTTGCTATACTAGAGTAACATATATTTCGATGGTACCAGGGTTTTTGGTATGTTAAAAAAAAACTACTCACATAAACGGAGAAGTTCTTGGGCGCGGACTCGATCTTGCCGTCGACTGCAAGCAACCGCGACATGTGCTCCAAAGAAAACCCGGTCACTTCTATTATAGCGTACGTGCGAACCACTGCAAAGAATAAAGACAATAAATAAATTTAAAACATACATTCTATGGACCCTACAATTTTTTTTTTATTACATTATAGGCAAGTATTTGATCTCGATCTCAACCTAAATCATCACCATCCATAAATTACGTCACACGTTAAGGGGGAGGGAGGGGATCGACGAAGTGTGACAAGGGGCGGGGAGGGATCCTAAATTTTGTGACATCACATTTTTTCAAGTTATAATATTTTATATCATATGTATTACAACTTGCAAAATATGTGATATCACACTAGGTAGGGGGGGGGGGGGGGGGTGTGTGGTGTCACGATGTGACCAGTTGTGACAAGGACGGGGTAGGGGTAAAAAAATCATGAAATTCGTGCGACGTAATTTATGGATGGCCCCTGATGGTAAGTGACGATGAGATCTACGACGGAGCGTACTTGCCTAGAAGGTACCTGTTCACTCTCGACTTGACATTAAAATATTGATTCAAGGAGTAGTGGAGCTTGCCCGCTTTGCAATTTAAGTATTATAAACATAATAGAGTTATACACGTATACTAATTAGCTGGATTATCCTAAACGAAAATCTATATATATTAAACAAAGTCGTGTTAGTTACACCATTTATAACTCAAGAACGGCTGGGCCGATTTTTATGACCTTTGATTTTTTTTATTGGTCTCCGCCCGGAATAGCCGAATAACTATGAATACCTAGGAGAAATCCACCAACAAATAATAATAATAATTTATTTTCTCATACATTTGATTCTTAAGCGCTGAACGAAGCCGGGACGGTTAATATAAACATAAATAATTATATTATATGTTTTAGGTTCAATAGTATTATTTCCAGCTGATAAAAGTATTTCTAATAGTAATATTTACGCTCTACTCTCTCGTATCATATTTTTTCTTAGCTATATTTCTTATAGCTGCAAGAGTCAAAGGTCTGAGTCGCGAGTACAGTCCGTCCCTGCTTCAGAAGCTGCCCCCACTCACCCAGGTATCCGGGGAAGCCCTGGAAGGCCCAGCACTCGGCCGGCATGGCGCCCGGCGAGAGCGCGTACCGCGGCGACGTGTACACCCACCACACCGGCAGCCCCAGGATCGAGTACTGCTTCGTCTTGATCTGGTACAGCTCCGTGCATTTGGTCGATACAACTTGACCGCCTGGATACAAAAAAATAATAATAAAATAATTAATAATCGTGACTTCTATTAGAGCAGGGGTTCCCAAACTTATTTTGTGTACTGCCCATTTTGAGAATGAATTATTATTTAGCGCCCCCATCTTTTCACCTACTTAAAAACCACTAAACTTCAAATTAAATTAATTATTGTAAGCCTCTACACAACTCCCCCATTTTTTTGGGTCTCTTAGCTACCAACTGCCCTTATCAGGCCGTCAAAACCGAAACGATTCGAAATTCTCTCGTATCATAAATATCTGTATGTAATCGGGAACTCCTAATGGCATTGCAACGTCATCGAGTAAGGATGCTATCACTGTTATTTTTATATTTATTAAGTCCGTTATAGGAGGGAGACGTTACCGAGACGCTACTTAAAAAAGACCATGCTTAAGTCGCTATTCAAGACATCCTTAAGCCAGGGTTAAGTAACGTGGCCGCCGGGGCGCCACAGTAGTATGCCATGTGCGATCCTGTGGCGCCCCACTCAAAGACGGTGAAGCCGGACCGTGGGGCTTTAGCCGGTAAGAGTCCGGCATAAGCACACAGTCACCCCCGTGGCGGTGTGGTATCCATGAGGATTTTCCCCACGTAAAAAAAGGGTTAGGTAACGTTAATCATCAAATGATTATGACTAGAAAATCATTACGAATAGCATACATACCAGCGGATTCTAGAGCGTAATCAACAAGTCCGGTCTTATCAGCATCGTACACCTGAAGCATTCCCGTCACCAGCTTCTTCACAGCCTCCATGTCCACCTCGCTGTGCTCGCCAAGCACCTCCGTCTCCTTGACATACTCCCTCACCGACTCCGCTATCACCTCGACCTGCCGTCTCTCGAACACTGCCAAGTATTCTTGAACCATCCGACGAATAGTATCCTCGTCCATGCCAGGCTTCCATGAGCTTATCAACCGTTCGTGTATCTCCTGACTCATCGCTTGCATCTCCTCCCTCGATACATAGTCCTTGTCAAAGTGTTGTTTGATCTTCGCGGCCACAACGCCCGCGTTGTCAGCATTAAACACTTGGATCAAATTGTTTTGCAAATGTTTGAGCGAATAATGTTCTATTTGCGCTTCGAAATTGTCGAATTTCGTTAGTTTATGGTCGAAGTATTTGAGGCGCGTGTCGACGCTGCCCGCCCAGTCTTCCAATGCCGCCATACGTTTGGACAAAGCTGAGTCTGGGTCGATGTGTGGAGGTTTGTAGGTGTCTCCGAACATTTGGTCGTGAGGCAGAAGTTTGTCCGCGTAGTGGTAACCTGAAAACATGGAACGTGTGTTACATTCGTATGGTTCTGCCTCCGTCCTTCCCACAGAATGTGTTTAGGTAGTATATAGGGCAGGGAAGGACAGAGTATTATAATTAACTAATAATTATTATGTATGTTTACAACTCACCTAAAAGTGTAGCGTCCATCGAGTACGTCCACTTTCTTATAGGTGATTGCCTCTATCCTTCCCCGACTCATGTTAGAAAATTGGCATCAAAAAAAAACAGGGAAGAATTGTGGGAATTAAAAAAAAAAGTGTATTTTTTATGAATCATATAATTCTATCAATAATTCCCAATTAGTAGAACATCCATTTAAAAATCGAAAATTTCAACGCCATTGAAATGCAATTTATAAAAAATATTATTAAATAATTAATTCAAATTAAAATAGATACCAACGACACCAAATCATAAAGCGTAGAAAGTATTGTTTGTGACATATGCTTTGTGAAAAAAAATTGTGCATATAAGTTGTAAAACAACTCACAGAGCATCAAAGCTTTCATTGAATAACAAATAATAATTAACATACACATATAGATATCAGCTGTTTTGAAATAGTACACGTTGATACATAATGCAAATCATATATCTAAACAGGCTTTTAAACTGTATGGGCATTTTAATAACATAATGCATCATATTTAAAAAAAACATTGTTACGGCATCTACAGGAGGGATTGAGGTAAGCAATAGTCTGACAATAATATTAACATTTTGTACATAAATAAAATAAATTAAAAGCTCTAGCCTCAAAGCAACAAAAAATAAGGTAATAATAACAGTTTTATCACATTCCACATACTAAGTAGACCCTTTATATAAATTGAACTTAGCTGAATTTTTCATTATATTTCTAATACTGAATACACTGGCCGACTTTGAACTTTGAAAAAAAAAATTACTGGTTATTTATGACTAGGGATTAATCATTATAATTTTATGAATAAAATTTTACACAACAAAATATTTTTTTTATCAATTCGCGTTACGAATTGTGAACGCAACTTAAAAACTAATAAAACTCCAATCTATGGCCACGTCATGTTCATTTAGGTACATTGACAAAATAAAAATTAAGTATTTTCTTCAGGTACCACTAAAGACTAAACATTTTACATATCATAATTGTGACTGGAAGTAACGTTTGTGTTTAGCGATACCAAAATCTAATAATTGTGATAAAAAAATAAATAACTCACATAACAAAAAAATAAAACAGTATTGAGGAATGAAAACGAGTGATAAATAATATTATCGTTTGCTCAAAATAATTAATTAAGTATCTCATACTCAACACGATAATTAAAATGATATTCTTACTTACTATACAATGTTTTTTAATTGATGATTAGGTTGTTTTTCAACCCAAGTGCATACACGATATGTATTTGTTACAAAAGTTGAAGTCAAAACAACATTCTCAACTATCAAAGGCGAAATGAAAAAAAAAACCATGATATTCGTACTCTACGTAATAATTACTCAACGTTATTCTCCATAGGAACCGCATTCCGAACGGGTGATAAGTAGTAGCATAATGTTTTGTAACTTTTGACGATTCATAAGTACTGTACATAATGATCTACGTGAATAAAAAAATAGTTATAACTATCACAGAAAATAAGACATTATTATACAGGATGTAAGGGGTATGGTAACGAAAATGTTGGGTAAAAGTTACACTTAATGTCTATAATAAAATTATAGAGATCATTTATTTCGAAAGTCGTGGGAAAGCAACATTTTTTGGGCGCGCAATGGATCGCATAAACCACGCGATCACACCACAACGCTCCGCGCGATTCCCGATTGACGCGTGTGGTGAGCGCGCTCGAGCGTATCGAGTTTTAATTTAGATTACAGTTTTAGGTAAATTAGTAATTAGGTTATTTTTTTCTACAAATCACGTTGAGATAGATTTCTATTATGATCTCATGCTAAAAGCAATTTAAAAATACTGAAAAAAATGCGTATAATTCATGAAAAGATCTACGGAAAATGTATACTCTGTGGAGTCCAGAATCATGAGTTGATTCCATGGTATCAGTTATCGTTACGCAGTCACTTGCACCCTGTATAAGCTCAAACGAAGATATAACATAAAGGGAGTGTCGCGAACAACATATTTGAAGCACTAAATAAATACCAAGCCGATTTGTGTTGACGTGTTCGTGAGTAAATTCGCGTGTACACATCGGCTTGATACACAAATCGGCTTGATTTGGTTCAATCTTGACTGCCACACGTTGTTTGCTACAATACATCTGTACTATGTATTTCTTCGACTAAGTATAAAATAATAAAAAAATAAAGGCGGAATTTATAATATCCAAAGGATATCGTATATGCACGTTTTCATGTTCTTAAAACTAAATGATTAAAAGCACACACATATTTCAAATAGTAATTTCTGCATTATAATAACACAACATCAATTAAAATAAATAATGAACCCAAAACTACCAAAGTATACCTCATATTAGCATGGTGTATTAAAGGTTATCTTACTTCACATCCATAATATAGCCATTAAGTACAAGTTACTACACTATTAACTTTAAAAAGAAAAAAAAATGATAGAACACTTGACAAGTATGAAGGGAATAGAGACATTGCATTTTTTTTGCATAAATTATGTTAAAATTTGCATTTAGAACATTATCATAAACAAATCAATATAGCAAAAGCAAACGTAGATATTAATGGTGATATATTTTTTAAATTATGATTCTTTTTATACGTTTGACGTTTGTTGTGTAATCTGAAATTTACGTATTAAAGATTTTATTATAACATATAAAGAAAAAAAATGCGTGTGCTGCCAATATTTGCTACACATGTTTGAAATCACAGCATCCATTGTATTTTGTTATGACCTGTTACTGACATGGTTGAGACACATTGTTAACTCATAAACATTATTGATCTTCTAAATGCAAATGTGCATATTACCTTTACTTATAATAAGTTGCAGTCTAAAATAATCCCTGAACATTGAATAGTTATAGTACTTGTAGTTACCAAATTGCAATTAATCAAAAAAAATAAACATTTAATGCAAAAAAAAAACAAAATGAAAATACATAATATTTTTTTATGTAGGCAACATTGACTGCACACTTCTCTTTTTAAATCTAGTCATTGACGATCACATTGGTCATCGCAACGTTCTTAGATAAAGGAAACAGGTTATAAGATACAGATAAGCTATCGATCATCCAATAACATTACGCCAGAATCTTCGCATCTCCTCGAAACAGCTCTCGGCTACAATTGTAACATAATCCGAAGCGTCCGCCATTCTGTTCTGTACGATATCCTTGTACTCTCTGTACGTTCTAGTGACTTCGGGCAAATTATCCTTTATATCCGGCAAAGTGATATTGATTTCGGGTAGTTTGAGATTAGGTAGTGCAATGTGGGGTAGTGTGAAGTTGGGTAGCCATATCTTGGGTAGTTCGATGGCCGAGAACTCGGATAAATCTAGTCGGAAATCGGTAAAGTTTGGCATAGCGAGACGCTCCCAGTTGTCGTACGTGTAGTGCGCTGTAAGGAAGTTGTATATTTACCTATTGATAGCAACCGCTCACTGTTACATACCGACTACTTGCATGAGTTTACAAAAGGTGTATATCGATTAAATGTGTATAAAGCCTGCCAAAATATCAGCATGCACGACAATAAAAATACATGATTAATATAATTTTGTCACATGCGTATATAGAGATATACTTAGTCAGTTCCAAACATATTGTCATCATCTGCCTTCAATAACCCTATCATCTTCGCAAAGACAACATGAGTAACTCACAGACCCCGCTGGCTGGACTGGATAGAAGACCCTTCGTTTTCGCCATAACGAGGTGAATTCTACTCGAATGGGTCAACAAGCAAAGGGTCTGCCATTAAATAAATAAACCAAATTCATATTTTGCACTTACATCCATACCCCACGGCCGGCAGCAGCAGTACCAGGAACCACGGCCACCAGCGACGTTTAGCCGCCTTCTGGGAAACCTGTGCTGTATACTTCTCACTCTCGCCCACGTGGTTCGGTGTTAGCTGCGAGAGAGAGAGGGATAGATGAGTTTTTTAATCATGCTAAAAGTCTTTTGTACATAAGTTTGTTTAGGTATTCTGAAACTAGTCTGCATTTTAAGATGGTGGTCATTGAATCCTATTATAACGGTTCGGCTGAGAGAGCGATGACTTAACCTACTTACACAAAAAACGGTACCTACGTTTTTAGTGTAAGAAGGTTAAGTTTTTGAATGTAGATTATCGCTAGTCTATGACCAAATGCACTGTATAAATCCGCATAACAAGTGCTTGCTTACTGTTTCGGTAAATGTGGTAACTGTTGTAGTGACAACTGTTTTGATGAGCGTGTATATCCAGTAGAAGGGCGCCGCCGCCGCTGACGCGGTCCGGGTAACTATACCAGCTGAAACACGAAAATATAAAAATGTAAGACCTGATAAGAGGAGTTGGTAGTGACCCTGCTTTTGCGCCAAGGGTCCTGGGTACTCTGTGTGATAAGCACGAATGTTTGTACCTCAGTCATGGATGTTTAGTATCTATATAAGTATTGTATACTGAGTCCGCCCTCAGTCCATTGTACGGTACCCATAATATAAGCGTAGCTTAGCATAGACCGCATATTTGGTGTGATCCAATGGATATACAAAAACAAAACGTAACATATCAAGCATGGGAATAATTTCTTACCCCTAAATTTATACAATGTTTTATACCATTTAAAATTGACAAAAGTCGTTAAAATGTAAAGGTCATAGAGTGAGGCAAGTACTTTTTTATTTAATGTGTGTAATCTGAAGAAAATACCGAAAGTATTTTACTAGTACTGATGGCATGATAGCTTATTCATTTCTTATCCCGGGAAACGGGAAACAATTTTTATAGCCCGTTTACTCGAGGCGACGATAAGATTAAAAATACGTTATCCATACGTTGGGCTGGCCTCCGGTCGGTATAGGGGTAGCGGTGTGCAGGGCCCACAATCTTCCTGTACGCGCTGCTGGTGCCCGCGCTGATGCTCGTGATGATGGTAGCGAGCAGTGTGGTGATCCACCACCGCTCGTCGGCTGCGCGCGCGCCGTTGCCGCGCATGTACGCGCTCTCGTCGTCTGAACTGTCTATTGACTGTGGAGTGACAAACACACTATAATCTTTCATATCACTCTGTTGCGTCAGGGAGCGTTCAAGTATTACGTAACGCAATTTTTGGAGATTTTTGACGTGTCACATCCATTATTATTTTAATAATGTGTATTTATTGAATGTGTTATTGCTATTAATTACTTGACATTGGCAAAATACCCGCTAAGTTGTGGGTGAGGCCATATTCATATCCATTATATTTCATCGCATCTCATTTCGTAAAGAAAGAAGAAGCAGAAGAAGATAATAAGTACGAGGCCAAAGCGCAATTTTCTGAGATACATTATTTTATGTTCATACAACTTGCCGACTCATTTTTGCATCGGTGTGCGGCGCCAACGTGAACGAAGAAAACCGAATACAACCGAAGTTGCCCGACAAAAAACGAGCAACACAACTTAATAGACCACACTCGTATAGCCCGAAAAAGAGAAATGATGACTCACAGTATACCGCTTCCTGACAGTGCTGGTCGTCCAGGCCGAGGTGGTGGACAGGCGGTCGAGCTCGTCCGCGCTGGTGTTCGGCCCTTGCACCCGGAACTGCGACAGCGAGCGCCGAGACATGTTCGGCATCGCGACTTGGCCCGGCGCGAGTTCCACCCGGTCCTTGGATAGGGGCGAGTATGTGTAATCCGTTTTGGGGTACTTGCTGTAAATAAAAGATTTTTGAAATAAGTTACCTAAAATCGACAGTTTTTTGAGGAGTATAGTTATTTACTTAAAGTTTTTTCATGGCCGAAAATGCAAGATTCATACCAATTATAACAAGAACAAGGCTGATTTTACAAGACTCTTGCGTCTAGCAGATAAGTCAATCTTGGGCACATTTTAACCGACTTCAAGTCCTTCAAACATGACAAGCAAGTGTTACCAAGCACTAAATCACACAATAATACAGTATATCTTATGTAAACATCACTGTCCAGTGCAGGTGCACAAAATAACAGTAACGAGGGGAGTGGCGTCGCTTGGCATTTGCACGCATCCACTCGATGCAAATATAGAACAAAATAGGTGTCTAATATTGTCGCTGCGCGTATCGGTGGCTATTTTTTGTTGTTTGTACACATGCAACGTAGAGAGAGTAATTCCATTGGGTTTTAACGCTGGCTAGAATATTACATGGATGGCGGGTCAGATCAGCTGCGCTGCATGTGCCTAGTGAATGTAGCGTCTCGGTCTACTGCCGCCTTCCTACCTAGGCAAGTATGCTCCATCGTAGATCTCATCGTCACTTACCATCGGGTGAGATCGAGATCAAATACTTGCCTATAATGTAATAAAATTAAAAAAAAAACAATTTTATTAATGAAAAACATCATCAAACCTGTAATTTGTAAAGAGGTAAGCAGTGTGGTGCAGTCAGTGCACTCATATTTAGCAGACGATATTTGGTCCCGCAATAGGGGGCGCGCCTATTGCCATAATACCGAGCGATCTCCTTCACAATGTGAGGGAGATTCAGGCCTTAGTCCACCACAATGTTGCGGGTTGGGGGAAAATGTTTGGGTTGAAAATTAGATTCGCACATAGAATAAAAAAATCTCAGAGTTGCCACCCACGGTAAGACAGTCACTTATTTAAAATGCCAACAGTTCAACAATATTGGCTATAAATGTTCTATATTACTCACGGCATGGAGGATAGAATACCAAAATCCACATATTTATATTACTTTTAAATGTAGCGTATTAGATTATACTACTGAAACATCAACAATATTACTTGTTACATTAGAACACGTATAATAAAATGCCTACTTGCAAAAATACACGTAAAGTTTAAAAAATTAGATAAGACATGCTTGGAAGAAACTATGATTATAATGCGAACGAAATCAGATTGTACCCTTATGCTACGAAGTGTTACGTCCAACACGTATATTGTACCTTAGCGTCATAACTTCTTCAATCGTTTCCACTTCCAATGTCATTATGTTGGCCATTTTGACCACGACAATTAAAATAAAGTCAATATTAAATTAAAATTTCAAAACACATGTACTACTCGGGCGGTTATTCGCGAAATTGACAGGTAGTTAAAATTATAGATAGAACTGTAAAGAAAATACCAGATTACCCTCAACAGAGAATAACTGAAAATTCGTTCCAGTGCTCTTTCGCCTTTGAGCATTTCGTTCCATTGATCTAATTACATGTGTGTGTAATTTTCAAAGACTTAAATATTTGGAAGTGGCAAACAGAGAGAGGACTAATACAACTGTAATCTATTTAACTATGGTGACTATAAAAGATATTTATGTTAAAGCCAATATCAATTAGGTATATCATTAGTGATATCGTACTGAGCATAACATATTATGTCGCGCAACATTTTATTCAAATCCGTTCAGCCGTTTTTGCGGGAACCTCATTAAAACTTAAAAACTAACAAACAGTAGTCCTACTAGTGGTAGTAGGATGACTGCAGTTTGGTGATCCTTACTAGATTTTTTTACAACGTTCGATACTCACTTCCAATATTCTCTAGCCATCTTGTACAGCCTGGAGGGCAGGTGCTTGGCGTCGGGGTTCTGCTCCAGCAGCACGCTGGTGTCGGCCAGCGCCTGCTCCGCGAACGAGCTGTCGGTGGAGCACGCGCTGTACGTGGGGCTGCCTATGCGCGAAGACCTGGGAATGAGGCCGTTTAGATCACATTTAGACCACGTAGTTTTACGATCTAATCGTAGGTAGCTCAGCTCACTGGATCGAGTTCTTTTCGTATTTTGTTATAGCAGACATCCGTCACTCGTCGATCCTACGAAAAAGCGCAAGCCAAGCGAGCTGTACCCTGGCGATCTAGTCCCCAATGAGATTGCAAGCGATAGAGTTACGCGATAAAAACATAAGCGCATAGTTAAGTCACAGTCGCATGAAATGCAGCGGTGTGCGAGCTGAAGTGCACATTATCGCATTGTAGTAAGAGTCGTTATTTATTGAAATATCTGCGGAGTGAAATATCTGTTCGTAAGAACTATTACTTAATCTGTGGCTAAAGTTCGGGTATTGATGGGATCGCTTCTAGTGGCCACTTATACAAGTTCAATGCTTATGTAGTCTTCCTGACATAAGGCGCCGCCCGCCGGCAGTATTATATGTCTTCGAAAACGCACAGCATAGCATTGAAGAAGCAGTCTTATATTTCTTCCGGATTATTGAAATAAGTGGGTATCATACCTTTATATGTCCATCATAAGTCTCACAATTCTGTTACCATAGAGTGGCGTGACGTCCAGTTCCCGCCATCTTAGCTGTCAAGTGTCATAGCTTTCTTGTATTTCGTTTGAAAAACACGAAAACTTTTCTTTCATCTTTTAAATTGCAGAAAAGTTTTGTTTTATCATTTTAAACCATGTTATAAATAGTTTAAATGTTTCGTGTGAGTGTTAGTGGAGTTTTTTATAAGCACAGCATTGTTTTCGTCGTAAAAAGTGGAGCCTGCAGGTAACGACGCTGAGTAAGCCGGGCGAGATGTTGCTCGGAATGGAAAATAATGTCGTTTTCGAGGTCAGGGGTATCTTTCAGGATGCTAAACCTCAACCTCGGAGGTGTGAGGAAGGCCTGCACCACCCCTGCCCTGCGTTAGCGTACCTCGGCTCGAAGAGTAAGTTTCTTTCAATGTATAGAAGTACCTTACAGGTCTGCTTAGCGTCTAGGGTTTTTGTACGCTGAGATGAATATTAAATGATGTATCTCGGTATAAGAGTAAGGTTCATATGACTGTTACTGAGATCTTACAAATATGTGAGCTTGGCTCACCAAGATATAAGACTTATAAAACCATTTGGTATGCAATTAATCTTTGGCCTATGTTCCCTCTGAGGGCCTCAGGTCTGACTTAATGTTCGAGTTCAGTCATAAAGAAGTAGAGCCCTGTAAGTTAATATGTACCTAGATAGAGCTCTGTTTGGTGTGTATGGGTGCGGAACCCTTAAAATCATAGGCACCATGATAAAGCCCCATTTATAGTGTTTGGGTGTGAATCCCTTAATACACAGGCAACATGATGAAGCACTGTTTTCAGTGTTTGGGTGCGGAACCCTAATAAACATGGAAATAAATCCAAATGTGTGGTTGAATGTAAAATATTATTTCATACCAATACAGCTTAAATACATTACACAGGTAATTGTAGCAGTGAATCAGAGCAGGATTTTCTATTCTAGTGGTATATTATTAGACATGACAAAATTTTACAGGAGTGTAAGTTACACAGGAGACAAATATTGTAAAGTATGTACCTCTTGAGTATGTCATTCGACATACTAGACCGGAGAGCTGTGCGGGTCTAACTACCCCGGCACCTCCAGTTGCATTTGAGCAGCTGATATGATTACATAGTTGTGTATGGGCTTGCACATTACTTAAATTTCGTACCTTTGGTATCCGTGATACACAACACATACAAGATAGTCATATCATACAAGACAGTCCGCTGTTTTAGTTTATCATTGAGACAAATGTACAGCCACCCAGTACCTATTCTAATTGAAA
Source organism: Pheosia tremula (assembly GCA_905333125.1). Classification (NCBI taxonomy): domain Eukaryota; kingdom Metazoa; phylum Arthropoda; class Insecta; order Lepidoptera; family Notodontidae; genus Pheosia; species Pheosia tremula. Next base: position 2,281,257 of record HG995406.1, read on the forward strand.
TGTGGATGAAGTTGAATAATATAATAATAAGATATACACCATCACCCCTTCAATCTCCGAAAGGGGGGGGGGGGGGGGGGGCAAACCTGTAGTGTGTCCACATTTTGATGATGACCATTATAATAAGATGTATAGTTGAATGGTACATAATATGATTGTTCATGATCAAGTTGGTCAAATTAGATTATACTTTAGTCACTTAATTACTTTTCAAGAGAAATCTTCTGACATTATTTATTTATTATATATATAAAAAATAATAATAATAATTAACAAAAATAAATAATAATAATAAAAATCATAAGGAAATTGCACATATTCTTTACATAGTGGTTATCAATCTTAATAACAATAATGAGAATATAATTTCAATAAAGCACCTGTTGTGTGGTATTCTCTTAAACCTACAAGGGGCCATGCCCGTCTCATGGACCTAGTATTCTTTGGAACATTGTTTTTAAGAGATGTGTTGTGACCAATTCCTGATCTCAAGGATTATATACCTACATATAGAAGTTACATTTGTATTGTATATCCCAGGTACATGTACCTACTTTGGGTGAGCCCAAGGATTATCTTATCAAAAGAGAAATTCCGTGCATTTTATTAGAGTATCACTGAGTTATGCTTGATATAAATCATTTATAATCAGAGGACCCTTTAATTAACAGCATTCTGAATGGCTGATGTAATTTAACTCATATTGTTTTGTGGCAGCTCTGATGATCAAAAGTTATATAGTGGTGTTAATATTGAATACAAAATATTCTAATTTGGGTTTGACAGTCCAATCATTGAGTCTTTTTTGGCACCCGGTTGACAGTGTTTTCATTTGCGTTGCGGAGACGATTTGAAACTGTCGTATATGGTCTGGTGGTGTACTTGGTACCCCGTGGCCTAGCCCCCCAAGCATGTGGTGAGGTTGCGGAAACGCTTGCCCGCTTGGAGGCCCAGAGTTAGTGCATGTAACCAAGGGTGGTAACCAAGGTTCCTCACGATTTAGAATACCTGGGCCTGTCGAGGGCCGTCCGGAGCCAGATGTTAGCCTTGCCTATAAAGTCCCCCACTGGATGTGTTTAAAAGGGTTTTAAGGGTGTTGTATTTGAACAAACATGCAGTCACTCGAGCCAGGCTAATGTCGTAAAGCACAACTCTTTCTGGAAAGTTGACCTAGAGAGGCCAGAGAAGAGAACTGTGCCCCATCGTGCAACAAGCGTTGCGGTGGTGATTGGAGGTAGTAGATTGCTATCCTACTCCACAATATTATGTGACCCGGGAGACCTATACAGAATTTCGGTTGTAGAGTGCCCAGAGAATGTTTATACTGTCAATTTGACCCTGGCAAGCAGACTCGGGATCGAGACAGGGTTTGGTCAATAAGGTTGCTCTGACTAACAGAGGCTCCAAGTTAACCCAACCAGGTGGCTGGCTTTGACATATGCTCAATATAACAATGAGCATCCTATTTACTGAGAGATCTAAATTGAATTCCAGTTGGTCTTCATGAGGACGATGTATACTAGAACAGCTTTATGCTACAGAGAACTACTGAGATAATAATTTAAAGTTGGGGTCATTTATTAAGTAAATATCTGAGCTTGTAAGTCAACCATGTTCACATATTCTAAGTATGTGCCATAATGTTATTCATAATCATTCTAATCCAGTGAGAGAATTATGTACTACTTTCTATACTAATCATCATAGTAATATGAAATCTAGAAGTTTCCTTATTTGCAATATAAGAGGCTGCTGTTCTAGCCTATGTAAACTAGACTTCAGATGTTGAAATGTGTCTGTTATTAAAGGCTATAGTAGTTGACTGAGAAGCTGGTTTTTTGTGGTGAAGATTTTAATATCAGATAAATGAATCACTTTGAGAATATATATATATATATATATATACATACATCATTGACGGCCTGATTAGAGCAGTGGTAGTGACTCTGCTTTCTGCCCCGAGGGCCCCGGGTTCGAATCCTGGTACGGACAAGCTTTGTGTGATGAGCACGAATGTTTGTACCCGAGTCATGGATGTTTAATATGTATATAAGTATTATATACCTACTGAGTTCGCCCTCAGTCCACTGTACGGTACCCATAACACAGGCGTTGCCTAATGTGGGACCGTATATTTGGTGTGTTCGTGTGGCGATATTATTATTATTATATAACAATAATTATTAATTATAAGAACTTAAACACACAGTTTGGATCACATCCATTTACATATATGTTGCCATATATATTTTTTATAATAATTAAAAAATAGTATTGTTGGGTTGCCAACAAAGAAATGGGACTGCTGCTTGATAATGCCTTTAGCCACACATTAAATTATCAAATAGTGTGAGTGTCACCACAATACAGTAATGGTACTAATGAACACAAAGTTTTTGGTATTCAGACCCCCAGGTAAGAGTGCCAACCAACCCCTTAACAGTACATGTAAAACCTGTAGAGGGTTAAGCTGGACTGAACAATAAGATAAAACCCACCACAGGTAGAAAGATTGTCACTTTAGATTTTGAAAGTTAGGGGGAGGAGAATTGGATACTAAAGGATTCTAATACCCTGATGGCACCCTTCCACTCTAAACAACAGTAGTGCCACTTTAAAATAATGGGTTCAGTAACTTAGAGTTAACAAGTTAAAATTATAAATTATACAATAAAAAATAAAAAATCCGTATATTCAGTACAATATTGTTAAATAATTCTTTTATATCAAAACCGTGTAATACCATGGGCAGCTTAACAGATTATTTAATTGATAAAAGTAGAAGCACAGCCTTCAAATTCTGTTGCTAGCTAATGGCTGTAGATTACATAGACTTGCCCATTTGTTACTTTGAACACATGTACAGAGAAGCATTTGTGATTGGGTTAGAATAGTTTTATGATTGTACCCAGAGACAATCAAACTGGCTATTCACAGCATTAGGATCGAAATTTGTCTAGTGACTGATGCATAAGGGAGTTTATTAAAACATAGGAAGTAAAATGCAACAGGGAAAGATTATCAGATTTCTAGTGCAGGAGTTGTTAAACCAGGTTTGAGATTTGTGATCACTGATTTATGCCATCAGTTCTCAACAAGCTTATGTTAGAACCTCTCCCGAGTAGTGTCCAGTCAGCTGTACCATCTCGCAGATAGCTAAATACTCTGAAATGTCCTGGACAGAGAGAAACTTGTAGTATTTATTTTTTCAAAATATTACAGAGGTTTAATAGTTATTGTACTGGTTGTAATATGGCAGCTTTAAGATTGTTTATTCTTCACATTGAGGTTGTGACTTTACTGTTAGATTATAGTTTAGCAAATTATCACTTGTATGAATGAGTTAATTAATTGGTGATAAGAGTTGTTTAAAACTCGGAAGCTTTTATTATTAAATTCATGGATTCTTTAGAAGTTCATATTCGGTTTATTTGTTATCCAATTAAAATAACCAAGATATACTTTCTTATTACAATGTGTTTACAGGTACTTAATAGGAGTTGTGATATTTTATGAACCATATTAAGTACATTCACATAGCTTTCTTGTGTTAATTCTGTTCACCAGCAGAGATCAAACAGGTCTTCAATGCTATGCTGTGCGTTTTCGAAGACATATAATATAACTGTTTTGCATTAAGACAAAACAGGTATTATATGTTGGAGAAAACGCACAGCATAGTTTCAAGGAGCTTGCTGATGATGAAGACTATGACACTTGACAGCTAAGATGGCGGGAACTGGACGTCACGCCACTCTATGGTAACAGAATTGTGAGACTTATGATGGACATATAAAGGTATGATACCCACTTATTTCAATAATCCGGAAGAAATATAAGACTGCTTCTTCAATGCTATGCTGTGCGTTTTCTCCAACATATAATACCTGTTTTGTCTTAATGCAAAACAGTTATATTATTTTCAGAATGGTGCATCTGCATCAGAACTGTTATATGAATATAGGAAAAGGGTTAAGAAGTACACTGAGCTCATTGATAAGGTTGGTGGTGCATCTACTGTTATATGCATAAAGAAAAAGGGTGAAGGAGTACATTAAATTCATAAGATAAGTTTTAAACTATATAGATGAAAAATGTAAAAACTTAATTTATTTTCGTTGTATTTTCTACTATGATAGGGTAATGGTGCAATTTCACCCTCCTTCGAGTAAGAGTTTTGGCTGTAATTAAACTGGTATGTCAGGGTCAAGACGTCGTCCAAACGATTTAAATAACTACACAATATTATTGTAGTTATGTCTGTGTTACGTTGCGTAAGTTGACGTAAATAAGGTGAAGATGAACACCGACGGTGGCACATAAAAAAATATTGGCGCAATGCCAAGTGTACTACTAGTGGCCGGACGCTCGGTCTGGGGCTGTAGTGATTGTTATACAGGCGATCCATTGATGGGCTGAGCTGAGACACGTGTATTTATGTATACTAGCAGAACACGTGGATTGATTGGTATCAATCAGCGGTCATTGATCTATCAAACCGCAGAGATTTTTTAGCAAAAATATGGGAAGAAATATTAAACGTATAGTCACGTCACGACTTGACGAACATGCAAAAAAATTTGCAATGTTGGCGTAAATAGAAATGGAATGGCGTTACAGATTATAACCAATAATATTACAGAATCAAATTCCTATATATTTAATAAAATATTAATTGCCCCGGTGAACTTCGTACTGCCTCAGAATCGCATGTATGGGAGAAAATTAATTATATTTCAGTGTTTTTCTTTTACATATTTTAATAGTAATTCTGCTATTCGCGGCGGTGACAAATACAAGAAGATTTTCAATTCCGTCAACCCGTTCTTGAGTTATAAATGATGTAACTAACACGGCTTTGTTTTATATAGATTAAGTAAACATTTTAAAAAACTACAATTTAGGGTTGGTAATAAATATTTTTTGTAGAAATTAATAATGTAGATACCATCACTTTAATCTTATAATTAATAATTAATAATTAAAAGTGCATTTTACGACGATCATCACATTTACAACGGGAAACGTTTATGAGCGTTTATTGTTATCCATATTTATAGCAGACCACCACACACGCTGTCGTGTGTTTGATTTATGCAAACAGACGACATGGCTTTATTTGCTTTCAAAGATAACTTACTCTTCGGGTGCATATAAAGGGACAAACTGAGCTTTAGATTGTGACCACAAACGGGTAGATTGTTTATTTTTTAATTTTAGAAGTATGTTCTTTTTTTGAAACGACTTCAAAAAGGAGGAGGTTCTCAATTCGGTCTTTTATTTTTAACCGGTGAAGAATAATAAAAATATACTTAGTAAAAATGCGCGGACCAATTTGGTGGAATAATCTTTGGCGCGGACCGGCAATACTCGACTTAGTTGTTCGTTTGGCACCAACTTCGCACTCGTGAAATATTCGATTTACGTTAAATATTAGATTATTTTTTGCTATTTAGTTTTTTAAACACGATAGGGAAATTATTTTTTCAAAAATCTAAAACGCCGTGTCAATTATATTGCATCTAAATCGGTCTCGAGGATCGAATACATCAATACATTCAATGCCCTACGCCGTTGTCGCTAACAACAAAATAACAACGCAAACAACTGTTTTTATTGGACTTTTTGGCGGGAAACTGAAAAGTCATGGCGTCAGTTATGTTTTAATTTTTAAAATTAGTGTTCCTGCGAGTTATAGTTAGTGATATAAGTGGAATATTAACCATTATGGGTTCGGTAAAGTGCACAAGTGTAGGTAATTGAAACAGAGTGACGAAACTTGGCTATTCAGTTTCTCACAAAAAATCTATGAAAAATCTTTCAGTAAAGTATCCATCACTTTACTGATTGAGGGATGGGGGGTATTTTACTTGGGCCAAGCCTTTGGGCCTGTGCATATGCTCAAAAACAGAAATAATTTATATTACTTGACACTGGCAAAATACCTACGGTGATGCAAAATTTAAAACGAAAAAAAAACTGTTTTTATTATTTCGCGCCATGACCAAAAACATCACCTATGTTATTCTGCACTCACCTGTCGTGAGTCACACTATGTGCGGTGTGCGTGTGTATGGGGCTGAACGTGACGTCAGAGAGCGAGGCGTACTGCTGCGAGCTGGTCGACACGCGCTCATACTGGCTGTTGATCTCATTCTGTCAACAAAAACAATAATGTCACCTTTGCTATCACAAACAATGCAAGTTCATTGATCAATGTAGGGAAAAATAGTTCTGATACCTTAAGGTGGAAGCGCTAGGTCAGGGCGCGAAATTCAAAATGACAATGGTTTTTATTTTTTTACGAATAATTTGGACTTCTTTACGATGTAATTTAGTTTTTCGCGATATTGGCATTCTGCATTGGATGGCTCGATGTATTAGGTTTGCTTAAAAATACCTAAAGCGATACAATACTCCAAGGTATGTAAAAACCGCTACTTTTACTAACTTTGGAGTAATGTATCGCTTTAGGCATTTTTACCTAATACATCGAGACATCCAATGCAGAATGCCTATATCGCGAAAAACTAAATTACATCGTAAAGAAGTCCAAATTTATCGTAAAAAAATAAAACTATTGACATTTTAAATTTCGCGCCCTGACATAGGAAGGGAATATTATGCGCGGTCGCTTCGTCAAGGGCACAATTTCACGATCGTCGTGACATTTCCTTTTATGTCCCAGCCCAAATGTCCGCTTTGTCTCTATGTCAATTAAAAAGATGTGCATCGCACCTGACTTTATATTCTGAGTTTAGGTACTTTTAATAAACACTTCAAAGGTTTCTACACCATGCGATTATCAACCCAACAGTTTCAGTACGTCAAGTGTGAGATTATTCGTAAGCTAACCGTATACTTGATAGTCTACCGTATTTAGACATTTTGTATGGAGAATTAAACAGCGCCTCTAGCGGACGGTAGTTAAAGCTCTCAATTCTCCATATAAAATGTCTTAATACGGTAATATATAAAGTATACGGTTTACGTATAATCTCGCACTTGACTTACAGAGCGACAGGATAAAGAGACAGTTGCTGTACTTAATTCCACCCTATTAATAGCTGTGACTATCTTCGTTGGGTTAGTACAAGTTGGGTTTATGTATTACATTATTCTCCAAAGAAATATTTTTTAATTTTATAAAACCACCCGTAAGTACCTCTAAATAAGTCGGGGACTAAAATAAAAAAAAAAACAGCGATTGCGACCGATGACATCATTCGTAACAGCATCAAACAAAAAAAAAACAAGAATATGCGAACGCTGAAGTATTTCTTGCAGCAATCGAACCGTGGCGCATTCTGTTGATACAGCGATCGCTACCAGTGAATCATTCGCCTAGCCTAGGGCTTTGACACTGAGTAGGCGGCCACCGAAAACAGCGGGAACTTGTACAGCGATATATTGATTTCGGCGTTTAGTTATATCGTAACGTATTGGATCGTGGACTGATGTTATTAAGCGCGTCGCAAGAACTGAGGAATAAGGGTGGCGGAGGACCGGGATGTGTGGAATTAATTGGTGAAGGTCTACGTCTAGCAGGAGACGTCTTTCGACTAATGGATGGATGTATTGTCTGTTGATATAGCAATTATTTTAAGTAATCGACGCTACTACGTTTAGACCGATATTCTTATCATTGTACGTGACATCCGAGATTTATTAACATGCTATCTGGGCCCCAAGCCTGCTAACACAATCGATTTAATAATCGAACAGCAACCGCATAGGACCTGTCACTTTTGACAGATATTGTATGGGATATCTGTCAAAAGTGTCAGTTACTATGCGGTTGCTGTTCGATTAAGAATCGATTGTCTTAGCAGACTTGGGGCCCTTGTATACAACCCGCTGCTACGTAGCTGAGTGCGCGCGCACTTCGTAGCCCCAGAAGAGTATATCCAACGGTTTGGTGACCATATAAATACGTGCGGAAGTATACGGATTTATTAAAGACACTATAGAGGGAATATTAATTGGAACAATTTTAATATCCCATTGAACTCGGCCGAACATAATTACATCATCGTCCTTTTAATAGCCACAGGAAAATTATAACAATGATGCTGAAATTATTTCTCTACGTTCTGCAATTTTTTTTAGATTATAAATAATGTTTTGCTAAAATAAATTGGAAACTAGCAATTTAGGGTGCGAATGCAGTGAGGATGTTACCACGACAATAGTTACTTTGGATATCTTGGGTAATATAGTTACAATACCTACAGTACCACAAAAACACACTGAAGCTTCGTCAAATGTAATTGAAAAGGTGACCTGATCACGTAAATTTATTCATGCATTATAAACACTAATGACTAACGCAGGCCGAGGCACCTTGCGAACCGACCTTGAACGGCCGAGAAAACATCTCCACCGTACACAGACCTCACCAAATCGGTTGAATCACTTCAATTGCGTAATTTCACTCACCGCATCACCATAGCAACTTCAATATACCCTGCCTCCCTCCACCAGGCCTTGGACGAACGTATAAATAAAGCATCACTTCACTAACTCACTAACTAGGTCACAAATCGTAGTACCTATCAGTTTTAATTCAATAATTACACATTTAAACTAAGATAGTCCTGTGAATTGGTATCGGAACGTCGCGACCGGAGGACGCCAGATGGGTTGGAATAATAATATCCATATGTGAAGTATGGGCTATTCGAAAATAAACCACGCGGGGGAAGTTTGATTCCATTTATATTTGGACACACTATTGATATGTTTTCCTGTTGCGAGTGCTTGAGCGACACTAGCGCCCCGCGATGCTGGCCGACAGCGCCTAGGTGCACCGCTGCTGCACAGATTCAAATATATTTGAATCAATTAGCGTGAACGTCGCTTACATATTTGTCTAACGGTCTTATTCGTTTTCGGAATACCGAATGGCTGATCCTTGTAGTGTGGGATGACTTCACGGGTGGGCGAAAATTATTGGCCATATATCCTATGTTCGCTCTGTTGTGTTAGTGGTAGGTATTGGCTCTTTTCGGGGCAAGAGCATGCTATTTGGGGAGACCAGCGAACATATTTTTATAGAGGAAAAGATATTAAGATAATTTCGATGTTAACATCGAAATTATATATTTTCATCCTTAGCTGTTTCCTTGATAACCGCTGGGCCTTGTCCACGTATTGTATTTGATTTATAATTAACTATAAAATTGATATATCTTTTTTATTTATGAACTGATTGAAATAAAATAAACAATACATTTTAAGTGAAGATTACCGCAATATATTAGTGAACCCAAATCGGTTAAGCCGTTTCTGAGATTAACGCGCACAGCCCACAACCAAGACAACAATTCTAAAAATAATTGATTTTGGTTCTATTGCGTTGATCACGCCTCCCGATAATATTTTTTTTCATATATCTACCATGTACAGACAGCGATCATTTTTATTATATGTATGTATAGATAAATTTAACGACATCGAATGTCTCGTACCCTTAAGATAACTCGGGACGATAGAATAAACTATCATTATTGTACACTGTTATCAGCACGTAGACCGCATCGTACGGTACGGTACGGACTGCATCGTACGGTACGGTACGGACTGCATCGTACGGTACGGTACGGACTGCATCGTACGGTACGGTACGGACTGCATCGTACGGTACGGTACGGACTGCATCGTACGGTACGGTACGGACTGCAAAGTACCTACGAGTATGTACGTATTATCTGTAAGAAAACGTCTATTTGCCGCGTGGGTGTCTGTTGTATTCAATTGCTTGATTGTTATTTATGTTACAGTTATAATTGCATTTCAATTAGAAATACGGGAATAGGTCTGATAAAGAAGGTGAACGAACCGAAAGCACTCATAATGGATTATAAAATAAAACGATTAATAGTAAATGAGACGGTTTATCTGTTATGCACGTCTAAAGAATATTATTTTATTTTGTTATGCACGCCTTAAGAATGGTCTATAGAGAATGTCATGTTAACATACTAGCTTTTCTCGCGGCTCCACACGCGGAAGCATCGGTTTTGCTCTGCACCTAGACCCCAATGGTTATAGCATTTCCAAAATTATTTCTTTAGAGTGCGTTTTGAGACCTCTTTTAAAAAGACCCACTAAATATCAACCCCCGAATTTATAACTTTATCAAATGTGAGTACTGCGCAACAAGAGGTTTGCTTTGCGCAGTACTAAATGGCGTTTCATAAAGTTATAAAACGTCAAAAAATGGGGGGGGGGGGGGGCACTTTTCTACGTCCAGCGGTTTAGGCCATGCGTTGTTTCTCAGTCAATCAGTCAGAACTGAGGCTTTTATATCTTGAGATTGTGGTCAGTTATTATTTTTGTAGCTGGATTAAAGAACTAGACTAATGTAATCGTTTGCTTTACGATTTGCTCCAAAATGTTCGCAGATGTGAAAAGATTAGAACCAAGCGTTGTTACTTCGGGCACTTTAGTTAATATCTCTATGGTCCTTGGAATAACAATTGTGGTGTTTACTGAGGCCGTGACGTCAGCAAACCGCTCATTTTACATAACACTAGTTAAGCTAGACCTTGCTTTAACTGTCGACGTACTTAACTAATATTGTACAATGAACCTAGCTACCATAGAATTAGGGGATTTATTTACTAATTCTATGCTAGCTACACCAGTTCGAAATGTTTTATTACTACGGAATCACAATCAGAATATTTTTTATTCATGTAAACCATTAAGTACAGTACTTATGAATCGTCAAAACAGTTACAAAATGCACAACTTCACCACCCGTTCGTAATGCCGTTCCTATGGGGAAGAACGAGCAGTCTCCGTGCAGTAGTCTATACGAACTAATTCGTAGGGATCCCATAAATCGGCCCTTCAGATTGGGTGCCAAGTTGTGCCCTTCGTGGAAGCTTTTAGTCTCATGTCCTCAACAACAGGGTAAACCAGGCAAGTCCACCACACTGGCGGGTATGTGCATTCGTTTTGCCTTTACAAATTAGTTAGCTTATCAAGTGTTTATCTCTCATATCTTTATTTTTACTTAACTCTAGTTTATTACGTAGTTTCAGATTCTAAATATGGCAACAGATGTCATTGACGGGTATATGCTAATGGTTGGATGTAATAAAATGCAGACGATTGCATTGGATACGAATTAATTCAACCTGACGTATGCTGTGCTATAAACAGAAAATGATAACGCTACAATCGGAACGGGTGACGCCGCGGAATACAAGAAATTAATTCGTTGGATAACGTGACGATAACGTTATTTTGGGTAAAGTGAAGTTTATGTCTTTGTGGCTCAAGAATCGGCATCAAAGTGGTATTTGTAATATAGCAGTTCTAGGAAATTCATACCATTTCCTTAAGGCTGTCGAACTATTATTTATGGCCGTCAACAGAAATCAACAGAAGAAATTTAGATTTTGGATCAGCTAGGAAATATTACCTTAAATGATGCTCTATTGTGACCAGTTCAGCTACAGACTAGGTAGAAATACCTAACATAACAATATCAATCCTTTGAAGGACTACTTAAATAGTCTTATTTAACGGCTAGGTTGTTATACCTATTATGTATTTCTAACTTTTTGGGATTTGCGGTACATACCTAAATACGTTACCTACCCAGTATTATAAAGAGTGGTGATTATGGCAACTTACACACACCTACCCGAAACATTAAGTAACTAGTCCATCACTGCGTGTGTATGGTTGTACTGAGATAAGCTGATATAGAAAGTCTTACCTGGAAGATTTCCTTTCGATGTCCCTTCAATCTGTCCAAGCTTTCTTCAGAAGAGTAGTCCGATGTTTTGACGAGCGTCTCCGGCGCGTTCCTGGTGGCGCGGCGCGTGCGGTGCGCCGGCGGCGATGTGTACTCCTCCTCCGTCTCCGCGATGGTCTCGCGGGTCAGCCGTGTGGTGGACTGGGTCAGTTGTCTGGAAAGGTGGAACGGAATGACTTGTTAGTATTGTATAGAAGTGTTAAAGATTGAGGAGAATTTTGGTCTATGTATGTCATCAACTTCTAGGAGTCTATGGTGCATATTATTTTCTAGTGGTAACTCATGGGATTATCATATCTTGAAAAATATGTAAAGGCCCTCTAGTCCATAATACAAAAAGATTTTATTCGAATGCAAACACACATTCCTGTTGTGTGTGTACATGAGTGTGTGTGAGAGGAGTCAGGGCAAAAGCCAGATATGAAGATGCAAATCATGAGCCAGTATTCCAAGAATTCCAAGTATTCCAAGAAAGATGTTGTTTTACATTAAATTATTAATTAGCTGGATGGATGGATGGAAGTATTGGTTATAAATACCTACCTATGTATGAAGGTTAGGTCTTGACATCCATGTATCATTATAATCTTGCAATGTGCATTCAGGATGTTAAAGAAATTAATTTGCTACATCTTGCAAAATTAAAATGGAATGTGGAACAAGGGTGTAATTTGTGTTATCAGTTGACTTCAGCTCATCAAGGTCAATGCACACCTTATCTGAGTGCAGAGTCCTTGAGTTCCTTTTATATCGTTTTATAATATATTTTAATAGGATGTTTTTTAAGTTTGCTCTTAAAGCTAGGTCCTCACAGCAACGACTTGTGCTGGACAGACCAAGTCGGCGCATTTGGACCTCGTACAAACATCGTCACAGACTTAAAATTTAATGTCCACTCGTCTCGATTGCACCGAGTGGTTTGTACACACATGCTGTGTAGACCAATTCGGTGTCTTTGTGTAGTGGCTATAAGGAAAATGCCATATGGAGGCATTGTAGATATCTATTTAGATGGTCATGAATTGATAAAAAAATAGTGGCAATGAAACAAACCACGAAGCAACTAGGTTACTTATTATAATAAGAAGTAAGAACTATCTTATTTCATTAGTAGTTGTGCATATTTGTATCCTCTACCTATAATTTGAAGTAGTCAAATCTCAAGTGTCTGATACAAAAATTGTATATGTTATCACTTTCGATACTCTGTTTTATCTAGCTGTATCCCATAATCCTCATGTGGCCCCAATAGTATACGTTTTACTAAAGTCTTTGCCTGATATAGTATATATTCTTTTGTATAGTACTGGTAAAAGGTCATAGCAAATGATTGCTTGATTGCTGTGTTTTGCTACTCAACAATAACCTTAAGTAGGTAGTTTAATGCTGGCAGTAATGTTCCCCATAGTACCTGGAAACCCTAAAATACTAATAAAGATTACATGTTGATTGAGTTTATTTAACAACTGCAGTGTGTTGCTCAATTTTTCATATATTACTCAGTAATTTATGAGTCATTCATTTTAAGTACCATTTACATCATGATTCCATAAATATCCATTTACTTAGAATTTTACGTAGGACAACATTATCTTATTATGTTACAAGGTCACACCATCAATGACCTCATGAGGTATGTGGTTGTGATGTCACGGTAAACAGAATGAATAGTCCAACATCATACTACCTGTGTCGACCTTGTGCAATCCATGAATCTGAGAGCTTGTGTGGGTGAATAGAGATTTACATTATCTGATCTTGTTATACATGTGTTCTAATTTGTTTAGTAGTTCTAAGTCATGTGGTTTTAAAAATAATATTGGTGCGGTACCATTTTAAAATATCTATATACAGCATTTAAAAAAACATATCATAATAAAGGTATTTTATTTGAATTCATTGATTTATTATTATGATAATTTTATTAGATTCTAATTAATACTATCAGTAAAATATTGATCTTGAAGATATATGTGTGCCTAGCAGGTATTCCTAATGTTATTTGAACATAATCAAAAATCATGCTGTTACTGTTCACACAGGTTCTGACAGGTTCTGCTTATGTTGATGTTACATTACATTTTGTGAATAGATTGTGCTAAGCCACAGTTCTAAGTAGGTTGCAATAAATGATGAAAACAAATGAAATTTAACTATAGTTTTAATGACCTGGTTATTGATACCAATCAAATACTTAATTCATTCTTAAAAGCTAGCTTGCAATCAATATTGCAGTTATGTTTGATAAACAAACTATACATTGACTATAGTCTCATATACCTACTGAAATTAGTAAATAGAACATAATACACTGATAAGAATATATCAGTTCCTTATGATAATGGATTATCAGCAATGTAACTAAGATTTAGTATGTGTGGAAATAAATTCAGAATATTAATTACATTATGTACAGGTAAATGTATGAGAACCCAGAATGTATGAGTATTAATTAATTGTAACATCAATGTAACTCTCTGTATCAGATAAATTGTAGAAAAAGCTGTAAGTACGTAGGAATTTTGTGACCGATGAATTTCTTTTGGCAATAAATTTAACACAGTTAATAATTGCAGGTGTGTGATGTGATAACATGCATAGACTTACTTGATGGGGGTGCTCCGTTTCACAGGTGTTTTCCGACCAGACTTGCCATGCTCATGATCCTCGCCTTCGGCACAGCTCTCTCGGTCGCAACTCGACCGTAAGAAGGGTGTTTTCGAGCGAGACCTTGACCGCAATCCACTAACCGTCGGGTGCTCCATTGTAATCACTGATACGACTTTCGTTATCACTCCCCTATCACCATGTTCACACGCAACTTCCTAGTAAAACGTTCATCACCTCACCGGCGGAAAATTCAAATTAATTACCGAATGAAAGATGTAGGTACACTTTGTACATCGATATTACACAAGGAATTCTATTTCTGTGGCTTCATCCAATGCCGCCAAAAGTAACGTACGTAATGTTTCACAGTCTCGCTCAAATGTCTGGGTTACCTCCGTTCTGTACCTAAGGACGTTCGTGTTCGAGTGCTACAATAAACGTATTGAGTTTGATATGGTACAATTTACAAATATAAAGCAATTTACGATAAATTGTCCACAAAACGTGCGCGTTTATAAAGAAATTCGTGAATTTCGTAACCGCTCACTCGCTAAACATAAACTGATGACGTCATCAACCAAAAAGTCGTTACAGTGTTGCCAGTAGGTTCAGGGTTGCCAGCACTGACCTCTATGGTATATATACGCGTACTTGTATCATGGACACTGACCTCTATGGTATACATCGCTGGACTAATCATAAGCCCGGTTATCGTGTGCCTATTTGATTTTCGCCATTTTGGCGCTGATAGCGGCAGTGAGGGGGAATGGAACTAATAATAGAGATGGGACAGTGATATGATACATCGATAAAAATGTTTATGCTTAAACCTACCCATGCAGTAAAATGAAAATAATTATGATCCATTGCTTTAACAATGGCTAATGTCCAAAATAGTCGAGTGGTTAATACTAAGATGAAGCAAATAATGATAATGATTAGCCGAATCGCTCATGGGTAGGGTAGGTAATCTTAGGATAAGCCGAAACCGGACTAAAGGGTGGTGTGTACTTAAATAAGGATTGTTTTTTAATTAGAAATGAGGTAATGTAATGTTGTTTGGGAAGCAATGGAGTAGGTAAGGTATTAATAGAAAATAAAAATCATCAAAGTAGTACATGAGTTATGTTTAATAAAAGTCATCAGAGAAGTGTTTTGAACAGATGTAATCATATTTTTTCGGACGCCAACTAGGCTTTTCAATGTTTTTGAGCCATAATTCTAGTCTTCTATTGTCAGTCGGAAACCTGTGAATTAGTAAACATTGTTTTAAAATAATATGTATTTGATAATACAAATCTGTCTTCGGCGATTTTTACGTTCTTGAACGTTCTATCTATTTAAGATATTGATAGAAAAAATATCGATAAATTTTATCGAAAAGGAACTTTAACAGCACTATAGAATTTTATTGTTTATAAAAAACCGATAATACAAAGACAAATGCGTTGTAATCACGTATAAATAAGATTAGTAACATATTTTTAAGTGCCTATAATATCAATAGAAGTTTTAATTTCTTGAATATTAGCCGTAAATTCACTTACTTGGGGAATGTAACCCCACTTCCCTTCTGGTAAAGAGTTTTGCATAACACGCACTCTTTCATGGTTTACCTATTAACTAACACCACTTATTTATGTATTAACTATTGTTGGAATGGCTTTACTGCTGATTGTGGTAGCCATTATATAAACGTCACGATGACGTTAGTGGTCTGACAGATGGGACAGCCAGACACGGAGGAGGCAGGATAGCTTGGGTTATAAGACTTACTGATGTTCATCTCATATTAAAATACTCAAAATAAGAAGAGTTTCATTTTATTAACATGGTGGCAGCGGAAATTTAACACTATGACGGACGCTACATTAGCAACCATAGTTGCGCAACAAACCGCGCTTTTGAGGTCGATGCAGGAGCAGATCGTAAAGATCAGTCAACGAACGCAGCCTACATCCTCACAAAACATTAATGTCCCATGGCCCACGGCAATAAATACGAATATAGATCCGGAAGATGCTTTTAAATCATTTGCATCGGCATGGGAAAACTATTGCCGTGCAACACAAATGGATGGATGGGCAACCGATCAAGAGACACGGAAAGTCAGTATACTATTCAGCGCCATTGGCGAGGAAGCGTTAAAAAAATATGGCCAATTTGGTCTTACAGACACTGATAAAGAGTCTAAGACGTGTAAAGAAATATTGACTTTGATAAGCACTAAAATGGTTCCCAAGAAAAACATAATATATAACAGGTATGTGTTCCTTTGTCGAAACCAGTTAAAACATGAATCCTTCGATGTTTTTTATGCCGATTTATGCAGACTCATTGAAGAATGTAACTACAGCACATTTAAAGACGAAATGTTAAGAGACAAAATAGTTTTAGGTATTCAGGAGATGAATATAAAGAAAGAATTACTAAAAAAGGATGGCTTGACTTTGAAAGAAACGGTTAATCTGTGCCGTGCTGCAGAAGCCACGGATAAACATATGAAAGATTTGTCCATGTCAGCCACATCTGAAATAAATAAAATAGAAGAAAAAACAAAGCTTAAAAAGGGAAAATGCAAATTCTGTGGAAAAACCCACATATTCAAGAAAGAAGTATGTCCGGCCTGGGGTAAATTATGTGACTACTGTAAAGGAAAAAACCATCTGGAAATTGTTTGCAAGAAGAAAAAACAAGTGAAGGAGGTAAAGGACAACAAGAGAGAAGACCATAATAGCAGCCTCAACTCAGACACGGATTCTGAATTTGTAATCAACAAGATAATTAATGATAAAAATAAAAATTTGGCGGAGTGCACACTAGAGTACAAAGTGAATAAGGAATGGAAACCTACAGGATGTCTACTCGATACAGCAGCGGACGAGTGCCTGATTGGTCTTCAGAATGCTGAGAAGATGTTTGGTAATAAATATGTACAAGAAAAAATTCGACCATCAAAGAAAACTCTATTTGGTTTTGGTGGACATAATATTATTGTACATGGTGAATTGGACATTATCTTAAAAACTAACATATCTGGTCATAAATCTAAATATGTTATCACATTCCAAGTAGTTCACAACACTCACATTCCCCTTTTATCATGCAAAGCTTGTACACAAATGGGTCTCGTGAAATTCTGCAAGGAAGTACAATGTAATTACTCACAGGAGACACAAAATATATTAAATAAATATGATACAATATTTGAAGGCCGAGGCAGCTTTTCAGGTAAAATAGATCTGGAAATCGATGAGACAGTTCCACCAGTTATCCAAAAGGCTCGTCGTGTTCCTGTAGCTCTACGCCCCATGCTGAAAGAAGAATTAAAGAGGTTAGAAAAAGAAGGTATAATTATTAAAGAAGATAACCATACGGACTGGGTAAGCAATATCTTAATTATAAAAAAGAAAGATAATTTTAGAATATGTCTAGATCCTATTCCATTAAATAAAGCTATTAAAAGACCTAATCATCAATTTACTACAGTTGAGGAAATTTTGCCAGAACTAGGAAGGGCTAAAATTTTTTCTACATTTGATGTTAAAAAAGGCTTTTGGCACCTTAATCTCACTGATAAAAGCAGCAAACTCACGACGTTCTGGACACCTTTTGGTAAATACCGCTGGAGAGTACTACCTTTTGGCATTTCGTCAGCACCCGATTATTTTCAAATAAAAATGAGTGAAATGATTCAGGGGTTAAATGGGGTAGAAGCACTAGTGGATGATTTGCTGGTATATGGAGTTGGTGACACAATGTCAGAGGCAATTGTAGACCATAATAAAAATCTTGAAAATTTATTTGACAGACTAATAAAATACAACTGTAAATTAAATAAAACTAAAACCAAACTTCTACAAACCTCTGTAAAATATTATGGCCACATATTTACCAACAAAGGGCTGCACCCAGATCCATCTAAAATAGAATCAGTCTCAAAAATACCAGTCCCAAGGAACAAAAAAGAATTACAGAGATTTCTAGGTGTAGTAACATATCTTAGTAGATTCATTTCTAATTTAAGTGCAGAATCCACATATCTAAGACACCTCACACATGATAAAAGTGAATGGTTGTGGAGTGGAAGGGCACAAAAAGAATTTGATAAGCTGAAGTTGATCATCTGCAACATAAAAACATTAAAATATTACAACAAAAATGAACCACTAGTTGTTGAATGTGATTCCAGCGAAGGAGCTCTAGGTGTGGCACTGTTCCAGCAAAATCAACCAGTTGCGTATGCCTCAAGGTGCCTCACCCCGACTGAGAAGAAGTATGCTCAGATAGAAAAGGAGCTTTTGGCGGTAGTCTTCGCTTGCACGAGGTTTGATCAATTAATTATTGGTAATACAAAAACAATTATTAAGACAGATCATAAACCTTTACTTAATATTTTTAAAAAACCACTTCTGCATGCTCCAAAAAGACTCCAGTCCATGCTATTAATGTTACAAAGATACAGTCTAGAATTACAATTTGTGTCTGGAAGAGATAACATTATGGCAGACGCTCTATCCCGATTTTATTTAGAATGCAAAGACATTGACAAATCAAAAGACATGAAGATTTTTAAGATTATAGAAAAGGTGGATCCATTAATTAATTTACCAATATCTGATGAATGTATTAAAGAAATAGAAAATGCAACTTCAAAAAATCATAATTTTCTAACTCTAAAAAACTTTATTGAGCATGGCTGGCCAAAGTATATTAGAGATGTACCTGATGCACTCAAAACATATTATAACTTTAAAAGTGACTTAACAATTTATCAAGGTCTGATAATTAAAAATCAAGCTATTGTAATACCAGAAGAATTAAGAGCAGAAATTTTAAGAAAACTACATAAAGCACATTCAGGAATTGAAAATACTTTGAAACTAGCTAGAGATGCTATATTTTGGCCATCAATGTCAAACGATATCAAAGAAATGATTAAAACTTGTGCAACATGTATTAAATACCAACCAAGTCAACAGAAACTTACCATGCAAAGCCATAAAATACCTGAATATCCATTCCAAATAATATCTATGGATGTTTTCTTTTTTAATCATAATGGCAAACAAATAAAATATTTAATTACAGTTGACCACTACTCTGATTTCTTTGAGGTTGATAAACTTAAAGATTTGTCTGCCAAGCCAGTTATTGAAACCTGCAAGAAAAATTTTTCACGACACGGTATTCCAGAGATAGTCGTTACGGATGGTGGTACAAATTTTGTTAATCAAGAATTTACAGATTTTTCTAAGAAATGGAATTTTACACAATTAACATCATCTCCGCATCATCCCCAAGGGAATGGTAAAGCAGAAGCTACAGTAAAGATAGCTAAAAAATTGTTATTGAAAGCCACAGAAAGTAAAGAAGATTTCTGGTATAGTCTGCTTTGTCTAAGAAACACTCCTAATAAATTAAACTCCAGTCCCGTACAAAGATTATTTTCACGTAGAACAAGAGGTTTCCTACCAGCCATCCAAGAGCTTTTACAACCGAATGTGATTAAAAACGTTCCTGAAGAGATCAAACTTAAAAAGGAGATGGTGAAATACTCACATGATAAAAGAGCCAGAAAGGCAACTACATTAGAAATAGGACAGCCGGTGTCAGTTCAAATTCAACCATCTTCTAATAAGACCTGGACTCCTGGAGTAATTACAGATGTACTATCTGACCGTTCATACCTTGTTGATGTTAATGACACTACATATAGACGAGACCTTACACACATTCGTCCATTTTCACCAAATTTGAAAGACATACAAACACCCACTCACCCATTCACCACCGATATCAATCAAGAAAATGTAACTTTAAAAAATTCACTAAAAGATGATGAAAACAATGTGTCGATTCCTTGTTCATCATCAACTAATTTAGATTCTACATTACAGAATCCTGATACTCGGGTTGATTTACCTTCTAAACAAATACCAAAATCTCCTGTTGTTAAATTACCTAGCCCTGTCCCTAAAGACAGCAAACCTAGGAGAGAAACCAGAAAACCTTTGTATCTCAAAGATTATGATTGTTAATTCATTGTATTTATTTTAATTATGTGAAAAATATCGATTCCATTAATATAATGTACAAAGCATTAATATTATTAATTGTATGTTAAAATTGTATCCAATAAAACCAATAAGTTAATTTTCCATACATATGTTACTATTAGTTGTAGATCTATAATTTCTTATTACTATGTACCTAGCATGTAGACATATTGTTGAATTGATTTAGATTAAGACACTTATTTTTGTTAAAGACAGCATGTTGGAATGGCTTTACTGCTGATTGTGGTAGCCATTATATAAACGTCACGATGACGTTAGTGGTCTGACAGATGGGACAGCCAGACACGGAGGAGGCAGGATAGCTTGGGTTATAAGACTTACTGATGTTCATCTCATATTAAAATACTCAAAATAAGAAGAGTTTCATTTTATTAACAACTATATTAATACGACACAACAAACAAGTTTAATCGCGTTAAACCTTCAAAATCACTTTATAAACACGGAGACAATGTAAACAAAACAACGGCCGTTTGCAATTTACGTCAGATTTAGTTCCTTTCCCCCACGATGGGGGCGCTTCAAATAGGCATAATAGACAGCTGTCATTTTAAAGGGTATCATTAGTCTAGCGTACTTGTATCATGGACGTCAGTGATCATGGACGTCAGTGGTTGCCAGTCACTTGGATGGAGCCAAAGAGTATATAATCACTATGGATGGAGCCACGCTAAGATATGATCCTTCGTCCGAGGAGCCATATCTTCTTCTTCTTTTTTGTAGGGTTGGCAATCGGCTACAAAATAGAGCCTTTTTTTGCTAGGGTTAAGTATTTCTTGTTTATTTTTATAAAGTTATAAGTAACCCATGTCCATTATGAAATGAAATTTCTTCCCCTAGTTTGGCATTGGCATTGGCATTTGGCATTGATATCAGTAAATATGTGAATATTTTACAGAAAATTGACCGGAGATCAAGTATTCCAATAAATTCTTATTCCATTTTATTTCATTGAATGTATCGTGTTTCATTTCGTAAAGAAATAATAAGAATGGAATGATGGGCTTTTCTCTCACTCCATAAGACAGTTCAATTATATTATACTTCATCACAAATAAGTAACAAAATGCACTACGTATGGTAATGCCAATAAAAAAATGTGAATGTCATTTTTGGCGGGTAAACATAAACAAGTGAAAAAGTGAAATTTTGTTTTTGCTATTTCGTTAGAAATGGATTTCAATAAAATATTTGCAAAATTAAAGGAACTTGGACATATAAATAGCAAACGTGAAGAGTTACGCGAATACTGTAGATTGAAAAACGACCAGGTAGATAACCTATATTTATTTATTTCTTCGCCTGTCTACACAGAGACAGTATAATTATTCTTATCATTTAAGCGGTTTTACCAATTTCTTTAATTCATTTGTTTTAGTTGATCAAGTTTTTGCCACGACGCATTCTGAATAGCGATGGCAGTGATATCTTGGACTGCTTTTTTAATGGACTTCCAGATAATCAAACATATTGTAAGAATAAAGTCAAAGTAAGTTCATAATTACATTATTGTAATAATATTTTCTTAAATCAAACCATTCATAATTATCTTATTGTTTGAAATATTTATTTGTACCTTTTTTTTTTTTTTTATTACATTATAGGCAAGTATTTGATCTCGATCTCACCTGATGGTAAGTGACGATGAGATCTACGATGGAGCATACTTGCCTAGGTAGGAAGGCGGCAGTAGATAAGAGACGCTACATTCACTAGGCACATGCAGCGCAACTGATCTGACCCGCCATCCATGAATGGCAACACCGAACATCATGCCGGAACACGGCTAGGCCGCTTGGCGACATGGCTTTGGTCAGTGGGTGGTGACTAGCCACGGCCGAAGCCTACCACCAGTAACACCTAGTTTTCAGACAGTTTTCAGAGAACTTACAAACAGATATATTCTGACAAAGAAGTGAAATAGACGGTGTGTGTGAACCACAAAAACTAAGGCGATTTGCGTTCAATATGTTGATTGTGACACCCCATCTGTTTTCTTTCTTCTCCCCTCCCTCCCCCCTGATTTCAGTCAATCTAACAAATTAATATTTTAGTGCTCTGTTATTATGCATAGTTGCAAGTTGTACATATCTATTTTGAGATGTTTACAGATTCTCAACAATCTCTGAATTAATTTCAAACATTACAGGAACTTATATTTCTATTTATTACTTGTACAGGGGCAAAATGTCTGACAAGCCTGTGGAGTCATGAGACTCAAACAGAGTACAGTGGCATCAAATATTTATTTTTGGAGTACATAAGCTTCCACATAAATATAAGTGTATATGTCTATAAATTTACCATAATTATAAATCCTTTGTCCATGTAGATTATAGATGTAGTACTACAGACTCTGAGAAAGGAGCTTACATCACTGACTCACTGTGGGGATGTCACCAGCCGGCTGTGCTTGGAGCTGCCCAAGGCACCCATAGAAGACCTGGTGAGGTGGTGCAATGATAGTGTTCAGTCCATTGTTGATGATAGTGATGTCAACATGATGTAAGTTGATTAGTAAGCTAAGATACAATCCCACTAATATTATAAATGTGAAAGTTTGGATGGATGGATGTTTGTTACTCAATCACGGCTGAGCAGATCTGGATGAAATTTGGCATTGAGATAGATTATAGTCTGGAATAGCACATAGTCTCCTTTTTATCCCGGTAAAATGTTTGGTTCCTGTGGGATATACATACTATTTAATTGCAGGTAGCACGGGGGGGCGCAGCTATATTATAATAAACTAAGAAATAATGGAGGGGAACCTACTTTCAGGACTGTGGGTGGGATCAAAATGTCTCAAATATTAATCTAGCACTTTAATATTTGAATTGCCATAAATGTATACTAATATTATAAACAGGTAAACTTTGTGACTTTGGATGTAAGGGGTAAACTTCAGATCTACTGATCAGATTCTGAAAATTCTTTCACTGATAGAAAGCTACATTATCTCTTGTGTCCCATATGTTTCATCAGTTACCACAGGTGGAATCGTGGGCAAAAACTAGTCTCTTATATAGCTTGTATTAAAATTATTTCCACATGTACATTCAGTCAAAAAAGTATCGGGAATGGATGATTTGCTTAAGGTTCCTATTTCAATTTTTGTTTTTTGTTCTTGTTGTTAGATTGGCACAACTGTTTTCCATTTTGGCGCGGGGTTTGAGTTGCATCTGTTATTTAGATTAAATACAGTGCTGTTTTTAGTTATATCATATCTAGTGTGTATTGCGAATTTCATAATGGACAAAAACATCGAACAAAGAGTTTGTCTTAAATTTTGCATCGCCAATGGAATTTCGTGTTCGGAGTCACTGAAAATGTTACAGAAGGCTTACGGTGAATCGACTTTATCAAAAACACGTGCTTATGAGTGGTACAAAGCGTTTAAAAGCGGTCGAGATGTGATGGAAGATTTTCCTCGTTCTGGTAGGCCATCAACGTCTGCAACTAAAGTTAACATCGCAAAAGTGAACGAAATAGTGACTGAAAATCCTCATTCAAGTTTGAGAGAGATTGCAGCCGAACTTTCTGTGTCTCACGAGTCGATCCGTATCATTTTAAATAATCACTTGGGTATGAAACATGTTGCCGCTCGGCTAGTCCCAAAAGACCTGATTTTTCTCCAAAAACTCAAATTCAAATCACTCTCACTCAAATCTTTTTGCTAAACTCAAATTACCACTTCGTGGCACCCGTTTTCATTCGGTAGAAGACATAAAGGAGAATTCGCGGCGAGAACTAAACTCAATTCCGGAAAAAGCGTTTAAATTTTTTTTTCATGATTGGATTATTCGTTGGCGTAAGTGTATCGTTTCTGAAGGAGCATACTTTGAAGGTGATAAAATAAAATTGGATGAATAACTAACATTTTGTGTATTATTGATCTATTCCCGGTACTTTCTTGACAGAGTAGTATATCATTTGTGCTCATGGAATCGCTCCCAGTAAAGTAAAATAATTTTTATTTCCAATTTAACATTGACATGCTAAGTTCCGGTTCAAAACTAGTCTAACGCATGTGTCTTAGAAACCCAAGTAATTACATAGTATAAAGGATTTTTTTTTAATTTCCAGTTGGCGCGACATCCTACCGGAATGCATTAATGCTATCTTATCGCACGATGTCATCAAGCACTGTGGCACAGAATTATCAAGCACAGAGTATAAAGAGCAGTGTGTGCACACACTGTGCCAGTGCCGGTGGAGTGAGCGACAGCTTGTGCAGCTAGCAGCTATGTTCAAGTTAGTTACCTGCAGTCTAGCAACATTTGTGTATTACCTATTATTCGCACAAAGGCAAGCCAGTAACTTGAAAATATGTGCTGGATAAAAGCTTCCACCAACCACCGAGTAAGAATATAATAAAAAACCACACACGGTTTTGTCACAAGCGTGCCAGTGTGGATTGGCAACACGTGCCAGTGGTGCGGAAACATGCTGTATACATTGGAAGGCAATACCAGTTAATAGCATGCAAGCTATGTTACACTCTCATTGTTTTTACTGTCCTATATATTGTAGGGTTCTTTTATATAAGTACTGTAATGGTTTTGTAGCAACCTCTTCAATCACGCCACAAGTTACACAGAGGGCGCTGCAGACGCTTTCAGAACAATTGACAATTCTCCATACAATTCTGAATCGCGCTATGAGAGTTTTCGGAGCACGTAACATATAAACAAGATCCCGACATTAACCATGTCGGTTTAGCGGAGCGCCCGCCAGGCATACCACCCGCCTGGCTGGAACATCTTCCCTTTTCCGCTAAAGTTTATTACATATATAAAAAAATACTTACCCCTATTCTGATTAATATATTCAAATGAAATTAATTATATAATTAAAAACAGAAAGGCTCAGAACTTATTTACTCGGAATCTACCACCGACATTCATATCATCAACCACTGATACCAGTATTGTGTTTCAGAGACATGCAGTTATCTCGCAACGACCACAAGCAAGTAGTGAACAAGATATGTTCGTACATAATAGACATACCGCCGGACACACTGCCGCCACTCCTGCATCAGCTACTCAAGTATGTGGACACAATGAATGAAATGATCTTAAGTACCCTTCGTTTTGATTCAAATATATTATTGTTATATGACAGGTTTTATCCAAATCCGTCTAGACGTTTTACTGTGATGTGACCTCAGATTTAGAGGCTGACAAAAATCTTAAAATTGTCAGATTCAGCTCTTTATACTGATGGTATTTTCCAAAAATATTAAATGTATGGTCGCCACCAAACAGTTTTATATGTATGGAAAATCTTTTGTGTACATGTACATGTATGTAGATAAGTGATTGTATAATGAAATGTCCCATAACATCTGCAGTGCGTAGAGTGCGAGTTATTCGCAAGCTAGCTCGAGTATATGGTTAAATAAAGTAGAGTATAGTCTACAAATTTGGAAGTATCTGGCTATTCAGCGAAGAAATGTGGCCAGCATCTTGGGTATGCTACTGCATGGGCATGTGTTTACACTTTTGTATATATTATAAGTAGGTACTAAGTTTTTCTGTTCTCATTTTAATTTCTATTTTAGTTGTACATATTTTGAAAGCTTATAGAAAGTTTACATACTTATATATAAATGTTAAGGAAAGATTGTCTTTCCGATAATTTAATTACAAATCAAATAGCTTCTTTATAATTCCTAATGCAAATGACAAATACAACATAGATACAGAGTTTTAAGTTATTTTGGGTAATTTTACTTGCCCTTAATTTTTAAAAGTGTTCATTACCCATAGATTTGCAATTAAAAGATGTTTCAACATTATTTTTTTAATGAAAATGTGTAAACATTGTTTGAAATCTGTTTTTAAAAACTATAATAAAAATATTGTATATCTTTGAAACTGTTCTAAACACTGTATAAAACAACTTGTTTTAATTATGCCAATCCTATCCTATATAGTGCAGTTACAATACAACAGTTCTCTTTTCGCTTCTCGAAGCAGGTATATGTGTAAGATGTAGTAATATGGCTCTATTGCAGGCTATGCAAGTTATATAACATGGAGATAGTGCTGTCGCACTTGAGCCACTACTTCAGCATTCGGCTGTACAGCAAGCTGGAGCCGCCGCCTCAAGACTCTGAATCCACCACTATGGATGTTGATGATATTGGTACCTAAATTTTATTTTATACTTAACTAGCTGTCCTGGCGAACTTGGTACCGCCTCAGAATCAAATGTATGAGAAAATGAATCATTTTTATTAGTATTTTTTAATTAACATTGCCCTAATTTTAATAGTTATTCTGCAGAAATAACATTTGGAAAGTGGTCTTATTTTTGACAGTTTCTGGAATAGTTATATTATGTTAACCTTTATATCTCTATGGGGGAAGCGTATCTCCAGCAATGGATGTCTTTCGGCTGATACATAGATAGACGATGGTGAGAAGTGTATTTTGGGTTATTTTAAATCATTCGGAATCGACATCGGTAACTGATTTGAAACAATCTGACGTTGGTGTCGCTACCGACGAAATTTCCGACGGAAACTTTTTGAAAAAAAAAAAAACGATATGGTATTGTCATCATGATACATCCAAGATAATCAAATTCGGAAATTTTAATAGCGATTGCCGTAATTCACTTCGGAGGTTCTCGATTCCGTTGCCGATACCGATTTCGAATGGTTTGAAATAAGTCCGCTGATCCGCTGAGCTGAATATTTTTTTTTTTTATTACATTACTAGCTGCGCCCGGCGGTGTTACCCGCGATAAAACGTATGAAAAATTAAAACATCTATCCCGCGGGAACCATACATTTTACCGGGATAAAAAGTAGCCTATGTGCTATTCCAGACTATAATCTAACTCCGTGCCAAATGTCATCCAGATCCGTTCAGCCGTTCGGGCGTGAAAGAGGAACAAACATCCATCCATCCATCCATCCAAACTTTCACATTTATAATATTAGTATAGATATTAGTACAGATTATAATATTAGTATAGATATAGGCAAGTATTTGATCTCGATTTGATTTGATTTGAAATGATGAGTGTGTGTGTACAGTCCCGCACAGTCCGGCGGAGCTGAGCCGCTGCCTGTCGACGAGCCTGTTGGTGTGGTCTTGCGCGCGCCGGCTGCCGGCGGCCTGGCCGCGCTCGCAGCTGCTGCGCGCGCCCTTCCTGCTCGACCTCGCGCTCGCCATGCACGACCACGGACCAGACTACAAATCCACCTGCTTAGATGTAAGTTCACGCATTTTAACCCTTAATAGCCTGATTTACGAAAGTGATTTATTTTTAATATTACTGTGTTTAATGTTACTGTGTTTAATAATAATGACATTTGTTTTTTTTAATTTCGTTGGAAAGAATATTATACAACAGTAAAATACGTACAGCCAACCTATAAAAAAAACTAATAGTAATGTGAACATTCGGTTTAAAAGATTGGTATCAAAATTGAAACTCTAGGCTATTAAGGGTTAATACTCGTCCATCCAACCCTGTATCCTGCCATCGTTACACTCATCGAGCCCTATCGAATGACTCCTAACTAGGTAGGTCCACCATTAGTATAGCTGTTAAGATGACTCGAACATACATAGGCCTTACTTATATTAACTACCCGTGTGCCAGGTAGGCCCATTAAAAAAATTCTCCAATCCCCGATTACACATCCAAAGTGTTGAATTTCAAAAATTTCTAAAATCCCTTAGTGCACGTCAAAGTCAAAGTCAAATCGTTTATTTCGTATAGGCCTACGGGGCCACTTACATATTGTCATTAATTTTTTTTCATAACTCTTCAACCGGATCGGAACACGACCTCAACTGAGAAGATCCGGCGAGAAACTCAGCGGGCTTGTCTTTTTTTTAATCTAGGGTACTCAAGGAATGTATCCTCCAAATTTTAAATCTATAGGTCTTCCAACTTAGGCTGTGTGTTGTCAGTCAGTGAGTCATCAGTGCCAAGAGTTTTAATAAATAGATTCAACAAGCCCTACGTCTGCCGTTCCGATTGTTGTCTTCCCATACAGGTACAAAAAAGGTATTTTTTTTTCATTTTCATGATCAACTCATCCTTGATCAAAAAATGTACCATACCAAAATAATTGTTCTCACAAAAAATACCTACAGATTCCTAGGACAGTTTCGTTGTATATCCTATGAATTGGGATTGTCTCATACTGTGCCAGTTAAAATTGCTGTGTATATCATAGGTGATACGGTCGGCTATTGAACTGCGCGTATTGGACGAGCTGCGTGCGAGCGAGTCAGCGTGGGTGCGCTCCGTGATGCCGCCAGATGTCGACGTGGCGAGCGTGCTCAAGGTCATCACCACCGAGAGGTAATTCATCTACTAACTGATGAGTTTGAGTCAGACCGCTAACTATCGCAGACCGCTTCTTCCAACTCCTATTTTTATCTATCGATATCTATCTATCAGCCGATAGTCAAAGTCAAATCGTTTATTTCGTATAGGCCTACGGGGGCACTTACAAATTGTCATTACATTTTTTTTTCTTAACTCTACAACCGGTTCGGAACGCGACCTCAACTGAGAAGATCCGGCAAGAAACTCACCGGGCTTGTCTTTTTTTTTATTCATTATTTTTACACGATAGACGTCCGCTGCTGGACATAGACCTCCCCAACGACTTCCACACATCACGGTCCTCCGCCACTCGCATCCACCGGCTTCCTGCGACGCGTGTGATATCATCGGTCCACCTTGTGGGGGGCCTTCCTACACTACGTCTTCCGATTCGTGGTCGGTCCTATTTTTATCTTCCGATTAAATTCGTGCGGGTTCCAAGACAATTAACTTTATCCCGGGACTCGCCGAGGGTCAAACCTCACACCTTAACCTGACAGGAGTTGCAGTGGTGGGAGTGTGTGGCGGGCCTAGTGCCAAAACAAGACCGCTAACTACAACTTAATGACTGTTAACCCTGTACGCCAGGACCAACGAAGACCATTGACCCTCGGCGAGTCCCGAGAAAAAGCCAATTGACTTGAAACCGTACCGTAAATTTGCATAATTGACGTATTTTTAAGCATGTTTAACGTTCACCGTTATAACCAATAACTTGTTTGGTTTATGATGAGGCTGTCAGTATGTCTGTGCCGTGAAGTCACCAAACGGCTCCAACGGAATACCAGCGCTGATTGTTCTACAATCAGCACATGCTGAGTTGGGGCCAATTTGTGTCAAACATTTGGATATTACCCAAACTTGTAGTCCCATATGGGACCTATGTTCAAATGCTGATAACCTATGTTCAAATGTGTTTGCACAAATAAATATATTTCTTTCTTTCTTTTTCTTTCATAATCAGCCAACAATTTTTTGTTCCAGTGCGAATCACCGACAACTAACAGTGGTGGGTCTCATAAGCCTGGCGTTCCTGCTGCTGTCGGTGCCGCGGGCCCGGCCGGCCGCGGCGGCGTGCTGGTCGCACGGCAAGCTCATCCTGGTGCGGCTGAGCAAGGCGCAGCCGGAGACCGCCGCGCACATACTGAGCCAGCTCGCCGACAAGCTGTGCGGGGAGGCCGCGCAGCGACAGTACGCGGGTACGTAGCACGTACATACAACTTAAATAGTAACATATTATAGGTACTAAAGATTTCTCATAAAATATATAATTACTGACCTGATTAGCGCAGTTGGTAGTAACCCTGCTTTGCGCCGAGGGTCCTGGGTTCGAATCCTGGTAGGGAACAATCTTTGTGTGATGAGCACGAATGTTAGTACCCGAGTCATGCCGTCCCACCCATCAGGCCGTCAAACTAACAGCCTAATTGTACACAGACTGTCTGTACATCCTGTGCAAGCTGACTCCAGTGTCCGTGGAGCGCTGCACGGAGCTGACCACGATCCTGGAGAACTGCCAGCCCTCGGGCGCGGACTACCGGCCGGCGGCCCGGGTGCTGGACGCGGTGCACCCTCTCATCAGCTTCAGCACCAGGAGCAGGGACGCCCTGGTCATGGTGTGCCGGAAAGGATTGTATTCTAGGTATTACCTTGCCCCGGGCAACAACGTGGCAATACTACCCTATTATAGATCTCGAACTATAAACGTTACCATAGTGAAAAGGCCGTAAGAATCTGACCAGTCGTTCCTGTTCAGCGCTGTAAGCACAGTCGACTGTGACAAGATAAAATATGAGAAAAACACTCCTATGACATTTGTGCTTAGGTGGCTTAGCTACTGTATTTTTGGGGAAAACAGAAGGCCCCCATTGGATCCCCTTTGGGAAAGAATTTCCAAAAATCCGAACTTAGTGCTCAGCTACGTTTTATAAGAAACACCTATGCAACATTTCATCGTTCTAGGTTCACGGGTTTAGGCTTTGCGTTGTCCGTCAGTCAGTGTCAAGAATTTTATTTAATACCCGATACGGATTTCCACAATCTTATTAAGATTGTGGAAATCCGTATCGGGAAGTGGTCGATTCAGTTTAGAATATCGATTTAAAATAACCCCGCAATTATTTGCATATTCCTTTATTGCCCGCGCCACACCTGCGCCTTATGCCGTTAATTAACGTAGCGCGTTTATTAATTAGTAAAGTACCAACATTTTATGTCGATTAACGCGGTAATTAAAAGCATCAGGCGGAGGTGTGGCGCGAGAACAAAAGCTGTGATTGTGTATTTCTAGTCAACAGTAGAAGTGTAAACTGGTTTTATTTGGCCGAAAAATATTTTTCTTTGATAAATATATATGTGTAATATTAGTGGGATGTTAACCATTGTGTGTTCATAAACGTGCACGAGTGAAGGACATTGAAATTAAATGGTACAAAGTATCCATGGCTTTACTGAAAAGGGTAGGAGATTCGTTTCATCATCATTATCATCAGTGGTACTTATAATTTTATTACACACTGGACACTGGCAGTAATGGCTCTATATTGTAGCCGATTGCCGACCTAAAAAAAAATAAGAAATACTGGTGTCTCCAGGGACTCGGTGCACCGGCGCCTGGCGCTGTCGGGGTTCCTGACGGTGCTGCGGCACGTGCGGTTGTCTCGCTCGGCGGCCGCCAGCCAGCCCGGCGCCGCCGCCGCCAGCGAGGCCAGCGCGCACTCCTACCTCACGCAGCTCACGGTCGACATGCACGCCACACACCAAGGGAATGTGTCGGTACCGCACATTATCTATCTTCTATATACTCTTCTCCATTCTATAATAAAAATAGATAAAATAAATATCGCTATACGAACACAACGGTCCCACTTTAAGCTAAACGCTTGTGTTGTGGGTACCGTACAATGGACTGACGGCGAACTCAGTATATAATACTTATATACATATTAAACATCCATGACTCTGATATCATATATATATATAAGGTGTAACAAAAATACTGTCAAATATTTTTTTAATAGTAAATAGTAGCTAGTAACAGTAGGTGTAAATAGTAACAGTAGGTTATAAAGATAAAATTCCCAAAGAAATAAATTAAATTATTAGATATGAAAAAAACGCGCGACCACACGCTACTGTTCGTCGTGTTTAAAATAAAACAAATATCGTTCACACAATTAATTTATACATCAATGTGATTGATATAACCTACTGATTCATCTGTTAAAATATTTTACACTTTTTTATTACACTTTATTTATATATGATATAATATTAATACGTGTACACTTCGGGGTACGACGGATTATAATCCTTGAAATTGTGTAACATTTATAAAAATCATCAATGAAATATAATTTAATATAACAAATATTTAGCGACGACTTCCTACGACTACACTTTGCGAGGCTGCGCGGTCGGTCTGTACATGGCCTTTGAAGCAGGAAAATAGGTGTTCTTATTAGTTGTGTTTTTGTTGGTGTTAGTGTGACGTCACGGGTGCGCAACGAAGCCGTGTGCATGGAGGTGGTGTCGATACTGCGCCGGTGTCTCGTGCAGGACGCGCTCGTCAAACAGCTGCTGTACTCCAGTGAGCACCCTATATAATCTCTACTCTATACAAATAAATAAATTTGGAGTGTGTTTGTAATATTAAAATAACCGCTTTTTACTAAATGCATTTGGTTGTATACCAAGACAACATTTTATACAATTGTTGTCTGTCTGTTTGTTTCGGCTAATCTCTGAAATGGCTGGACCGATTCTGACGGGACTTGAACTGACAGATAGCTGATGTAACAAGGTGTAACATAGGCTACTTTTATTTTAGGAAATTTTATTTTTTTTAAATACCACGCGGACGAAGTCGCGGATAACAGCTAGTTGTCTAATACACAGAGTTTGTCAAAATTATGAAATAATATTTATATAATATAAAAATCTTATAAGAATTCGTCGTTATTTAATTGTTCGAAACCAAACAAGACGTTAACGTTATCAATGTTTTATTAATTGACTAGATCAATGACAGACTAATCGCTTTTTATATTGTCTGTGATATTCTAACAACACAGAGCAGCGATGTTTTTTGTTTTTTTTTAGTAATAGAGATCGAAATATTTTAATTGCAAATTTTAACCACCCTGCTGTGTAAATCATGCGTATTTTAACCCCTCGGCCATCCACCTCTCTCCTCTACAATTCCCTCGCTATTTATTCATAAATTTCTTACACCCTGTATATTAGCGCAATACACATTAGCCTATTTACATTGTGTAAACATATAAAACAAATTGACGGATGCAAATGTCAAACTTGAAAATAATGTTGCCAACTAAATTTGTTAGTGTTGCTCACATGATCTGGTACTTGAATCAAATTGTTATAGTAATTCCAGTTATTGGATGCTGTCACACCCATGCTAAGCCTACATTGTTTAAACATTCCACAGAAATATACGTCTGTGCCCGAGATAAGCCGACCCTCCACGAGTCCATACTAGAGCTGCTATACGAGCACCTCATCAAGTATTTACCTGAGGGCAGTGACGTCACCGCCCCGCTTTTATTCGACAAGTGCGTTCAGATCACCGGCACAACAGCTGTATTACAGGTATGTGTTGTACACTATTCCTAATATTAAATACATCATTGGCTAGACCAGGACTTCCCAACCCCTTCGGGCGTGCCCCCCCGGGGGGGGCGTAGAGAGATCTTAGGGGGGGCATGATCTCTGTCAAAAAAGGAACCCGATATCGACCAACTGGTTCAAAAAATGCATGCGCAAACATACCATTAATAAATAATAAATCGTGTGAAATAAATATCGTAAAAATTGTTGTGTTTTATATTGAAGCAATGAAGAAAAATATAGGGGGCATATTGAAATAAAACTAATTTTAAGAATTTTATCGCGGTTTATTTTTGATTTTACGTTCCCGACATTTCGGCTGCTTTCCAGCAACCATGGTCGCGGGAGGACTGAGGTGGTTGACGTCCTAGTGTCATAGTTTGACGGGGGTACCCTCATATTTAGTTGTTACTTGCGGTTCGATCTACGCAGAATGAGCTCACTGTGTCTTGAAATTAGTTTT
The DNA here is from genome assembly GCA_905333125.1 of Pheosia tremula. NCBI lineage: Eukaryota > Metazoa > Arthropoda > Insecta > Lepidoptera > Notodontidae > Pheosia > Pheosia tremula. The sequence goes on from HG995406.1 coordinate 2,315,173, forward strand.
ATTTCAATGTGTAGTATTCGCGTAAATATAAGAAATCAATATAGGGGGCATGTTTTTTTTTTATAATCCGCGGGAGGCACCATTCAATAAAGGTTGGGAAATCCTGGGCTAGACTATCTTTAGGGTCATTATTGCATGGCAAATTGGTAACACTCAACTCCACTCCATGCAACGATTACGGTTACTACTCAATAAAATATCAACGTTTTATGTCAATTAATGGATGTTTTATGGATAGCGCGCGATGTCAGTATATATTATTTATATAGATTACATACGAAATTCGTGCTCATCACGCAATATTTTCTCCTACCAGGATTCGAATCCGGGACCCTCGTCGCAGGACGCAAGGGCTAAATTAGCTAATCAGACCGTCAAATGAGTATGAGGGATTTGTACGTTTGTTAATTATGGATGGCGGGTCAGATCAGTTGCGCTGCATGTGCCTAGTGAATGTGGCGTCTCGATCTACTGCCGCCTTCCTACCTAGGCAAGTATGCTCCATCGTAGATCTCATCGTCACTTACCATCAGGTGAGATCGAGATCAAATACTTGCCTATAATGTAATAAAAAAAAAATGTATTTGTTGTAGGAGCCCATAGCGTGTCTACTGTACGCAATAGCCCAGTTCCTCCGGCCGTCGGTGGAGGAGGAACTCGAAGATATACTCGGGAGTCAGTCCGTTGAAACTGGGAATGCTTATTTGAAAAGCAAATTAAACAACATCATGGGACAGCTTTGCGATCATGATAGTTTCGGACAAATTGATCTGGTAAGTTCATTTTCATATTAGTGATAGCCAATTTGGTAGAACGCTTGCCTCGGTAACGAGGATCGCAAGTTCAAACCCCGGCTCGCACCTCTGGGATTTCTGGATTTCATGTGCGAATCTCATTTTTAACCGCGATTATCACTTGCTAAGCGGTTAAGGAAACACAGTATTGATGCATGGTGTTCACGCCTCTGGCGAGTGTTCCAATTTATACACAACAGTTCTAAACGTTAAAGAAGGCTCTTAGCATCTGAAAATATTAAGCAGTCGTCAAAATGTCCATTGAGTCAGTGTTCAACATGCTAACGCCCAGGTCTACTATCACTATTAACTCATAATTGAACGCCAATGCCATCGTAATCATCACTCCTGACATATTGTTGGTCTAGTATCATAATCGACACTCCAAATATATTTCGCATGCTGATCTAAAGTGGCAATCGCGTTATTATTTTCATTTAATTATGAGGTAATTTTGTCAGCATACTCGGGCGCCAGTTTCAACAGTCCCGTCAGTTACCATATCAAAGCGTGCCATTTGGTATCTCGTTCGCTCACATGAGTTTCTACAATGCTGTTAACTTTTTCAGGAAGACCCCGGCCTCACAGACCTGACCCCCGAATCCAAAGCCAAATGCATCAAAGTGCAGCAAATACTGCAATGTTATGAAGCCCTTATAGCGCATTTAGTGATGCAGTGGAACCCGACTAGCACCGACGTCGCTAATCACGTTTATAAGCTGTATAAAGCTTGCAATACACTGTTGGAGCAGACTAAGGTAAGGAATACATGATCTACAACGTCAAATCGTATGTTGGTATATTATTTGGACAAGGAGAGGCTCGAGAGAGGGACAGATCTTTAATATTAAAATAACCGCTTTTTACTAAGTTCATTTGGATTTATACACGGTACATATACCAAAACAATTTTTTTAAAAATTAAATCTGTTTGTTCCGGGTAATCCCTGAAATGACTAGACCGATTTTGACGGGACTTTCACCGGCAGATAGCTGATGTGACAAGGAGTAACTTAGGCTACTTTTATTTTAGAAAAACTTTTTTGTTAAATACCACGCGTACGAAGTAACAGCTAGTTTCATATAAAGTTCTAAAATGGTATGGTAATTCTAAACTTCTTAATGTAGTCTGCTTAAACTTAAATGTGTGCGTTTTAATTAAACTTGAACCAGCGTCCACAGATCCTTTTCGGTGGTGGCAACTATTAAACAAAAGAATGCATCGAAAGCTGCTCATTCATTCTAAAGCTACAACGTCTACAGACAGACAGCAGAACATAAGCAGTTACCATAGCTATAATATCTTTCATTTCGTTGCACTAGATATGATAGAGAATAGATGATCGCCCTTTTAATAATTTCTAGGCCCCACCAAAACTCGGCAAGAAAGGCAACAAGACTCTAAACGAGACTAGGGAGACTGTCAAGTCTCAGAAGAGCCAAAAGTCTCAGAAGGAAAAAGGCAAAGGCCCCAATAAACTGTCTAACTTGGTTAAAGACAGAGCGGGCCCTTTCAAACAGTTGCCATGTGTGTGGGACCTTGAGTTTTGCCAGAAGATAGTGGAACTGTTGTACAGGTAATGAAGCACTTATAGTATATTGAAATGAAACGATTTTTTCGGATTTTATCGCGTTTATTTTATGTGTTTATTGTATTATATGTTATATATTTTTACGTTCCCGACGTTTCGGCTGCTTTACGGCAACCATGGTCGCGGGAGGACTGAGGTGTTTGACGTCCTAGTGTCATAGTTTGAACTGAGGTATATCCTCATATTTAGTTATTGCTTGCGTCGGGAACGTAAAAACATAAAATAAACGCTATAAAATCCATAAAAAATGATTTATTTCATGTATAATATTCCCCCAGCATAGTTCTCTTCATTGCGCGCAGAACGAACTTGAGGTTTTTTAAAATGCCCATAATAAGTGACCACGTCTCAGTGCCATATGTCATGAATGCGGCCAGACCTTGGAGTGACCATTATTTCTAATTTTATTTTTGTTAGCGAGGAGCTGCCCTGGTCGTCGCTAGAACAGCGCAATCAAATCCGGGGCCGCCGCGACTTTCACCAGTGGGCTTTGAAGTGTGTACACTCCGCGATCGCCGGTGACTCATTGGACAAGCGGGCGGTCGCCACCCATGCAGTCAGCATTGCGGCTGTGCTTTACAGAAGATGTTTGTGTAGGTGAGTAGATGGTGATAAGGGTAGCTTTCCGCATCCATTGTACAAGCTTGGATGATTTCATATGCATAAAATCATCATGACAAAAATATTGGATAGAGCCGTTTACAGCCTAGATTAGTACTGTATTTATTCTGCCAATTCTTGAGGGACTTAGGGAGGGGGGTTCGGGAGGGGGTTAAAAGTCATCGAGGTTGGATTTGTTTTATATGAACTGCTGGTCTGTATGGTCATTTGGTCTGTACTTTTTCCTGGGTTATACATTGAACAATACGACAATCACAACAAAAAAAAATAACTGATCGCTGTCTGTACATGTAAGATATATGAGAAAATATATTATTGCGGGGACCTTTATCAACGCCTATTGCGTTGATCCCAAAACAATGATTATTAGATTTTTTGTCCTTTTGTCTGTGCGTGTATGCGCGCTAGTCTCAAAAGCGGCTTAACCGATTTGGGTGCGGTTTTCACGAATGTAAAGCTTCACTTAACATTTACCCTCAAATTTATAGACTAAATTCGGGGGTAAGTGATTGTTTCATTGCAATCAGTTCATATATAAAAAAAGATATATCAATTTAAAGTCGCGGGCAACAGCTAGTTTAAAATCATTTCTTGTTCATAAGGTTCCAAGACATTTGCGACTTCGACGATCACACGGCGCTCGCGTGTCTCGACTTGTTCAAGACCTGTCTCGCTCTTGTGTATTCACCCAACTATTCACTCAAGCCGGACGACTTCTTGTCGAGAATAAGTAAGTCGATCTATTGACTCACATTTGTTATTAGTACCTACCACTGTAAATACCACGGAATAAATAATGATTTTTGGCATGTTAGTAAGCCACTCGTCGCTTCGTATTTACAGACAGACTCTTTTAGTAACGTGTAGCATTTGAAACAAATTAATACAAGCTACATTTAACGTTTTAACTGAGGGTTAAAACGAAGAGATAAATCAAGCGCATACAAGTTATGAGAACAGGCGATACGGTGCCATTTGATTGATTTTATTGTTCTGTGATAAATACTTAAATATAGATTATTGTTCACGAATGTTTTGTAAGTGAGTAGACAGACCCAGTAGTAAAAAAATTGAGCGGTGTAATATTTTTGTTAATGCCATTGGTTTTTTTCGTTTATGTTCAATCTCGACCTTTTGGATACGTATTTTAAGCATTATTACCCTGAATTTGGTTCAGTGTTTTAAAATCTAATCTTCAAACCAGCTGGTACTCAAGATACAGCAGCTATATGCACAGCAGAGCTTCTAGAAGAAGTCCATAAAGCATTGAGCCACATCGAGGAGGAGAGCGTGGCGGAGGGCCGCGATGTGCTGGTGAAGAAGCAGCTGGCTGCGCTCGCGCAGATAGCGAGCCTGCTATTAGAAACACCAGTGGCGCCCTCACCTAGAATTACTAGTGTACGTACATTGGCTCAAGCATAATAATAGCGGTAGCATTAGTGTTGTTCGTCTCGCTCACGCCACAGAATTCATAAATAAGTATGACAGTAACAACATGACGTTACCATTTTTTCATTTTTATTGTACCCCTACATTATGAGTTCGTGCTATTGCTTTAATTTGCTCTAATTATTAATTATTTGTGTATTTTTTTAGTTACGATGACGACCCGATTGGCACAGTTGTTAGTGACGATGCTTTCTGTACCAAGGGTCCCGGGTTCGAAGCCTGGTAGGGGCGAACTTGTGTGATGATCACTGTTGCACTTATCACTATCAACAGTCTTATTATTATGATCATAGGTCATAGTCAAACTGGAAGATTATGTGCGCACCAGCCACCAGGACTGTCTCCCGCTGCTGGGTCCTCTACTGATTGCGGGCTACCGGGAGATGCACGAGGCCCAGCTTCTCGACGACTTGCTGCTGAAGCTGACAACAGCTCTGGGCAAGATAGATGTGAGTATCCACTCCAGTTACATTGCAGAATACGCGAAAATACTTTGGTGAGAGAAGGTATTCTTTGTTCAGAACAGTTCCTACTTCTTGAAATGAAACTATTTTTAAGGTTCTATCGCGTTTATTTTTTGTTTTTACGTTCCCGACGTCAAGGCCTTAAAACAGTTTAATTTCAATGTGTAGTATTCGCGTAAATAAGTATAAGTTCCTACTTCGTTTCGTGTATAGCATCGCGCGGCAGTACAGCCCATCCATCCATCAGTCAGGTCAGGACATGGGCCTCCTTCAATCACTTCCTTTAATTTGAAGTTATAGTGGTTTTTAATTAAATGAAAAAATGGTCGCGCTAAAAATAATTCATTCTCAAAATAAGTTTGGGAACCCCTGGTATAGACAATACTCACTATTATTTTTAAAGTAAAATCCCAACTATGATTACCAGGAGGATGACACATCATCAGGCGAGGAGACCACCAACTTCCCAACGATAGATTCCCGCACGGGACACGCGGTGCTGAGCACTATATGCGCGTACCTGGCCACTCGAGCAAAGAGCATCGAGCACCTGCTCAGCCGAGCGAAGGATCTGTCGCTAGCGGTCACCCACGCCACGCACGCGGCCAAGCAGAGGATCGACAGGGGTAAGGATATAATACTCTTATATATTGATTTCTTATATTTACGCGAACACTACACATTGAAATAAAACTACTTTTTCGGATGTTATCGCGTTTATTTTATGTTATTAAGTTCCCGACGTTTCGGCTGTGTTACAGCAACCATGGTCGCGGGAGGACTGAGGTGGTTGACGACCTAGTGTCATAGTTTGAACCGGCGTACACTCATATTTAGTTGTTGTTTGCGGTCCGATCTACGCAGAAAGTGCTCATAGTGTCTTGAGGTCTTGCATTGGTGCGATTGGTTTTGGATTTGATTATGTTCATTACTAGATCCCAAGCTGTAAAGCAGCCGAAACGTCAGGAACGTAAAAACATAAAACAAACGCTATAAAATCCGATTTTTTTTTTTATTTCACACTTATATAATTTTGCGTAGATACCATCTAGGTGTGTGTTTTTAGAGGAGTTATCAATTGTTTTATGGCAAGTACGGTGAGGTTATTTTGAAAACATTCGAAATAATATCGCTCGATCGGGTGTATAATTTACGTATGATTTTTTTTTTATTATATTACATTATAGGCAAGTATTTGATCTCGATCTCACCTGATGGTAAGTGACGATGAGATCTACGATGGAGCATACTTGCCTAGGTAGGAAGGCGGCAGTAGATCGAGACGCTACATTCACTAGGCACATGCAGCGCAGCTGATCTGACCCGCCATCCATGAATGGCAACACCGAACATCATGCCGGAACACGGCTAGGCCGCTTGGCGACATGGCTTTGTTCAGTGGCTGGTGACTAGCCACGGCCGAAGCCTACCACCAGTAGAGTTGTCACTGGTTGGCACCACCCAGGGTCACGTGTAGGGTATCTCGAGGGTACTTAATTCTCCTACGGACGAAGGTGACTCGACCCCATGATTTAGATTTAACCTCCTACACGTCTTTCGCACAGCCGTGTGACGTTTCCTAGCCCTCACTGGTCCATAGCCCAAATTATCTCCAGTGTAATGGCAATAGATCTACGTTACATTGTCACCAATACCATGGTTTTCTTTTTTTTTTTGTAGAAATAACCGAGTTGTACAAGTCGCTGGTGGTGCAGCTATGCCAGGTGTGCACGTATCCACCAAGGTTCCTTATTTTTTTCAGAGATAACGGAGTTGTACAAGTCGCTGGTGGTGCAGCTATGCCAGGTGTGCACGTATCCACCAAGGTTCCTTATTTTTTGTAGAGATAACGGACTTGTACAAGTCGCTGGTGGTGCAGCTATACCAGGTGTGCACGTATCCACCAAGTTTCCTTTTTTTTTTTCAGAGATAACCGAGTTGTACAAGTCGCTGGTGGTGCAGCTATGCCAGGTGTGCACGTATCCACCAAGGTTCCTTTTTTTTCAGAGATAACGGAGTTGTACAAGTCGCTGGTGGTGCAGCTATGCCAGGTGTGCACGTATCCACCAAGGTTCCTTTTTTTTTCAGAGATAACGGAGTTGTACAAGTCGCTGGTGGTGCAGCTATGCCAGGCGTGCACGTGGACGGGTCGCGTGGCGCGGCTGCGCTGCTGCGTGGGCGGCGGCAGCGAGCGAGTGCTGGCCGCCTGCGTGCGGCTCTACTCGCTGCTGGCGACCGCGGCCAAGCAGATCGATGTGGTCGTCGCACAACATGTTAGGTGAGCTGACATTGGGGCCCAGGAGGAGGTGGTCCGAAGGTGGGGGGAGCAGCTCGCTTCCCCTGCATATGGCAGGGGCAGGCGATCCGACCACAACTGCTCAACTGGCTCCAGAGGAGGGGCTAGTTGACTTATAGGCTGGTGCGGATACTTACCGGGCATGGCTGCTTTGGTAAGTATCTACACCAGACCGCTACGCGGGAGACGACCCTCAAGTACACGACACGACAAGCCACAGCCACACAGCAAGGCCGTAAGCAGAGGGCAGGTTTTAGGGGGTTCAAAAAAGACTAATGTTTATGTAAATTTTTTATTTCATATAGCGTATGGATTCATCAACATACGTAGATTTATTAGGAAGCTCGTTATATTTACCCGCTTAACACATCACGACTTTATTGTAATACGTGTTAGGTTAGGTTAGTTGGAGTTTGGATAGTAAGTTATTGCGCGTAGAAATCAAATCTCCTAATGATAGATTACACCTACTAGATCATATCACGGTTATAGCAGAAATTGGTTGTGGTCCGCGAACTTACGGCTCATAAAGCCAGGTACTATAGTACGAAACCCCAAAGTGAGATCGGCTTGGTCGTATTTTCTTTATTAAGGTTGTCCACAATCCATCATCGGTCGGTCGCTCACAAATAAAAAATATTTCAGATTCGAACGCCTGCTGAAGCTGTGCGGCAAGAAGTTGTCATCCGTGACAGACAACTTGATCACATACTTGGAGGGGTCGCAGCAACAGCACAACGCGAGCAAAGTGCTGCGCGAGACCAAGCTCATCCCGCGGCTGGTGCTGGAGGCCGAGCAGTTCACCAAGTTCGTGATACTGCTCGATAACAAGGCGAAGGTAGGCTTTTTGCGTCATTTTCTAGAGAATAACTGACCTATAGCAACGTTACAACATTAAGGCATTTGGCTAGCCAAACTCACTTGGCTGGGCAGCATGTTTATAACAGTGCCATCTAAATGACATTCCATGTATTATGGTGCCTCCTGCCGCCGAGTGCCACGGCTATCGATAAATATCAGGTACCAGGCGGTGTCGCCAGATGGTGCTACTTATAAACTACAATATCTCAACAACGATTTGCCACAAGAATACATAAACAAGTTTAATTTCTCCGCCCCTATTATATTGCTGCCTGATTAAACCGAAAACGACAACTTTACAGTATTTGTAAAGAGTCAGCCACTATCGTCGACCAGGAGTTACATTCAAATTCATGTAAATAAATAAAACCTGCTTTGTAAAGTGCTTTGCTTGGGGATGGGACCCACCACTGTCCCTCGGCTTATCAACCTTCCCAATATTAAACCAAACGAATTAATATGATAATTGGAGAGGCCAAAAACCCGAACACTAAATGTTAGACGAGAATATTTCTGGCATAAGTGTCGGGAGCCCAAATAATATGCATTATTTTGCGGAACGCTACTCACGGCTGTATCCCATGGGGGTAGGCAGACACGACCGATTGCAACGGTTTTGGGTTACCGTTTTCCTTCATCCATCTCATGAACTTTCGTTGGCTTAGAGTGGTCTTGTCCTTTCTGCAATTGACCATTTCTGGTTAAAAACATCTAATTCGAATATCCTTTGTTATTTCAGCTCAATTGGCAGCAGTATCTGTCGCTGGGGACGGCGCGCGACTTCCGCATTAAGGCGCCGGTGTTGCAAGAAGTCCTCCACGCCGCGGAACAAGCGGCCGACGAGACGAGGGAAGAAGGTGACAACACTCTTACTCATTACACCTCTCTTTCGAACCACTTCACCTGTGACCCCAATGCCACAGTTAGTAGTGGCCCTGGGTCCCAAGTCTGCTAACACAATCGATTCATAATCGAACAGAAACCGCATAGTAACTGTACATTTGTGTGGGATATCTGTCAAAAGTGAGAGTTACTATGCGGTTGCTGTTCGTTTATGAATCGATTGTGTTAGCAGATTTGTGGCCCTGCTGTCTATACCGAGGGTCTTGTGTTCGAATCCCAGAGCACACTTTGTGTGATGACTACGTATCTTTGTTCATGAGTCATGGATGTTTAATATATGTGGGATTTTAACGTTCCTAAACGATGTAACAGACGTTTCTGAACAAAGTGTGTGAGACTCCTAAGAGAACTTTCGATTCTGACACGGAATCTTTAAATCGAAATAATCAAGAAGTGTCTTCAAACGATTTGAGAGGTATTCAGGTCGAGTCGGAAATGGTATACTACTAAGCTTGTGCTTCTTTAGCGCATTATAAACAATATGTGAAATCAGAATTTCAATATATCGTTTTAAAAACAAATCGTTCGCCACAAAATGACATTTGTGGTTTATTGCGAACATGTTTTTTTTCAAGTTCACATCCATATTCTGAATTTACAAATGCGCTGAAGGCTTAGTATACCAATTCTGAATCATTATGTATAGAAAGTACGTAGTTACCTAACTAATTGTTATAATTGATAGAACTAGGCGATACTTGGCGGAAATCCATTGTTAACCTATGGGGAAAGAGGACCCACCACTGACCCTCGGCTTGTCAACTTCTTTGATTATAAACCAAACAAGTTTGATCGATAATAAAAGACGCAAACAACACCCGAACTCCTCTAAGATGTTAATCGAGAAACTATCTATCACGAGTGACGGGACCTCAAATAAAATGCAATTCTCCGCGATAGATAGTTGATAGATAGTTTCTCAATTAACATCTTAGAGGAGTTCGGGTGTTGTTGGCGTCTTTTATTATCGATCAAACTTGTTTGGTTTATAATCGAAGAAGTTGACAAGCCGAGGGTCGGTGGTGTGTCCTCTTTTCCCATAGGTTAACTAATTGTTGTTATATTTTCCAGAAGACATGGATATAAACGACGCGGCAACTGAGATCATACCGACAGCGGCGAGCGATCGCGAGGACGACCCCGAATGTGACCAAGAAACATCAAAAAAGAAACGAAAACGAGTCTCATAAAAATAATTACTAAATATTATATTTGATTACAATACTCATGCCATTAATTTTGTGTTTTAATTTATATTACGATTATCATCACTATAATTAAAACAACGATACAGTAATTTTACTCGACACTGGCAAAAGTGGCTCTATTGTGTAGCCAGTTGCCAACGAAAAAAAAGAAAGAACATACGAAACCCGAGCCCGCGATTCGTACGCGTGAACTCTGGTTTCGTATTTTCTTTTTTTTGGTTGCCAACTGGCTACATAATAAGACCACTTTTGCCAATGTCGAGTTTTTTTTATTGTTGATTTATTTCTAGCGATGATAATGATACCAATGACCATGATGATGATGAAATGAATCCCCTGTCCTTATCTGCAAAGCTGCAGATTCTTTGGGCGAAATTAAAGAGTCAAGTCATTATAGTATTTTATTTCAATTGCCTGCATTCATGCATGTTTTTAAATACACTGGCTCAGTAAATTCTTTCTTGGCTTTTTGTGGAAAAAGTTTCGTTTCGGTATTCAAAAGTGGGCCGCTATAATCAAAGTACAACCAGCCAGTCGAGCTTAAACTTCCCGCCTTTCTCTAAGTCAACCGTATAGTCGAGACAATTACCTACAAAATATCTTCCACAATTAACTGTACAATAGGTAATTCGTAAAGAAGTCATTTATAAATATAACGCAAAGAAACCATTTATAAAACAATGCTCGTGTAAACCGGCAACCACACATCACGGTCCGTGCGTGAATACTATTCAAAGAAATCCTTACATAAAGGAATATTGTCGGCATGGGACCGCTAACCGTGAAACCACCACGATAATATATATGACCGCGTCCTGTATAATAAAAGTGGAAAGCTGTTTGTGGTTAATTAATATAGCTTCAGTCATAGACAATGTTTATAGACGGGGCTTTTTTTAAGGTATACATTAATATTGCGGTATTTTTTTTTATTATAATACAATATTATAATGTCAAACGAACACACCAATTATACGGTGCCACACTAAGCAACGCTTGTATTGTGTGGGTACCGTACAGACTGGGGGTAGACCCAGTATATGATATATTAATACTCGGGCACAAACATTCATGTTTATCACACAATGTTTGTCCCTACCAGGATTCGAACCCGGGAACCTCGGCGCTGAAGGCAGGGTTACTACCAACTGAACTAATCAGGTCGTCGAAAGTTCTAAATCTGAGGTTTTTGTAAGTGCCCCCGTAGGCCCATACGAAATAAATGATTTGACTTACTACTTACCTAACTACATAATGCTTTGTTAGAGTAACTAGTTATAGGTATACAATTCGTTTAATACATTAACAATGTAAAATTTCTCGAATAGACAGGTATCTACATAATTCATTTTTCCATTGAAAGCGAGTAAATATTACTGTAATTTCCTGTAGTAGGTGCTTAAGTTAAATGCAAAAAAATCCACGTATAATGTTCAATCGCTTGAATTGTCGCGTTCACCGAAATCGGCTTCCGGGAAACGGTACCCACTCCCTCACTCAATAGGTTTGTTTCGCGACGCGCCGGTACGTCAATTGCGAGATTATTTGTACGCTAATCGTATACTTTATAATCTACGTATTTAGTAATTTTGTATGGAGAATTGAAAGGCGCCACTAGCGGACGGTATTGCAAACTTATATTACTTTTTTATGTTCCCGACGTTTCAATGTTTCAAACTTTCAATTATCCATACAAATCGGCATGTTTCGTCGGCATTGATAACCTCGTATTCTATGAAATCTGTCTATAAATTTACAACAGCGCCCCTAGCGGATACGTGCAACGTACCTACGAAAACAAACACAACTACCAAAACATTCTCGTGAACTACCAAAACTTGTACGGTGGACCCAGAACATTGGAGAGGTGTAGGCATTCACCACTAAATACTTTAGTAGTTCAGGCTACCAGCAAAGCAAAATATCTAAATATAGCTGCTCCCCGCGGTGTAGCCCGCGATTAGAAAGTATGTCCATTTTACCGGGATATAAAGTAGCCTATGTGCTATACCAGACTATAATATATCTCTGTGTCAAATTTCATCCAGATCCGTTCAGCCGTTCTGGCGTGATTCAGTTGAACGTTGAGCAAACATCCATCCATCCAAACTTTCACATTAATAATATTAGTGGGATTAGTATGATGCTATCAACGTAAATAAACGTACAAATGTCGCGAGTTGACGTGGATCGTTAAAATACGTAAGTACTTATCTAAAATACGGGGAAAACGAGCGGCGAAAGTAAATTGGCTGACGTCAAGCGGTCGTCTATCTATACATCTATACATATAAATAAAATTGGAGTGTCTGTTTGTAATATTAAAATAACCGCTTTTTACTAAGTGCATTTGAATGTATACACGTTACCTATACCGAAACAACATTTTTTACAATTTTTGTCTGTCTGTCTGTCTGTCTGTCCGTCTGTCTGTCTGTCTGTCTGTCTGTCTGTCTGTCTGTCTGTCTGTCTGTTTGTTCCGGCTAATCTCTGAAATGGCTGGACCGATTTTGACGGGACTTTCACTGGCAGATAGCTGATGTAACAAGGAGTAACTTAGGCTACTTTTATTTTAGAAAAAAAAATAGGATCTCACGAAAATAAATTAAAACCAATGTTGCACCGCAGCGCCTGATTAAGTTTGATAGCAAAACCCTTCAATGCGTCCCGCAGGCTCAGAATGGGCGAGCAGGCTGTTGTCAACGGTTGTCTTTGTTAAATACCACGCGGACGAAGTCGCGGGCAACAGCTAGTCTATCATAAAAATAACCCACATCATTTAAATTACTTGCATACGAGCAAGAATAGTACAACATTCCTTATCGTTACATTATTCATTTTAATTCAGCAAAGAATAATGTTGGAGATTTTGTTAAATTATTTTATTGTGGCATTTGGTACTTGTAATAAGGCAGCTAGGTTCTAACCACTTTTTGCAAGTTATGGATGCTTAACATTTATAAAAGTACTAGCTGCGCCCCGCGGTGTTACCCGCGAGTAAAAAGTATGTTATTTTCCTCTATGTCCTTTTCTGACCCCTAAACCACCACTACCTATACAAAAAATCATGGCGATCCTTTGCTCTATGAAAAATTAAAACAAATCTATCCCACGGGAATCATACATTTTACCGGGATAAAAAGTAACCTATGTGCTGTTTCAGACTATAATCTATGTCTGTGCCAAATTTCATCCAGATCCGTTCAGCCGTTCTGTTGTGATTGAGTAACAAACATCCATCAATCCAAACATTCACATTTATAATATTAGTGGGATTATATACTAAGTTCGCCTTCAGTCGATTGTACGATACCCAAAATACAAGCTTTGCTTAGTGTGGGACCGTATAGTTGGTGTGTTCGTCTGGCGATATATAATATAGTACGGATGGCAACCCTAGCAGCGACTTTTACTGAAATGTGGAAAGATTCGATATCGTATATCGAGTACAGATTTCGTATCTACCAAAACTTATACTAAGCCAATGGCGGCAAAAGTAGGTAATCAAGTGACCATACTAGATGCTAATAGATAATCCGTTGTAAAAAGTTTTTTTATAGCACAATACCAAAGAATCTATTGTGCTGACAATAAGATTAATTGTCAAACAACACAGCAGTCCTTAAATATAACACTAACTTACCATTACATCTTGGATAGGCACCCAAAAGAAGTATTGGTTAACTCCTCGCTCCTTTACTTACCTATTATGTGCTCCATATTATCGACAGATTAAAAATATACGCACGTAATGCGTTAATCATAAAAGATTATACCGAGAATTAATTATCCGAAAATAGTGTGCACTAAAAATGGAATACCTTTGTCTTCAGAATAGAACAGTATTAATTAATAACAATAATACGAGTAATATCACCACACGAACACACCAACTGCACGTCAAGTGCGAGCTAACTGTATACTTTATAGTCTACCGTATTTACACATTTTGTATGGAGTATTGAAAAGCGCCTCTAGCGGACGGTACTTAAAACTTTCAATTCTCCATACAAAATGTGTAAATACGGTAGACTATAAAGTATACGGTTAGCTTACGAATAATCTCGCACTTGACGTACTGTACGGTGCCAAACTAAGCGAATTTGCGGCCGATGTAATAGTACTTATACATATATTATAAGAAGATATAAAACATCCATGGCTCTGGTACAAACATTCGTGCTCATCACACAATGTTTGCCCCAACCAGGATTCGAAGCCGAGACCTTCAATACAAAAAGCACGGTCACTACCAACTGTACTAATCATGACGCCAAATAATGACATGACAAAGTACAAACTATTTTGTAGCTGATTGCCAACCTAAAAAAAATAAGAAAGTAAATGCGAATGATGTTGCCTTATGTGTAGCGTTTCGTATTCGAACCTACGCGTTGCCTACTTAAGCATAAGACTAAGCTATAAGCACACTTGTACCTTCCTGTACACCTGCCCCTATTTAATTACCTCGCCCCTATTACCTATATTGGTACCAAAACTGCAACTTCAGGAAACAATGTTCGTAAATAATATATAGATTTATGTTTAACAGAGCCTCAAAACGCTTTCTAAAACATTACCTGCTGACAAGTGTGACTTCGTGGACGCATCTGCCCGCTTGAACACCAGCCAGAACTTGAAATTGAAACACATTTACTGATTAATGGCACCATTATTTATGCGTTACAGTTATTGTGTTTCCTCATTTTCGTTTCTGGGAATCGAAACGAATGGTATACTTACACACGAGTGGATACACCTACCCACAAACAACACCTACTGCGTGACGCGTTTCGCTATAAAACATTGAGAGAACTAGGTAGAATATATTTTTAGATAAATCTATACATATAAATAAAATTGGAGTGTCTGTTTGTAATATTAAAATAACCGCTTTTTACTAAGTGCATTTGGATGTATACACGTTACCTATACCGAAACAACATATTTTACAATTTTTGTCTGTCTGTCTGTCCGTCTGTCTGTCTGTCTGTCTGTCTGTCTGTTTGTTCCGGGTAATCTCTGAAATGGCTGGACCGATTTTGACGGGAATTTCACTGGCAGATAGCTGATGTAACAAGGAGTAACTTAGGCTACTTTTATTTTAGAAAAAAAAAATGGATCTCTCGAAAAAAAAATAAAACCAATGTTGCAGCGCTGCGCCTGCTTAAAGTTTGATAGCAACAACCTGAAATGCGTTCCACGGGCTCAGAAAGCGCGAGCAGGCTGTTGCCAACGGTTGTGTCTTTGTTAAATACCACGCGAACATAGTCGCGGGTAACAGCTAGTATGTAATAAATATAACAAAAATGTTTCTTCAAACAAACTTAAATGGTGAGGGGGGTCAAAAATCTCCAAAAATTGCGATTCGTAATACTTGAACGCTCCCTTGGACCCCATGGACCTAAGGTCTCGACTCCGCAAAAATAAATAAATAATAGTAGCAGCGGTTAGTTATACAAGGCAGAGTGGAAGGCACCAGACCACGTGGAAGGTCGCCCATGCGATGGACCGACCAGATTAAGTCTGCCATTGGTGGCCCCCTGCATAAATACACCAGGATGGCATCCAATAGGGAGAGATGGCGAGACTTCGTGAGGCAAGCAACACCAGTCCCAAAACCAAAACATGACGACCACGACCGCTCTGACAAGAGCGTCACGACTTAGAAGAAGAGCACATTTATATAATGGCTCTGTTATTAAGTGTAGTTATTTTATTTGGGTCGTTTGGATTTTTTTTGTACTTACCCACATTTTTTTTTTCTTTGAAAATCGTCTGAACGTACCTACGACATTCAATGAGATTTGACATCTCTTATCAATGAAGCGGTGGTCACCAATGGATACCAAGCACTAACAACAGACACTACTGGATATTTATCTTGAGTGGGTACTGTAATGTACATAATTATCCTAATAATATCGGCTCTAACTCACGGCCTGCGTCTTACTTATTTTGTCACTACCAACAATATCCTACCGTCGCTCTCCGGCGTGTTGGTTATATATCTCTTGTCATTCATTTGACACTGACAGCTCGCACAGTCCGTAGCTCGAGACGACACAATAAATATATATAATGCCACATATAAATATTACTTATATTTATATCTCCGTAAACAATTATGTATTTAATTGTTTACATCTATGTAGTGTACATACACTACATCTCTCCTTTGTTATAATTGATTTTATAAAATATTAAATCAACACTATTTGTTCCAAATTTGCAGTTCTATGACTACTCCTGTGTTACACCGTAACTCAAGTTTAAAACATATACTTCTATACAAGCATATACTCATAGCGTGAATATCTAAACCAAAGAATTCACTCACTCCACTGATCTGTAGGCAGTTTGGTATTCTTTGCTAGCATAGATCATAAAATCTGTCTTCTACCTGCCACTAGCTTTCCTACCCCATTCATCATTCCAAAAGTGTGTGAGTGTCATCGTCTGTTTAAGATTCAACTTCATAAATAAGTACATACTTAATTTATTAGTTTTTTATCTTACTATCTACAATATCCATCTTTTGTAACCCTTCTCTAACCATTCCTATACTATCTCCTTTCCTTCCTCTTGTTATTTTCTCTATTGCCCAATCTTCTAGATTAAATCTCTTAATATTCGAGTGATACCTAAAAACAGACAATCTGTGCCTCATCTCACGTATTTGTTCCATACATCTAGCTGCGCATGACCTTACTCACGTGAAACAGACCACGCTGATAAACATTATTTCAATACTTCCGTACGATCCTACATCGCATATTTTCCTGATACTGATCTTCAATGCACACGTACTTTTTATTATTCTTATTTTTCCACCAATTATATACTCGTATAAATATATTTACAAGTTATGTGATTAAATGTAACTTCTTGCACACAGTAAATAGCTTATAACTCTTACCAATTAACTTTATTTTAGTACTTCACTGATCATTTCTCTCTGCTCATTAAAATATAATAATAAGACACGCTCAACCAGCGCCAACAAGTCAGTGAGTTTTAACAGTTCATACAACGTTCAAGACTTACTTTATAATACCTTTTAGTTTTCATTCCTTCGTTTTGAATGATCAAAACTAATCTAAACATGACTTCGTCGTGCGTATTTGTTACAACACATAGTTGGTCAGCTTTATTTAAGCTGTACATTATACTAGAGAAATCTAGTCTTTAGCGCCGTGCCAATCACGCAATATTTAGTTGCATCGGTGCCTGTTTACAGAGCCAGCGCTCTCTCCCAACACGGTTATTCCCTGGACCAGAGATATGAAAATGTCCAATTTGGTACTCAAAATCATCATTCTATACTCCACACACCGCGAGTGGAACACAATTCCTACTCCGACACGCCATTCCGGTGCGTATTACAATTTCATACTGTAATGTTGAAAACATTACTATCAAATCGCACTCACGCTCTAGTTTCCTACTTATAGTAGTAAACTGGTAACAATTCAGTACGGAATTAAGTGCTTGCACTCTTCTTGCAATTTAATGCTTGTACTTACTCATTTCACTTTTTAATTCTATGCTTATACCAATTTCTCAATTGTAATGCTTCTGGCAAATTATTGCAACTCACATGTTAATGCTTATCGCAATTTAATACTTATCACCATTTAATGCATCTCGCAATTCAATGCCTCGTGCAATTAAATGTTTCTCACAATTAAAGACTGTCACAATTTAATGCTTCCAGCAATTTAATGCTTCTCGCAATTTAATACTTATCATCATTTAGTGCATCTCCCAATTGAATACTTCTCACAATTTAATGCATCACGCAATTTAATGCTTCTCGCAATTTAATGCATCTCGCAATTTAATGCTTCTCACAATTTAATGCATTTCGCAATTTCATGCTCCCTGAAATTGAATGTCATCGCAATTTAATGCTTCTCACAATTTGATGCCAACGCAATTTAATGCATCTTACAATTTAATGCATCTTGCAATTTAATGCATCTTGCAATTGAATGCATTTCGTAATTTAATGCCACTAGCATTTTAATGCATCTCGCAATTTAATGCTTCTCGCAATTTAATGCTTCTCACAATTTGATGCAATCGCAATTTAATGCATCTTGCAATTTAATGCATCTCGCAATTTAATGCCACTCGCAATTTAATGCATCTTGCAATTTAATGCATCTTGCAATTTAATGCATCTCGCAATTTAATGCCATCGCAATTTAATGCATCTTGCAATTTAATGCATCTCGCAATTTAATGCATTTCGAAATTTAATGCCATCGCAATTTAATGCCATCGCAATTTAATGCATCTTGCAATTTAATGCATCTCGCAATTTAATGCCATCGCAATTTAATGCATCTCGCAATTTAATGCCTCTCGCAATTTAATGCGTCTCGCAATTTAATGCATCTTGCAATTTAATGCATCTCGCAATTTAATGCCATCGCAATTTAATGCATCTCGCAATTTAATGCCTCTCGCAATTTAATGCGTCTCGCAATTTAATGCATCTTGCAATTTAATGCATCTCGCAATTTAATGCCATCGCAATTTAATGCCTCTCGCAATTGAATGCGTCTCGCAATTTAATGCATCTTGCAATTTAATGCATCTCGCAATTTAATGCCATCGCAATTTAATGCATCTTGCAATTTAATGCATCTCAAAATTTAATACCATCGCAATTTAATGCATCTCGCAATTTAATGCGTCTCGCAATTTAACAAATAAATATTTCCAGACGAACACCACCTATACAGTCCCACCCCAAGCAACGCCTGTACCATGGGCACCGTACAATGGACTGGAATGAACCCAGTATATATATATATATTAGGTAGTTATTGTAGATATTAAACATCCATGACCCGAGCACAAACACTCGTGCTCATCACACACAGTCTGTCCCTACCAGGATTCGAACCCGGAACCCTCGGCACAGAAAACAGGGCCACTACCAACTGCACCAATCAGGTCTCAACAACGTATAACATCGCAATTTAATGCATCCCACCATTAAATACTTTACCATTTACCCATTACCTTTGATAGAATAATAACAATTTATTTGCAAAAATATTATTATTGTACCTCCGCTTCTTCAATTTGACCGTACTTCAACATCAATCATGTTAGATATATAAATGTTTATTTATTTTATCGCCAACGTCGTCAGCTCGGTCTCAAACCCCGCACAACAAACCGAGCACACAAACTACGTCACCAAACGACCCGGGCACCAACACTCGCACCCAACACACAAAGTAAGTCCCCATCGGAACCCCAACACGGAACCCCCCAATACAGAAAACAAAGCCACAACCAACCATGTCAACTGGTCATCCAGTTAAAATTACAACCACCCACGTGTTATTATGTTCTCAACTCTCTTCACTATTGTATAATAGGTATGGGTACATTTCACCTTTGATTTCTGTATTTCAAGACCATAAATTTAACTGAATCGATAATAATAATCTCATTAAATATTATTTTTTAATGTAGATGTTTAGAGATTGGACTTTGCTAGACCCACATTTCGTCTCTTGATTTTATAATATTAGATATCG
Source organism: Pheosia tremula (assembly GCA_905333125.1). Lineage (NCBI taxonomy): Eukaryota > Metazoa > Arthropoda > Insecta > Lepidoptera > Notodontidae > Pheosia > Pheosia tremula. Next base: position 2,334,924 of record HG995406.1, read on the forward strand.
ATTCTACAATCGAATAATCTCCTAACTGACACGCGTAAACCAATTTGATATTAATTCACTAGTGCAATGGATAGATATTTCGTTCAATGGAACCGGAGAGGTACATACTATTCAAATTATTAGATTCTAAATCAGAATTCTGACCTCTATATCATTATTGTGTTATCCTGTACATTCAGTAGATACTGGTTATTTAATTAATACATCATGTCTCTACCAGCAACTCAAACAAGAACAACATTAAACAATCTCACCAATCAAGCGCGGCACAAGGATAAGGCCTCACTATACTCTGGCGCGGCGATGATATGGCGAGTCCAATCTGTAGGTACATAAAAAACACACTGTACCACCAGTACATACTATGACTAAATCAAGATCTATAGTTCCATGCGGAACTCAAATAAATAGTTTCAAATCACTTGAACAAATTTTACAGGCTTTCTGCAAGTACTTACCTAATGGTTGCCATAAATGCCACATTTAGTAACATCAGTCATTTTACATCCGTGACTGTCGAGTTGTAAGCGTTCTCTTATTCCGACGTACCCAATTTTTTTTTATATATTCATACTTTTACACACACTTGTATACTTACACAATGTTTTTTTTTTTTTTTTTTTTTAAGTACGTAAATATAGTTCCTCAATAAGTGGATTACTGATACTGAATAATAATCTTTCTTGTTGAATATGGTCTTTTAACTTTTTTTTTTTTTTTTTTTTTTTTTTTTTACCAATATCGCATTATACCTTCCAACCCACATCAAACAAATACCAACCATTACCCTTCCAGAATTATTACTGTAGAACTAGGGTAAATCAAATTACTTAACAACAATTACACTTGTGAAAATAGTATTTGCATACAATTGTTTAATACCATAATAAGTAAGTTAAATTCTATTTTACTTAATATTTGATTATTATTTTTAGTTTAAATGTTAGTCTTAGGACAGAAAGACCAAACAAACTCTAAATAGCATAAGGACCACATCCCAGAATAACTAAGTATTCTCATAATACTTAATCAATCTCCGTTGTATTTTGAAATGATCTTACTAATATTTATAATGTTCCATAAAACTCTCATCCTTAAGCTCCAAAGCTGTTTCTTTTACAACCCGAGACCCAGTACCTTGTCACATAGATGTGTATATTAATATAATTGAATATACAAAACTACCCAATGGTCAATATTGGCATAAGTTTATTATCTTTCTCTACCACACTAATTACCCACAATTTGATTAGATAATATAATAATTGTGTACTATGCAAATAAATTCAATTATTAGTTATTTTAAAATAACAATAAATGTATTAAGTGGGCCATTATCAACCATTCATCATACATTAAAAGTAGACCATACATGAGATCATGAAAATGATTATTTTACTTCTAAGTAACTGGCAGCTAAATCTACCACTAAGGGAATACACCCTTACAATTCCATAGTTCATACCTGTGATCAAACTTTAAGTATGTAAGTATGTATTGCATGGAAGATTGCTATCAGTGATAAACTTACCCATTGCGACACTGCCCATGTAAGCCAAGTGTGTGTATCTTTTGTAATTATTCCATGTGGTAATGCAACAAAGTGTTATTTATTATCTATCTTTCTGTTACCCCTAGGTAATACTTACCTACAGACTACACCAATCACCTATCTACCTATGTAGGTTATGGTGCACCCAACAACTATTATTCTTCTTTTTTCTATCTTTACATGGCCTCACCGTCCCAACGGCCGGCACCCAATTCCATAGCAGCAATAAATCAAACGAATACTTATGGAAAACCAAAACACATAGTAACAAACTGAATAACAATCACTTGTACATATGAAGTGTTTTCTCCCCACTTACATCTTTTACTTTGTTCACAATTTTTATTATTTTTTTTTTATCCTCGTCGCCATTATGTAATGTACATAATTATCCTAATAATATCGGCTCTAACTCACGGCCTGCGTCTTACTTATTTTGTCACTATATAAAATCAAAAGAACGTAGAGATATAGTGAGGCTTTCTGTTGAACGAGTCATTGAGATTTCCTGTGTTGAGCTTGAGCAGTTCCTTGTTGTTTGCGTATACAGACCTCCTTGTTCACCCTATGATGACTTTGAAAAGTACATGGAGGATATCTTATTTAAAATCTCTAAATCAAATAAAACCTTGCTTATCTGTGGAGACTTTAATATTAACTTATTAGATAATAATCCGGTAGTGGACAAATTTTTGTTACTTTTAAAATCTTATAATTTGTACAACATTTTCTTGGAACCTACTAGGATAACTGCCACTAGTTCCACATGTATAGATAATATATTTACCAATTTAAAACCTATCAAAAAATTTATAATAAATAATTTAGAATCAGACCACTGTGGACAACTAGCAGTATTTCCTAGTAAAAGTAACAAACCCCAAAGAAAAAAGTTTAGCTTTGTTCCAATAAATAATAGTCGCCTAGAACTCTTAAAAAGCAATTTAACACAGAAAGTGCCAGGGTTGCCTACTCACGAAGACCCGAATGTACTGTATAACTCACTGTTCCATCTTGTCAGTGATGAATTTGGCAAAGTGTTTGCACCTAAAACAATATCTATTGGTGAGCGTGCTAGGTTTAGTGAATGGGCGACTCCAGGTATCTATAAAAGTAGACAGATGTTATATGATTTATACCATGAAAAATCGTATAATCATAACCCGATGTTTATCGAATATGTTAAAAAATATTCAAAGTTGTTTAAACGAGCCTGTTCCTCCGCTAAATCGATCTATTTACGTAACAAGATTGAAAATTCTGTAAATAAAATAAAAATGACATGGAACATTATCAACAGTGAATCCGGTAGAAATACAGTGCGTGACAGAGACTTTCATCTAATAATAAATAATAAAGATGTAAAAACGGATTTGGAAGTAGCGACTGAGTTTGAGAATTTTTTTACAAATGTACCCATGTTGTCAACCAAAACACTAGAATCGTCTTCCAATTCTGCGGAGCACCTACTCAAACAAAGCGTAACGGAATGTAACACAGCTTTTAAATTCTCAGTTGTCAGTTGTAAAGACATAGTAAGTAGCTTTAAAAGTCTAGATGTAAAAAAAACAGCAGACCTATGGGGGCTTTCAGTAAAGACCGTTTCTGCGTTTATAGATATTATTGTACCCAACTTAGCAGCTTTATTTAATAGCTGTGTTGCTAGTGGTGTATTTCCCGATCTCATGAAACATAGTAAAGTGATTCCTTTGTTCAAATCAGGTAGTAATACTGATCCATCAAATTTTCGACCTATTTCAATACTACCTACACTAAGCAAAATATTTGAAAAAATCATATTAAACCAGTTGTTATGTCATTTTAATGACAACAAGATTTTTCATAAAAATCAATTCGGTTTTACAAGGAATCGCTCAACTATAGACGCGGGTGTGGAGTTAATAAAGAACATCTATGGTGCCTGGGAGAACTCCCAGGATGCTTTAGGTGTGTTCTGTGACCTGTCGAAGGCCTTTGACTGCGTCCATCATGAAATACTTATCCGGAAACTGCACCACTACGGTATTAGGAACAAGGCTCTTGACCTCTTGACTTCATATTTAAATAATAGGATTCAAAAGGTCGATGTTAATGGTATAAAATCGCCCGGCTCTCTAGTGTCAATGGGCGTTCCACAGGGTTCGATATTAGGGCCATTCTTATTCCTAATATACATTAATGACTTGCCTTACTATGTAGGGAATAATCACGAGATTGTATTGTTTGCAGATGACACTTCACTGCTTTTTAAACTCAAGAGACAGCTAGTTAATTATGACGATGTGAACAATGCACTCGCTAAAGTTGTTGATTGGTTCACTATAAATAATCTTCTCCTTAATGAGAAGAAAACTAAATGCGTAAAGTTCTCAACACCAAATGTTAGACAAGTTGGAACCAATTTACAATTGAATGGAACTGATTTGGACCTTGTGGAGTCAACAGTGTTTCTCGGTATTACCATAGATACTAAATTGCAATGGGGTCCACATATTAAAAAACTATCTGGTAGGCTGAGTTCGGCAGCTTATGCTGTTAAAAAAATTCGACTATTAACGGATATAGACACAGCTAGAATTGTTTATTTCAGTTATTTCCATAGCGTTATGTCCTATGGCATCTTACTCTGGGGTTGCTCTGCAGATCTTAATACTATCTTCATCTTGCAGAAAAGGGCAATACGAGCAATTTACGGCATGGGTCCTAGAGATTCCCTTGAGGATAAATTCAAAGAAATAAATATTCTAACTGTTGTGTCTCAATTTATTTATGAAAATCTAATGTATGTTAAGAAAAATATTCATAATTTTGAAAAAAGGAGTGATGTTCATGTTATTAACACTCGTAATAAGGACAAACTATCCGTGCATGTCACTCGTCTCCACAGAATAAATAATTCTTTTATGGGGCAATGTATACGCTTCTATAATAAACTTCCCAAAGGAATCCGAGATTTGCCCATTAGTAAGTTTAAAAGAACTGTTAAAAGTAATTTATGTCGTAAGGGTTATTACAGAATCTTGGATTATTTGGATGATAAAGCAGCCTGGGACTGATCGCTCTAATATCAATATTTATAATGTTAAAGTGTAGCGTGTGTGCGCCTCGCATGGCAACACACTGGAGCTTACTTTTTATAATTATTTTTTTTGTAAATATAATGGATAAAAAAAAAAGACAAGCCCGCTGAGTTTCTTGCCGGATCTTCTCAGTTGAGGTCGCGTTCCGATCCGGTTGTAGTATTAAGGAAAAAATGTAATGACAATTTGTAAGTGCCCCCGTAGGCCTATACGAAATAAATGATTTGACTTTGACTTTGACTTTGACTACCAACAATATCCTACCGTCGCTCTCCGGCGTGTTGGTTATATATCTCTTGTCATTCATTTGACACTGACAGCTCGCACAGTCCGTAGCTCGAGACGACACAATAAATATATATAATGCCACATATAAATATTACTTATATTTATATCTCCGTAAACAATTATGTATTTAATTGTTTACATCTATGTAGTGTACATACACTACTGTACCTCAAGTGTGAGATTTTTCGTTAGCTAACTTTATAGTTTACAAACTACCGTATTTGGACATTTTGTATAGAGACTTAAAAAACGCCCCTAGCGGGCGATATCTAAAACATTTGTGCCGAGTGTGAGTTTTTTTCGTTACTATATGTAGTAAACATTCGATCGTTTGCTCACGGAAACTTTGAAAGTTAACGATTTTGTACGACTTGCGCGAGTGTGAGTCACAAGTTTACTTAGGTATAATTTCGTACCATAGAGAAACCTAAACCTACTTTTATAGTACGCATAGACATTTTGGGAGATTTTTCATAAGTTAACCGAATACTTTTAGACGTACGAATTGCACGAGTGCGAGTCATAAATTTGAAAGATTTTACGATACGTATCGTACGGAAACGTTCACTTTTATAGTTCGCGTCGTCACTTATGATTTTGTTGGTGAAACCGTGAAACGACAAAAAGTTAACGAAAAAAATGTATTAAGTTATTAATATATCATGTTTAATTAACACCTACGCAACACAGCCATTTCTCTGAATAGATTGTCGGATAAAATAGTTGGTTGTTACCTACTAATACACCATCACGCCTGCAATCTCCGAAGGGGTAGGCAGAGGTGCACTCCTGTACACCCACATTTCGCCAATGGTATTTGGTCCCAATGAAATAGGGGGCGAGCCTATTGTCATTATACCGGGCATATTCCTCAGGCTATAGTCCACCACGCTGACCCAGGGCCATTTGGTAAATTTCACATAAATTTTGAGGAACGTGCAAGTTTCCTTACGATGTTTGCTTTACCGTCGGTACAGCCAATGATTCATGATTGAAAACGTGATGCGCACGTAAAAATCTGAAAGTCCTAGCGGGAGCCGCGTTTGAATCTGCACAATTTGTCTCCAAAGCGAGTATTCTACCAAGATGGCCATCACTACTATCGAATGTTCACACTATATCAAGGGTGGAGCTAGGGCATAACCTCGTTGGATGTCGCAGTGCATGCTAGTGCTATCCCACAGCGCCCCAACAAAGGTAGACGATGGTATACCGTGGGGTTTAAGTCGGTAGCAGTCCGACATAACCCGCTCGTCTCCCGCAGAGCTTGCGGGTATCCATAAGGATTTCTCTACGTCAAAAAACGGCATAACCTCATACTAAGGCTCTTGTTTGCAATTAAACTCAATCTAAATTAGGTAAATATATATTAGAAATCAGTAAAATCATCATCATCTGCCTCACCTTTTCCCATTATTTGGGATCGCCGCAGTATGTCTTTTTCATACATTAATCTCCTTCATATCACTTTTTATACAAACTTCTACCACTTCGTGGGTCTTCCTCTCACTCTATCTATGCATATTCATACTAATAGCCCTTTTAGGCGCTCAAAATGCTTCTCGTCTCCTTTGATAACGTGACCAAACTAGCCTCCTGCTTTTTACTTTCTCTGCTACAGGCGCTATTTTTAAACTACCTTTTATATACACACACTCCACATATCCATTATCACATTAGGGCAATGAAAATAAAACACAATGTGAAATGTTTAAGGCATCTTTATTTAGTGGTTTGAGCGCAGGCCGCTCAACTCATTGCACCGGGTGGCGGTGGGTTCGATTTCTATTCAGCCAACAATGAAAATTATAGTGGATTTTTGAATTGGAATGGTGGCAGGATTATTGTCCTGACAGTTTGAATCTACAGTTCTTCCATCCTCCTGAAAATACAATATTTGATTACTTAAGCTATTAGGTAAAGAGAGAAACACCATCACGCCTGGAATCTTCTAAGTAGTAGGCAGAGGTGCAGTTCATTGAAGTGCACCCAATTTTATCGATAGTACACTACACACACTTCTCGTTAATATGAGGTTAATTCAGCTTATATTCCACCACGCTGGCCCATGACATGCAGGTTTCCTCACATTTTTTTTTAGAATTCAGAATTGAGATTTACGCATGAGTATTATTTACGTTAAAGAGAAATATGGGTACTACCTGTACATAAAATAAAGTATCTGGATAATCAACTGTCGCGGCCCGACTGGTGCCGATGGCCCCACTGACCGCCTGCAGATAGGCACCGGTGCAGTACCGGTATACCTAGAACTGGGACTTGACGAATGCAACCACGCATTTTACGGCTTTTAGCTTTTACTTACCGTAGTATACATTTTACCAAGAACTCAAATTGTGGGACATTTGATTTCATTTCAGAAATACTTAGGCTAGCAAATAATAAGTCCGCTTGTTAGTTCTTGCTCGTGTTCTTTACTTTCAAAACTGAATGGCTTCCATCAATTTATAAACAATGATGGCAAATTGAAATATGAATATTGTTTTAACCAGAATAAAAATTGTCAGTCATTTGACAACCGACTTGGCTTGATCTCTGTTACTCATATGGTTGAAAAAGAAATAGCTATACAAGAAATATTATTCCTCTAGATTATGTGGTGGATTTATGGTTTTACAGAAAACGTAAAAGCCAACATAACGGCCATAAATTACGTTTCAGTCAATCGAGCATACTTTTGTATAGTATGGGAGCTTACACTCGCACGGTTTAGGTATACTAACAGTAAACTAACAGTTAAGACGTGTTCACTACAATCAATCTGTCAATGGAATTTTGAAGTAAACTGTGAAACGTGGAAAGTCATTGTGAAAACAATATTGATATTAAATCATGTTTAAATTACATAATAACGTACCCAATGCGTAATTTTCTTGGCTAGAGGATGCTGGCTAGTGCTCATAATCAAGATAAGCGAGACAAACACTTCTGTGCAGAGTTTTAATCCTTTACGGACCTCAGCGAAAAATAATTGTGGAACCGATTGGAAACAGCGAAAAAGAATAGAACCCAGAATTAGCTGGAAGAGGAAAAGTGGCTACCTGTAATACTGATTATTTCTTAGTTTGGTTTCTTGTTGGAACATTTAGTGATGTATTTTTATTTTCCAATACTTGTGTTTCTGTGAATTATCATTTGTAATGTTTAGAATATTTCAATTAAAGATTAAGGATTTATCCTTCTATATTAATTATAAGCATCACCATGGAGAGAAGATATCAAGAACATCCCTGGATAGTACCTAATAATATAGTTAGTAAACGTGGCATGCCTATTAAGTTTTGTCGTTTGAGAAAAGAATAAACAACTAGAACGTTATATACATTTTATTGTTTAAAAAGTATTCCCCACGGTATTTCATGCACTTTTCCATACGCTCAAACCAGTCGTTATAATATTTGTTCCACGCCGAAGTATGGTACTCCAAATTGCCGATAAAAAATATTCGACTGCTTCTTCACTATACACCGGAACCGTTGATGTACGGGCTTGCGTTGTCCTGGTGCAGGATGATGCACTTCTATGGGTTGGTTTTCCGAAACTCGATGATAGTTTGTGGTAAACAGACTGTGGTCTACCTACCGCTCTGCATTAATTGTCCTACGAACCCCTTGTTCAATCGTCACAATGGGACCTATTTTCGCTACGTACGTGGCTACCATTTTCTTTTAAGTGTTTTGTGAGCGAACAACTCTTGTCGGTTTTGGCTCATCCTGAATGTCCCAAACTATTTTCTATAAAATGATATTGTTCCTAGAAATACAATCTTGACATATTCAAGCCTTGACAGTTCTCTGTCTACGATTTTATGCGCTAGTGTGAGGTAGATCGAAGTAGGTAGCATATGCCACCTCCTCTGTCTAATCTGTTATTATGAGCTGCAAACCTTTTTAGCGTCCATCGTACTAATAAAGAAAATTTAAATATAGATAGGTACCTTATAACCATTAAATAAGCTCACACCAATATAAAAAATATCAACGAAAATAAAATTAAGTTATTCAACACTTTTAGCCTGGCTAACTCACCTTTCTCTGTGTTACTCATGTGGTTGAAAAGGAAATAATATCGGATGAGAATTCTTAGTCTTATCTAGACATGCATCGCGCGGATCGCGTGTGACCGATTTTTTGTTCGTCCTTTCAACTTGTATTGTTGGTCCGAAAAACCAGTCACAACGATAAGGACATAAAACAAAATATATGTATCTTGTCTCATTTAGTCGTATTGTGATACCCAAACGTAATCAGAAAACGTAAAAGCCAACATAACGGGCCTAATTGTGGTTTCACTCATCGAGCAAACTTTTTGTTTACCAATAGAATACGATTGGTATTTAGACGCGAACGTTTTGGGTATACTGTCAGTTCAGACGTATTCACGTCGGACTATATAGTTAACTACCGGAAAGTTAACTATGAATCTCGCACTTGAGGTACTGGTACATTTGTTGGAAAATGAAACAAAACTTACCACATTGCTCTTCCATTACTTCTCACGATCAGGCACATTGCTAGTACTATAGTAAAGCTGTAACTAGTCTGCGTTAGTTAAACATCTTTATATCTGAAAATATTAATAAATGCAATAGGTATTACTTCTATAAAATATGCAATGGCTGTTTAAAAACTGATTTTCGTCTGCGTTTAAATACTTTCAAACTTATAACATATGTACATACATATGACGACCTGATTAGCGCAGTTGGTAGGAATCCTGCTTTCCGCGCCGAGGGTCCCGGTTTGGAATCCTGGTATGGACAAGCTTTGTGTGATGAGCATAAATGTTTGCATCCGAGTCTATCTATCTTTATAAGTATTATATACCGAGCTCGCCCTCAGTCCATTGTACGGTACCCATAATACAAGCGTTGCTTAGTGTGGGACCGTGTGTTCGTCTGGCGATATTTATTATTTAGTTACACTATAAAATGTCCGTGTTTGATTGTGCGTAAAATGACCCGCATCTGTTGGCAAAGGCACAGATGCGTAGTGACAGCTGTACAACGCACAATACGACAATCAAACCGCCCCTATACGGAGATAGCAATTATCAACACGCTGCGTTTACATTTGAATTACCCTATAGTAACAGTTTACATCTGCTGGTAACGTTTATGACAATTACCAGGGCCCCAAGTCTGCGAACACAATCGATTCATAATCGAACAGCAATCGCATAGTAACTGTTACTTTTGACAGATATCCCATACAATATCTGTCAAAAGTGACAGGTACTATGCGGTTGCTGTTCGATTATGAATCGATTGTGTTAGCCGACTGGCTACGGCTGTGTATAGCTGCTGATATGGTAACCGTTCTGGTCTTGTACAGCCATATTACTCCTTTTACGAAAAACGGGTAAAAGTTACTGGGTATTTACTGAGACGAAGAAATAATATAAGGTGTAACAAAAATAGTGTAAAATATTTTAACAGCTGAACCAGTAAGTTATATTGATCATCATCGTCATCAACATCGTCATATTTTTTTTTTTTTATTATTTCATTATAGACAAGTATTTGATCTCGATCTCACCTGATGGTAAGTGATGATGAGTTCTACGATGGAGCATACTTGCCTAGGTAGGAAGGCGGCAGTAGATCGAGACGCTACATTCACTAGGCACATGCAGCGCAACTGATCTGACCCGCCATCCATGGCAACACCGAACATCATGCCGGAACACGGCTAGGCCGCTTGGCGACATGGCTTTGTTCAGTGGGTGGTGACTAACCACGGCCGAAGCCTACCACCAGTAATCATTAATATTATCATTATCATAAGGGGTACATAAAATTCAATAACAATTATCAAGGATTACTCGACACTGGTAAAATGGCACTACTTTGTAGCTGATTGCCAACCTAAAAAAAAAAGAAGAACCTGACGGTATACCACCACTCCGTGAATTGATGGGTGATGGAAATGCGTGAGCATACTGGACCCCAAGTCTGCTAACACAATCGATTCATAATCGAACAGCAATCGCATAGTAACTGTCAGTTTTGACAGATATCGCATACAATATCTATCAAAAGTGTCAGTTACTATGCGGTTGCTGTTCGATTATGAATCGATTGTGTTAGCAGACTTGGGGCCCAGGATACACACGTCGGTACTACCCCAAACTCAAACGGACACAACGCAATTTTATTCCTAACACAACGTATTTGGTATAATTTTCTTTCTGAATCGTGCGGTGTGTTACTGTGTACATAAATAAAGGATAATATCCGCCGCCATATGTCGCTCATCATATCCCATATTGTTTGTGTAAATTCCCATAGCGGGATGTGTTCCCGCGTGCCGATGGTGATGCGAGACAGCTGTTTCAGTTTCCTGGAAAGTGGGGTGCTGGGGATATCAGCAGCGGAGTACTGGGAACCAGATCCCCAATCATGGGTGTAGGTACCAGGTGGCTGAGGTATTTGTATTTCGATTGCATTGTGTGGAAAATAGGGACAGATAATAATATCCTATAATTTTAAGCACAGTGAAAAGAGTTCCTCAACTTAGAAAAGTACATTTTTTTTAGTAGATATCTAGAAAATGTATGTGTTTAGTTAAATATATATTTAATATTTATATTTATTATATTGATATGTTTTAATTACGAATAATACTACACATTGAAATAAATCTTATTTTGCGGATTTTATCGCGTTCCTTTTATCTTTTTTACGTTTCCAACGTTTCGGATACGTTACAGCAACCATGGTCACGGGAGGACTGAGGTGTTAGACGTCCCAGTGTCATAGTATGAACTGGGGTACCCTCATATTTGGTTGTTGCTTGCGGTCCGATCTACGCAGATAGTGCTCACAGTGCTGCAGTGTCTTGAGGTCTTGCGTTGGTCCAATGCAAGACCTCAAGAATCTGTGAGCACATTGATGTAACGTACTCGAAACGTCAGGATCGTAAAAACATAAAATAAACGCAATAAAATCCACAAAATTATACATTAATATACATATTATATTATTATTTATACATTAATAATTTTTATGTAAAATAAATGGATTGATACATTCAATTAAAAGTATATAACCCAGTCAATGATCTGTTTTATATCATAGGTCAACCTGTAGATTGACATGCCAATGTGATGATAATCTGTGGCTGCGACCCAACGTGTTGTTCCAACTGATTTCGCAAACAAATAGGCCATTTGTTTTCTACCTACTTTGTTCCCAGCGATTGTTTTTGTAAGGTACCACGAAAACCATCTGTTAATTGAAATGCCAACAAAGCGAGTTCTTAGTAGGTAGGTATCTACCAAGAACTCATTGTCTGTGTTTTCAAAGTTAATACAAGATGGCTTCTAAGAATTCGTCATTTTCGTTATAAAAATATAGGTAACTATGTAGATAGTTCGTATCTCCTCTATCACAAGCCTTTTTCCAATATCATCTGATATTGTCGAGAATTCTATTGAAATTGTTTTGTAGGTATTCGTGATGAAATATTAAATGGAATATAAAACAAATATCTGGCCCAATGCGTGTCGCCACGCGTAACATAAGGTTCCGTAGTCATGTAAATAACAAAAATATAATCGAATTTGGAACATCTTCCCTTTTTTTAGAAATCGGTTAAATAAATACCATTATAAAGAACGCGGATCGCAGATCGCTCTTCTGTATGCTCTAATGCTTATAGAGGAAATCAAAGAACGTGGAAAAATAAGGTTTGAGAAAAACAATTATGGGAATCGATATTTGACCTTTTTCGAGTAACGCTTAGGATAAATAAAAAAAATCCCTCCTCTCAAGTACATTTCCAAAAAAAGAACGTTCAAAGAATTCAAAATTAGGTAAGCAAATTCCAAGAATTCATAATTCAAAAAATCAAATTTGTTTAATCCATTCTACAAACTTTCTTTATAAGTAAAAGCGAAGCTTCGGGCATTCAACAATCAGAATTCAAAGCTTCAACACGCAGAATAGAAATTAAAAAAATATATAAAATACAAAAAAAACGTGCTAATCAACTCTCAATCTCCCATTATTTTTCGAGCTAGACTTGCCAAGATGCCTTGCTACCCGTGTTGCGCTCCTTGCTGCAGTCCGTGCTGCAATCCTTGCTATTCGTGCTGCTCGCCGTGCTGCTCACCATGCTATGGTTGCTGCTACCGTTGCTGATCCGTGGTTGGGACCGAAGCCGCGTGACTTGGCTGCGAAGACGAAAAGCTGGTAAAGATGCTTGAGATGTCTTCCATGGAAGGCCTACTGCCGAGAATGCTTTCGATATGGAACTTCAAGATCAATATGCTTGGTCTTAGTGCTTCTCGCGTCCGCTTTGGTCCACACGGATTAAAATCACGGCTGCAATCTGTCATGGTTGGTGATAAATATTATGGAATTTTGTACAAATATACGATGTTCATACAATTTGATTCTTTTATTTCTAGATTTTTTAGGTTTGGGTATAATTTCCTACAGCGATCGGTCTATAGCTATGATGGGTCTGGGGTCAGAAGCGCTGACAGGGTGATGACAGGTCTGGGGTCAAGAGCTGTCAGACTTCTGGTCAAGAGCGATGACAGGTCTGGGTTCAGGAGCGATGACAGGTCTGGGTTCAGGAGCGATGACAGGTCTGGGTTCAGGAGCGACGACAGGTCTGGGTTCAGGAGCGATGACAGGTCAGGGGTCAAGAGCTGTCTGGCTTCTAGTTAGCAGCGATGACAAGGCGATGACAGGTCTGGCGTCAAATGCTGTCAGGCTTCGGGTCAGGAGCTATGACAGATCTGGGTTCAGGAGCGATGACAGGGCGATGCCAGGTCTGGGGGTCAAGAACTGTCGGGCTTCGGGTCAGTAGCTGATGGGTCTGGCGTCAGGAGCGATGACAGGTCTGGGGTCAAGAGCTGTTAGGCTTTGGGTCAGGAGTTATGAGTTAGCCCAATCTAAGGAACCCCATAACGGGTTTGAGGTCAGAGCTGCCATCTTCTCGGACCTCTGATATGTCATCAGGCTCATCAGATGGCTCAGAGGGCACACCCCGACTTGAGAAAATAAAATTACGTAACTATGGACTTCAACTTTAATATAAAATTTTCACAACATTGATGGGTGTGTAATGGAGGCCGCGAGGTAGCCGAGCACGCCAGCGGCGGCCATCACCACCAGCAGGCAGAAGGACACTATGATGCGCAGGTTCTCTTCCAACACTTGGTTTTCATCACATGTTTCCGGATAGACCTGGCGAAAGACAAACATAATTCATAGAAGATATTGATAGATCGTTTCGCGGAGAATTGCATTTTATTTACGTGATAGATAGTTTCTCGACTAACATCTTAGAGGAGTGCGATGTTGCTGGCTTCTTTATCGATGAAACTTCTTTGGTTTATAATTGGAAAAGTTGACAAGCCGAGGGTCAGTGGTGGGTTCCTCTTTCCCCATTTGTTTAAAGACAAATATATTTAGTTCACTCAAATGTATTTTTGAACAGCATCGCTTCGACGCGAAACTTCACTACCTGGAAGATATTCCTGAAAATCTATTGGACAAGGACTTTCTAGCGATGAAATTGAACAAAAAAGTAATTCCCAAGGTTAAGTGGCTCCAAGAACGGGTTCATCGCTTACCTGAAAGTTAACAGGACAGTGGGCAGTTGGCGCCGGGGAGTGGCGGGTTGTACCCGCAGCCCGGCGTGGTTGGGGTGCACTGCTGGTACGAGTATAGGCAGTAGCCGCCTCCCTGAGGCCCGCCGACAAACCCTCCGTAGTACACTGGCATCCTGATACACTAGCTATAAAATCAATTTTAAATTTTATTTTTAATCTATTTGAAAAATAAATTCACCAAAAATTTGAATTTTATAATTACGACGCGACGTCAGCTGAAGATAACTGTACGACCACTCGTTATGTTGTAGTGTTGTCAATTGATTTATCTGAATGTCGATCTGAACATCGATATAGATAATAATCGAATAATCTATTTAAATTATTGGCGGTGATTCTCATTCCAAGTTGTTAGTCAAAATCATTAAGTAAATGGATCTTAATGGGTAACCCGTGTTAATAACTGGCGCTTATTCTACGGTAGGCATGCTAAGGAGCTGGTAAATTATATGGCCTCAAAAAACTAGTATGTTGTGTAGTATACTGCACCTCTTTACATACATACTCCTGGACTCTCCCATATTTTTAGGTTTTTAAACAAACCTGAGCTAGAAGTACGAGAGCAGGACGTTCCAATAGAAATTAGAAAGTGCTCAATCGCTTTCACCAGTTTCGATCAATTGAACTAGTCCAAAAACAGCATTGTAAAATTCGACAAAACTAAATAAATTGTATAATTATTCGTTTACATCAAAAAATAATGGGCAGTGTAGAGATGGGTATTACGTACACACATACACGTAACAACGTACACACAAATAAATACGTACGTCTACACAAATTTTCTCTCTAATAGGTTAATAACGGTCTAGTATGCCATAAAAAGAGTGAATAAAGTTAATTAATAAAAAAAATAGGACTTGGAGTCGGTGTGTTTATCGATAAACATTCTGCACGCACTATTATATTTTTAGTGTTCTGTTTTTGAATATTTATTTTTTATTCATTTATTTGTCGACTGGTAGATATTTAAATCCAAACCAAAGAAGTTAGCTACCATTGAACTGATGTATCTGAATATAAAAAATTATTACTTATGTACCTGTAAAAAATACCGTTTTAATTAATAATTATTGCTGAAATATTTGCTGTAATTTAAAGCTATAGAAAGTATTTTAATACTACCAACCTACTGTAATATTTCAATACTGGGCAGCGTCAAAACATTAAAAAGAAAAGTCCAATACTCTGTCATCAACACAATATTTCCGTCCGCGACTTCTAGTACCTATATATTTTTTTAATAAACCGAAAAAGAAAATAAAAATGCCTATCTACGGTTGCTACAGGGACTTCAACATCGGCTGCTTCGCGCGGTGTCCAGGTGGCTGCGACAAGCCGATGCCGCGGTGCGCCCTGCCCTGCGTGAATGGCTGCGGCTGTTCACCTATTGGACCATGCTACTACTGTCACTGAAGAGTTTGAAATACCTACTATGGAACTGTGCGTGTAATAAATTCGTCTCGATTATCAATTAGTTTAATTTTACGATCCATAGCAGGTAGTATGCCCGTGATTATCGCGATACCTTCAATACTGCCTAACATAGATCTTGATACGATTGATAATATTGATAGTGTGAATGATGCCGCGTTTATAACTTTATGAATGGGTTCGATTTTTAAAATAGGTGGGTAATGTTCAGGAATTAAGTACCAAGTATATTAGTATTAAAAATAGGGGTTACCAGAATACTGGGATAAAAGATGTAAGTAGAAAATAACGGTGTTTTATTAACAAGAAATCCGATCCTAGCAAGCAAACAATAGGTTCATTAGTACACTATTGTGGACTACCAACGCCATTCTATAGAAAAATATTCCAACCCTTGCTCAACAGTCAACCCTCTCTATATCTAGTATCTACCATAGACATTAGTGTAGTCGAGTAGACGATAAGCAACAATACAAAAATAATTCCACGATTTGATTAATTTTTAAAGCCATTGCCCCACAAGAGACCCGGCTTGTCATTATGACTAAAATAAATTATATCGTGACATTGTATGGGGTACCTTTCGTGGAACACGACCCTCCGAACTAGACCGGCTTCTGTGAAAACGCTATAAAAATCCTAACCTATCCTGACCTATGTCAATGTTATGTACTAAATATAAAAGGGCTCTAGTTAAAATGGTTTATTGCGACTCATTTTGTTACTGGAAAATTTTGGTTTTCCTCGTTATTGTCAGGTCAATGAACTCGGGCTACTTTATGGAACGGTGTCCCATGCATGCATTGCCAAGGAAGTGCCATGCTGTACGAAGTGGTTTACAGAATGATTCAGAAAGGGTATACTAACCTTTAAACTTGCGCTTCTTTAACGCATTTCTAATAAAGGCCGAACTTCGAAGCCAATTAAAAAAAAATGCTGACAAAATAGTAGATGGTTGAACAAGTGAATAAAGGGTGTTTTTGGTGGGAAGTTGAAACGTGAAGATGTCAATTTTGTTTTTGCCTAAATTATATAATTGATAGAACTAGGCGATACTTGACTGAAATCCATTGTTAAAAATATGGGGGAAGAGGAACCCACCACTGACCCTCAGCTTGTCAACTTTCAACTTCAACAAAAGAAGCCAGCAACACTTCTTTAATTATCGGTCAAACTTGTTTGGTTTATAATTGGAAAAGTTGACAAGCCGAGGGTCAGTGGTGGGTTCCTCTTCCCCCATTTGTATAAGTAATTATGTTTTATATTATTATAGGCCCCAGCCTGGCCATCGAAATCCAATTACACACAGCAGTCGACGTCCAAATGCTTAGAGATAAAAATATTAATGTTCCCCAACGAGTCTCGATCGCGTCATTCATTATCAATATCATTCTTATCGATTCTGAAAATGCAATTAATCGAACACCGAGAGCGAATTCCGTGAAGATGTAGATGAAACTCGAAAAACGATTTACGTGATTATAATCACGGGAATACTTTGGTTTTACGAGTTTTGGGAATCGACGATCCGAGTTTATCGTTTCGACGCACGCGCATTAAACTTGTACCTAATGAACGTTTGATACATGCGAAATCCATTAAAGATGGAGGCGGGCGATGGACGAATATTATTTTGGCGGTGGGTTACATCGCTCGGAACTTCCGGCCGCCATGAACGTGCTTCCGGTTTGGCACCCTGTCGCTCTTTAAAGTCTAGTAGGTACGTGTTAAGTTTGAATGATGGATATATAAGAAAGAATAAGGAACAGTTAACATGTAAAGCATATATATTTCAGGATAAGACAAATTGTACAAACCATAAAATTTTACAATCAACAACACATGTTGCTTGCAACATTACTCAGCAAAGAGTAATAGGACAAACTCTATACTCTTTACAATACGTTTCGTCTTAGTAGGCATCACTGCATAGTACAAAATTAAGATTACCCCAGCAACGTTTGTTCGCCTGTTGTTACTGCGTCAATCTCAAGAACGTCTGAGTAGAATTGAAGGCGTTCGTAATTGTTACGATCTGCGTTGCGGGGCTGGGTTCTCTCAGGATAGAGACCAAAAACAAATGCTCATAGAAACGCGCGCAAAGCCGCACATGCTTTGCGGTCTTTTTTGTTCAATAGCCACCTGTACGGTCCCAAATTAAGTTAAGCTTTTATTATTGGGTACCGTACAACGGACTGCGGGCGATCCCAGTATTATATTCACGTATATAGATACTAGCTGTGCCCCGCGGTGTTACTCGCGATTAAAAAGTATGTCCTTTTCCTCTATGTCCTTTTCTGTAAATCATGTAGATTCTTTGCTCTATGAAAAATTAAAACAAATCTATCGCACGGGAACCATACATTTTACCGGGATAAAAAGCCTATGTGCTATTCCAGACTAGAATCTATCCCTGTGCCAAATTTCATCTAGATCCGTTCAGCCCTTCTGGCGTGATTGAGTAACAAACTATCCATCCATACAAACTTTCACATTTTAAATATCAGTGGGATTAAACGTCCATGACAGGGCTACACGTATTGGTGCTCATCACAAAGTTCCTCCCTAACAGGATTCAATCCCGGGATCTGCAGTAAGAATGCGGGGTCACTACACTGTGCCATTGTTTTTTTATTGCGACGTGGGAAATTAGAGTCTTTTCCTACCCCTATAAAGAATGTTTTTAATTAGCCTGATAAGGCAATTAAAAGCCAACATAAAAGTACAGTCATTTTATTACACAACATTGAGTATCAAAATGCAACAAGGCTCAAGGGCATGGTGGGCCGTACCTCCAGCTGTAAGTGCCGAAGGGCTTCCCGCATGGTCCTATGCAGACTCCATCGCAGGGCCCGTTGAAGGGCGCCGGGCACGATGACCCTGCGATCTGGCCGCAGCACGGCTTACCGAGTGTGGGGCAGGGACAGTCAGGCATTTTAGAAGGAATCTTCCGAATAATTTACTTATTATATCGATTTGAAAGATATTTGCAATTTTTTATCGATATTTTATCGTTTTGTGATCGAAGACGCTGAGATTTTTTAATTATGTGTGACGTTCGGTGACTGATTCTGGCATATTTTTCTTCTGTTTAAGTTTCTTTTTTTCTGGTGTCGAATGTAGTTTTTTTCCAGAAGCCATTATCTTTGAGTTGAAGTTCTATCACATTGATTAAAATATTTAATGTAATAATGTTTAAAAACATTATTTTATTACTTAGGTTGGTGTATCGTTATGAACAGAATAATTAATAAATAATATAACAGGAAATATTTTTTATTTTCCCGCGAAAAATGCTTAAACAGAATAATTAGTACAATTTTATTTCCAGCCAGTCTGCTTTGAAGAGTCAAACAAAAATTCCAATTTTAAAATCGACACATCACTCATCGCCTTTCACGGAAGTTATTTCAAGCTTTGGCTGTTTATGCAAAAATCTACAAAAATATTGAAAAATTCAAACAATTAAATTAGTAAGTATATCTACTATGAATCGTCGATTTGGGACAAAATTACATAACTCAATATTTATTTATGTTATAAATGCAGCACGTGCTATTTATATAATAATCTAATTTAAACATTGACCCTATATTCAGAGACCCATATTCATACCTGACATCGACCATATATGATCATAGATATAGGTCATATATGTATATGATAATTTTGGATACCGCTTAATCGATCGTCATATAATATTCAACAGAAAGAAGTAGGTACCATCCAACCACTGGGCAAGAGTCTCCCCAAGTCCAATAGTTTTAAACTTCTCCCTTTCAGACAACAGCAAGATGCCTGTCAGGAACTGCTGCCTTGGATGCCAGGGTCCGATGCAGGGCCCTTGCGGCCCCCTGGCCTGCCGGGCCGATATGGCCGGCACCGTGGGCCCATGCTGTCCCCACTCTATGGGCGGCTTCACCTGCAAATCCCCTTGCGGTGACGTTGGAGTTATACATGGGTTAATATTACAGCCTATATGTTATGATGAGTGAATGTCTGAGACGAGTTTGAAGAAGTTCCGATAAAATTGACTTTATGTAAACCTAGGACAAATAATACATATAAAGGTGGGAACCGTGTAGCCATTAACTTGTAATTTTATACTTGTTAGTACTCTTTTCTTTGACCAGCTGCTAAAGTCTGCTTAGCCGTTCCTACATTGTTCTCACATACCCATAACAATGTATTGCTCAAAAATGTAAAAGATCTTTAAAAAAAAGAGCAACCATGGGGTTTCTTGCCCGTTCTTCTCCATAGGAAAGGTCCGGGTGGTAAAGTAGTAGCTTAGCATTTTGTAACTTTGACGATTCATAAGTATACTGTACTTAATGGTGATGATGATGAAGATGGGCCAAAGACACCTGCGTCATTGTCTGTGGACTGCTCTACTCGGATTTAGCCTTTTGACCAACTACCAGTCCTCTTACTTACAGAAGACTTACATGAGTTTGCAAAGTTGCACATTCTAACTGCCCTTTGTCTTATGTAGTTAAAGTTAATAAAGCATAACCTTAAGTTTTTTGTTTTTGGTTTTTGTAAACTATCGTAAGGCTTTTATAATTTGAGTTGTGAGGTGTAGTTTCTGAATTAGCGGTTTGAGCGTAGACCGATCGACACACTATACCGGATAGAGATGCGCAAACTACATCTTTTGGCTGATAACAGATTTATAAATCTTTTCACTCAAAAGATTTAAATCACTCTTTTAAATCTTTAAATCTTTAAATCTTTTAATTCCGACACACAGGTCATTCATACGACACATCGTAAATGATTGATGATGAGAAGAGATTCGGAGGGAGAAAAAGATACATATACTTCTGATTTCCCTTCATACTTATCAGGCTTAGGACTGTCAACCTAGCTTTCATAATTAACTAAACAAACATACAAAGCACTAGGTTGGCGTATTTAAAAATCAGAGTATTTACATGATTTGAATAGACATATTTACATTTTATATTTACATTTTTTTCTTATCAATAATTACTACAAATGAACAGCAGTTCAGATAGTTTTTTGGACTGAAGTCTTGTCCTTTTTTCATTTAGTGTATAACCAGCTTTGGAGAATACTCTCTCACATGGCACAGAAGTGGCGACGACGTGGAGCCGTTTAAAAATATATGTGTACAGAAGCGGGTACACATGTCTTCTTTCGTACCACCACAAGAAAGGGTCCTTTGTCCGTGGCAAAATGGGTTCGTTCATGTATTTGTCCACTTCTATAATGCCAGCAGCAGTAGTGTTTGCTGGCGTCAATTGGGCGACCTCCCTATCGAAATCATCCCATATGGAATTTGACGTTGATGTTGATGCTTCTTGTATTGTTGGCAATTGGTCAGGCTCCGGTTGAGTATTCGATTTACCAACTTTTTGTTTTAATCCGTGTAATGCCCTGTCGAAACAGATTTCATTTCTAAAAGATTTTTTTTTAAAACGAGGGTCGAGTATCACTGCCTCTGTGAACAAAACATTCGATTCTATATAAGAAAATCTCTTCTCCAGTTCTTGGTCGAGTTGTTGCAATAATTTTTGAATAGCTGCTATTTCGATAGGCTCTCTTAATCGGGTTCGTGTATTCATCGCCATTAGTTTACAAAGAGGTATTACTTTGGAAAGTGTCACGTGTTTTTCAGAGCTTATTTCATGCGTGATATCCGAAAATGTCTTTAAGATAGGCACGGCGCATTCTATAATTGACCAATCAGTGGCATCAAGCGCCATGTCGTTTCGCAACAAAGCCAATGTAGCAATCACTGCATCTTTAACCGTAAGAATACGAGAAATCATGTCATATGTTGAATTCCACCGAGTGGATACATCCTGTTTTAGTTTGAGGCTCAATCCCAGCTGTTTTTGCATGTCGGTTAACTTCTTTTGCGCGTGAGGACTTCTTTAAAAATATTCCACAATAGCCTTTACTTTCGTAACTGTGGGCAAGATGTGCGCAATCGCCGCTTGTACACATAAATTAATACTATGTGCAAAACAACATATCTGTCGCCAGCCGCCCTCTCGTAAAGCTGCAGTTATGTTTGCTGCGTTATCAGAAGCAATGGCCGTTATTTTATTATTTATTTTCCATTTGATACATAGGTCTTTCAAAAATGTGCATAAATTTACGGCAGTATGACGCTCGTTGTACTCAATGCAACCTAATAAAATTGACTCCATCTTCAAGGGGTTTACTGCATTTTTAGATTCCAATAGAAAATGCGCCGTAACTGCTATATAGCTGTCATTGTTTATTGAAGTCCAGCCATCAGTAGCTAAACATACTGCAAGAGCCCCATCTAACTTAGTTTTAGCAGTATGTAATGTTTTTTCATAGAGTTTAGGCAGCAAACTCTCACTTAATGTTTTTCTAGTTGGCAACGAATATCCCGGGCATAACATATTTACAAATTTTCGAAACTCGGGATCTTCAACTAGTTTCAATGGGTGGTACTCACGGGCAATCATAACGATCAGTTGTTCGTCTATCATTTCAGCGCGCCGTGTAGGAATAGGCTTTGTACTTTGAACGAAGTCTTTCATGGTTTGAAAATGAGGCAACTGAGCCCCTGGCACCTGTGCTGCCAACGGCGCTTCCCGCGGTGGTGATGTGCTAGACACAGGTGTATTTAACTCGACAATGTTAGCTTGATGGTCCAATGGAGTCGGATTCAAAGCACTTTGTTGTCTTTCCACAGCTATAGGCACGGTAGGATGCTTACTTTTCATGTGTCTATTTAAGTTGCAAACATTTCCGCTCGGTAATGCTAATATTTGTGAACAGTACAGACACTTTGCTTTCTTTGCCTCGGTTTCCGTAAAATGTGACCATACAGCACTTCTTTTTCTGTGAGGGGGCATTTTTATTAAATACCTACTTATTACTAATGAGGTATAAGAACTTATTTTTGTACCAACACACTTAATCACTACCTAATTATTTACATTTATTAAAGATTTTAAATATTTACAAAATTAAACATTTATAGTTTTTGGTTTAATTCACTATTTACACTCGATAATCTACTCGTAGTTACACACATAATAACTATTTCCAAAAGTCAAATCATTAAACTTTTATTCAAAATAATTTCGCAAGCGAAGTTAAAAGCATCGAAACATTCGAAACATTCAATCAAAACTAAAACATAACAAACCACCACTCGATTTCCTATAAAAAAAAATACATTGCACTTAATTATAAGGCGCAGAAAGACTAGTTTTCTCTGCATTCTACATTATCCGGCGACGCGTCGTACCGAGTAGCACGCGCGAACTTACACATCCTTTTCTATCTCTTTCTGAATCATAATACCGGCCTATAATCTTCTCACTCCACATCGTAATGGTCTCAATTAAATCAATTTAAATCTTATCTAAAGTGATTTAAAGATGTATTCCAAAAACATCTGATTTAGTGATGCATGATGTATTATTGAAAAAAGTAAATCTTTTTTTCCAATCACTCAGGATTTACACATCTCTAATACCGGATGGTTGCGGGTTCAATTCCACATAGGTGCAAAATTTTTGAAATTATCTTGATACCACCGGAATATAATTTTTAAGCGATGAAAAAATATGAGGTTTTCAATTCCACGCGTATTTTTTGTATGTTTGACCACTGTGACTGCATGCTTTGCGTGTTTTTGGTGTTTATACAATTTTGATGATTCTTTTTTTTATTGAATAGGGATACCTCAAATAAGGTCCCATTTTAATCACATCAAGATTGGTTCGGCATTTTGTTGTATCTAGATTAGTTTTTTTTATTAATCTTTTGGTTGTATGTACAGAGCCAGGGGCGGCATGGCGGGTTCGTACTTCAGCTGCGGGCACGGCTGCATCGGCGGTTGCACCAGCGGCCTGTGCGGCTCCTGCTGTGGCCCAGCCTGTGGGTGATGCAGTCCGGGCCACGCCTTCAGGCCGTTCATGTTTCGGTTCACGTTTCTAGTAATAAATTTGCTGTTGTGAATTTCTTGTTTTATTTTTAAGTTGTCTCTTAAGTTGTCGTTTTGCGAAGCTATTTTTTTTGCTATGTAGGAACTTTAACGCGTGCGTCAGGCCAGCCCAACCCACACTATCCTAGAGACTTGTGGTGTAGTCTATTCGAATGTACTCCTTGCGAGAAGCATATGTACCGCTTTCTTTTTCAATATACTTCATTAATTACGGAGAAAATCGCATGTGAAGGTGGCCGGGCCAGCCTGACGCTTTCAGCCCAGCCACCATCGAAACAAGAAAACTTCATCATGGTGGAAAACGGTAAAAGCATTATTGGCAAAGCGTGGTGGTGGTACTATACAAGTGGTGTGTGGTCTTCGTGGTGACACTGACGTGGCGACCAGTGCCTGCCACCACCAGGAACATGTCCACCAGACGAGAGAGACGCCCGGTGGCCACCGCCGACAGGAATGCGTCCCTGCCACGTGCCACAAGTAATTGATATTCAAGCGTGTGACCCTAAGTTTGTAAGTGTGAACTACAACATTTCTTTCTAATAAGTTGTGGATAGGGGTTTATCAGCACATGCCCTAAAAATACATTTTAAAGTATCACCCGCTAGAAACTGATGTACCATCTCATCTTATATCATATCATCTCATATTATATCTACTGATTTTGACTTTACCCACGTGAATCAACTACACGACTAGGAGCATGTAAGCAAGCAGAAAAGACAAGAAACATGTTTAAACAATTTATTCTTAATAATACGTTCACTGTACAACAGGCGAACAACGGCATGCCACGTGGTGGCACGACTTGCCGGCAACTCCGAACTTCAGGACTCAGCACGAGTTCACATAATACGGACATGACCTAGCTCACACTTTTCAGCGGCAAGGGCCGCAACAAGGGAAGCAAGGCCCGCAAGGCCCGCACGGACCGCAGCAAGGTGGCCCACAACTAGGCGGTGGGCAGCTCGGTGGTGGGCACGGCCCACAGCAGGGCGGTGGGCAGCTGGGCGGCGGACAAGGCCCGCAGCTCGGTGGGGGGCAAGGCCCACAAGGACCACAACAAGGTGGGCCACAGCTTGGTGGCGGGCAAGGGCCGCAGGGGCCGCAACAGGGGAAGCAAGGCCCGCAAGGCCCGCATGGACCGCAGCATGGTGGCCCACAACTAGGAGGTGGGCAGCTTGGTGGTGGGCACGGCCCACAGCAGGGCGGTGGGCAGCTTGGTGGCGGGCAGCTTGGTGGTGGACATGGCGGGCATGGTGGGCACGGGCCACACGGTCCGCACGGTCCACAACACGGCATACAGCAAGGACCGCAAGGACCACACGGGCCGCAAGGGCCGCAGCAGGGTCCGCAGGGACCACAGGGACCACAGGGACCACAAGGACCACAGCAAGCCATCTTCTATCGGAGTTCACAGCAAATCAAACCAACGTGGCGTATTTGTTGAATCGAGTATTTTACGTGTAAATTTGGAATCGAGGAGGATTTTATGTTTTTTTGGGTATTTTATTTTAATTTTATGTAAATTTTTATAATTTTTTAAATGGAACCTGTGTAAATTCGTACAAAAAGTGGGCCGCATATTTATTTTCCAAACATGAAGACTTTCAATTCAAAATTTCTATTTTTTTTGTTGAGATTATTTTAGGCCAGTACTTAACTATTCTAATTCTTGATAGAAGTATCCGTGAAGATCTTATTAAAAAGATTGAGATTGCAAGCAGCTATTCCAGCTCATTTTCAAATACTTATACATAGTCTCACTATCCCACTAATATTATAAATGTGAATGTTTGGATGGATGGATGGATGTTTGTTATTCAATCACGCCAGAACGGCAGAACAAATCTGGATGAAATTAGGCACAGATATAGATTAGCACATAGGCTACTTTTTATCCCCGTAAAATGTATGGTTCCCGTGGGATAGATTTGTTTAAATTTTTCATAGAGCAAAGGATCGACATGATTTACAGAAAAGGACATAGAGGAAAAGGACATACTTTTTAATCGCGGGTAACACAGCTGAGCGCAGCTAGTAAAATATATATTTCTTCTTTCTTTACGAAATGAAATGCGATGAAATAAAATGCATATGAATATGGCCTTACCCGCATTGCAACTTAGCCGGTATTTTGCCAGTGTCAAGTAATTAATAGTTATATTCAATTCAATAAATACACATTATAAATAAAATAACGGATGTGACATGAAGATATGAAAATGGCGCCCCCAAAATATATATTTAAGAATATTGAACGCCATGCCGTATGAAATATACCTAAGGTAACTGCATAATTATACTTCTTGAGATATAAAAGAAAACGCGGCGACCATGACACGCGGGCGATGCTCACGACACTTTGTACGCAAAACCATTTAACTCATGCCTCGGCAACATGGAGGCACTAATCGTTTCGCGGGAAAACGATTTAGTTATGTGCTTATTAACTTTCACAACCGTCAAGTATAACTGTAAATATTAATAGTTTACTCTAATCCAAGGAGAGTTTATGAAGATCAAGCATGAATTATTACAACAATAACGTTCCGACGGACCTTTTGGGTGACAAACACTAAATTTCCTAAAAACGTACCTATAAAAGCTTACCTTCATGTTTGTACCTGGATTTATGTAATCCTTGACATCCTATGATCCTTATTATCGACTTTATCGGATGGTGCAATTAAAAAGTATGTTATTTTTTTTCTCAGAAACAAATGGTTCAATTCCTGGCATAGGATTTTTTAATGTCATATGATGCAGTTTGGCTTAAGAAATTATTAAAAAAAAATCTAATGATGCAGTTTTAGTTTTCATCAAAATCGTCTCCTTTAAGCGTTATTCGCTATTCCCTATGACTTCGGTGTTGGCTTTCCAACCCCGCTTGGAAAAGAACACCACTACTAAAACAGCTATGTTGAGTCGACACTAGGTAGTTACCGCGAATAATGTGCATGTTTAGCAGATACCATTACTAGGTTGGTTGGTGGCATGCAATTTCCATGGAATTGTCTGCCGTTATGCTATCGTAATGGGGTCGAGTCACCTTCGTCCGTAGGAGAATTAAATACCCTCGAGATACCCTACACGTGACCCTGGGTGGTGCCAACCAGGTGACAACTCTACTGGTGGTAGGCTTCGGCCGTGGCTAGTCACCGCCCACTGAACAAAGCCATGTCGCCAAGCGGCCTAGCCGTGTTCCGGCATGATGTTCGGTGTTGCCATTCATGGATGGCGGGTCAGATCAGCTACCCGATCTACTGCCGCCTTCCTACCTAGGCAAGTATGCTCCATCATAGATCTCATCATCACTTACCATCAGGTGAGATCGAGATCAAATACTTGCCTATAATGTAATAAAAAAAAAAAAAAAAAAAATGGTGGTTTTACAGAAGTTGCAAGTTGCGTAAGTGTTGTTCAATTGAAATGCGGAGTAAATTGTGCCGATTGCCTTCGTCCGGCGCGATTCTGTGGAACGATTGCGTCCCATCGGACGTAAGCGACACGCACCCACCCAAAATTCAGGGCTCGTCAACATGTTTATCAAAAATAATTCATTACGTATCGCTTCAATAATCACGTTACTTTCGATATAAAAAGTGTCATGTCACGTTTGTAAATTATAAATAGTAATAAGTAATGTTTATTACTTACATATTAATACCATAAATACTTAAGATACATGATGAATGCGTTCCAAAACTGCTTTTATTGTGTGTTTATTAGCGACATAATGATACACCTTATAGATTTTGAGTGGCACTTCTATTTATTAAATACCTACTTTGATACCTGAATGTATGTGATTTAAACTAGGTATGCAATTTGATAATATTTGTGTTCGAATCCTGGTAGGGACAAAACTTTGTGTGATGAGCACGAAGGTTTGTACCAGAGCCATTGATGTTTAATTTCTATATATATACTAGGTTCGCCCTCAGCCTATTGTACGGTACCCATAATACAAGCGTTGCTTAGTGTGATTCCCTATAGTTGGTGTGTTTGTCTGGCGATATTAATATTATTTAAAGCTTGTACTTCAGTAAAAAAATATTCTCAGAGGTGTTTTACAGATATTTCTTATTGTGGGTCGTACGCCTGGCCAATTGCGTTGATTCGTTGTTTCCGGTGCGCTACTCGGAAAGGTTCGCTTGCGCTGGATAGAACGCGGCTAGTAAATAAGCACCGCTTGAAAACATGGATGCCCAAACATTTGACGAACGTTTAATTTAAGTTAGATAAAATGTTTCGAGATTTATTTGATGTAAGTATGATAATAATATTGTCATCTATTTAATTAAGTATCTTAAATGTATATACCTAACTCAGTACCTATCTCTATTTATTGATTGTAATTTAACAGAATTTACAAATACTTGAGTGCAAATCGCGAAAATAAACAGGCCATTACCTACATCATATAACTACTTGAATAAGCTAAACCAAAAATTATTAAAAAAAAAATTTTTTTAGGCATGGAAATTGGCATTGGAAAAGAGACAAAAAATATTGCACAATCGCGATATGTAGGCACCAGGTATTTTATTTATTTGTGCCAAATGTTGCATTTCCCTGGCTTACCCAAGTCATATCCGTCGGTCGCTTCCCACGGGCGGACAGTAGGAAGTGCGTCCCAAATTCAAGGCGTGACGTGACCCGCACGGTGGTGGCCATTTACCCCCCCCCCCCCCCCTCACCCGCTCCCCCCATTACACCGTTAAGGGTGTGCACTCACCCGAATACATATGAGGGTATTTGCTGCCGTTGGTTATCTTGATAGCGAGATAGTTTACATAAAGAGCTGGTGGAAGGACAAGGAAGTGTGCCTTAAGCCCGGTGTCCACCAAAGCGGAGAGTATATGTGGTGTGCGAAATAGACCAATTTGATAGTTAAAAAAAACATCGGAGGATTTTATACTCTATTCCTCCGCTTCTTTCCGCTTTGATGGAGACCGGGACTTAGGCATGGGCTTTTGACGACCTGATTAGCTCAGTTGGTAGTGTTCCTGCATCTGCGCTTAGGGTCCCGGGTTCGAATCCTAGTAGGGACAAAACAGTGTTTAATGAGCACGAATCTTTGAACCCGAGTCATGGACTTTAATATCTATATAAGTATTATATACTGAGTTCGCCCTCAGTCCATTGTACGGTACACACAATACAAGCGTTGCTTAGTGTGGTATCGTACAGTACGTGTATTTGTCTGTCGATATATATCTCACACGGGCTATACCCGGATCTTTGGAAGGCTTGCGCGGGCCATGGGTCCAATACGTAAAGGCCCTTTTTGAGAATTTTAATGTAATGCTAGCCACCTGCTGGGGTCAACTGCTGAAAATGATAGCTATTGCAGGAAAATGGAAAGATAATTGACACCATTTGACCATGACCATTGAGGCTTGGATGGACATGGATTATTATAATAGTGTAGAAGTCGCGACCAAGGCAACGAGTTCCGCGCAGGCGGCGTTGGGGGTAGCCCGCAATTACCACAGCAGGGACTCGCCCTGTTGCGCATATCCACGCGCATAGAAGCAATCGGTGCGCAAGCGCCGCAAACATTCCCGAAGCACTGCAAAAAATAAACACCTGCCCGTGACCCTTGCACGTAGGGTTGCCAGATCAGAACTTACCGAGTCCGGGACAATTCCATGTCAGGCCGTGGTTCCAGCTAAAAAAATAAGGACAGGATATCTAATTTGGATGAATTAAGGATGACTCGGCATTGGTCGGCGGGAGTCGGGGCTATGGCCCTCGGGGCGAGTGAAGCAAACTCACTCGCTGCTTGTCGCCTACCCTAGTCCTGTCATTTGTTGTATTTTTTTTTATTTATTACATTTTTCGCAATCCGGGACAATAGTTCGAATTACTGGACACGGGACAAGACGTAAAATTCCGGGACAATCCCGGAAATCCCGGACATCTGGCAACCGTACTACCTACACGGCATAATATGATATAGTATCGAAGGGTGCTCATTCAACCAAAACCAACGGGTGCAGTGTTCCAATTATATTTCTACGAAACGGCGACACAGATGGTCGTATTAATCGTTTGACACTTCCATGACCTATCCACGGTTATTAGAATTGGAATATCATTCATGTTTTTTACAGATAAATTAATTTCTTGGTAGGTTTCGATGCTATAACAGCTACTGTACGTCAAGTGCGAGCCAGCTGTATACTTTATAGTCTACCGTATTTAGACATTTTGTATGGAGAATCGAAAAGCGCCTCTAGCGGACGGCATTTAAAGCTTTCAATAAAGTATACGTACTGTAGGGTAAACAGGATCTTCTAATGTAATGGTAATGCTATCGAGAGACATACTATCGCAATCATTCTTATTTATAAAATCTGTGGTGTGAGAGGGATGGACGACGCTTACGTACCGACACATAAAAAGTACTGTGCTTGAGGTTCTGATGATGTTATACTCCGCTGCCGACAGTTCTTAATTTCGCTCTTACGCATTGTTCTTTGTAATAAATAAGTCTAAAAATATGTAAATAATATTTAGGGAGTGAGTAAGATAGTGAAAACAATATTTTCGTTGTCTCGCGTGTCGCGTCGTGCCGGCGTGTCGCGCGGCACGACGTCACGGCTTCAGAAATAGCCCTCGCGTCGCCACCCGTAACATGCTCCTAAGATTCATTTATCCGTAGTAACGAATAACAATATAGGGTACATAAGAGACATTTTTTTGATTACAATATAGGCAAGTATTTGATCTCTATCTCACCTGATGGTAAGTGACGATGAGATCAACGCTGGAGCATACTTGCCTAGAAGGTACCTGTTCACTCTCGACTTGAAAACACCCAGATTTTAGTCAACGGGGAACAAAGACGCCGGTAGCTTGTTCCATTCCTTGGCAGTTCGCACGATGAATGTAGAAGCAAAACACTTCGTACGAACCGAAGGAATGTCAACAGTGTACGGATGACACTTGTCCGTGCGTTATCACTGGAAACGTTTGGGAACCCGGTCCATGGGATTCACGGATCTTGCCCGGGCGCCTGCCACATGTCCGTTGTAAGCGGGTATCCATTATCAGCGGTTCCTAACAAAAAAATGGAAGCAAACGTAAAGCGTGACTTTTGAAAGCTCCAGGAAAACTAGGTCTCAAGGAAAGCTAAATTGTCCTAGAATACATAGCTTGAAGACTTGAAGCCATAAAAAACTATATAGTGCAAATATTCCTAGTAGGGATTACATGTGAACGTGTTGTTCTTACAAAAAAAATAGAATTTTGATAATCTTTAGGACTTATTTGTAAATAGGTACTCAGATGCTATAGGTACTTTAGATAGCAAAGATTCAATATACATACATTATATACAATGTACGTATTGTTAGTATATGTTTTCCACAGATCAATATATATTAGACATCCTTACAATGCGCATATACAACCGGATTCAGTCAGACCCCTGGCGACCATTTCGCAAACAGGAACTTACGCAAGAATATTCACGCACATCGCTAATTGCGACTCCTGCCGGCGCCATCGCGGGAGCGATCAAAATAAAACAGTTAATTGAATTTCCGAGAACATCTATTTATGTTTACTTACAGGCATCCCACAAACATCTCCGAGTCTTATTTGCGGCGGTGCCCTTGAATTTAGAATTTGCGTTTAAACATCTTTGTATTCTGGGATGATATAAAAAATCTTGTGAAGGCGCATGCATGCAATGTTTAGTTGAGAGTTGAGGTAATTTTAAGTGCACTTTAATCCGATTGCTAAATAACAATGAACATTGGAACACATTCGAGTAGAAGGGCAAATATATAGCAGAAAGATAGATAATATGGATAGAACAATAAACAAATCTATGGTCGAGAAGCAAGCGGTGGGATATTATACAAAGTCGACTCGATAAAAACTCGTTTTGAAATTGCAGCAGCCATGATCGGGAAGAGTAACCAATGACCACAACGGAGAATACAAGAATGAAATGATTATCGTAATACCGTATCGTCTCATGACTTTCTTCGCTATCTGAAGACCTCGAGATGACGGTAAGAGGGCCGAAGCACATTGAGCTCATGTGTCAGCAGGATATTAATGGCTGGACAACTTTTGGGGTTATTTTCGCACGACAATACATATTCCCTAGCCCCATGGCTGCTTCGGCCCTCTCCAGGGTGGCTGGTCCCTGATCAACGTAATCCATTGTTCCTCAATGAGGCACTTTGTCTTATCGTCAACGTCAGGTAGCCAACAGCGCTATCATAGTTGCCGTTCAACCAGATAAAAAGATCATGATCCAAAGGCTTGCGATATGGATCGCTCAATACTGTCGTGCTATGGATCGAGATTCGCGCGATGCTTGAGACAATACCGACAGTGTGAGAGGCGCCAGTCGGAAAACACTTTTTACGGAGCATTCGTGACAAAGGCATTATTAAGTCCTCCCACGATTCGTGATGAGGCAATCGGAGCGATTGAGTTGTCACTGAGCCTCGATTTGGAGATCATGAATGGTTCGCTGACGTCAGCAGACGATGCGCAATGTTTGCCCGTATGAGTGTGTCGCTGACGGTTTTGGCAATGAGATTTGTACTTTGTACATGATACGCACGGAATACGGAATAATCCACGGATGTAGTACGTTAAATGTAGTATGTAAATAGGTACATACGTGTGTTTAGATCCTTCAGAATATACAGGTGATTCATAAAGCGTATACTAAGCCATAAACCTGGGCTACTTTAGCGCATTTCCTAACACATTGTGTTCACAAACGTCCTAAAGAAGCCCAGGTTCCAGGCTCTGCATACCTTTTCTGATTTATCCTCTCTCTCATCAACAATATCATTCAACAAGCTTCGTATCATAAAAGAATAAAGCATAATAACTTTTATATACAAAAACGTTATGAGCACGACCCACTAATGAATCCCTTCAAATAGGTTTGAGGGTCCTATGTCGCCGTCCCTACTTCATAAATATTCAGGCGCGGGATTCCGTGTTTACCGGGTCCACTTCTAGACACCCTTCCGCCCCGGGCTGCGCCCTTACCCTTACAAAAATGCGTCCCTTTGATCCTAAAGTGACAAGGGTGAACCTTGCCGTTCTTTGATCACAATGAATATTCCACTAAGATTTGCGACCCGTTGGTAGTAACCTTTCTTTATGTACCTCTCGAGTTTGATTCCTGGTAGGGGCAAACCTTGTGTGATGTGCACGAATGTTTGTAGCAGAGTCGTCGACGTTTAATATCTATATTATACAATAATTGTGTCGATTCGATAATACAGTTCGTTTAATTTTTAACAACCAGCGCTGGTCTTCCGTTGGAGCCGCAAAGCATCTACTGTAGTACTTATTATTACTTATTTGGATTAATAATCACGGCCCAATAAAACTACGTCTTATTGCAAGAAAGCGTTTTTTAAACACGATGTACTCCGATCTGTTAGTTATAAGAAGTATGGAATATTACTCTTCATTGTAAAGATAAAAAAAAATGAAACGTATTATTCGACGCCGCTTGGTACCAGGAAGGCGCGGGACGCAGCTGGGTGCGCGCGCGCATTGTGCGCCGCGGCGCGGTGCGGTTCCGCGAACGACCACGTTTCAATGTTACCAGATTATAATGTAAATTCCGAGGAAAAGTGCCGCCTCGATTTGAATAATTACAGTTAAATGTGGGGAGAAATATGAGTTAGGTAGGTACGTTGGGAACACATGGTGTGGGCGAAAGGTGGATGCATTGCAGTGCAACTCTGCCTACCCCTTCTGATAATACAAACATAAACTTTTCATAAAAAATATATACTATACCTATCGTTATATACGTGATTATAGAGATATTTACGAGCTTCCCGCCCTCCGGACCTCGATGAAATATAGCCCTACAACAAAGGGACGATGGAAGGCTTCCTATTAGTGAAAGAATTTTCTAAATCGCATCCGTAGACCCGGAGATTACATCCTACATTCAAACTCACAAACTGACACACACCTATGTACTTAGAAGTTCTAGTATAACCCTTCATATCTACACTTTAAGTCACATAAGACTCTTACATAAAATCTTGTGCTGTTTGTCTCGTAAAGGTACAATTATACTTCCCTACTTAGGAGAATAAAGGAGCCTGAAAAAAACACTTAGGACATACCGTGTCTTATCAGTCCTATTATATCTTTTTCCTTTTAGATAAGGAAAAGCTCATAATAGAACGTATTTGGACGCACAAAGGGTCCAATCTTCGGTACGCAATCACAGGTTTCTATAAACCCATCGCGCACGTGTGACACACTTTTCTACCTAGGTATTGTTACCTCGCTGATTCTTGGAACGAAATCTTTGTCAGATCTAGTAAAAGTATCAACAAGTAAGCCGCGCTCGATCGAACTCTTGCTGTTGAAGAATAAATATACTTTCTAATCGAATCTTTGTACCTACAAAATTGAATATGTTCAGTGCAATATTATAATAGGTCTTTTCCAAATCGTTTCATCAAAAAATCTAAATTGATAGAACTAGGCGATACTTAGCGGAAATGTAATGTTAAAAACTTACGTACGTTTTTCGATTCGCTTCGTTTCGCGGAGTTTTTTTTTCCAGGTGAACACACCAACTATATGGTCCCACACTAAGCAGCGCTTGTATTATGGGTACCGTACAATGGAATGGGGGTAAACCCAGTATATTACTTATATAGATATTATACATCCATGACTTGGGTACAAACATTCATGCTCATCACACAAAGTTGGTCCCTACCAGGATTCGAACCCGGGACCCTTGGCACTGAAAGCAGGGTCACTACAAACTGGGCTAATCAGGTCATCGAGATTTGTTTGTATTGCGTTGTATTTGGGGTCCCGTCACTCGTGATAGATAGTTTCTCGACTAAAATCTTAGAGGAGTTCGGTGTTGCTAGCTTCTAAATTACCGATCAACTTGTTTGGTTTGGATGTTGGAGCTATTATTACAGACATCGCGTCTGCATTCCTCTAAGAGGTAGGCAGAAATTCACTGTTATACCCTCGTTTTTAGACTCATTACGCTGCAGGTTCCAAGACAACCAGTATTCAATTGTCAACATCTAAGTCCACGATACAACGGTACTGTCTCGCTTTCTCACAGAAAAATCAAATACTGTAATATATTTCATTCATACATAAACGTGATCGTTATCACCTACTTGTTAACCCCTTAAAATATTGTACACAATTTTTGTTACATCTTGTATACAGCACGTCAAGTGCAAGCTGTATACTGTACTGTATACTATATAGTCTACCGTATTTAGAAATATTGTATGGAGAGTTGAAATGCGCCTCTAGCGGACGGCATTTAAGACTTTCAATTCACCATACATAATGTCTAAATACGGTAGACTATGAAGTATACGGTTAGTTTACGAATAATCTCGCAATTGACGTACATAATATAGAATCTATATCTATACATCTATCTATACATACATACATACATATAAATAAAATTGAAGTGTCTGTTTGTAATATTAAAATAACCGCTTTTTACTAAGTGCATTTGGATGTATACACGGTACCTATACCAAAACAACATTTTTTACAATTTTTGTCTGTCTGTCTGTCCGTCTGTCTGTCTGTCTGTGTGTTCCGGGTAATCTCTGAAATGGCTGGACCGATTTTGACGGGACTTTCACTGGCAGATAGCTGATGTAACAAGGAGTAACTTAGGCTACTTTTATTTTAGAAAAAAAATAGGATCTCACGAAAAAAAAATTAAAACCAATGTTGCAGCGCAGCGCCTGATTAAGTTTGATAGCAACAACCTGCAATGCGTCCCGCGGGCTCAGAATGGGCGAGCAGGCTGTTGTCAACGGTTGTCTTTGTTAAATACCACGCGAACGAAGTCGCGGGTAACAGCTAGTCGTTAGATATAAATAGATAGGCTTACACGCAGGAGCACCTGCCACCCAAAGCGAGTTGAAAATAAGATAAAAACAATATGTTGTTGACACCATTCCTAAATGCGCCACCACGACCTTCCACGTTTATTGCGAGCGCAAAGTCTTATGTCATTATGATGGTGCCGTTTTCTGAGAAGCTACTTAATCAAAACTCGTTTAAAAACAAACTGTAGACTGTAAACAACGTAAAATGGATAATATAAAGTCATTTCAATACACGTGCGGCATCATCAATCCATAGCTTTTGCACGCGATTCTGCCCGCGCTACCATAGAAGTCTGCTAACACAATCGATTCATAATCGAACAGCAACCGCATAGTAACTGTCACATTTGACAGATATTGTATGGGATATCTGTCACAAGTGACAATTAATATGCGGTTGCTGTTCGATTATGAATCGATTGTGTTAACAGACTTGGGGCGCTGGTTCCTCTCCGGTCGTGTTGGATCGCCGTCCCATCGGACTATGAGAGTGAGGGAAGAGGGAATACAGCTTGCGCATACACTCCTGCACTATAATATATCCTGCGCAATTGGCAAGTCTCCATAGAGATTGCGCGCCGTGACCGAAATTCGGTAAGGAGGACAATTATATCTCCGAATCAGTTGTCCGATTTACAGCTTCAAGAGGCTACGCGCTCAGTCAGTACGTACCTAAACAGTAATCGGATTTTGTATGTCCTTGGACATCATTCGCGTATTTCCCATATTGCGACTACCGGGACAGGATAGTCCACTATACGCGTATTGTTATTTTTTTTTTTTATGGGACTAGGCCCGCCACACACTCCCACCACTGCTACTCCTGTAAGCCAGGATCTACAGTGGTGTCCAATGAAGACACCGAGGTTTGACCCTCGGCGAGTCCCGGGATAAAGTTAATTGTCTTGGAACCCGCACGAAATTAATCGAAAGATAAATAGGAGGAGTTGGAAGAAAATTATCCACTTCCCTCCATTGCAAAGCGGGAGACAAAAAGATCTGGTAGACAAATGTCCACCGAAGTAAGACTATTACAGCTGGACTAATTCCAGGTGTAAGGCACCACGGAGAGTTTAAATACTAATTGGTCCTAAACTTGTGAGCTGATTAAACTTGATTCCAGTAGTAGGTATGGCAAAAACGCTTGAACGCACGGAAGTTATCCCTGGTTTCCACAAGGTCTGTGTAGTATACAACTCCAGAAGTTATTGTTATGTCAAAATTCCGTTACTAACGTCAAACGGAAAATATCGTGCGTTGACATAGTACGTGCTATACTTTTGTGGCACATGGCCTGCCACCCACTCCTATACTACTGCTACTTCTGTATGCCAGGATCTACAGCGGTGACAATCGAAGACATCACGACGGTGTGACCGTCTGCGAGTCTTGGGGAAGAGCTAATAGTCTTGGGGAAGACTTATAGTCTTGGGGAAGAGCTAATTGTCTTGGGCAAGAGCTAATAGTCTTAGGGATGACTTATAGTCTTGGGGAAGAGCTAATTGTGTTGGGGAAGAGCTAATAGTCTTGGGGAAGACTTATAGTCTTGGGGAAGAGCTAATTGTGTTGGGGAAGAGCTAATAGTCTTGGGGAAGACTTATAGTCTTGGGGAAGAGCTAATTGTGTTGGGCAAGAGCTAATAGTCTTGGGGAAGAGCTAATTGTGTTGGGCAAGAGCTAATAGTCTTGGGGAAGACTTATAGTCTTGGGGAAGAGCTAATTGTGTTGGGCAAGAGCTAATAGTCTTGGGGAAGACTTATAGTCTTGGGGAAGAGCTAATTGTGTTGGGCAAGAGCTAATAGTCTTGGGGAAGACTTATAGTCTTGGGGAAGAGCTAATTGTGTTGGGCAAGAGCTAATAGTCTTAGGGTGGAGCTAATAGTCTTGGGGAGAACTACTTGTCTTGGAACCCACAACGGAGTTAATCAACTAAGCGTTGCTTAGTGTGGGGCCGTAAAATTGTTGGTGTGTTCGTCTGGCAATATTATATGTTATGTGTGCCATACTGCACAAATTCCACACGGACCAGGAAACAGGTAAATCATTGTTTATTATCTACATAAGTATATACTTAAATGAGGTGAGTTATACAATTTTCGGTTAACAAAAAGCCATTATAAAGCCGGATATTTCTCAATTCCCCGAAATTTCCTAGCGTTGGCTCTAATAATTTAGATAAGGAAGCGATAAGCATCTCATATCCTGGTCTTTTGTACACCTATTTTGTCTTTTAAGTAGAAATAGATTAAAAAAGCTGAAAAGGATATCTCGAAGGTCACAATAATGTTATCTACTATATAAAAATAAGTCGGGTTTTCCTTCCTGACGCTATAACTCCAGAACGCACGAACCGATTTCCACGGTTTTGCATTTGTTGGAAAGGTCTCGGGCTCCGTGAGGTTTATAGCAAAGAAAATTCATTCATCTGGTGGCGAAACGGAGTTCGCCGGGTTTGCTAGTCTCTGATAAATTTCTCCTCCATTACTTGGAAGTAAGGAACACACCAACTATACGGTCCCACACTAGGCAACGCTTGTAATATGGGTGCCGTACTATGTACTGAAGGCGAAAACAGTATATAATACTTATATACATACTAAACATCCATGACTCGGGTACAAACATTTGTGCTCATCACACAAAGTTGATCCTTACCAGGATTCGAACCCGGGACTCTCGGCGCAGAAAGTAGGGTGACTATTAATTGCGTTCTTCTCAGGTCGTCATAGGTACCTTATTATACCCTCGGGGTCGAGGACGACTGGGGTGTGGGCCCCGGACGTCCGGTGACGATGACGACTCCTGAGGAGGACGGCGGCGGGCGTGGCTCCCCGCCGCCGTGCGCAGCGAGGGCGCAGGGGGTGCAAACATCTGCTCCCCCGGGACCGGCCCCCTTAGGGGCGAGGGGGCGAGGCACAAGAGGGGCACCCACAGATATATTAGAGGAGATATGTTATGAAAGCGGTGGGCTTGCGCACAAAGTTAGCGTACATTTGGCTAACCTACAATTTTCGCCGTCAGTCCACTGCAACTGCACGTCGGTGCCGGTGCTCTAGTTTTTTTCAAAATGCCGGGTTGTTCCGTGTTTGTATGCAAACATACTAGCAGCAAAGTGAACTACGCGAAAGATGGAATCTCATTTCACCAGCCAGAATTCAGTATTTTATTTATTCGTCTTTAAAATCATTAAAAACAACAAATCAAAAAATATTTAATGCCTTTATTATGTTATTTTAGTTTTCATGTAGCACAACGACTTTTTTATTTTTGTACAAAATACATGGCTCTTTAAGTACCACCTATGTTCGCTACTGAGTGAATGTACGAGGCAATGTATAGATCGTCTAACGATACTTTGAATAAACTGGTGCGTCGCGTGGTACGGCCGCTGTATACGGCGGCGACGCAGCACGCACCGAAGAGACTTCGTATTGGTTGGTTTTAGAGAGTGGTGGGGAACAAAGCGGAGGCAGCGAGTTCCCATACATTTTGAACCGCACGGCATATCTCTCGTGATCTGTGGGGGCACCGGTGCGTTCCGTTTAGAGATCCCGGAGCCCCTCCAACATGTGTCGAAGGCGGCCACCGGGGGGGTTTTAGTGGGTAAGAATCCCACATAACCGGGCCCTCTCCCACACAGAGGCCGGGTATCTATCGAAGATTTCCCCCCCGTCAACAAAAAAAAAAAAAGGTACCTTATTATGTACTGAACGCCGATAGTATCTCATACAGAAGACTTATATGGTATATACTATTTTAATTTAATTTTCAATGAGCATCGATGTGGCAATGTCCCCAGTGGAAGCCATTCACCAAACAACATGAATGTGGCCAGCTGACTGCGATAAGATCTCTAACTCGGGTTAGGTAATTCTTTAAACAAGATGGTCGTTGGATAAGAAGAATCACAGGAAACATGAATGTTACTAAACACTTAACTGGCTTGTTAAGACTTGTTAGCGCAACTGCCAGCCGAGTGGTCTTGGCTTCCATAAATTTGTAGGTTGAGTAAATTACTCTTATACAGAGGGATTCAGAAACGGTATACTAAGCCTTGAATCGCGCATTTATAATCCTGTGCAGTAAGGTTTTCGAAACGTCAATATGAAAAAAAAATCTCAGTAATATTTTTGTTGGCAACAAAATATTTTTTTTAAATTGACATTACGATATTCTGACTTTCATAACAATTATGAATGCGCTAAAGAAGCACTGGTTCATGGCATTTTTAATAAAAAAAAACGATTACTTGTTTAGACCTAAAACTTTAATGTAAATTAAAACTCGATACACTCGAGTGCACTCGTGGCTTGCACGAGTCGGCTGTCGAGCGAAGCGTTGTGTTGAGTTTGCGAGTTTTACAATACATCGCGCGCTCAAAAATGATAACATTTGTAACTAACGACTTTTGACATCAATGAATTATATAATTTTATTAAAGGCAATAAGAGTAAACTTAACGCAACGTTTTCGGTCCCATGTCGCTTACATCCTGTATAATAATGTAGTACATGTAAGCATCTAGTTATAAATGAACACAAATATTCGGTATACATAGCTAGTATTAATTATAACAATCCATATTTGGTAGTTTCAACATTTAAAGACTCGATCGCTAATCAGTTCTACAGACAGTATGTCTGCTATGCCACACTACAAGGCGATAATTACAGGTACATACTCTATGGTCAGGTATCAATAACTTATATAAACCTCTCATACAGTTTATTGATTTTGAACTTTAAATATTTACAATGAAGATGGATTTTAGTGATGTCTTGTTTAATGTCGCCAATTCTTAGAACCTATCTGATATTGCATGGCTCCAATTCAAAAATACATCGCAATTTTTATACAAAACTATATTAAAAAGAAAAGTATATGGTATTCAAATTTATGTAATTAAAGTAGGTTACAGTTGCAGATAAATAATAAGAAGTCTTAGTAACTTGTATGAAACAAAGTAATTTATAATATTTGCAGGATTTACACGCAATTCAAGTCGTATAACTACGAATAAATATCTCGTTGTCGTACAATCACTAGTGTATGAAATGTACCGGTACAAACACGAAAGAGACCGCTCAAAAAGTTTACCTAGGTTGCATTCCGAGACGCGCTAATATCGCTGTGTTCTGATATCTTGCGTTCCGATTTGTAAATCGCGCTTATCACGGTTGAATTCTTTCAATGATTCGGAACGTTCATTCATAGTCTCAAAAACAAAAACCGTTGATTTTTCGACACGAACTATCCCTGTCGTGTGACATTGAAATTATTCGCCAGTTAGGCTCTTCGTCTATTATAACTTGAAATGTCATGTTAAAAAAAAACTAATGCAAAACACAAACGTCACTTTTGAGTGCGATGATATCGATACTAGCGCGTTTCGGAATGCAGCCCTAATTAGGCTTAGATCGTAACAGTGTTATAGTTAAACAACATTGTAAGTCTAACGCTATGTCATACGCGTACCAATTACATATAGGCTGTGTTCCCAGTCAGCAAACTGTGAGTGGCCGACTGAGTGAGCCGCAAATTTGTGGCGAACTGAACTTCGAGTTAGCTGCAAACTCAGATCAATTTGCGTGCGTCGCAAGCAAACTGTTATGTGTTAGCCGCTTATTTAGGTCGACCGACCGACTGAATTCACACACACAACACACACAATTCACTGTCAACTGTCAGAAATGACAGTTTGCGGCAAACGGACTCACTACGCCCGGCGAACAAGCATATCGCCGCCGCCGACTGGAACCGGTTTTGCTGTGAGTCGGCCGCTCACTGAATCAATCGGCGCGCGCAACACAGCAAAATGCGTAGAGTGAGCGCAAACTAGCAAACTGTGAACATTCCATTTCAAATATATGGAAGGGCGTACTAAACCAATACGCCGCTAACTCAGTCGGCCGCTGACAGTTTGCCAACTGGGGACACAGCCTTATGGGAAACAATGCAAACAATTTAACAAAACCCATAATTATTCACGTTTCCCTGAAATGGCGGCAGCCGGTGGCATGTAGGCAGCTTACTTCACATAATTAATTCCGCTAAATCCGTTCGGAATTTTGTTGCAATACCCACTTATTACTTATATAGAGCGATCTTGTTGGCGATCCGATTGGCGCAGTTGCTATATAGTGGCCCTTTCTCTACTGAGGGTCCTAGGTTCGAATTCCGGTTGAGGAAAATTTGTATGATGCGCACGAATATTCGTAATTGAATCATGGATGTTTATAGACTTATGTAATTATGCCGGGAACGCTCTTAGTGCATTATACGGTACCCATTATACAAGCGTTGCTCAATTTCACAGACAACACGGCTGATGTAGCAGTCTGGCTGGCTATATTATAATTTTGAATTTAGAATAAGAGATTTTAAATTTAGAAGTTCAGAATATTTTAGTAACAAATTTGAATAATCAATAAGATCAATTTAAATAAATATCGATCATAATTGTATTCAGTGTGTATATAAAATGACCGTCAGGCTTTAACATTGACCTTATTATTTTATTTTCGTTTCGAAAATAAACTGAATCTCAAATCTGCTAGATGTGGCAGGTAGTTTTAAATGTCAATGTTCTCAAATTCCTCTGGTATTTATTAGGTAATCTTAATGAATAACATACAAGCCAATGTAAAAAAGGTTTTGTAAAAAAAGCTCGCTAAGTCGGCGAACACGATTAGGCCATTTTCGGCCACCACACAAAACAATGCATACATAAGTACTTAAGTACCACCTATTGGGTACAAAAAACTTTTAATTATATATAATTTTATGATATTATAATAGGTATGCTACGACGGAAGGCCTAGCACGCAGTAAACCTATGTCTCGGATTATGTCGCACTGAGTCGCTCTCTTTCATAATTCATACAAGAAAAAGAGACAAAATCAATGTATCTTATCATTTTGTCTTGTGACAGCCGGCTCTGCCACCCGATTCACAACCTTACGCCAAGTGTTGTATCGACCGATTCAGTTGTTAATTGAATTTTGCACCTAAATACGGTAGACTATAAAGTATACAGTTACTGATGGAATAGAACGCAACCTCTTTTAAACGTTTTCAAAAGTATTACTGTCACCTTATATTTGCTAATCTGTCACTTTCCGGTTTTTCGAATACAATGTCGATATTATTACTTATGGTAACGCCATCAACATAAAAAATAATAATTCGATATATAATCTTCGTTTTATTTTACGTACAGATATGTAGCTAATTTCACGCCTTCACGCATGAACACCACTCGAAGATAGCCACGATGACGTAGTCTTGGGCGAAACACGTGACCTAGCTGTCATGGGAAATTAATACCCGGCGAAGTGTATTTTGCTATAGCTGTATCTGTTGGCTTTGCCGTATTCGGGTATAAATAGAAAGCCTTACAGACCCAACCACGGTTCGTCAAGCTTAAATGCGAAACACCTACATCGGCATCCACACGACCGGATGCATATTGAGCGACCGTCCAATTTCTGCGAACGATACAGCCAATCATAAAGGATTCAAGTAATAAAAACGCGAGCCTTCGCCGAAACTGAATCGGATTTTATCATCGAGATTATATTTTATTTTAGAAGTCTGTATAGCGGTAAT
The DNA here is from genome assembly GCA_905333125.1 of Pheosia tremula. Taxonomy (NCBI): domain Eukaryota; kingdom Metazoa; phylum Arthropoda; class Insecta; order Lepidoptera; family Notodontidae; genus Pheosia; species Pheosia tremula. The sequence goes on from HG995406.1 coordinate 2,378,402, forward strand.
GATTTCCGAGTACCGGCTCCGGCGGCCCGTAATGATTGGAAATTCCCATTAGCTGGGTTCGACGATAGGTCTGTATGTAAGGGTACCTGTACAATGGTTCAGAGTATTTTTTATTATATAATGTGATTTCTTATATTTATGCGAGTACTACACATTGAAATAAAAGTAATTTTCGAATTTTATCGCGTTTATTTTATGTTTTTACGTTGCCGACGTTTCCGTGATCGTTGATGTAAAGCAGCCGAAACGTCGGGAACGAAAAAAATATAAACGTGATAAAATTTAAAAAAAAAAACTTTTATTACAATATATTATGTGACATTTTGTTATAGGCATTTTGTTATAGGCCTGAAACACATTATTGCTTTTATGTCTATTGCTTTTATGTCTATTGTTTATATCCTATATATTATGCTAAAGTTTGCTATTATATATCACCTGCTGGAAAGTAAAGCTCATGTGCTATTTATTGCGTTTTTTTTCACTGGCCATTTAAAAAAAGCATAAGTAGGTACTTACATTGGTATTATAACATTCACTTTTTAAAATTATGTGACAAATGTTCTCATTTATGGGGATCGCACACCTTAAACTAATTTTATAGTCTATGGTCTACCGTATTTAGACATTTTGTATGGAAAATTAAACAGTGCCTCTAGCGGACGGTTTTTAAAACTTTTAATTATCCGTACAAAATGTCTAAATACGGTAGACTATAAACTATACAGTTAGCTTACGAATAATCTCGCACGTGACGTACTGGCCGCGTTGAACGCGCCGTAAGAGCCGAAGGAAACGAATATGAATCCCATGTAACCACCTACACCTATCCGTACCAAATCGGCCGAATCTACGGACGGCAGCGAAATCCCAAAAGAATTCGGATGATGTCATCAGATTCGGCGCGTCTTGCCAATTTAATACCTATTCCAAAATTAAGTGATATTTCATAAAGCATTTTTTTTTGCCACTAGCATAATAGTCTGATAATTCATTGATTAGATTTAGATAGCAAGTTTTTTAATTATTATTGTTTATATCTCATTCATCTCATTAATGAGTAATATTTTTTTTGATTTTAGTCATTTAGCGACATTCGCCTAAGTTATATTGGCAATTCGAAATTCGTTTCATTCGGCTCTTTCGGTTCGTTCGGCGCGGACAGGTGTGCGTTTACCATTAGAAATACATTATTAAAAGTATTTTAACATCATCCATAGTTCATAAGTTCGTACTAGTAATATATAATACACTAGCAAACCCGGCGAACTCCGTTTCGCCACCAGATGAATGAATTTTCTTTGCTATAAACCTCACGGAGCCCGAGACCTTTCCAACGAATGCAAAACCGTGGAAATCGGTTCGTGCGTTCTGGAGTTATAGCGTCAGGAAGGAAAACCCGACTTATTTTTATATAGTAGATTAATATTAGCTCAATCCTTTGGGCTAATTTGTCTGAGGGTCAATCAGGTTAAATAACGCTTTTAACGTTAAAAAACAAATTCAATATTAATTAATTCGTTGAAATTTGTAACTGGCTGCAAAGGTATTTTTTTTCCTTATTAAAAAGTTTTGTCCAAAAACCATGTTCGAAAATTATACTTAAACATTAAAAAATGATAAAAGATACCTTCTAATGGGTGTGGGAACGTTCTAAGAAGTGCATTTAGCGGAGATAATCGCGAGTGCAAAGTTCTGTGAAGCAGGGTTCAATGAACCCGCAATGACAGCCTGGTCCGAACAACCTTGATCGGAATTCTGAGAGTGCTTCAGATAAAGCTTATATCTAGATGGATGGTGTTGCTCAAAGTTGTTTCTGAACCTCGATCGGTAGGACAATCAAATATTGTCAGGTGGGTAAAGGAAGGAGGCACTAGTTCTGGCGCATTGCGTACAGGTACAGGCAAATGTTTCTGATACTGTATAAGTTGTGTGACGTTTACCAACTTGTTTTAAGAATGACTAATATTTTAGCAGGAAGTATCAATGTTGTACTTTTAAAAATCACAACAAGGCGATAAGCGTGCACAAGTTCGTACAAGATCAAAAGTATTATTATTTTATATCAATAAGTAAAAAACTAGCGATAGGATTTTTAAAGTAATTTGGTTTGGTAAGGGATCTTTTGCCCAAAAAAGTTTGAGAATCCCTGTTCTAGATCCACCAGCTTAGGCTGTGCACAGGCAGTGTTAAGAATTATATTAAATATAATATTTTTTGGAGGCGGTTTTTTAATGAAATAATTTTATAAATGACAATCTTTAGGTAGGTTTATATACTTCGGTAAGTATGCAAAAGTAGGAAAACATAGCGGGAAAACCTGCATATTTGAGAGAACCCCTCGAAAGGCGTGTGAACTCCGCCAACCCGCACTGGGCCAGCATGGTGGACTAGTGCCTAATCCTCCTCGAATAGAGGGGAGGCCCGTGCCCAACAGTGGGACATTAAAAGGGATGGTATTATTAAAGTATGCAAAAACGCACGGTGCTTTTCTATGTAAAAAGTTTGACAGCCACTTAAGTATATAATAAATATTCAGAAATTAACATGTTTTTACGACAATACGTAGAATTACGTTTTTTTTCTATTCACTTCGTAGTATTGATAAGCTGTTATCGTGCTAACACATCACGTGTGCTCACATGTTTACCTTATTATCCGTGAGAGTGTTTCAAATCTGATAATACGGTTACCTACCTATTATTTTATTACGTAATAGCGGTGATAGGCAAGTTGGTAGAACACTCGACTCGGTAACGAGGATCGCATGTTCGAACCCGGGCTCGCACCTTTGGGATTTCTAGATTTCTTGTCCGAATCTCATTTTCAACCATGATTATCAATTGCTGAGCGGCAAAATATCGTGAGGAAACCTGCATGTCTGAGAGAACCCCGCGTCAGACGTGTGAAGTCCGCCAACTAACTGGGCCAGCGTGGTGGACTATGGCCTAATCACCCTCGCATTGGAGCCCGTGCCCACTGCCCAACAGCGGGATATTAAAAGGGCTGGTATATATTATTATTATAAGTAAATCTACAACATTTCTCCTTAAACTTAACCACAAAAGTACTTACCTATTTAGTTTAATTAAAAATGTTAATAATACCGAAATCATTTATACTTATGTAAAATCATTATTAATCAGTTGGCGAATATTGTTTTTTTTGCTAATAAAATACATATCATCAGTAGGTATTAATTATCAAAGTATCGACCATTTTTAATTATCCTCATATTATATTACTGGATATAAAATTCCGGCAACCGTTGCCAGCATCAACCCAACTCGGTTTATGTAAATTCCGAGAACGAATATACCTAATTATACTTACCTACATACAGTTAATTGTTACACAACCAACATACAATATAACTCGATGGTATATAATGTGTTTAGGACTCAATTCTCTGTACTGGCTATAATATAATGTATTTAAAAACATAATTAAAATTCGAATATTACAACACATTTTCAAAGATATTAATGGAAGATTACTTTCAGAGAATGAAGAAGTAAAACTAGCCAAGTGCAAGTGCGTTACCACAAATCGTGTTCAGTTCCGTTGATTACTGCGTTCAATTTAAACAATAAATATCAGCTTTTATTCTATCAGCGGAACAATCCTTTAATTTTATTACAAACTAGCTGTTGCCCGCGACTTCGTCCGCGTGGTATTTAACAAAGACAACCGTTGACAACAGCCTGCTCGCCCATTCTGAGCCCGCGGGACGCATTGCAGGTTGTTGCTATCAAACTTAATCAGGCGCTGCGCTGCAACATTGGTTTTAATTTTTTTTGCGTGAGATCCAATTTTTTTTCTAATATAAAAGTAGCCTAAGTTACTCCTTGTTACATCAGCTATCTGCCATTGAAAGTCCCGTCAAAATCGGTCCAGCCATTTCAGAGATTAGCTGGAACAAACAGACAGACAGACAGACAGACAGAAAGACAGACAGACAGACAGACAGACAGACAGACAGACAAAAATTTAAAAAAATATTGTTTCGGTATAGGTAACGTGTATACATCCAAATGCACTTAGTAAAAAGCGGTTATTTTAATATTACAAACAGACACTCCAATTTTATTTATATGTATAGATGTATAGATATCTGGTAATACATATGGCGATAATGGAAGATCTTCCAGCCAATCGGGGCCTTGTATGTTTATTACTTTCTCTGAAAACTCTTATAGCGCATTTCAGGATTATAAAAATAACAGTTCAATAATACAAGAATTGAGCTCTTTATTATACTATGGGGCTCATGGATCGCGGGGCCCTGGGCACTGGGTTACAGTGGACAATTGAAAAGAGGGGCCTGAAAATACCTGTATTGTGGAAATAGAGCGCGAGCGGCCATTTTAAAAACATGGACAACAACTCTCTCAGGGTTGTAATATCTTTAATTATATAGGTTAGCGAGTTTAATCTTACAATGCGCACAGAGAAAAGTAATCTTACACAAAATCAGCTAATACAAGAATGAACGATCGGAAAACAATCATAGATAAAAACAAATGAGTATATTGTCACTTGGTCGTGAGGAGAGAGGAGAGAGAGGAGTTCGGAGAGCACGTAGAGCCGTTGGTCGTGCACCCGACATCTCATCGGTCGTGCACCCGACATCTCATCGGTCGTGGCCGTAGATAGAGAATGTTCATTCTCTATCTACGATCGTGTCGGATCGCCACCGTCCCATCGGACTATGAGAGTGAGAGAAAAGAGAGTGCACCTGCGCTTGCGCACTCATTTGTGCACCATCATAATGCGTAGTCAGCTAATCACCCTTGACCACCGTGACCGGAATTTGGTCACGAGGATATTATTATTATTGCAGCTTCAAATGTAACTGTTGCAAAATACTGTTAATGACGTCACCACCACGCCCACCGCAACATCCTACGTATATTAAATTACCTAAGGGATAACTGAGTCATTGAATGAATACAATTATAAATAATTCAACCTAGCGTTTATATCAGTAAAACACAGTGCAGAACTTCTAATATGGTTTATCCCCGAATTAATAGAAGTGTTTTTTTTATACATTTACAAAAGAGACTTTGTAGTGAAAGTTAGTAAGGGAGTTAGGATGTACCAGAAACAAAAATGTTTACAACGGTTGGTAGCGATAATGAATTAAACTAATCTTACGGATTTTATCGCGTTTATTATATGTTTTTTACGTTCTCGACATTTCGGCTGCGTTATAGTAACCATTGCATGTCTATGTCTATGTATGGTCGCGGGAGGACAGGTGGTTGACGTCCTAGTGTCATAGTTTGAAACGGGGTACCCTCATATTTAGTTGTTGCTTGCGGTCCGATCTACACATTTAAGAAATCGATAATGAATAGACTAAAGAATTTGGTTTGAGTACCTACTTATGTAAAGATCTGTCTGGTTTGTTTTATCCGGAGATTAATCTCTCGGATAACGTGTCGTTCTTGTAGATAACGTTATTGTAATAGATAACTGTATATAAATAACTATTGTTGTCGTATGACTCTACGTATCATTCAACTATCAGCGCAGGGATTGCCCGGTACTTCACTTCTTAATAGAACCTACTCAGTAATCGAACCTAGATCGGCAAGCCGTGGATGACAATAAGGAAACTATTTATCTATATAACCTATACTTACCTGTAAAACAAATTCGTGTCAGTTACACCATTTATAACTCACGAAACGTGTGGACCGATTGATATTGTTTTGTTTGATAACAACATTAACATTGAAAACATTAATATTAATATTAACAAAAAAAATAAGTCGATTCATTTTCTCATACATTTGATACTGAGGCGATATACGAAGGTTCGCCGGGATAGCTAGTACGTACGTAATACAATAACGGTCTAGATTATGAAGTTTGTTAATTAAACATTGAATGGTAGAGCACGGTTCAAATAGCTGTCTATAACCTGTCTGTATTACGTATATACTCTATGCCGCACAAAAATAATTAATTCAATAACAATACTTGTTGTTATTTAAACCCAAAACGAATAGGTACAATAATTGAAACATTCGCAATCCGGGTTCAAACGCGGGCCGACAATCTTATAATAACTATTGAATATGATCAATAACATTGTTATAACACGTGTAGCCGTCGACTCTTAGGGTTGTCACCTTTTTTTTGTTAACTGTGGGACATGCGTATACACACGTCCTGACAGACTGCCCCTAAAACCCAGCAGCGGTCCGCCTTCACCGCCTTGGAGTGGGACACCACAGGATCGCACATAGTATACTGTCACCTTGGCTATGTAGAGACGACCAAGGAAGTCCTATATCTGTGTTGACAACAACTCCTATTTCATAAAAAGATCACTAATCATTGAAATCAAACTTTTTTCATCGTATTTTATCGCGTTCATTTTATGATTTTATGTTCCCGACGTTTCGGTTGCTTTGCAGCAACCATGGTCACGGGAGGACTGAGGTGGTAGACGTCCTAGTGTCATAGTTTGAGCTGATGAAATAACTGATGAAAATAAACGCGATATAATTCGAAAAAATAGTTTTATTTCAATGTGTAGTATTCACACATATAGTAGTTCGTAGTAGGGTTCACTATAAAATAAAGTTTGTCAGTAAGGGAGGTACCAACTAGTGGAAATTCGTAATACATTTATATGGGATCGTTCTAAGAAATACGAATGTTATTGGCGTAGGTACTTATCTATACATATAAATAAAATTGGAGTGTCTGTTTGTAATATTAAAATAACCGCTTTTTACTAAGTGCATTTGCATGTATACACGTTACCTATACCGAAACAACATTTTTTACAATTTTTGTCTGTCTGTCTGTCTGTCCGTCTGTCTGTCTGTCTGTCTGTCTGTCCGTCTATCTGTCTGTCTGTCTGTCTGTCTGTTTGTTCCGGCTAATCTCTGAAATGGCTGGACCGATTTTGACGGGACTTTCACTGGCAGATAGCTGATGTAACAAGGAGTAACTTAGGCTACTTTTATTTTAGAAAAAAAAATAGGATCTCACGAAAAAAAATTAAAACCAATGTTGCAGCGCAGCGCCTGATTAAGTTTGATAGCAACAACCTGCAATGCGTCCCGCGGGCTCAGAATGGGCGAGCAGGCTGTAGTCAACGGTTGTCTTTGTTAAATACCACGCGGACGAAGTCGCGGGCAACAGCTAGTACTGATATATATTCTTATGAATTCGGAAAGTTGCAAACTTCCATGGCTACTCACTAAGGAGAAGTCCTTAAAACGCCGAGTATAATTTTCGAGGTTACAAGTTTAGATCTTAATTTCCTTTGGCTTTTTATTTTAGCATTGAGCGATTTTCCACCTTCATAGTGCATGTCAAGCTGAAGAGAGATAGATAGATCATTAATGTTTTTTTCTTTTATTACATTATGGGCAAGTATTTGAACTCGATCTCACCTGATGGTAAGTGACGATGAGATCTACGATGGAGCATACTTGCCTAGAAGGTACCACAGCGAAAAAAATAAATTCGCTTCGATAAAACTCAAAAGGATTTTCACCTTATGCATGTAAATTTCCTCGCCATTTGCCGTAATCATTATGTATCAGAGGTCTGAGATGTTTGCGACACAGCTTGCTTCGCCGAATCGTGGCACATTCGTGTAATTAAACGCACAGAGGGGCCGCTACCGCGAAGCCGACAATTAGCCCTTCATTGCATTGCTATTGCTACTCGGAATGGTGAAAAAAAATTGCAACTGAGTGGATAAGTAGTTCCTTCAGTTCAGCTTTGTAATGGCGCTAAAATGTCTGGTTCCGGTGCACGGGTACGGGTATTGTAGGTCTTTCAATGGGGCAAGATACCTGATACATCATTTATTTGTTAGCACGATACATAATTATAATAATCTAGTTGCAATCCTGTGTTAGGTAGGTTTTCTTCGTGACATAACGAAAATTAAAGGATCCCTTTTTTTCGTTATGCTCCAAATAAACTTTTCGTAAAGAATTATAAAGAACTTGCACATAAAATTTTTTGGCTAAACCGGGGGACACCTTCCATTTCCCGGCATGAAAAGTATCCTATATCTTATCCCGGGTCTTATGTTATCACCATGCCAAGTTTCAGTAATACCCGTATAGTAATTGTACCTGTGTTGTGTATCCAAACATACAGAAAAAAAAAATCAAAAATGTTGGAATTGGAACTGATTAAAATTTTCGAAAATAATCTCGCCGTGATTAGTTTGTTTGAGTTTAATTCCAATTACTTATTAGACACTTGACGATCTAATTTCATGATTTCTACGCGGTACTTACATCAGTACCAAGTACATCAGCTGTAGTAGATAATTATTGTGAACGTTATGCACGACTGATACTTATAAAAAGTATTTTACGACATTCCTTGCTCTCATAGTAATTATTTTCAACATTTCGCTGGTAGAATATTTTTTTTTTTCTAAAAGGATGTAGAAGATGCCATTTAGTGGGTTTTTAAGCTGCCTAATGCCAGTGCAAATTTCCTCATATGACTATTTTCAAATACGTAAAGGGACATCCCAATTGTATAATTATTATAGATTGACTCATGTCTAGTACATAGGCACTTTTATCTATTACACTAGCTGTTGCCCGCGACTTCGTCCGCGTGGTATTTAACAATGACAACCGTTGACAACAGCCTGCTCGCCCATTCTGAGCCTGCGGGACGCATTGCAGGTTGTTGCTATCAAACTTAATCAGGCGCTGCGCTGCAACATTGGTTTCAAGGAGGATTGGGTCAAGGAGTAACTTAGGCTACTTTTATTTTAGAAAAAAACATAGGATCTCACGAAAAAAAATTAAAACCAATGTTGCAGCGTTGCGCCTGATTAAGTTTGATAGCAACAACCTGAAATGCGTCCCGCGGGCTCAGAACGCGCGAGCAGGCTGTTGCCAACGGTTGTGTCTTTGTTAAATACCACGCGAACGAAGTCGCGGGTAACAGCTAGTTTAGGTATATAAACATAAGAAGATTTACGTTAATTTAAACAACCCATCAAAACATTCAAGTCAGTTATTTTAAATCATTCGGAATCGACATCGGACACAGATTTGAAACTTTCCGATATTGATGTCAATCCCGGCTAGCTTTCCGACGGAAACTTATAGCACAATCGTTTTGGTATTGTCATCAAGATACATCGAAGATAATCAAATTCGGAAATTTTAATAGTGATTGCGGTAATCCAATTCGAAAGTTTCCGATATCGATTTCGAACGGTTTAAAATAACCCCGCTGATGTCATTATCAACTTGCATATCCATTAGATTTAAATATTGATTAATTAATACCCAGAACAGATTCTACAGATTTATTAAGCCGGCAAATAGTATTTATTTACTGACGCACCTACGCAATTTCTTGTATGGAGACCTAATTGGAACGCTACCAGAGCAAACGTGGAAATCGGTTAAATGCTTTCCGAGAGATAAATGCTTATATACATGACACGCAATGGATAGCGATTTGGCCGGATATCCGTTGCAACTCGAATAATACTTACAATAATGATTCCCATTCCACAATCAAACCACTGTGGATGATTCAAAGAAAATCTTTCTATGCACTTATTTTTTTCAAGAAATCTCGGTACCCTACTTAACTCGAGAATGTTCCAAGAAATCGCGGAACAAGCAAACTGACGCGCAATTTTCTCCATTACATTATTATTGGAATTAATTATAGATGACCCCATGGTGTGAAGAACATAATTCTTGGTAGAGACGTGTTGTCATCTTAGAATAAGCGGGGAAAAGTACAAGACGATCAACTAAAGCTATTTCTGGAAGGTGGAGCCTTTAGCACAGGGCCTCAAGTCTGCTAACACAATCGATTCGAGAATCGAGATATCTATAAAAAGTGACAGTTACTATACGGTTGCTGTTTGATTATGTATTGATTGTGTTAGCAGACTTGGGCCCTGCTCACGCGCAGCTGTCGCGCGCGCCTTAATGTTAATCGGCATGTAATTGTCCCTCATTGGGTACACGGAACATGGTAGGGCACAAATGACACCTATTTCTCAGAAATTCGGCTGCCATTTAGCAATTGACAATTAAATATGTCCGTGATACCCCGATAGCGGTCGAGGTGAAACATCGGAAAATTGGTTGACACGAATAAATGAATAATGCATTCATAGAAACGGTGGGTTTCCTACAAATGCATTAAAAAGCTTTGCGTCAGGCGTTTAGTTGTTAATTGTAGAGTACGGGTGAGTAGTCCACAATGTTTGCCCGTAGTACCTACCCTACTGTAACTGGTACCTACTCTAGACTCTAGAGATTAAACCCGAAAATTAATTTGTCCAATCAAATCTCTTTACCTTTTCTTGTATGATACCAAATAAACTGGTACTTACCTACCTGAAAGACTCCTATTTATAAGCATGAAAAGAAAATTAGATTAAGCTATTTTTATCATTGAATACCCAACATGATGGCAAAGGAAACGTTTTATGAATTAGAGGTAGGAGAATGTTCAATCTTATATTTTATTTAGTCGTTCAATTTCAAGCGGATGTTTTGGTTTTGTAGTGTTCGTTGAAGAAATATTTATTATGAGAAAAACACAGACTTGTTAGAATAATCAGACAAAAATGTAGTTTACCATTTAATCAACATGATAGACTATAGTTTGTTTTGTTTCATATTTAGCGTAGGTACGCCGTGTGTTGTCTGAATGCTCTAATAAGTCTGTGAAGAAAAATAAATATCCATCATTATTGTCAGTAGAACAGAATTATTTCTTAAGGTTCCCTTGGGGTCCAAAAATGTAAATGTTCTTTAGCTCTAAGTAGCTTACACTAAGGATTACATACCTTGGGTTGGCCCCAAGGCGAAAAAATTATTCATCTATTCGAATCGGTACCTAACTTGTATTTTCATAAGGAGTACAAAGTTACCATATAGCCTACCTATCATGTACAGATATGACAATATTCTGGAAAAACACTATGAATCCGAGCAACATGCAAGCGAAGTGGCGTCTTGCCCTATATTATAATTAAGATCTTAGTAATTTGTATAACGTATAAGGTTGTAGCTTCTAAGACTATTTAACTAAATCTGATTAGAATCCTAAACTTCTTACAGAAGCTTTGAAGCTGTAGATTTTTATATTTGGCATTCATTTATAACTTGACACCTCAAAACATTCCTTAGAGGAAAAATGTCTCACCGGGCACACTTGCGTACGAATAGATGGTAAACAAAATAATCCTATAAGAATTCCGCTTTCTTATTTCAAGGTACGAAACCCTGGAAACGATCCGATTTCATTTGTTCACACGAAGCCACAGAATCCGCCGGTAGAGTCACGTTTCTAGCTAATATCGTTACGTTACGTGCCTGTAGCATTTAAGAGATATTGTTATTCGGACCTGGTACTTACATTTATAGTTATAGTAAGCGTACAGCTTACCTGACCTTTGTCTTTGACACCTTTATTAGCAACCAGCTGCGCCCCGCAGTGTTACCCGCGATTAAAAAGTATGTCCTTTTCTGTAAATCATGTCGATCCTTTGCTCTATGAAAAATTAAAACAAATCTATCCCACGGGAACCACACATTTTACCGAGATAGAAAGTAGCATATGTGCTATTCCAGAATATAATCTATCTCTGCGCCAAATTTCATCCAGATCCGTTCAGCTGTTCTGGCGTGATTGAGTAACAAACATTCATCCAAACTTTCACATTTATAATATTAGTGGGATAAAAAGTAAATGCTGTGTTTTATTTTTATTAATTTGTTTTTCGTAACACCCTCCACTGACGTTGGTGTATGAAAAATATGTATGAATGCAGAGGAAGCGTAGCGCGGGTGGATCGTAGCATGTGGCAATTTGTTTGCCCCTATCGGGACTCGAACCCGGGACCCTCGGTACAGAAAGCTGGGCCACTACCAACCGTGCCGATCATGACGTCAATACATTTTACACATAACAATATTAATTAGGCACTACACTCTGATGAATATTGATTCAAATGAAATTCAATTCAATTTCAATTCAATTTCAATTCAATTTCAATTCAATTTCAATTCAATTTCAATTCAATTTCAATTCAATTTCAATTCAATTTCAATTCAATTTCAATTCAATTTCAATTCAATTTTAATTCAATTTCAATTCAATTTCAATTCAATTTCAACTCAATTTCAATTCAATTTCAATTCAATTAAGTAATGTTTTTCTCCACCCGATAGTTCGACGAGTCCGTAATTAAAGGTATGATGCACGAGTACGTGGTAATTGAATCACTAATGACTGTTAATTATTCACATTAATACGTGTTGGTATGGCAACTAGCCGGCTGCCGTGCTTAGCTCCAAGTCTGCTAACATATTCGACTCATAATCGAATCGCAATGACATCGTAATGGTTTATTAACAGGTTTGTATATTGCGTTAGTTAAGTTCATATTCACTACACGCATTGTGTTTATGACGTTTAAAAAAAAAGTACAAAAATAAGTATTATATACAACAACGTATATAAAAAAAGAACACTACCAAAATCATTGCTACAATTTGTCGCTTTCAGGGTAACATTTTGTTACTATTAAACAGATGGTAGCATTACAAACGATGTTCCTACCGATCTAATCGCTAGCCAATTAAATCAGATCTAAAGGTGAAAGTGCTTGTAGATTTGGGCGCGAAATTCAAAATTATAACGGTCTTCAACTTTTTACGAAAAATTCGAATACCTATGGGTCGTATTTTTTTATTTGCTGCAGCATAGGTATTATTGCGTTGAAATTATTGAATCCATTAAATTTGCTTTAGAATAAATGTAAACGATAAAACACTCCACAGTTTATAAAAAATGCAGAGATTACTAACTTTGGAGTTATTGATTGTGTCGTTAGGAGTCAATATTAAACCGAACTTTACACTTTGAGACCATTGATCTAACATATCGTGACATTCAATACACTATGCCCCCATCGCAAAAACAAATAATTATATGCCAATGTCATATTTTTCTTAAAAATAATTTACCGTTGAAATTTTGAATTTCGCGCCCTTTCCCAGAGCTTTCACCTATCCATCCAAAGATAGCTACTGTTACGCGCAGATAACACAAAACTCACTTATCTATTCCCGCGAGCGGTAGCGGACTTATTTATCGATTTCGTAATTCACAGAATCGATAATAATCGTACTAGTTACTATGTATATTATGTTGATTAACCAAATAATTACACTATCTTATCTAAAACCCAGCTTTACTTACATGGATCTAAATAACAGGAATTAACAACATCGCGCCATTCGATTTTGAGAATCGAGACATTGCGTTACATGTTAGATAGGAGGAGCGGTTCTAATCGTCTTGATTATAAGAGGATATTACATTATCATATATCTATGGTATACATCTAGAACGTTATATTTTATGATAATGTAAGTAACTGTAGATAATATCTACTATTCTATGATATGACCATATGAGGATAATACCCCATAATAAACATTATTCTAATCTAACAAAATTGTGAATTAAATAGGCCCTTTCAATACTATACTCTTATCTACTCATACAAAGTGACTTTCCCTTTTTCTCATTTCTTTTTGTACGTAATTTTTCAGTTTCGAGATTCGAATTGTTTTTCAATTTATTTTTTAAAGTATTCTAAATATAATTGTCTATGTTATTGTGTCTCTCTCCTTTAGATTCTTTGGTCTGTAGATAGAAGTCAGATTCTATCGTTCTTATCGTGTTATAATGAAAAAAGATAATCATCAGTATTTATAATTATTATGATAAGTAGATAGGTAATAACAATTAATTTTATATCAAACTGCATAATTAATGCATTTTAATATCGGCATCTGTCAGCCTTAGTGTATACGCTATCGTTGCGCCGGCGCTGAATATCCATCCGATCGTAAGTGTTGCGTTAAAACATAATTATGAGGTACCTACATATTTACTCGATTTTTGACTATCGTTGCTGTCTCTCGATTTGGGCTGTTTTGTAGATCAATAAAATCGGTTAGTTACATAACGATCCAGCTAATTGACGTACTGATTGATTTTTGATTAATTTATCGAAAAAGTTTTCACGTGAATTATTTCCAAGGGACACGCCTTCGATTTCCTAACTATTTACCCATGCCTGTTAAGCTGCTCCCTTAAGGAGAAAAAAATATCAAATTACAAAAAAACTGAAAAGAAAAAAATCCCTTATGAGAAGTGACTAAAGATCTTTCCCAACAAACTCATAAATCATATCCTGAAATAACTAACAGCTGAAATCTATTATTAACCTATTACAACCAATAATAGTTAAAACAAATGCTTTTAGGCTTCCAATAAAGTTAAGCGCCATTTTGCACTTTTGGCACGGAACCACGATCGTAAGAAGTCAATCGTTTTTCCTAAAAGATTACATAACTAGTTCGTGTTTGGCTTGAAGCCAGGGGTCAGCTACTATATTCCGAACAATCACGTTTCGGTGGGCGAGAGATGGCATTTTCACCCTTGTGAAACCTGTAAACGGGGGCTATAAAAATATAGCACAAAAATATTGCCTGCGATACTCTCTTGTTGTAATGTTATTGTCAATACCTCTAGCTTTGATTGTGGCAAGCGCGGCGCGATTTAGACGTCAACTCGATAAACTTCCTAAGTCCATGGCTATGAAATTCTACACAGTTCCCTTATTAAACTGGACCCCGTAAGTCCTAGTCTTTATAAATCATAAGTTTAGAATCAGAGTAGCTCCCATTCATCGCGCTGATACCTACAAAGCCCAGAATTCTGGAGCCGGTATGCCAATAGCTGGATATATCTGCAATAAACACGTTCCATAACCAATTGGTCGTCATTGGGAATCACCATTTAATACAATATGTAGGTATTTTATGAATAAAACATATAGACGGGACTTTCCTAGCTTTGGTTAGCTAGTTTTCTTGCATCTTCTATTTAATAAAATTCCTGAATCACAGACAACGCACACCCTAACCCAGTGGACCAAGAGATTTAAAAGGAGGATAATATTCCTTGATTACCTGGCAATAAGTTATTCTTATTCTTAATAGGTCGTCATTGGAAATACTAACAATAAGTAGGTACCAATGAGAGTGAAACATGCGTGGGAAATTCCTACATCTGTACTGTATAAAGTGTTTTAAGAAATACTTACATGCGTATAACACACTCAAGTAACTCTTTATTTTAAAACAATTAAAATTTAAATTTTAGGTTACGGTTTAAAGTGCTGTGCAAAAAGTTGTCGCTCAGCAACCTAATTTTGTTTTTAACTTCAGCTACTTAAAACGAGTTATACTAAGTTATTCCTAGATTCTAGCATTGTAATACCTAATCCAAAATGGCGAAAGTTAGTCGTTGAAACTAAGTCAGTCCTAGAAGCGATTTGACCAGTTTCTGTTCATAACCAGTACCTCAAACCGGGTCAGTTTGTAGACGAGCATTTCCACGAAAAGCGTTCGACATTTAAAATGATTGTATAGGTACCTACTTTCGTCTTTCTTTCTAGCGAGCGTCGAGATAAAATTAGCATGATGGCCGCTCTTGTAAACAAAAACAAGGATTTCCCGCGATTTTGTGGCTGTGAATCTTACAGGTTTTGCGTATTTAAAAGATTTTGTTTTATTTGTGAAATTCAAATAGCTATGGGGTTTTCTTTGAATCGTTAACGTTTGAAAGAGTTGGAATGTGTTTTAATTTTAAATTGCTTTCAGGAAACCGGATTGTTTGTTGCTTCATTTGATTGATGGTTAGGTATAACCAAAGATGAAAAATTTACGTGTTTTACTTTTAAAACTAGAAAGCATATGCTTTCTAGGATTAATCTAACGTCAATTTTCGTTTAATGATACTCAAGTAAAGTAAATCTGAGGATTTACTGATAGTTGAAGGGGATTCATTTCATCATCATCGACATGATCATTATCATCAAGGGTAGTTATATTTAAAAATAAAACTGAAGATATATTACTGGACACTGACAAAAATGGCACTATTTTGCAGCCGATTTCCAAACTAAAAAAAAACAAGAACACAACCAAAAGAGAAGTTCTCTGACTTTCATTTAAATTTCGAAGCGCCGGGCAGATGCTGGTATAGAAACAAAACGTGTCGAAAGGCGCCAAGTCCTCGAAAAGCGTTAAGCAACCATGAAAGCTCTCCACTTTTATTATCGGAGGAGGATATTGACGAAACGAGTCGTCGGTCGTACTCGCACACGTGCACGACATCTGGCGGGGGCAGGCGACAACAGAAGTGTAATTAATAATCTGGGTCACGCTACACGTCATGTCACGCACTCACGATGAATGAGTTGCGTAATTGTTACCGAACGGAAATCGATAATGATTTCAATACTTACTTAATACACAACAGTAAATAAGTTCTTATATATAGTTATGTATAACACATAACATTAAATTACTTACCCTATTTATTATATATATTACGAACCAAATGTTAGGAATATTTATCACCACCTAATTGCAAGGGAATTTACCATTTGCGTTAGCTAGCCATGAAATTCAAAATTATGTTTAATTGTATTTTCCTATAAGAAATGCCTACGTGTTAATACTTACTTTACCTTGTTTATATTATAAGTAAAAAAAACAATGAAGATTGTGTAATATATTTAGCGAATCACCCAAAAATGTTTTCTCCGAATATTTTGAAATAAAACTAATTTTACAGATTTTATCGCGTGTGTTTACGTTCCCGCGATGTTTCGGGTGCTTTATAGTAACCACGGTCACGGGAGTCTTGCACAAGTGCGCTTGGTTTTGGATTTAATTATATTAACACGTTAGCTGCGGCACCAATTTTTGCATACTTTCCGTTCCTGCGGCACGAGGTATAATCGGCCCGTACCGTGACCAGACGTTAGGGCGACACGCGGTCTATTAGACCCCACCTCCTTTTACAGACTAAAATCCATTTTCTGGCGCGAAATCAAAGATAAATGAGAATTTTGGTCCTTATTGATATAGACAGTGAATTGATGAACCCTAATCCACCGTCGCCCCGGGATCTGATGGCTAGTTTAGGAATTATCAGCAAAACAAAATATGGGATCTTATACACCTCGTAACGCACTGAAATAGGGCAAATTTTCGCTGCGATTAGTGATGGGAAAAATAATATCGACGTTTTTAAACTGTCTTAACTACGCAACGACTTGACCGATTTTGGTCAATTATATCTCATTAGATCGTTTTAAGGGCCAAACCTGGCAAAACAACACAAAGCTATCAAAGGATACATTTTTTTTTAAATAATCTAAATTGTGCTTGAAGGCGCCATAAAGAAAAAAAAACCGGCCAAGTGTGAGTCGGACTCGCGCACGAAGCGTTCCATTCTATATCATTAAGAGGCACCTATTACAGAATTATTATTGGAAAATAATCGATTACGGTTTATGCATAAGGTTTATCTTTCTATTTGTATATGAAAATCTTAATGCGGTTCACAGAATAAAAAAAAAAGGCAACCAGAAGTAGAAAAGAAACTGTCCTATTTATTCTGCCTCGGGCTTTAAAAATACAATTATTAGAACTTGAATTAACATTAAAAAATCAGTATCAATATACTTTTTTTATAAAAATCTCAATATATATGTTGTACTTATTTATGAGTGTTTTTCATTGAAACAGGGTAGACAATAAGATTTTTTGCACTGAGTGCACTGAGTCAAAATCTTTTTGGATTTTTTATCAGCTTCACGAGATGGTAAAAATGTGCGTAGTTTTTGGTAACAACCAACACTCAATCTTCTCCTTTTTTCACCCTTTTCGAGGCAATGGCGTGCGCTTTCAGGTGCTGAAAAATAACAAAAATGTAAAGATAACCAATAATATCTTTAGGTATAATATACTTAAGTAATAATATCTTACACTTACTTTAGGTACATAGCTACCAAGATAAGATAAAACTAGGTACTTACTGAGGATTTTTTCATTAAAAACTTACCTGTTTTGGCTCTGTTTCTGGGTTTTTTAAAATTAACTTCTTCCGACATCGTTTAGACATGTTCGGCGCTGTAAAAGGACGTGCTCTCCAATCGACGATGCACAACACTGGTCGCGGGAAGCTCGCGTTGAGTGCGGTACGAGGTCAGGGGGGATATGGGACGTTTTAGCCTCGTTCCGCACTGCATTAAAATTATATTAATTCAGTGCGGCACGAGGCCTAAGACATCCGGTACCAAGGTAGGTACACCACCGAGTCCGGAACCATTAGTGATCTCAAATATATATTTATCTCTTTCCTACACTGGACCAAACCAAAGCTATGCCATTCGCACGACAGAGAAATTCACTTTTTTGCTTGCCGCACCACAGGGAAGTTGCATCAGGGGTGATTTAGGCCTCGCTTCGCACTTAACGTGTTAATAACTGGATCCCATGTCGGTGGTAGTACCCTGCCAACTTCTCTAATGAAATAAGGATGATTTTTAATTTCGATTCCTTTGACTGTCTCATTAATATCTGTTTTCACAATATTATGAGTTGTGAGACATAACATCAGACTTAAAATCATGTTATATTATGTTACGAGAACTTGGTTAAACCATTTCCATGTTCTCGGCAGACCCGCCAACATGCACAACTGATACTTTTTTTTTTGCCTTACGCAATTCATGAAATGTTGTTTATTTTTGTATGTAAGCCTATGAATAAATCGTTACGTTAGGTATTGGTACCTATATTTAAGGTTAAATGTTGTTATTTTACAAACAGTAGTGTGTTCGTCTGTACGTAGCTATGAAGAAGGCAGCTTCGTAGAACCGTGGCGCATGTCACGCGTCGCATTTCAAAGAACGTTGCATTATCTCCCGGCGCTATTATTGATTACCGACCAAATCACCTATTGTTACAAACATAATAACGTTCTACATTTCTTATTTTATATCTCACTGATCTGTATCAATAACAGATGTGAGCTATTCGTACACATAAATCATTCCACACAATATATCTAGAGAAATATAAAAATAAAAATATTCGTGAGATGATGGCCAGATATGATTTTTTATATTACCAGTTGGTAGATAGTACCTAATAAGTAACGGTACCAGGTAGGTATTGCATTGTTAGAACCATGATTTAAACCAGAATACTACACATTGAAATAAAGCAAATTTTATTTTTTTATCGCGTTTATTTTATGTTTTTTACGTTCTCGAAGTTACGGCTGCTTTACAGCAACCATGGTCACAGGAGGACTGAACGAACAGAACATAAAATAAACCCGATAAAAAAATAAAATTTGTTTTATTTCATGATTTAAACTGGGTTTTTGGAATGAAATTTAATTCCATATTCTGTGTCGAGATCGATTAAGACCGGTTGCAATTAGATATGATTGTATGACCCACAGTAAAAGAGGCATTTTCTCATAGTTTCATATTTCGATACATGTATCATTGCTATAAACAGCTGCTTTGATGCAGCAGCAACTGTCGTCATCTAGTGTTGGTTGGTTCGTTGCATTTGGGTGGAATGACAAGTTGAAAACAATTCAAATTGACATTTCATTTACGGATGACAGGTTATGGTCTAGCACTTTGAGCGAAGACCGCATGGCTGACTACTCCACGCAGGTTCAATTTCAGCCTGAGCAAATCCTTGAAATAATATTTTCTTAAAGACCATTGTATGATATCAGAAATATATAAGCGCTGCTTAGATTTGGATCATACCGTCGACGTGTTCGCCCGGCAATATTTATTTCCATAATGACAAACTCGGTACCTTTAAAAACATATTAGTTTATGGAATCCTTTTTCGAGATGATCGATACATTGAATAGAATAATCAAGATGACGACATGTTTTCTTAAAAAAATTACATCACCGTTAAGTGATATCTCATCACTGCTCTTTATCCTTTTATGCACCTTTTCTCTCGGTATTATTAGTCACCTGTTAAATTAATATCCTCGAAATGGAAGCTGATGTCATCCTTTTAGAATTGGCAGTTAAATCCTGTTGTAAGTTCTTGGTCTTTGAATTCCAGTATGATGATGCTGGTTGCTATCCGTTAATTTGTGCAGAATTAAAAACCTAAGATGTCTAAAAAGATCGTTGCTATCTCCGTTTAGCCCAGGCTGTCGCGATATATTTAAAAATAATTAATATTTCGGGAATTTCCGACTTTCTTTACCAGACGAAGTGCCTACACCTCACCCACTGTCCAAATTTCATGATCACTGCATTCTCAACTTGCAGTTGAAGTAACTTGTAAATGAAAGAAAACTTTTCGTAACTAGCTCTTTCAAATTGTGTCAAATCTATTACCACGCATAACATAATAAGTAACAGGTAAATGTAACTATTGCAGCATTTTAATAGAAAATTGTTGCCTATTGTACCTATGCAACAGTTTCCAGCCAGCGAGGTTGATAACACATCAACTCATACAAAATCTACCTGCGTGAATTGTATTAGGCGTATGGGTGCGCCCGTCGACAAAAAATAGACCAACAAGTGAATGAACTTTCCAACGTTTATTACCGCCACGTCTGGTGGAGTCAGGGGCCGCGCTTTGATTGATGGATAGATAGATAATACAAGTTACCTAATTTAACGCGCTGCGCCGGTCACCGGCGTCAACAGTCCGCGGTAAATTTCTTTAACGTTGAAGTCACGAGCTTCCTCGGCGGTGCCGCGGCCAGCTCGCCAGCCTTGGACGGAAGACCATAAGTTTTATAAATTAGTGACAATGCCTTGAGTTATTTCGTGGAAGTGCCAAGGTTGGTAGTTCTGGGAAGTGGCGGCTCGCAAGTCCGCCCGCGCCGGCTCGGTCTCGGTCGCACATTCACATGCCGCCCCCCGCACCACGCGTGTGCACCTCACTCGGATCGGTCGCGCGCCGCGCGCCGCCTCTCCTCGGCGCTCGCTCGCTCAGTCAGTACCATTCCGTACACGAAAGAGGATTGCTACGCCGGCGACCCACCTCGGCGAACTTTCACCTCGCGCCGCGACGATATCTGTGATAAACGAGCGTTCAGTGAAATTGAATGTGCGCGTACTTAGAAAGCGTTTCGGTTGAGGCACGCGGACGGACCGCCGACGGCGACGTTGATTTCTGCAAATTAATTTCTCCAGTGCAGTCGGTTTCTAAGAAACTGCTTATAAAGAGTTTTACCGAGAAGCGAAACGGCCGTAAAGTGGATTTGAGGAAATATAAGTAATAACAAGTGGGCCTTTGTGTTTCCGTGTTTAGTTGTTACCAAAGACGTTTACATTGGATCCCAATCGACCGCGCACACCTCCAATGGTGGTCAAACTACCAGGTAAGGGCTTGATAATTGTTTATAAGCAGCAGTACGTACCACGAACCAGTGGTGTTAAAGATTTGTGTAAATAACATATAAAACTACATATGTGTGTGGTCTTATATCAAATAAAAATATGTTGACGACGCGATACACGTGCAGAACGATGCAAAAATTCCGGACGGCGCCAGCTGTTATCATTATCAGCGAGGCTTCGGGGTCAATGCGTTCTGAATGATAACAAAGCAAGGACTTATTTTTAATGAATGATGTAATTACTGTATGCTTAATATTAAATAGATTATTTATAGGTATTATTGTGATTGACTTTCTGTTTACGCGAGCAGCTTTGAGTAGGTATTAATAAATAACTATGTTGATGACATTATGACCTTTACTAACTTTACAGTTTTTTTTAATTTAAAAGTAGAAACAGCGACAGCGATAATTTGAAATCCGAACGGTGGCAAAAAGAATCCACTGGAACCCCGGAAAATTAACACTTTCCATGAAATTTGCAATATTTTTTTCATAGCAACTTGCAAGAACCCACCGAACTGTCGTTTCCATAACTGGGTTAATAGTTTAAATCAGCGCTACGTAATGTGTTACGTAGTAGGAAATCATAAAAATGTTATCTCAATAACAAGCAACCATAGAATGACATCCAACCACGGATCACTGCATTTGAAAACAATTATTCGTGCCGCGCGCTGCCAGCACGCCGCGCTCTTATATTTCCTTAGAATATTGAATATTAATTAATTACAGGTATTAAGAAATTAACATGAAATGATGAACGATCATGGTTAAGAAAATATTCATAAAATTCACGATATTGCAGGCAAAATCTCTCATTTAATAAATGTAAATTAAGATTTTATACATATCATATGGTATCATGTTGAATTGTCAACTTGTAACTTTATTTTTTTAAATTATAATCTATGTATATTCTATTACGTGTGTTCTGGTATGTGGATAACTATAATTGGCCTACCATAATATAAGATCTAACTTGTAATTTTAATTGGTTTAAGGCTGTTGCTATCGCAAATAAAGGATAAAATAAAGATCCAATAGATCTAAAGTGACTGAAAATTACTTATCGCACGGACTATACAGGGGCATTTAGAAGGGTTGCGTAAAGGAGCCAACACTTGGAGGCGCCTTGAGATAATTATAATTTATGAAGGTATTATAAATTGTTTTCCGTTGCGTAAGTACCTATCTAATCCAACAGAAAAAAGTCTAAGCCCCTACAGTATAAACTCCTATTAAAATTAAGTCCCAATTATTTTCACTTAACGAACTCAAAGCTTATATTGGGAAAGGATTACAGAGCTTCGGGCTTGTACATACAGATTATGCGAAGGCTACGTTCCGATACCTAGCAACTATATAATCATATATATCGCCAGACTAACACTCTAACTATACGGTCCCAGACTAAGCAATGCTTGTATTATGGGTTCCATACAATGGACTGCGGGCGAACCCAGTATATTTATATACTTCCATAGATATCAAACATCCATGACTGGGATACAAACATTCATGCTCATCACACAAAGTGTGTCCCTACCAGGATTCGACCCCGGGGCCCTCGGCGCAGAAGGCAGGGTCACTACTAACTGGGCCAATCAGGCCGTCATGCTAACTTGCCTATTGACATTGCAATTCGTAGAGACTGCTGATCAGCCCTATCGATTAGGACCCAAATCGGATCCCAAATTTTCTTTGGTTTACCGCATTGACATCAATCACAAATCTATCGTGAATCAACTCGTGATAGCTCCCAACAAATCAATGCACCTAATTGCTGACAATCACACATTGTCCACGCTTTACCGGGAACGTTGGCGGTTTAAATCGTTTACAGGGAATCGTGGCCTTTGTTATCCACAATAGGAGACAATTGTATTTTTTTATTGTAATTTTAAAGCTACAAGCAGCCGGGTCTATTGTTAGGAGCTAATGTACTGTGACGTTGATAAGTTTCGTGGAAATACTTCAAGTGACATTCGTGGAGTCGTGAAAATGCAATAATTTGTTCTTCGAAATGGTGATAATACATAATGGAATTTGATGTTTGCATTGTTGTAAGTACGTATTTCTATTTTCGTTTATCGCAATAGGTATCTAAGTATTGGCGATTGGCAAATAGAAAAATGTAGTCATGTTTTAGTTATTGAAAATTGTAGTGACTTGGCCCTAGCAACCATGGAGTTTCTGGCCCGTTCTTCTCCAAAGGAACGCCATTCCGAACGGGTGGTAAAGTAGTAGCTTAGCATTTTGTAACTTTTAATGATTCATACTGTACTTAATGGTCTACATGAATAAAAAATATTCTGATTCTGATTCTGATCCTAGCAGTCAGTTCGACTGGTCGCCCAACCTGAGAGGTTGGGGCTCCCGTATTAATTGGGGATTTCGATACTGTTTAAATATTATCTGAATACTTACTGTGACTTTCATGATTGCGTGACACAAGAAAAAGAGTTTATTTTTTATAGAATGAGGAAAATAGTGGCTCCATTACTTTGTAATTCTGTTACAAGGCCATTTCTGGCTCTACTTTTTATATTAATCACTTATGAAAACAAATTGAGCTTATTGGTGGACACGTTTTATTGTTTTATAGGGTCGTACACAAAAATACTTTCTATGTACAGTCGCGGATTTTAATTCAGGACTCCTTTAAGGTTGAATATCCTACAGTAACGTAACCTGAAGAGGTACTATTTTGACTAACGTTACTAGGAGCAACTGCTCTTAGATGCAGATATACGACCTTATTGCATTATTAGTGTCACTGAAAATATTAAGGAAATGGGTCCCATATTAATGCTCGTGAGCGTAGGTACTTACAGCTCTATGTCTAATAAATCTAAATATCCTAGGATTTTCTTCAAAATTATGGAGCACTTTCATAGTGCGTGTTGTGACGTCACACTCTGTAATTTGTGCTTGCGGTCACGTGATAGCATGGTATGAACTTTGGAATTTGTTACTAAATTAAATTCATATTGTTTCCTACAGATACGATATTTAGTGTTCTTACAGCATAGACTAACAACATAATCGTATTTAGAACCAATGTGATGAGAACAAATCAAACACAACAAAACCGTGCGTTTACTCATATCGCTATGCGAGTTGCTTTTCCCAGAACTTATCAATATTTAATGGCGTATCCAAGTTTGATTTCTAAAGTGCGATAATACGCCTTTATAGTTCTCTAGAAACAAACATGTTTAACGTCTTTTGACTGGAATTATTGATATACTCATGTATTTGTGTTAAGTATACCGTGATAGCGGTTTGTTGCCTAAAATTAGACATTTACGATCAAATATAATAGCAACTCCGTGGAATCGATAAGCCGCTACGTAATTATACAACGTCATAAGCGACAAATTAGCTCCGCGAACGAACATTTGTAAACATCGGTCGGTCGCTTACGTCAATAGACTGGATGTAGCTTACAATCCACTAAACGCGATAATATGAAAAAGAGAAAATATCTTTGTACTCGGGAGAGTGAGTACTAGGAAAATGCGAGTTCTCTTGAACCACTCGGCGGACGGAACAAGGTGGGATGGCTGCGCGGGCGCAGGTATGCGTGTTCTCAGAACGCGCCGCGTCCGTTTTTGCTCCTTTTTCGATTTGAGTTTACCAAGAATCGAATGGCCCGGTGGCGGGCCTACTCGGAACTCGTAATTAATCCTTGGAAGCCTCCGACCCAAGGGTTGTTACGAGAAATCGCCAGCATTATGACTTCAGCTTTCAGTTATTTTTTGCATTGTCTTATTTTGAATATTGTATAGTTACGGGGTTATTGTTCTTCGAAGGGCCGACGATGCCGCTCGTAAGATTATGCGCGGCCATTAAATGTTATGCATATTCGCCTCTGACCTCAGGAAACGGTAAATTACTGATGTGCTTCTAAGAAACGATTTTAATTTTTAATAGTCATTTTGCATATTATTCAACGTTACAGACTGCAATCACGTATGGCCTCAATACGCGAATTTAAATCAAATGCACAAGTCATAAATCCGCGAGTTATTCTTAGGTACTACTTATACTAGAATTAGCTAGCATTTAAAGGTCATTCAAAATTGTTTCTGATGACCAAACAAGAAGTCATACAAAATTATTCAGAAACGATAATACTAACCCTTGAACCTGTGCTTTTTGAGTGCATTTGTAGTCATCATATGATTTCAGATCTTCAATATCCTTTATTAGGATATTAGGTATTAGGTTAGTATACACTTTCTGAATCAGCCTGAATAAACCATTGACATTGGATCTCTGTTATAGCTCACACCTTCCAACACAGGGATTCCTAAACAGATCAAAAGTGGTCGATAGTGGGTCCACATAAATGAAAACTGTTTTTGGGAGTCGACGAGGTCTAAAACTTCTTATTTGGAAACTTTCAAGATACTGTATATGTTTTGTTATGTGTACCAACTTGTTATAAGAATGACTAATATTTTAGTAGGAAGTATCAATGGTGTACTTTAAAAAAAAAATAACAAGCGTGCACAAGTTCGTACAAGATGAAATTATTATTTTTTAAGTATTTTGTATTAATAGGAAAAAAACTAGAGATAGAATTTTTAAAATAATTTGGCTATGGGGTTCTGAGGTATCAGTTGATTTTGGAAAAGGGGTCTCTTGCCCAAAATAGTTTGGGAATCCCTGTTCTAACATAACGCAGAACCAATCGTTTAGGACCACCAAGACTCGAATGTCGTCGATTATTTCAACATTCTCAATTCGCTTCGCCCCATGGCCATCTCATGCCTTGTTGGGATAGGACTGCACGTAAAGCAAAACGAGACAAAAAGATACACCAGACCACACTCCTTTCCCAGAATACCGGCTAGTTTAAATTTCAATGGCGGACTACCGCGAAGCTCCTCGACAGTTTCGTCTAACGAACTGATTGAAATGCCGCTTTGATCTGATTGTTTGCTGTGGCAATTCCGCCCTTATTCAGTACAACGTCAGGTCTGTTGTCGTATCTCTATAAACATGCACTTTAATTTGCCGCGTATCCTTTGGGATTCGGTCGTCCTTTTTATAAGGGTTCGCAAAATGTATATTACAAATGTTCTTTGGAAGACAGGAAAGGGTATAGCTTCTAGTGGATGTGTACTTATACTGAAGTTGATTGCAATTGACTTTTAAATGGCATAATCAGGTATGTGTGTCGATAAACTGCAAATAAGGTGAAGGGCCTTACGCCAAGGCGAGCGTAGGTCACACACATCCACGAGGGTTCTATGCAACAGTTGATCGATGGCAGTAACGTCATAGTTTGTGCACAATATAGCCAGACCCATTGTGCTATACTACATTACACATTGCGTAGTGTTATGTAAGAGTCCACCTGCCATCTTGGTTCAGGCATTTGGAAGATCACTCTTATTATTGCTGCGCCTATATTTTATAATTTCCATATCACTGCGTCAGAGATTAAATAAAAATGAAACATCAAAAGAAAGCTCGTAACGCCATAACCCGTTATACACGTTTAGTGTAGGAAACCCCTTTCACTCGGAAAGAAGTCTGGGCTCCGTTTAAAAATAGAACCATCTCATTTACAGATTACACAACGTCTAATTGACTGGCCATAAATCGCTGCTTCCATATAGTTGCACACGTATAACGGAACGCTTCTATTTTAAAAATCGAATCTGCCGCGGGTCGATGTTCCGGGAACCGCGGCGGCGCGCGGCTAACAAACTGACGACCGTTCGAACGGAGTTCTCGGAACACGCAAAGGTTGCTCAGCTAACAGTCGGACTGACAAGAGTTAAAATTAAATAACCAGGGAAACTAAAATGTATATTATAGTGAAAATATTGTCATTCTACGACCGTTTTAATGTCCTAACTTTGTTGTTGGCAAATCATCCATTAAACACTTCACAACCATAGAGTTTTAAAAAGTGAAGTGGTTGTTCTAATAGTGTTATTGCTAATTTACCAAGGTAATCAATATACAATTTTATATTAGTCCACAATTAAATTACCATCACCTTTAAACACCAAAGCAATCCTATATTGACTGCTCTTTAATCCTATTGCAAACACTTATTAAGTATTTTATGCTATCCAGAGTACCGGGAATGATGCATTAGAGCTTTTATAACATAAGATTGAGGTCAATCCGAAGGTTGCGCAGTCGCAATCGCGCGTTCATCAACGAAAATACACGATGCATGTTTCGGGTGTATCTCGGATCTTGAGGTAACTTTCTACTTGGGTCATTAAGGAATTCCTCGTGCGCTGGTTGGAGTCGTGCGTTGGTCTTGATGTGAATCTCTAGCTGGCGCCGCCGCCCCGGGCGGGGGCCACTCCCCATGTCAAAAGCCAGTAGGAACAAGGAAAGCATTGCGTTATCGCGAACAACATTACGCGCTAACGGCATGTTTATAGATAGCGAACGAGAATGATTGTCGCTGAACAATAAAAATCCCTACATGGGTTTTTGAGAATGTTTTGTACATTGACACAATGGTCTTATGTTGTTTATTTGTATGTGGAAGTTGGGCGTCTATGTATGTCGTCATCGCGCTCTTACCCAGCGAACGATTTCAATATCAGCTGAACGTAAAATATATTTAAAGTGTATTTATAGTCCGGCCAAGTGGTGTTTCCGAGAACATTGTGTGTGAACTCGGCAGTCAGCTGAAATAGCTAGATACCTTATTGGAAGCACGTGATGTGATTCCATAAATAATAATGTTTTAGTATTTCAAGAGCTTGGAGTATAAAGATAAATATGATTGCAGGGGATAAACAAATATAATCTATATTATATTCCGTATGAGTAACATAACAACACGCAATAATATGGTATCGTACCTAGTATACCACAGATCGCAAACGACGTATAGTAAATACGTATACTTATAAGCTATGACCACTATGTATTAAAAAAAAAATGAGCACAGAAATACAAAGGTACAGAACTTTTGCGCTTTCTAAACGGAACTTATTATCTCCGCCAGGAAGTAGGGAGCTTACCCATGTCGTATTCGAATTTATAAATAATGTTCTATTTTTAGCTTAGTTAATAAATTTTACGAATATTTATTCAAGGTTGATTATAAATAGCAAATGAAAAGGAATTCACGCGGCGGTGGCATATTAACAAAATGGAGATTTCAAAATAAAAGCTTCGTTAGAGGAAAACATTTTTAAATTGCGAACTCCATTTTTAGCGCCTGATTTGTTCTATAACAAGATAATTGTTAATTTTATTTTGATGATCATTTTATTATTGCTTTTTTTTACACAAATTATACTAAGTAGGATACATATTTTATAAAATTAAAAAAAACATAAATTGAAACCATAACCATAAAACTATACGTAGACCACATTCTGATTTCTTTTAACTGCATTAGAAAGCCATGTTGAATGAAATCACTGACCACTAAACTTTTGAAATATATAGTTACCTACACGGAACGTTACAGCTATAGAAATAAATAGGTGTATACGATATACCCACCGGTCATTTTACAGGATCAATTGGCAGCAGGTAAATTACGATTGCTGCTATGTTAGGCGTTGGAATAAGATCCAACTAGATAGTTATTATGTTTCTGGATTAAGTGTACGACGGCATTAAGAACTTGAGATATGTCTCGTGATTATGGATTGCTGTTAGGTAATGGACAAATTTATGTGATGTATTTTTTTTTAAATCACGCACCTATTTGTATCTATGCTCAACCGCAGAAACGTTCTGTGGTAAAAGCTTTCAGACTTTTTGGCGGGAAGTTGAACCATGGACTTTTTGGCGGGAAACTGACAAGTCGTGGTGTCAGTTATGTTTTAATTTCTAAAACTAGTGTTCCTGCGAGTTATAGTGAGTAATACAAGTGGAATATTAACCATTATGGGTACGGTAAAGTGCACAAGTGTAGGTAATTGAAACAGAGTGACGAAACATGGCTTTTCAGTTTCTTACAAAAAATTCATGAAAAATCTTTCGGTAAAGTATCCATCACTTTACTGATTGAGGGATGGGGGGTATTTTACTTGAGCCTAGCTTTTGGGCCTGTGCATATGCTCAAAAACAGAAAAAAATATATTACTTGACACTGGCAAAATACCTACGGTGATGCTGAAAATAAAAAAAATAAAAAAAAGTTGAACCATGAAGTTGTAAATTTTGTTTTATTTTCCAATAAAACTGTGTCGCTGATTAATAATGTTTAAGATTAGAGGGATATTAACCATTGTGTGTTCGTAAACGTGCACAAGTAAAGGAAATTGAAATAAAATAGTACAACTTGACTTTTCAAGTTCTCGTATGATGTCCGCTAAATTGTCAGTAAAGTATCCACAGCTTTATTGATAGGGGTAGGGGATTCATTTCATCATTCATCATCGTCATCAAAATTATCATTATCATCAGGGGTACATATAATCCAGTAACTATTATCAAGAATTACTCGACACTGGCAATAATGCCACTATTTTGTAGCTGATTGCCAACCTGAAAAGAATAGAAGAAAAAGCTTTTATTACAATGACAAAATAAACTCTACTGACGGTTACAGGAACAATGAGTATATTCTCCAGTGTTGCCAGATTGGGTATTTTTTTCGCAATTCTGGGTAAAAATTTTGGCTCTGGAGAAATTTTGGAGAAATGAAATTCTTGGAGAAAAATTTGGAGAAAAAAAAAATACCATGGAGAATTTTGGGTACTTTTTAGTTTTCATTCTTTTCACTCTGCTTTTTCTCTCTCTGCAATTATCCATAAGTGTAGGAATAAGTAGCTACTTATTTTTAGCCACGGTACTGGTTGATATAATATTCATTTGACAATGATAACAAAAATGTCTTTACTGAGAATAAATGGCGTAGCCAATTAAATTTATCGCGTTTCCCTTTAAAGAAGACTTGATGTTTGAATGTTTTAATTAAAAGTAACCTGACCTTTCAAAGTTCTATGAAAAACGGAACGCTTCCAAAGTTTTCGCATGATCCTGACAATCTACGAACAACAGGTACTCATAGTATATTGTTTTATTGCCTTATTGATGGCAGTGTAATTATTCAAGTACTTTTAAGTCTTAAAATGACCTAAATAAACGGAGACTGTGTGTTTGAATGACACATAATCACGTGTCACCTATAACCCAAGCTATTGATATTTTCTTGTTCATCTTTATCTAATAATAACATTCATTCGTTCAAACACTAAAGATAGCCATTGTATTCTCGGTACTGGACAATACAAATAAGTAGTGCTTATTTTTCAGCAACTACAGTTGTCTTTGTTTAATCGTTTTGTACATTATAGATATTTGATCTAAGTAGCGTTATGTTTCCAAGTCCGATTATATTAAAAGATCATTCTTGGTTTACCTTTCATCTTCCCATTATCATCATAGGGAGAGACAGAGTAGGTAGAGTTTACAGCAATGCACCTTAATTTCATATTATGGTAGAATGTAGAGACAGAGTAGGTAGAGTTTACAGCAATGCACCCAAAATTCATTATAATGTAAAAGGTAGCGAGAGGCTAGGTAGAGTTAACAGCAACGCACCCAAATTTCATATTATGGTAGAATGTAGAGAAAGTGTAGGTAGAGTTTTCAGCAATGCACCCAAATTTCACCATAAGGTAGAGGGTAGGTAGAGTTGACAGCACTGCACCCAAATTTTCCTGATGGTATTTAGTAACAATGTGACGGGTATAATTCTGGCCATAGTCCACACGCTCAAACTCAAACTCAAACTCAAACATTTATTGCAAACTATGTGTTAATTGGTCTTACATTAGTTTTAGTACCTACTTATGACATAGCGGCCTTCTTCAAGCATTGCAATGTTGAGGGGCTAGTTCTATTTACTAAACACGATTCTTAAATACTAGGTACAGGAACATATCAATAGGAACATTCGCTTGTAGAGTACGGCGAACTTCACACGTCTCGAAAGAGATACCTACATGTTTCTCTTCGATGTTTGCCTTCACCGTACACAAGATACACAAGATAAAATCTGGCATCCCAAAACTGTGAACCAGTGTTTGAACCTGCACACCATGTTCCCACCAACTTGGCTATCACATATCACTACACATGTATTTACAATATTTTTAAACATACTCGTGCATGATATCAGCTTGTTCTGAGAAAGTATTTGTGTTTTATATTACAAGGTCAAAGTATAAATAAATGGAAGAACACTCGTGCGCCAACCTTACCCCGGCGTGAGTCAGTTTTTACCTGTGTTTGGACGAGGGCTAGGTTATTTCAAGAGAACTAACGGTAATTTTAACTTTATGACACATTTGTTCTTAGTACGTACTCGTTACACCAACTTCAATACTCTTTGAAAGATTTGTCATTTTCTGAGATATAGTGACGAACAATTTATTAGAAGGTATGTTACAGTGTAATCATGGAATCTATCTATAATAGTACCTACCTGTTAAATATGGGATGAAAATTATAGACTTCTTGTGATTTATATTATCATAATTTAATTAAATACTCGGAACACTTTTCAAAACAAACGATGTCGAGGAGACGCCATAGAGAAGAGAGCGAAAACCATAGAGAACATTATGTATAGAGATTTTTTCATAGATTATTGTCCGGTACCTATTATAAATACACGTGAATAATATGTTTTAAATATCAGTGCAAATGGATACTCGGACGTATCTTAATCACAAACAAGGGTTTGTAGAATTCTCGTTTACTTAGTTCAGTTGATAGTGATTTGCTTTCTGTGCCGACGGGCCGGGATTCGAATTCTGGTAGAGGCAAACTTTGTGTGATGAGCATGAATGTTTGTACGAGTCATTGAGGTTTAGTTACCTATATAAGTATTATATTCTGAGTTCGCCCTCGGTCTATTGTAAGGCACCATCAAAACAAGAGTCGCTTAGGTTGGGACTGTAAAATTCATGTGTTCGTCGGCGATATTACGATTATATATTATTGGATTGTACTAAACCACGAAATTGAGGTGCCTCTGCCTATCTCTCATGGGATGGCAGGCATGATAGTGTTTAAGAATACGCAACGGTCTCAATTAGCGACACCAACATGTATAGTCAACAGGAAATGGCAGCTTCGCACTCATTGTTACTACTCAATAGCGATGTGACAATCTGTTCAACGGTACGTTGTAATTACACATTCCGGATTTGTCTCTCGAAATATAGCTGCGAATACACCCTTCCTCATTCACAAACATAGCTACATATTATCTATACCTCTATACAAATAAATAAAATTGGAGTGTCTGTTTGTAATATTAAAATAACCACTTTTTACTAAATGCATTTGGATGTATACACGGTACATATACCAAAACAACATTTTTTACAATATTTGTCTGTCTGTTTGTTACGGCTAATCTCTGAAATAGCTGGACCGATTTTGATGGGACTTTCACTGGCAGATAGCTGATGTTACAAGGAGTAAGGCTACTTTTATGTTAGAAAAACTTTTTTGTAAAATACCACGCGGGCGATGTCGCAAGTAACAGCTAGTATTATATATTTCTCTTATACTTCCTTTATGTTGCTATTGTGCGTGCCGTTGTGAATGACTAATTCCGTCCGCATCGACAAAATAGTGACTTCTTGATGTTTTTGTCTATATCCATCGCTTAGACCAGGGATTTCCAAAGTGGTCGATATCGACCCCTTGTTCGATAACCATTTCCCAGGGGTCCACGTAAACGAAAACTGATTTTGGGGGTCGACGAGTTCACGAAACGACGAAACCACTAAATGTACACAATGTATAATAATGTACTTATATGAACATTTAATTATGATTCATTGAGTAGGTACCTACTAGGCGGTACCTACGTATATGCGCGTACAGACTTACGTATAAAGTTACGAATGTGTCATAATTTGATATCGCAAGAAATTCCCAGTGACATACATTCTAGTACGTTTCATTAATAAATACACTCTACACACACACACACACACACACACACGTGACGATTACTAATTCTATACAAGCTAATAAGACAGTTAAGGTCGCTGCATACGTAACCTGTTTTAATCCGGACGAAACGGGACGACAATTTTCGGGAACATCGTTTCATAGAAAATGTATACGAAAGAGTGTGCACTTTCTGCGTAGATCGGACCACCAGTAACAATTAAATATGACGGTACCCCGTCTCAAACTATGACACCAGAACGTCAACCATCTCAGTCCTCCCGTGACCATGGTTGCTGTAAAGCAGCCGAAACTTCGGGAACGAAAAATCTAAATAAAAACGCGCTAAAATCCTTAAAATTAGTTTCATTTCAATACGAAAGAGTATACGTCATGGGTGCATGGACGGGACGGCGACTTGGCACCGAAGGGACGAAAAAATATCGTCTGTGACGATGCTTAAGACGTCCCGCCACGCGTGCGATACGTTCCGTGCGTAGTTCCGCTGCGTATACAGTCGCTCCGAGCTTAGGTTTATAATACGATCAACGGCTTGGATAATATTTTGTCCCGGAAAATTCAGTGCTACGCCGGGGATATCCAAAACAACTAGTGTGAACACGTAATAACAAAATCTACCATGACAACTACAACAGATTTCTCTTTACACTGCGTGCTACACTGCCCACTACTTACGTAAGTACTACGTCACTCAGTACGGTACTAGGTAGCCTGTCAGTACCTATCGTGCATGTGCATAGCAACAACCGTTGACCGGGGTCGCATGACCGGTTAAAAAATATGATGAATGATGATGAAATCACTATCATTCTCGTGATTCAAGAATGATTTTACCTATCGTTCAGAAGGTATTGAAATCGGTAAACATAAGTACTTCAGTCGTGAGTGTGGGTCAGGGGGGCGATGACACTCTTTTCCTCCCCCCCTCCCACCCCACTGCTTCCGCACCTGGACGTAATCAAGGAATTGTTTCGCTCGACAGTCGCCAGCATAATGTACGCGATCGCCAACTGTCGCGACGATTTCGTTGGACGGACGCACGTTAGCTAGTGTTGGCTATTACGAATGTTTATTTTAGTCGATCGACGGAATCGATTATATTGCCCTAATCTATATTACAGACTTATGAGAAAACATCGCAAGTATTTTCGGCGGTTAAAATGGCCATAACAACATCAGTTATGACGATGTCATTAATGAGAATCGTTGTCGAACGCGTTTAATGTTTCCTGGAACAGATTTCGGAACTTGAAATCGTTAGAATTTCTTTCATATCGGTATGTTTTTTTCCACCGTCTTGTTTTTGTGACGATTTCTTATTAGCCAATCGTAAGTAATTATTGTTTGGATGCAAAAAGTTATAACGATTAATTTTAATAGGTATATTATGAAGACAGAATTAATGATACATTTGAAGTTGTTTTATTAAGTTCCTAGGTAAGTATACCTATTCCATATACGGTCAAACTTAAATATCAAACAACTATATGAAATTTGAGTAAATATGCACCTATCTAAAACGGTAAGGAGTTACATTAACAAACAACAAATTACTGATATAGGTAACGGTATTTACGAAAATGATTCATTAGCGGAAAGACGTCCACTGCTGGTCATAGGTCTCTCCCAATGACTTCACTCACACATAACAGTATTTTGTGACGATGTTGTATGTATCTACATAAATCTAAGTATGTAGAGCCGAAAACTTTGGATGTATCAATCTCTATGTTCGACATTTAAAAGTTACTCCTAACTTAACTTGAATCGCATGTCTATTAACTTACATAAGTATATGTATTATATTGACTTTTAAAAAAAAGGATGTCTGTGATTACATTTATTATCTTTTGTATTTCCCCGCTTTAAATTACTTCATTATCTGTGTTTCTTACTTCACAATATTTTTAATAATTTCAAAAAAGAAGGAGGTTTTCAATTCAATTGTATATTTTTAAGATCTTCTTGTTATATATTGTCCCATTTTTATTCAACTGTCATCTATATTTTTCTTTAATTTGAATCGTATTTGTGAGTTGTATAATCTTACCGACGACCAAGTCTTGTCAGTGTCAAAAAAAAGTTGGTAAAATCATCGACAAAATACGATGTAAGCTATATTTTTTTTAAAGTGAACCTTGAATCCCATAGGTATACATACTTATGATATTACAAGTTAACTTATGCTGTATAGCTTAGTATACGTTTTGTGTATTCATACACTTGGAAGCTGATTAATATTCTGTCCCACGGGAAATCAGGATTACCGAGTATCGTGCGACTACTAATATTTATAGGTATTATAGAGATATTACATCATATAAGTATAGTAACTAGATGAAGTGATAACAAATATACAATAACTTCCATCAAATGAAGTTCTTGTTACCAATACAATAAGGGTTTCTCGCTAATGGATCACTCAAGTTAGACAGAATCATTGTCTCTGGTATAAAGATAGAGAAAAATATATTAACACCTACTTGCACAACATGTAGCCACACCTACCTACATAGCTGCCCACATAGATAATGAAGGTAGACAGTGATTCTGAGAACATTTCGTCATGCGGCCGAGAGTTTCAAGAAAACCTCTTAGTAACGATACAATGTAAAGATACAAGATGATGAATAGAATTGAAGACAATGCGTTAGACGTCTCGCTCGCTTGCTATTCGAAACGTTACAAAGCCTTTTGTGATATATTTACGGCGAATGTACCTAACTAAATAAAAGAAAGTAAAGTAACCTTTTTAAAACACAATTAATTTTCCAAAGCTCCAAGCTGTAGACCAATAAACCTTTGAAATCCGTAATATACCTAGTTACATAATATACCTACTATATTCTTGACAAGCTGCGCCCCGCGGTGTTACCCGCGATTAAAAAGTATGTCCTTCTCTGTAAATCATGTCGATCCTTTGCTCTATGAAAAATTAAAAGAAATCTATCCCAAGGGAACCATACACTTTACTGAGATGAAAAGTAGCCTAGGTGCTATTGCAAACTATAATCTATCTCTGTCCCAAATTTCATCCAGATCCGCTCAGCCGATCTGGCGTGATTGAGTGACAAACATCCATCCATCCAAACATTCACATTTATAATATTAGTGGGAGTTCTGACTACCTGCTGTACCAAAGAATGTTCTCGGAAAACTGAAATGTAATTTTCCCCGTGAAGTTTATGATAAAATTCTTGTTAAAGGTGAAATTGAAGGGCGGCTTCGACGCCTCTTTGGCGATGTACTTACCGACACAGCAAATAAAATTTACCGGGAAATATTCAGGAGACTGCGAATCGATAAAAGTGATCTTAACGATGAACTCTCTGTTTTTGGGATCGATTTAGGCGCTTATAATAGCATTGTCGGAAGCCATTCGTAAAATCTACCTATACCTATAGAACACCGAAACTATATCACTAGAAGTAAATTAAATATCTAAAAATTACAAAATTATCGAAATAATCACCTACCATACCGAAGATTTTTAAAACTGTATATGACAAACCTATTTCATTACTTATGTCAAATGCACTTTAAAAATGATGAGACCGCTACATACATTGAATATTTATTAAGTATACAGTTTATTAATATTACACGTAAGTAGTGACCACCTGTCTGGCAAATATAAGTGTAGCTAGGTATTATATTTTTTCCAAAGTAATACCTACGTCGTACGCCTAAGTCTTATTTTAATATTATTTGAGAACCCTTATACGTATGTACATATTCTGACCCTACTGGCTGAAATGGCATAAGCTTTTATAATACTCTTTGTCTTATTTAAATAAGAAGCTACTTATACTTAATGGTTTACAGAAAAGGTTTTAATAAACCAACAATAATCTGACATACTCTGCAATGAATTAAGTCAATAAAGTAAGAAGTGTACTACATAAAAAAAAATCATTAAATTCATGGATGGCGGGTCAGATCAGTTGCGCTGCATGTGCCTAGTGAATGTAGCGTCTCGATCTACTGCCGCCTTCCTACCTAGGCAAGTATGCTCCATCGTCGATCTCATCATCACTTACCATCAGGTGAGATCGAGATCAAATATTTGCCTATAATGTAATAAAGAAAAAAAAAATTACTAGGTATATACCGGTAGATAATTTGTGGATAAATGCCACGCACGTAGCGCTTGCAAAAAATTATTATTGTTATACAATATACTTATATACATTTCGACGGAAATATAATTGATAAATAATTATATTTCCACAGAAATGTTCTTTGTTTGTATATTTGCGACGGTTTTACAATAGCGGCAATGTTTACGAGCCGCTTTTCTTAGAACTTATTATGGCACGAACTTATATGAACTCTGTACTTACAATGCGAAGTACTGAATGCATAATTATCTAATAGCCATTGTGTTTATTTTCAAAGATGGTGCATAATGATTTTAAATAAAAAATAATTTAGTTTTGTTTGATGACAGAAATCGCGGGCATGAGCACAGATTACTTTAGATCTGGCATGGGTTCCGAATTCAAATGCTGTATTTTTATGTAGGAATGGGCAGAGACAATCTCCTCCAACTTTGTAAACACAGGCTGGAATACCTTAGGCCAAAAGTGGTATTATTAAAAACTTAATAATAAATAAGTTACGTACTAATTTAGTTATTCCGACAATGTGTGTGAATCTGGTATTATTACAGCTCATCAAACACACACATAACATTAATATAATATTATTTATACCATCACATACCATGGCCATACATATAAAACGTCTTCAATTCCTGGAATTGTACATCAATTACTTGTCTAAACGAGCATAAAATAGGCATAATAATTGCGCGGGCGTCTGACGTTTTGTTTTAAAACTGACTTGTTCCCCAGTTGCGTTAGTAAAAAATAGTATTTGTGCGGCCTTAATTTAATTGATGTAACAGGTGTGCTAAGAAGTGGAATGTCGTTTGGACTCTCGAAATGTCAGCTTTTATAGTCATGTAACGGAACTTAACGTGCTAACATTTCATTATTTGAGCTAGCTTGCATATGACTATAGACAGATGTGGGCTGGGTTATGTGTATCGTAGGTCAAATACCACCTTAGATCCTGCCTTACAGGCGTATTATAGCCATTATATTACTGAAACATTCGACCAAAATGCATCGATGGTGAAAACGCTTGTTCTTTGCACGATATCAACATTTCCACGGTTCTTGAGGTTTTACTAAAAAAAATGGGACATTAAGAATCCGTCAGACACAAGTTTCAACGAAAGAGGTAGGTGTTTACCCGAAAAAAAAAACAAATTCACGCCGTACAGAGGCAACGGATACTTTCTTTATTTCGAAAGAGAAATCTTTTTTTTATTTCTACTAAATGAGACGCTTCATTGAAAACCGCTAGCTGTGGTATGCGCATGCCGCGCGCAATGTTACCCAGTACGGCACCTAGTGATAAAACATTATCGCCACGAATTCTGCGAATGTGTTTATTCAGCCTCACTCTTCGTCTTCAATAAAGAAGTACCAAGAACAACGGTATACACTGTGAAATTGAAATCGGAGTGTGCCAACCAAATTCTACGAATCATTGTGACCTCCTTAAAAGAAATACTTGGTTCGGCATCGATTTTCCGTTCTACAGAAATAGACAATTGGGTGGTTGTCCAATTTTTTAAATGCATACCTTCATAGTTAATTTATATTATACGAATTGGGTACCTACCTAATAACACTTGGATAAATGTTTGAAATATGTTTTAGAACGACACTTGCCTACCTACAGACGTTCGAATGTCGCATTGAGATCCCGGCATAAGTTTTTGGTTTTTTCCCTTTTCCTCCCGCCAAAAAGTTACTAAAAATAACGAATATCGTACAAATTAGGTTAGATTATATGTTAGAAACTAGCTGTTGCCCGCGACTTCGTCCGCGTGGTATTTAACAAAGACTCAACCGTTGGCAACAGCCTGCTCGCGTTCTGATCCCGCGGGACGCATTGCAGATTGTTGCTATCAAACTTTAAGCAGGCGCAGCGCTGCAACATTGGTTTTAATTTTTTTTCGAGAGATCCAATTTTTTCTAAAATAAAAGTAGCCTAAGTTACTCCTTGTTACATCAGCTATCTGCCAGTGAAATTCCCGTCAAAATCGGTCCAGCCATTTCAGAGATTACCCGGAACAAACAGACAGACAGACAGACAGACAGACAGACGGACAGACAGACAGACGGACAGACAGACAGACAGACAGACAGACAGACAAAAATTGTAAAAAATGTTGTTTCGGTATAGGTAACGTGTATACATCCAAATGCACTTAGTAAAAAGCGGTTATTTTAATATTACAAACAAACACTCCAATTTTATTTATATGTATAGATAAATTAAAAATAAGAATTATTTTGTAAATACAAATTCAATACCAATGTAGGATAGACTTTTTTTGTGCCAGTATAATTTTGTGAATAGACAAGCTCGAGTTCCCGGAAGCTTTTTGTTTCCTATCATTGTTTTGTTAGTTATCTACCTACCGTGTATAGCAACTAACTGGTTTTCAAAACGTGTAAAGCGGCCCCGAGTCTGGTCATCAAACCCGACGCATGCGCTTATAGGTAAACTTAAAATGCTACTGAATTTATATACTGACGACATTCATAGGTTCCGATATTTTTTTGCAATTTCGGTTCGACAGACTGCGGGATACATATTTCGTAAGTTCCCATGGCTTAATCCTGGTGTTTTAAATGCGAGGGGACGTCGTGATAAATTCGAAATCCCTCTTATTGCAAAGTCCCCATAAAATAAATCATCTCGATAGGTATAGTTATTGGGGAGCTGAGCTTGTGCTTATTCAACATGCGGCACTCGGCAGCTGCGCACATTACGAGTGTGCGTTTGCGCACCAATGACAGGCGGCAGATGGTTGTGAAAGCTGCGCGGGCGCAGGTAAGGGATTCCGAGAACGCCGAATATAATCGCGCTACGAAGAACTCGCTCTCTATGGCACGCTCGAATGCGAATCGAACACCTGCGCGTGCGTTTAGGTTGTCTGTGAATACAACGCTTTTTATTACATCCATGTCGAAACGACTATGAGGATTTTAATCGAATAAAACAGACTTAACAAAACTTAATTGCTGTAGGATTTGACTTACGATTACACATTCAGTTGCCTTACCTTTGGAAAGGGCTTTCCTATAACACTGAGTAAGTTTATGATCCTTGTCAGTTCAACGCAACATCCCATAAAACCCGTTCGAAAGGGTATTTCATAGGCAGAGTTCTTTTATAAATATACTAACATTCTTATTCAAGGCCACAGTTGAAAACGGAACAAAATTAAGGATGAAAATGTTGTCATCACAAATGCGTGGGTCAACGGGCCAACCTACACTGAATACTTTTATATGAATGAAAAAGATAAACTCCGTTAGGCACGTACTTATGTAGTGTAGGTACGTTTTGATGACTTATTATTTTTATCTAATCGTTTCATCGGAACGGAAGCTATTTTAACCGTTTGTCACTGTTACATTATTCAGTCAGGTAGGTTCGAGTAGGTACCCATTGAAGTTACTACCTCCATTGAAAAATATTATGGCAGCCCTTAGTATAGAACCCTAAAATAAGCTGTATAAACGCAAACATACAGGGCTGATTCAGTGGAACCGAAATGAAACCATTTATTATGCAACAGTCCCAGATCAAATAGGGGGGTGACATAAGGGTAATGCCAGGGGTGAGCAGCTGTCACTCACTCAATAGTTACTATTTAAGTACCTATTTTTATATTTTGTATTTCGCTTCGTTTCAGGGAACGTAATTTTGACTAACACTGCATTTACGCCTACTGTCTCATTATAATTGCATGTAAAATTAAGAAATAAACTGGCCGGATTTCAAAAATCTATACAATACAGTGTACAATATAATGCAAGAGTCTTGTCTTTAACACGGCGAAGAACATCGGTTAGATATAATTTTACGTAGAATTGACGAGCCACACAATACCGCGTTGTACACTATATAGATTGCCAAGATAGCAAAGTAAATGACTAGATAACTAGTAATCATCGTTGGTG
This sequence comes from Pheosia tremula, assembly GCA_905333125.1. Lineage (NCBI taxonomy): Eukaryota > Metazoa > Arthropoda > Insecta > Lepidoptera > Notodontidae > Pheosia > Pheosia tremula. The sequence goes on from HG995406.1 coordinate 2,419,726, forward strand.
AATGAATTCTCGGAAGGCAGTGAACGTTCGAGTTTCATATCTTGCCGTCTGTTGCACAGGATCGTACAACAACCAATCCCCTCTACCTCGCTCGCTAGTCGCACATTACGCTACCATCGTGTCGGTCTCTCACTCGACGCTCCATCCGCGATCACTCGACGCTTAGTCGCGTCGGCGTCCGTTTAATTTCATTTTTATTATTACCCAGACCGCAGAGCTACAAAGTGATTAATTTAGTTTTTTATTATAAAATAATTCGGAGGCAACTCTAGTTGGATTTTTCACAAATGTGACAGTGACATTTCGTATTTATGAATGGAAATAAAGTGTCAATATCGAAATGTACGTGACTTGAATAAATAAATAGTAACTTAAAAAAAACTTTGTACTATAATAAATTATCAAATTTAAAAGTAATCTGTGTAAGAATTTTGTTTGTGTGTTGATTCCGTGGCCTCTGGGCGCCTCCGAATGGATGGTTTGTACGCCAGACTGCCGAGTTGTGAATAAATAAATGTGCTTAATTATTGAAAGGCGAGCAAGAATTTGTCCTTCAAACATGACGTTAGCGGCGAGGATATCTCCACAAAGTAAGTTGTTTTAGCTTAGAATGATAGGTAGTAGGTACAGGTGGATAGGTAGTACTTCTAGCGCCAAAATGTATTGATCCCGGACTTTTTTAGGTTATGTGTACTGATATAATTTTAGGATACAACCATATAATATCGCTTCTATGACATATAAACTAGACAAATGGCGTCGAATATTTGTATTGCCTGGAATATATTATGTAATTTGTTCCACAGAAAACAGAAACATTGGTTGATTGCTTGATTTTACTCCAATATTTTTTGTTGTTGGTACTAATTTATATCACTAAAATCAACGACCAAAATGAGATAATGATTACACCATAGCTCAGACTTCAGCTCAAAATTAACAAATACCCTGGATAGAGGACTTTTTGGCCGAAAGTTAAACTGCAAAGATGTATTTAGTTTTTTTTTTTAATGTGTTTATTTGATATATATTGGGTGTAATATAACCATTGTGTGTTCACAAACATTCACAAATTGAAATAAATAGCTTGACTTTTGAAGTTCTCCTAAGGTGACCGGTAAACTTCCAGTAAAGTATCTATAGCTTTACTGATAGCAGTATGGGATTCATTTCATCATATTATCATCAGGAGTGCTTATAATTTTATCAAAATAATAAAGAGATACTAGAAACTGGCAAAAAATTCATTATATTGTAGCTGACAAAAAAAAGAAGAACAAATACACTGAATCTTAAAATAGTGTGATAAGAGAATCAACATGTTGATTGTGATAACATGCTACTCGAGATATTTGTAGGAAAAATACTTGATGAGATAAATTTGTAACAATAAAACACTCTGTTTGTGTAACTTGTATTGCTTTGTTTAAAAAATAAATAACATATGTTAGTTACAGAGATTTGTAAGAACTACATAGATGAAAATACTTTTTTTCCTTTACTCTTTGGCCCTTTTCATTGAGACTAGGCCCAATATTATCCTGTCAATGTCAACGTCGTAAACTAAGACATGCAAGAGAATGAACGGTAAAGAATGAAAATTCTTACATATGTTTATTTCAAACATTTTGACACAACCCACACCAAGGCTATTAAAAAATTAGTTGCTTATCAGCCATGAACCTTCATTCTTATTCCTCCTTATCACTGAGGAAAGTAATGTTTTTTATACATATATATTTATATGTCATGTATATGATCTATGTCTAATCGCCACATTAAAGGTTGATGGTGGTGTTTTTGATAATATTATGTACCTATCTTGTGCTCACATTAACAAAAATCTAATCACAGTGAAACTTCTCTATATAATCTATGCATCTGTATAGGTAAATTGATGAAACATTTTTTTTATACGAAATGCTGGCCACAAAAATATGAATGTTTTAAAAGCGAAAAGAACATATTATTTTTACTACTGAATTGGGCATTTTTTTATTGGTTTTTGTTACATTTACTGCTTTGAAACCATAGCTACTGCAGACCTGTGTTTTACAAATGGTATTGAGTCCTTATGTATATGGAGTAAGTATATTGCCATTGTACATGTAGGTACTGGAAATTAAACAGTAAATATGAGGCAAGATTCAGGATTACTCTTTTGTAGTAGTGTGTAGTTGCCAGATTTATGTTACAAGTTAAAACTATGTAAAAGTACATAGATGAAACATAGCCCATTGCAATCAAGGATAATGTAGCTTTCTATTAGTGTGATAACTTTCAGAATCATTCGTTTCAGAGATCACCCCCAGCATCCAAACTCGCAAATATTACTTCTATAATACCAATAAAGATATATCTTGTAGGCACTGTCACTGTTAGTCTGCACCCTCGTTCATCAAATTCCTTTTTCTCATCAGAATCAAAATTTAGAAATAATATGCTATATTTCCGTCATTCCAGATGCATGTGTGGAAGTGGGGGTCCCGCTCAACAGCTGGTCGACGGGGGTGGCGTGCTGCCCCAACTGCCGGCACGAGTTGAGGGTGTCCCTGGCGCCGAGCGCGGGCAAGTGCCACGCGCTGCCCTCGCCACACACACCGCCGCCCTTCAGCATCCAGCCGACATACTTGCCACACACCCCGCTATATGCCACGCCGTCTCCCCCCCTCATACCGACGCCGTACAATGAAGAGTTGAGGAGGCTAGCCGACACGCTGAGAGCGTTGAGGCTCTCTGGATGGTACTACGGCAGTTTAGACTGGCAGGTATGTAATTTATTGCCACGCATACAAGTAACGCCATCTTTTGATTGCAATACAAATTTAAGCTCACATAATGAATTATGTTATAATGATTGAATAAAGCTATCATTGCTAAGTTACAGTAGGTATATCAATTATTTAAACTCAAGAGCAGCCACAGTTTACTGTATCATATTAATTTAATAAATGTTAAATACAGTAATTATGGTATAATTAAGTACTGGGTTTTATATATATATTTTCCCACAGAGATACAAAGTGAATATGATATTTTCCTTAACTGTTATTATCCGTACACATATGGTATTTCCAAAACTACTTGGGGTTGAGTCACCTTCGTCCGTAGGAGAATTAAGTACCCTCGAGATACCCTACACATGACCCTGGGTGGTGCCAACCAGGTGACAACTCTACTGGTGGTAGGCTTCGGCCGTGGCTAGTCACCACCCACTGAACAAAGCCATGTCGCCAAGCGGCCTAGCCGTGTTCCGGCATGATGTTCAGTGTTGCCATTCATGGATGGCGGGTCAGATCAGTTGCGCTGCATGTGCCTTGTGAATGTAGCGTCTCTATCTACTGCCGCCTTCCTACCTAGGCAAGTATGCTCCATCGTAGATCTCATCGTCACTTACCATCAGGTGAGATCGAGATCAAATACTTGCCTATAATGTAATAAAAAAAAAAAAACTGTAGGTAGATAATGTTACGTTGTACAACATAGTGACTTAAAAGCAATGGTCATGGCGCATTTTGATGCTATAATTGTTAACAGTTTTCAGTATAAATGTACATAAATAGGGATCATAGCAAGGTCAGCAGAAGTTGAATAACTCGTACAATCATTGTTAAATGGTTGTTGACCGATGTGTTTAATAATAAATGCGACACATTTTTAAATTGATAAGTGTTGTTTTAACTTGCACAAGAATGGTAGGTATGTTAATTATTGAAGTATTTATAGTGTTATCGTTTTTACAATACAATTGAATGAATTGACTCACATTGGCTTCCACGAGAATTACATATAGGATAACCACTTAAGTTACAGCGTGGTCCAATACTGCAAAAAAACTGTACCGGTTTGAAAAAAGAATAATCATTGAGTTTATTACTGCCTCTTCTCAGTAGAACCAATGTTCTGATTAGATTCTGACTATTGATATACATTCTAAATGCTTTTTTTTGATTAATAAAAAAAAAATATTATCCATGGTGTTCGTCTGCTATACATGCAGCATACCATTCGTTATAAATTCTTACTTAAATAACCATTGTCTCTTTTGTTTACAGGGTGCTCGGACGCTGCTGAAGGATGCGAGCGTTGGTGCGTTCGTGATCCGGGACTCTGGCGATAGGAACTTCATATTCTCACTCTCCGTGCAGACTGAACGGGGCCCCACCTCCGTCAGGTTGCACTATGAACAAGGCTTCTTTAGGTGAGATCTACAGCCCACGCTATCCTAACGCCAGATCTCTTGGCAGACGCAGTTATAAAATATTTGTTCTCACTCGCACTTATGTATATATATACACATAGTTTGAACTCGGGTATCCTCATATTTTGTTTAAACTGGTACGTCAAACACCTCAGTTGTCCCGTGGCCATGGTTGCTGTAAAGCATCCGAATCGTCGGGAACGTAAAAATATAATATACACGCGACAAAATCAGTAAAATGTAGTATTCGCGTAAATTTAAGAAATCGATTATATTCGTTTTTTATTTTAAATGATTTTTTTATGCTTATAAATTCCGCGAACGTTAGTCCGAAGGTCTAATCGTCAATGTGGCGCGGACAAGTAATACCAAGATAATTATTCGTGGTCACGTTATAACAAGTAGAAAGTGATCTCACATAACATTATTTGTCTGAAGATTATCGCTCATAATACAGCGTTATTTCCATAGCAACCTGAAGCTAAAATTAGTAGTGCTTGCCTATGTTTCCTTCAAGGGTTTCACACTGCAGTGACTCATTTGTTCGCTTCTTTTAAAACTAAATATAATTAGTACCATTCTGAGTATGAATGTATTACGCGCTAACCGAATATTTGTCATACCTTATGCCTGGCTTACACGAAACGAGTAAATTAGCGGTACAGAAACTCGGCCGAGTGCTTGGAAGCTATAACTCGGCTCGGCTCGACTACTCGGCCGAAAGCACTGCCTCGCCATTTTACTCGTTACGTGTAATTCGGCCATTAGTAGTTTAGTTTTGGTAATTTACTTATAAATATTCTAGGTAAATAGGTATGTGTCCCAGTACTAACTACATCAGGATAATCTATTTTGGGCACCGCAACCGTTTTCCTCTTAGTTACCAACGATACGAAGCTGATTTTTTTCGTCATCTATAAAAAAGACCACAGTCACTGAATATACTGTCCAGTGTTTCGTGGAGTCATCATACCGTGTAATCGTTCCCCCATATTGAAATAAAGGTTACACTAGAATAGCAAATCAGATCAACGATCATGTTCCCCTCGCGGGGTGCGGGACGCGTATTGCAAATGTTAATGTAATACTGCTAAGCAAGGTGCGGTTCCGGAACCTCAGGGCCCCAAGTCTGCTAACACAATCAATTTATAATCGAACAGCAACCGCATAGTAACTGTCACTTTTGATAGATATTGTATGGGATATCTGTCAAAAGTGACAGTTACTATGCGGTTGCTGTTCGATTATGAATCGATTGTGCTAGCAGACTTGGGGCGCTGTTCATAGGAACACACACAATCGTACATCCCAGCCGTTGCTAAGGTTGATATTTGTTCGTCAGTTCGTCCTACATTGTTCTCACATACCTATAACAATATATTGCTCAAAAATGTAAAAGATCTATTTAAAAAAAGAGCAACCATGGAGTTTCTCGCCCGCTCGCCCGCTCCATAGGAACGGCATTCCGAACGGGTGGTAAAGCAGTAGCATAATATTTTTGTAACTTCTGACGATAAATAAATAAATATCGCCATACGAACACACCAACTATACGGTCCCACTTTATCCTTAACGCTTGTGTTGTGGGTACCGTACAATGGATTGAGGGCGAACTCAGTACATAATACTCATATACATATTAAACATCCACGACTCGGGTACAAACATTCGTGAACGACGTCGACGTTCGACGTGACGATTCAAAGAGACAATAATGGTCTACGTCAGCCTTTCCCAAAGTGGGCGATAACGCCCCCTTGTGGGCACTTCAGGCCTAAAGGGGGGCGGTAAGAGACCCAGAAAAAAAATGGAGGCGTTGTGTAGAGGCGTACAATAATTAAGTTAATTTGAAGTTATAGTGGTTTTTAAGTAGGTGAAAAAATGGGGGCGCTAAAAAATAATTCATTCTCAAAGTGGGCAGTAGACAAAATAATTTGGGAACCCTTGGACTACGTGAATAAGAAATGTTGTGGTTCTGATTCAGGTTGGACTGCGACCGGCCGCTGGCGCGGTACATGCCGCGGTTCCGCTGCGTGGTGGAGCTGGTGCAGCAGTACGCGCGGGCGGGCGCGGGCGCGGGCGCGGGCGCGGGCACGGTGTGGGTGGACCGCGAGGGCTGCCCGCACTCGCCCGTGCTGCTGCGCAACCCGCTGCGCGCGCGCCCGCCGCCGCTGCTGCACGCCGCCCGCCTCGCCGTGCACAAGGCCCTGGACTCCAACCCGCTCACGCCCAAGCTCTGGTGCGCGCCCAAGCACAGGCTCCTCCCCCTCCCCACCACGCTCATAGACTATCTCGGCGAATATCCCTACTCGATCTAACGCATCGTTGTCTTCATTATTTATTTAGTCCAATCTGAGCGATGCCTAGTGATGATATTAGTTGATTCGGAACGGTGGACTCCTATAGGAGGCCGGAGACGTGGTATTCGTGGTTGCATTATCATAATATTATATTAATCTTATTTGTACAAAATAATATGTCTAGTACAGGTTGCTAGAGAGGGCCGGATCCTTTAAATACCGACTAACAAAATAATTTATGACTAGTTTAAATTTGAATAGCTGTATTATTTGTAAGTATCGAATATGGGACTCAACTATGGTATTTAGTGAAATGTTAACGCAGATTATTATGTTGTTAAGCCAATACTGTGTCTGTATATAGAGATGTTTTGAGAAAACGACGCAAGACTGATTCCTTGAACTTGAAATAATCGTGTAAAGCCTGTATACTTTTCTGTTGAACGTACGTAATTAGCGCCGTCGAGTATAATCAGAGGTATGCCTCTGTTGCCGTAGATCGCACTGACTATAAACCTGTCGATCAGCATGTGCACAGATTTCGGTTGCTTTGTACAGCCGTGGCCATGCATATCAGACCCCGAGCCTGCTACTCATTTGACACATAATCTTCTTAAAAAATATGGCATCATTATCAGAGGTATTTTGCCAGTATCAAGTATTTACAGGCCTTTAACTACCTAAATTCCCCGCTGACTATATCAGTGAAATGGTAGACTTTACTCACCTTTTACCATTCTAGATGCGACTTTATGAAGTCATAATAGGCAATATTCCATCAAGATAGAGAATAATAATAACAGTTTAATGAAACATATACTTATGTGTAAATTGAAACGAAGTTGACATCATCACTTTTTAATTGGCTGTATAGAACTAAAACTGCCTTGTCATGCCAACTTTCGTTTATGACGGCTTCCAATAAAAATCTGTCCTAAGGTATCCTTAAATTTGCCAACGTGATTCGATTATGAGTTGATTGTGGAGGCAGACTTGGGGTCCTTACACGATCGTGGAAATCAAGAGCGTCCAACTGATTATACTACTGTTCGCAAATTGTTCACTAATGCCCGATCTTGTCCATCGCGTTAAAAAGTCATCACACTATTTTATAGAGCTATATTTTATTTATTTATTCCTCGGTTAAGATTTAGGATTAGTCGTTGAACATAGTTATGTTTAGTTGTATCTTTGTTCCTATCCGGTTGGTCTGTACGTAACTTTAATGCCCCCTATTTCTCGGCACCATGTAGAGCATAAGTAGTATACAAAGTGCCATCAAATCATCGAAAACTTTAATTTGTGCATATTAAACGAAATAGAAGTATTTTTGAGGCTGAACATGTAAATAATTCTTGTTTTTTTTTTCTATTTATTTCCTTTATAATTTAAGCTAAGTATATAAAAGTCATCATAGGTTGTAAACCATGTAATGGATTAGTGTAACAATACTAAACTCCTCGTTTACGATATGTTTAATTACATTGTCGGCAATAGATGTGTAACTATTGAATTGAACCTTCTTTTATTGTTAGTAATTTTCTGTAAAATGTAAATGCATAGTTAATCCAACGAGTTAAGGCAACTGTGATACATTGCACGTCTATAAACTGCCAAGTATTCAAGAAACAATGTAAGAATTCCTTTTTTTTTATAATTGTTGTCATGGCAACGTGTTTTGTTGACAGTTAGAACTAGATCGCGCCTTAGATCTATTTTACCGAAGGCTATAAGTGCCATATTGCAGTGTATAATATTAACAACACCCATAGAACAATACATGCAACTTAGTTGTCATTGCGTTCAAAATGAGAAATGCGATTACCACATGTGTCTTAACTCATTGGATATATTTTAATTCTGTTGTATATTTACAAAGTTACCGCCGAATTTATAGACGTTCTATAACATTAACAAACTTCATATGGTACTGAGAGTTGCTTTGTACAGTACTAATGACGATTGATAGAGTTGTAAAACGTCGACAAATTTGGGGTAAAGCTTATGACGTGAATGATTATATTCATTAATATCTCGAAGATATGATAAGGATCATCCTTATGGTGAACAAATCCAATTACTAAAAGAAAGTAGTGGTTAGCAAGGCGGGGTGAGCATACGATGGGAGGTTCAGCTGAATATGTTCACTAATATAGCATATAAATCATTAATGTACCTTGAATAATCTCATTTAGAATAAATTTAGTGTGAATTAGCGGAATTGTTAAACGCGTGATTGTATTAGCCTCAAAATTTCTCTGTAGCTATAAAATTACCAATTGTTATTATGAAACAAGTTACTTTTGTATCATTTCGTAAGGGGAAAACACCAATTAAATAAGTGTGACATAATAAATAATACTTATTTCTGTTTAAACGTGTAGACTAATGTATTGAAAGAACTGCAAATAATTTATATACAAGAAACAAAATATACATTCTGCCTATAAATACGTATTTTATTTAAAACGACCTTTTAAACACTACTGACTATAACTTTGGTTTACCTGTATACGAAGCTATACCACGTACAAAAACAGCGGATTGATCATGGAATAAAAAGTCGTGGTGATGGTAATGAGGGATACTATAATACCATTTGCTATCACGACGTCATCTGTTTAAAAGAGGCAAGCAGAGGTTTACCTTAGCAGCAGCTATTCCAAGCACCGTCCCCATTAGCAAATCGGGACGGAGAGGGCTCATTGAGGTATATAGGCCGTAATAGCAAAGCTTACTTTACGTTGATCTTGGGTGTTATAAAGTTAATGAGTATTAATCTAATAAAAACCAACAATGTTGGCTTTGTGACCATAATATTCTCTTGCCTGCAGACTGATTAAAAAAGGTACAGGATAAGGATGTCCTGCACTTATTTATTATATAAAAATAAGTCGGGTTTTCCTTCCTGACGCTATAACTCCAGAACGCACGAACCGATTTCCACGGTTTTGCATTCGTTGGAAAGGTCTCGGGCTCCGTGAGGTTTATAGCAAAGAAAATTCATTCATCTGGTGGCGAAACGGAGTTCGCCAGGTTTGCTAGTTTATTATAAAATCACTTCGTTATCGATTTAATCGATATTAAACCAGACATAATAATTCAAATAATAAATAGTTTAGATAACATTTAAGGCTAAAATTTAGCATATTTTATCTATTACCTACTACTATAAAGTTATGTAATATTGGAAAACTATCTAGGGTCACTACATCGAAAGGGACGTAGACAAATTTAACGGTTTCCTCAGCGGAACTAACGCTTTAAATCAGTGGAAGATTCTGATTATTCATAATTAATTGATGAGTGCTATATTTACCACGATGCTTTTAAAAAAATAATTGGACGTCGAATTTTCATGAATAAAAATGGTTAGGTACACACATTGATGTATCAATTATTTCAATTTCGACTTGAATCTTATCTGTTGTTACATCACAATTGACATCCCTATCTAAAGTCTAAACGTCAAACGAGTTTGGCGGCTTGTCGGGTTGTTTATTGATTAATTGCTTTAAATACTAAAATACAAATAATTACTTGATTAATACAACAATACGATGTAAGATTCGCTAAAATTGGACCTAAGCCATGTCTGCAAGTGGAAACGGTGGCAACTATGCACCATTGAAGCAGATAATATCAGATTCAGAATCGGAGGATGACCATAAGCTCGAAAATGCTGGCCACATCGATGCAACGGATAGTTGCAACAACTTGGACTTCAACAGCGGGCTGCAGTCGTCAAAACACTACAGCATGAGCGATATGGATGAGTTTAACACGAATTTAAACACAGTGGAAAGCACAATGGACAACGTAAGTTTCTTGCAGTCGGACATATCGAACAAGATGTCGTTCCCGCGGCGTTGCGCATTCATCGCATCAATACTCATGTGTATATTCACTGTTGTGATATTCCTGTGGGGTATCCCATGTTCAGATGTCGGTAGCTGCGCCAGTACCAACGAGTGGCAAGATAAAACTACAAGCTGGGAGCTACCATACAATGATATGGAGCTATCTGGCGCTATACAAGTCGTCGACGGAGCGATACCAAACACAAAAAACCTGATATTCATTTACCGCGGGAATCATATGAAACATAAAGAAATGGCAACCGTTGATAATTTAAATGGTGTTGTACTTATTGTTGGGAGCTCTGGCAAAGTCGGTTGGTTTACTAGAGAGAGCAGGATACCAACTGAAATAAATTGCCATCTCATTGATGTGAATAGAGATAAGCAGAAGGATTGTTTAGTATCAGGTACAGAAGGCCTGCTGGCTGCTTTAGATTCTGTATCTGGGACTTACTACTGGCATCTGCTTAAACAGGGCAAAATCTTGAGTGAAATTGCTGCTTTAGACTTTCCTGTGGTCATAAAAGATGTAAACGAGGACAAGGTTAATGACCTGCTAACTGTAGCTACTGTATACCCAAATACAAATCACAATTCATTGTTAATAATATCAGGAGCAACAGGCAACATCATGTGTGAACCGATACCAATTGAAGACTGCTTGTCTGTCAAACTTCTATCTGATATGGACACAATCACATACCTTTGTAAAAACAACACAACAGAAGCTGTCCGACTCATAGATTATTCAGTATTGAGGAAATTACTAAAAAGTGAGCATAACGGAAAAGGCCAAACAATTAATCACACACAGACCTCTCCAACGGTTCTTAAAAAGGCTAACTTAAGCATGAAAAAGAATATTGGTAATCCGAGAGAGGTATTCACAAATGGTCCTGGTAAATTGATTGTTGAAAATTTTGAAGAATGTCCCAACTCATGCAAAGTAAGCTTGAAGTTATTGCTGGAAAGAAATGGCACAACCAGTGTAAGCTGGGAGTACGAAGCTAACCATGTTTATGCAATGCGGCCAAGCTCATTTGCTTTCGCAAACTCAATAAGAGGATTTGTCTTAAAATTATGACAGTGGAACAGTGCACACCTTGCAAAGGGTGCGCACAAGATCAACGAAGTCAAATACAATGTCCAGAACCAGAGTCCCAAGAATGCATACGACATGTTCTACAACCGACCGATAAATGTGGCATCAATATCAGCTTTCATTAAATATGAGAACTTTACCGTTCATGATATTTCAGAGAGGATTGTGTTAGTGCTATTCGATAAATTTCAAACGCATAACGTGAATATAAGCCAGACGGATATTCTGCAAATATGCGTCCGGGATCCAATAGACGCACAGACTCCGGTCCCATTGTGTCAGCCTGACCTGGAATATCAGGAGATGTCTTTGATGATTGCAGACCTAGATGGAGATCAGTCACACGAATTGATATCATATTACAGCACATTCATTGCTCCTGATCTGTTCACACCAAAGAATCTCAACCCCCCTAAAGATGAAGACTGGAAACTGACCTCTTTAGTGAGGGTGATTCGATTAGAATCAGAATTACCAAAGCTTTTTATCTCAGATTTTTAATACTATAACCATAACTAATTTTCTTTGGAATATATTCAGTGGGATATAAGTAGTTAGATTATAGTTAACATTTGCCAAGTTTGCTGTACTTAGCTTAAGGAAGCTATAGATACTAGTCATTTTAAATTAAATTTATAAAACTATACTATATAAATATATATATTTATAATTTATTTTTAGGGTTCCCTACCAAAATGGTAAAATCGTAACCCTTAAGGTGTTTATTTCTTTGATAATGTATTGCAACAGTTGTGTGTAACATAGACAAGATGCATGTCGTTTTAAAATATTTTTCGCCTGGAGTGTTCAATGTTTATCGTAACTTAATCATTACCTAATGTTAATTGTACCGTTAGTATTGAGTGTATTGCGATCAGATTCTTTTTCGAGTCTGATTACATTTAGGTATTTTAGATAGTATTTGACTGTATACCAAAAATATTACATACCTCTGTACTGTTAGTTCATTTTAGCTGAATTTTATTAGCGGACAAAATGTCTAGCTCATAATACTGCTCTCGTATTAGCAAATGCAGTACTCGCAAAATTGCGGTTTCGAGAGAAAGGCGATTAAAGATTTAAGATCTCTACTCCAGTCGGTATTATAATTGAATCTTTTGTTACTTGAAAATGTACAAAATAATTCGGATCATTGTTTAGTTAAAACCCCTTTGATGCTATATTTGATAAAAATTCTGACGATTACTGCATTTAATATTGCGAGAGCAGAATTGTGTGTGTCTAACTGCAATGACACCCGAATTCACTATAAATTGTCTTTAATGTTTTTCTCCTAGTGAAAAAGTGGTTATAAAACCGTCAAATTAATCAGTGTTACTATGAATTTACAATGGCATTACACAGCATATTTCGTCTAATCATTGTTATTCTGTATCAATATGAATATTTTAATTTATTTTACCAGAAAATGAATCTGGTGTTAATTGAACTCATATACAAATCGTTATTTGCTAAGTGTCTTGGCCTCACTAGGATTTGTGATGTAATGTTATAGTCAAAGTCAATTCACATTACCTTGGTAGGGAAGGGAAGTGAAATGAATTTTGGGAGCAATGTGTACTGTAAGTTGCTTAACTTTATCTGGCATCATTAGTATCACATTCATCATATATGTGATCAAAAGAAGATTAGCGACGCCGGCCCCGATGGAAAAATTTATATGAGAAGTCCTAGGCAATGTGAATTGACCCTTAATTTATAGTAACTTTGATTAATTCGATGGTCCAACTTTCTTGGAAGCCCCCTATTGGGTATGCAAGTATATTCATCAGATGTTGGTTTATATCGTGAATCTCAATTTGACAGATATATGTACTGGATCGACTGGCACACAGCTATTAGTTAAGCTCCATATACATGTATTTGTTGTAAATCATTGTCTGTCTATTAAGACTAAATGTGGAGGGAAGTGCCTTAATATGGGGGGTTTAATTTGCATTGTAAGATTGTTTTAAAATATAAAACTAGTAAAAAAATATTTAGTAACCTACATGTTTTTTTTTATTAAGCAGTGATAGCCAAGTTGGTAGAACGCTTGCATCGGTAACGAGGATCGCAGGTTCAAACCCCGGCTCGCACCTCTGGGATTTCATGTGGGAATCTCATTTTCAACCATGATTATCGACGGTGAAAGAAAACATCGCTAGGAAACCTGCATGGCTGAGAGAATCCCTCGAAAGACGAAGTCCGCCAACCCGCACAGGGCCAGCGTGGTGGACTATGGCCTAATCCCCCTCGCATTGAGGTGAGGCTCGTGCCCAACAGTGTGACATTGAAAGGGCTGGTATTATTATGTTTTATTTGAATGTAGCTGTATCCGATATGCGTTGCAACGCCCTTCGCGGGCAATACCAAACATTTTGTTGCTTGCGCAACACGCACCAAAGATTCATCGCAATCCGAGAGTATATGACAAAAAACATTATTCCTTTGAAAATATTATTTAATACGTTTTTTTTGCAAATTATACCAAATTACTTAGTTTAAAAAGCCTTACATTGAAATAATAAAAAAATATAACATGTCTTGAGCTCTTGCAGACATAAATACAGCGGCCGTAGCACACCGACTGCGACTAGAGACAAATATAACGGATTTATTGTCTCCATCTTTCTCTATTCATAAGAGAGAACGAGACAAAAATATAGCAATTTTAAATGTCACAGCCGATAAAGCTAGGGTCTCCTTAACAAATAATATCACTTGAATAGGAATGGGCTCGAAAGCAGAAACAACGACTAATTTATACAAATTAAATCCTCGGACAATGCCTGGCTGTAAATATTGCACATCGGCTATTCGGCTTTGTAGAGCGTCGTCTCTGTCACTCACACCTCTAACCCATAGTCTCTTTGTAAAGCCGATATGCAATATATCCAACCGGGTACTGCAAATGTATGTAAAATATTTAATAATGACGTATTTAACATAATATACTGGGTGTCTACAGCATTGCTCGTCACATGCATTACTCGTCAGCTCGGATCACACAGATCAGAACAGAACAGGGCCCCAAGTCTGCTAACACAATTGATTCATCATCGACCAGCAACCGCATAGTAACTGTCACTTTAGACAGATATCCACTTATTATAGTGAGGTAGGTAAGACACTTATTATAGTGAGGTCATAACACTTAGCTATTCACTTAGTAAACTAAAAATACTAATTTGAAAGGGTTCCACTAGTTGTTTGCATCTCACTCGCACACCGAGTACTTGAGCGAGATGCGTATAAACAGTCATTTACAGCCGTGTTGGTTTAAGTACACTATTCGTCGAATTAATATAAAGCTGTTATCCATTTACGAAATAGTCAGAAAACATTTGTTCCAAAAATACCTTATATACAGCATAAATCAGAAAGGTTATATAGTAAGCCTCGAGCCTGTGCTTCTTTAGCGCATTGGCAATCAGTCCAGTCAGCCAGTCAAAACCAGGGCCCCAAGTCTGCTAACACAATCGATTCATAATCGAACAGCAACCGCATATTAACTGTCACTTTTGACAGATATTGTATGGGATATCTGTCAAAAGTGACAGTTACTATGCGGTTGCTGTTCGATTATGAAACGATTGTGTTAGCAGACTTGGGGCCCAGGACCTCGGCACAGTAAGCAGGGTCACTATAAACTGCGCAAATCAGTACGATAAGCAGGATCTTCTCATTTAATTGCAACGTCATCGAGAAAACATGCTATCACCGTCATACTTATTAACGAAATCTGTGGTGTGAGAGAGATGGAAAACGCGACGTTACCAAAATGGTACGTAAAATATATTGTGCTTAAGATACAGGTACAGTCACGCGCAAAGCTGTAAACATTGTTAATTTTATTTGTCGGGCGCCGTACGTGCTTTGAGCTGGAAGATTCGTTTGTTGCTTGTCACAGAGTTCCAACTTGCGGTTAAGGCACCACTAGTTTGTGGGCCTGGTTCGAGTCATCTACTATCGAGTACTCGGTGAGTTCGATCAAGTTAAGTGCAGCCAACTGTTCAGCGACACTGTACCCCTCCGCGTCGAACAACTCGACGACTACCTCGTCGTATTCGCGGGCGCTGCGGACAAGACGTACACATCAGATAATAAAACCAACCAATAATTTTACTGTTTATACATAATATACAGGGTGTAACTGGGCTCGTAACGAAAACTGATACCATGAATTCGGCTCACGATTCTGGATCCCATATAGTTGGAATTTTCTGTCAATCTTTTCATGAACATACGCATTTTTAAAGTATTTTTAAAAAATGTATATATTTTTTTATTATATTAGAAGTCTACATCAACGTGGTATTAAATAAAAAAATATAAATTATAGACATAAAAATGCAATGTAAACTAAAACTTAATACGCTCGAGCGCGCTCGTAAAGCAATCGTCTCACTCATACGCGTCGATAAAGCGCGGAGCGTTCTGTTGTAATCGCGTAGTTCAAGGTACATTACGCGCTCAAAAATTACAATAAATTTGTAACCCATGACTTTCCACACAAAAAAAACTATCATTTTATTATAAGCGTTATGTGTAACGTTTATCCAATATTTTTGTTACCACGCCACATACACCCTGTATACATTAAAAATGATTGATTGAGCTAGGCGGTACTTAGCGGAAATCCATTGTTAAACAAATGGGGAATAGGACACAACTGACCCTCAGCTTGTCAACTTTGCCAATTATAAACCAAACAAGTTGATCGATTAAAGAAGCCAGCAACACCGAACTCCTCTAAGCTTACTCTCTACCAATTAAGGTGGAAGCGCTAGGTCAGGGCGCGAAATTCAAAATGTGAATGGTTTTTAATTATTTCACGAAAAATTTGGACATCTTTACGATGTAATTTAGTTTTTCGCGATATTGGCATTCTGCATTGGATGTCTCGCTTCGCGCCCTGACCTAGCGCTTCCACCACATATCATGATAGATATGCCGTGCGGTTCAAAGCCTAACGCCTTCATAACATATCTCGTCTCATATATCTGTGGCTTCCACCTTAACATGTCGCACGCTTACTAATAGACTGACCTAACTCAAAAAAGCTGTTTGTTGGGAAATCGCAAAAACGTTTTGTCATTTACAACTTGTCTGACATTATTACTTATATCTCAATGAAAATAGCGTAATAATAATAAATGATGTATTGTAAGAATACTTGAATAAGTAATTATTGATACTAAAATGTAATTTTGAAGAAATTTTATTATTATTTATAATTATTTATAGCTTTTAAAATGTTGTCCCTGAGATACGTCTGTTTATTAATAAAATCAATGATATATTTCTGTACTAGTGATGACACTTTTTGTTATATGTCTGTATTTTATTAAACATTTCACTAAAACCCTTTCTCTTTTATGTTATAAGTCTATACTTGATATAGAAATAGCATATTATTTTTATGTAGTATTGATTTTTTAGTTCAGAAACATGAATTGGTCACTATAATATAAAAGCACCGCGAGTTGACTGTCGCAATCTCAGACGCATTATGATTTATGTCACTTTCATGTTAAAAGTTTTGTAAAAATTTGTATAAGTAAAAAAGACAACATATTCGTTACTCAGTCTAGGAATGAGATATCGTAAAAAATCTGAGATTGGTAGATAGATAACGTTGGAATAAATCTATCTGTGTGCTTATCTCACTTTGGGCTTAAACCCTAATTGGTCAGTCTATTATAAACCCTTAGTAGCCTGATTTACGAAAGTGTTTTTTTTTAATATTACTGTGTTTAATGTTACTGTGTTTAATTATAATGACATTTGTTTTTTTTTTAATTTCGTTGGAAAGAATATTATACAACAGTAAAATACGTACAGCCAACCTATAAAAAAAAACTAATAGTAATGTGAACATTCGGTTTAAAAGATTGGTATCAAAATTGAAACTCTAGGCTATTAAGGGTTAAGCGTGCGATGTATATAATAAGGTTGTATATGGTGGTCACATGATATGCGCATCTAGGGTGTGGTCCTGCACGATGCCGGCGAGCGCGCGCTTGGCGGCGGCCCAGCGCTGCGAGCTGGCGGAGCGCGACGTGACGCCGGCCAGCGCGCAGCGCGCCGCCTGCGCCGGCAGCAGCGCGAGCCGCGCCTCCAGCTCGCGGATCTGGTCCTCCTTCACGTACAGCACGGTGCCGTAGTCCACGTACATCACCTGTGACGGACAACAGTCACAAACTTTTTGCAAACACTGCCAAAACATTGTCGACACTCCTATAGTCAGAAATAAAGTAATAATAATAACGAGTTGAAAGTTTGTGAACGCACCTTTTTATTTTATTACAAATTCTGTCGATACTACCTAGTATTTGATTAAAAAAACATAATTTTATTTTTAAGGCCTCAGCCTCGAATTTAGCGGGCAGCGGGGCGGCGGCGGCGCGGGAGCGGCAAGATTTTATGCGTAAAATCAAATGGACCTGTGCTCGAAAACAGCGGCGCCGGCCAACGAGCTCCGCTCCCGCGCCGCCGCCGCTGCCCGCTAAATTCGAGGCTGAGGCCTAAAGGAGCGCTCAAGTATTACGTAACGCAACTTTTGAAGATTTTTGATCCCCCCCCTCGTCCCTAGTAAAACGTAAAGTCTCTACGCGACCGTTCTGAAGGATTAAAATAATGTTACGTAACGCGTAGTTCTACCCCCCTTCCCACCCCTGTAACGCATCGTAACGTTTCAGAAGACCCGCCCCCCTCCCCCTAAATTCGTTATGTAATACTTGAACGCTCCCTAAATACACAATTGTGTGATGTCGAAGAATCGTCCACTGAAAAGTGACGCGTGGTCGATTATAAAAAAAAGTGTTGAATTGAGAACCTTCTCCTTTTTTTCGTCGGTTAAAAAACCGACCCAAATGGGACCGTCGGTACTATAGTGTATGACGTGGACCCGGGGTTGTGTGACCAGAATGAATGGTTGTACCAGATATGTTTACTGGGATCGCCCACAGTTTATACAAGTTGCTTAGTTCGTTGGGCAATATTTATGAATGACGTTATTCAGGCGTCAAAATCAATTTTTTTTTTTTTTTAATGCGATCCCTCAATGCGAGAGGGGGAATTGGCCATAGTCCACCACGCTGGCCCAATGCGGGTTGGTAGACTTCACACATCTTTTGAGGGGTTTTGTCGAACATGCAGGTTTCCTCACGATGTTTTCCTTCACCGTTTAGCAATAGATTATCGTGGTCGAGAACGAGATTCGCACCGCACGCATGAAATCCAGAAATCCCAGAGGTGCAGAGGAGGAGGTTTGAACCTGCGATCCTCGTTACCGAGGCAAGCATTCCACCACCTAGACTATCACTGCTATGGAAGATTGATTATAATATTTTTATTATTTGGTACGGGGATCCACAGTTCCGTAAGCATTGGAGGTGAATAATGTTATAAGTGCCTTGTGCACTGACCTCCACGTTCTGGTCGGCCCGCGTGATTGACAGCACGCGAGCTCGGTACCAGTTGTTGTCCAACGGATACAGAGCCGCCACCAACTCCCCAGGCGCCGGCACCATCTACACATAACTCGTAAAATTTATTTTTTACTAGTTGTTACCCGCGACTTCGTCCGCGTGGAATTTAACAAAGACACAACCGTTAGCAATAGCCCGCTCGCGCGTTCTAAGCCTAAAAGTAGCCTAAGTTACACCTTGTTACTTCAGCTATCTGCCAGTGAAAGTCCTGTCAAAATCGGTCTAGCCATTTTAGAGATTAAAAAAATACCTAAAGCGATACAACACCATAAAGTTAGTAAAAGTAGCGGTTTTTACAAACCTTATGGTATTGTATCGGATTAGATACTTTTTTAAGCAAACTTAACACATCGAGACATCCAATGCAGAATGCTAATATCGCAAAACACTAAATTACATCGTAAAGATGTCCAAATTTTTCGTAAAAAAATAAAAACCATTGACATTTTGAATTTCGCGCCCTGACCCTGCTTCGCTTCCTCCCCGTTAACTTCAACGGAGAGTGTCACAATGAGCGGCCTTATCACTAATAATACTCTCTACCAGGCAACCTTTGGATGGAGAGGATTTTACAGAGATGTTTACGACGGGGGTGTATTTAATAATAGATACATGCTTACAAATACTTTCTAGATAATAGTACCTTGAGTGGTTTGTAAGCACAGCGCGCGGCAGGACTGTTCATGTCGCGCAGGAGGCCGGCCAGCGTCTTGGGCGACAGCACCACGCCGAAACTGGGCGGTTCTTCCACTTCTAAACCATAGACGGAATTTTTTTTTTCTTACAAACCGAGTCAAGGTCAAGTCAAATCATTTATTTCGTATAGGCCTACGGGGCACTTACAAATTGGAACTAACAATTTTTTTTTCTTAAATCTACAATCGGATCGGAACGCGACCTCAACTGAGAAGAGCCGGCGAGAAATATAGCGAGCTTCTCTTTGCTTACATATTTTTTTAACAGCCATATTAAAAAAAAAAACATCAACTCATAATACCACTGATTCGGGCTATATAAGTTAATCAATGAGCCCCGCTCCTTTGTTGCGTTTGAAGTCGTATTCCTAAAGCATTCATGTTTATTTTAATTTCAATAAGTGTCGTTTGCGGCAACAGCAACAACAACGCGGCTCAGACGTATTTAAAAAAGTTCGTAACCCAAATAATCTTAAAAAAAACACATTAATAAAAAAAACAAGATTGATTTTGATGCCATGGTAAAGGGATCCGTAGTTTGCCGGCGGGGTCACGGATGTGTGCGAAAGCCCCCCCCCCCCCCCCCCCCCCCAACAAGGCGGGAGAAGGACCACCGTGGGGTTTTAGTCGGTAAAAGTCCGGCACATACATCAATCATGAGGATTTCCCCACGCAAAAAAAAAGAGGAATCCATAGTTCCACGGGCAATGTCCTGTCGCCTCATAGCTGTGTCCCTAGTCTTAGTTGTGAGTGCAGGTACTCACGTTTCTGCTTCTCATCGACAAACTGCACGTAGAGTCTGTCGTAGTGGCACACGCAGGTGACGAGCACGCGGTGCCACGTGCCCGGCGCCGGCAGCGGGAGCGGCGCGCACTTCACCAGCACCTCGGTGCGGTCGAGGGTCCAGCCGTCTGCCGCACACACTCACATATAACGCCATACCAACAGAACTGTACGGTCCTCGTGTTATAGGTGACGGGTGCCGTCCAATCGACTGTCTCACTTAATCATCAAGAAGGGGCATGATAACGAAAACTTTGGGTACAGGTTACGCTTAATGACTATAATAAAATTATAGAATTCATTTATGTCGAAAGCCATGGGTTGTCATTGTCATGTCATGTCATTTTTGAGTCATTAGAATCATGAGTTGAATCCATGGAATCAGTTTTCGTTACAAAGCCACTTACACCCTGTATAGTGTGAGGTGACAACTCACCGGGATGCTTCGTTATGTGTTTCTTAGTGCACCTGGTCCCCTTGAAGCAAGTCTTCTCGGGGCCACCCTTGTAGTGTTTGCAGATGTCCGCCTCGTCGCGGTTGTGGTAACCCTAGTACATACTATGCATAAATATAAGTACAATATAAATAACGTTTTAGACAAATATCGTTGTATATAAGTATATATGGACTACTAGCTTCGCGCTACTAGCTCGCGGTGCTTCAAAAAAACATATCCTACAGCACTCAGAAATAAAGTAGCTTCGTATTAGTGAAAAAAAAATCAAAATTGGATTACTAGTTCCAGAGAGTACCTCCTACATCCGAACTAACAAGTTTTATCTCTTTGTGATGATTATATAGATATTAGAACCAAATAAAATTAATAAAACGTCGTGGTTGTTGTAAAGTATTGCCTTTGAAAAGGCTAATAACAAAATAAGTTTTATTTTCAAAATCTGGTTTCTGTTTGTATAATAATAATATCGCCAGACAAGCAAACCAACATTTTTTATTACATTATAGGTAAGTGTTTGATCTGGATCTCACCTGATGGTAAGTGACGATGAGATCTACGATGGAGCATACTTGCCTAGAAGGTTTCGACTTGAAAACACCCAGATTGGAGTCAACGGGGAACAAAGACGCCGGTAGCGTGTTCCATTCCTTGGTTCGCAGGATGAAAGTAGAAGCAAACCGCTTAGTACGTACCGAAGGAATGTCAACAGTGTACGGATGACACTTGTCCGTGCGTCTTGTCGACCGACGATAGAATGGAGATGGGGGAATTAATTCGTGTAATTCCATCGCACACTCTCCAATCATCCACGACTCAGATACAAACATTCATGCTCATCACACCAAGTTTCTCTCTATGGATTCGAACCCGGGACCCTCGGTGCAGACGGCAGGGTTTGCAACTAACTGATCTAATCAGGTCGAATTCATACGTTAATTATTTCACTTCGACGCGAATAATTCTGACATATTAAGGTTTATTTTGGTGTCTCGGATTCAGTGCAGCCGCGTGCATTTAATTTGTTGTCATCATCTTAAATCATCATCTTTACCGTGACCGCCACCACCGGGTCCTCGTACTCGGGGCACTGGGTGATGTCCAGCTCGCTGTCGCTGCCCTGCGCTGGCCCGACCACCACCTTCGCTGTCTGGGTGCATGCGTCCGCCGGTCTGTCTGCTACAGATATATTATAATGATAATATATTCCCAGACAAATACATCAACTGTACGGTCCCAAACTAAGTAACGCTAGTATGAGTATCGTAACGACTGGGGGCGATCCCAGTATACAGAGTGTAACATCGAGAACAGTTAATATGGAGGCCATAAAAACTATAAGAGTTTTATTGATTTCTTATATTTACGCGAATCTGCACATTGCACATAATATAATATTGAAATAAAACAAATTTTACAGATGTTATCGCGTTTAACAACAACAAGCAAATATGCGCAAGCAACAACTAAATATTAGGGTTACCCCAGTTCAAACTATGACACGTAAACGTAGGGCGTAAAACCCTATGTACTCCCGTGACCATGGTTGCTGTGAAGCAGCCAAATCGTCAGGAACATAAAATAAACGCGATAAAATCTGTAAAATAGTTTTCATTTCAATCTATAAGAGTTAGAAAAATATGTTCCATGGAACCATTTCGTCGATTTAAGAGATAAGAAAGACTTCATTCATAAATGAAAAAAAACCCATTCTCTGCTCGGAAATTTACTGTCATTTAGAAAAAAAAATCTGTTGTAATTGTTTTTTTAATTGATTTTGTAGGTTGTAAGGAGTAAATACTGCTTTGAAAACATGTGTCTAAAATTAAAAGAAAATGTTATATATACTATTATTCTAATTATTTAAGTTAATATTCAAAATTACTGGGTGAAGTGGTTCCTTAGAACGGTAAGTTTGTTGTTTTATGTTAGTTTCGGAGGTCCCCATACTGACCCATTGCGATGTTACATCCTGTATAATTACTTGTATAAATATTAAACGTCAACGTGTCGGGTACAAATATTCGTGCTCATCACACAAATTCGCCACAACCGATATTCGAACTCGAGACCTTCGATATAAAGAGCAGTGTCACTACGAACTGAGCCAAATGTAACTATAATTACTTGCGACGGCCAATCCTTGCTGTACAATCATCTCGTTGAGAGTTTCGCCAGAGTGCAGCACCACATACACGCCCAACGATTCAGAAGTACTGGAACAAGAGAGGTTTATAAAAATGAAATCTATTTCCTCCAAATTACAATCTATAATCGCGGTCACGCCTTCACCCTCGCGTGACGACAGCAGTCGACTTTAATTTTTATTCCCATTGTAATAAAGTTTATGTTCAAACCAGTGACAGCCCGAGGCCATACCAGTTGCAGTTAGACTAGACATTTTTCTGTTATTATTATTCTGTTCCCGCTTATTTGCTTATAGACAGACTCTGGCTACGACATATCTTTTTTTAAAAGACCAACGACCTTGGCATGCATACTCGTGCAAAATAAATCATGTCTACACACACACACATACACACATTATTATGGCCAATGCCCATAAGCCACGGCTATGGGCTTTGGCACAGGAGCCAAGTCCAGGCTAATAAGTGTAAGATAACTTACTTATCGTCGACTTCGATGGTGCACTGCGTGCCGAGGTACCGTTTCATTAACTCCTCTTGTTTATCCATTAGCGACTGGTTTTGACAACTCAACAAGTCGACCTGCAAACATATTATAGTATTATGTATTATATAAAGTGTAACAATAATAGAATCAGAATCATAATATTTTTTATTCACGTAGACCATTAAGTACAGTACTTATGAATCGTGAAAAGTTACAAAATACTATGCTACTACTTTACCACCCGTTCAAAATGCCGTTTCTATGGAGAAAAACGGGCAAGAAACTCCATGGTAGTACATTGTTATAGGTATTTGAGAACAATGTAGGAACGGCTAATCAGACTTTAGCAGCAGGTCAAAAAAAAGTACTAAGTATAAAATTACAGTTAATGGTTACATGGTTCCCACATTTACAAATTACTTAAAGATAACATTCCCAAATCTATACATATAAATAAAATTGGAGTGTCTGTTTGTAATATTAAAATAACCGCTTTTTACTAAGTGCATTTGGATGTATACACGTTACCTATACCGAAACAAAATTTTTTACAATTTTTGTCTGTCTGTCCGTCTGTCTGTCTGTCTGTCTGTCTGTCTGTCTGTCTGTTTGTTCCGGGTAATCTCTGAAATGGCTGGACCGATTTTGACGGGAATTTCACTGGCAGATAGCTGATGTAACAAGGAGTAACATAGGCTACTTTTATTTTAGAAAAAAAAAATTGATCTTTCGAAAAAAAAATTAAAACCAATGTTGCAGCGCTGCGCCTGATTAAAGTTTGATAGCAACAATCTGCAATGCGTCCCGCGGGATCAGAACGCGAGCAGGCTGTTGCCAACGGCTGAGTCTTTGTTAAATACCACGCGGACGAAGTCGCGGGCAACAGCTAGTAAATAAATAAAATTATAAGATATTTAAAAAAATTACGCCCTGCACCAGCCTGCACCTTATCCACTATCCTCCATTACAAAGCGGGAGACAAAAAAGATCTGGTAGATACAACATCAACAGAAGCAAGACTCTTACGGCTGGACTAAGTCCAGGTGTAAGGCACCGCGGAGAGTTTAAATACTAGTTGGTCCTAAACTTGTGAGCTGATTAAACTTGAATCCAGTACTAGGTATGGCAATAACGAAAAATCAGGTATATTAACATTTAGGTATTTTAAATACACTCACCCCGGCTAGATGGCAGCACCTGGCGTAGGGCGGCCTGTCGCAGTACCGCGGGTGCAAGGTTTTCACACAGCTCACCGGCACACAGCGAATCTCACCCGTGTCCACTGTGAATATCGCGGCCATGTTGTCGTCTGCCTGTGTGTATGTGAAATATACAGGATGTAAGGGGCATGGTGAAAGTAATTTTGGCTAAAAGTTACACTTAATATTTATAGTAAAACTAGCTGTTGCCCGCGACTTCGTCCACGTGGTATTTAACAAAGACTCAGCCGTTGGCAACAGCCTGCTCGCGTTCTGATCCCGCGGGACGCATTACAGATTGTTGCTATCAAACTTTAATCAGGCGCAGCGCTGCAACATTGGTTTTAATTTTTTTTCGAGATCCAATTTTTTTTTTTCTAAAATAAAAGTAGCCTATGTTACTCCTTGTTACATCAGCTATCTGCCAGTGAAATTCCCGTCAAAATCGGTCCAGCCATTTCAGAGATTACCCGGAACAAACAGACAGACAGACAGACAGACAGACAGACAGACGGACAGACAGACAGACAGACAAAAATTGTAAAAAATGTTGTTTCGGTATAGGTAACGTGTATACATCCAAATGCACTTAGTAAAAAGCGGTTATTTTAATATTACAAACAGACACTCCAATTTTATTTATATGTATAGATGTATAGATTATAGAAATCGTCTATGTCCAAAGTCATGGGTTACAAATGTTGTAATTTTTGAGCGCGCAATGTATCGTAATCTACGCGATCACAACACATCGCTCCGCGCGATCTGACTTGTGCGAGTCGCTTGCGCGCTCGAAAGTATCGAGTTTTAATTTACATATCAGTTCTGAGTTTGTAATTATGTTCTTTTTTAAATAAGTAATCACGTTGGGATACTCCTAAGATCGAAGATTTCATGCTAAAATCGATTTGAAATATAATCCATGACTCGGGTACAAACATTCGTGCCCATCACACATAATTTTCCCATACCGGGATTCGAGCCCAGGACACTCGGTACGGAAAGCAGGGTCACTACCAACTGTGCCAAAAGGGCCAAGTCACTAACGTAAGCTTTGGTGCTGAACTTATGCCCACAAAGATTTCAATGGCATTGCAATGCATACCACGTAAAGTTTATAAGTTTGGATGTAGGGGATAATCTCCGGAACTACTGATCTGATTCTGAAAATTTCACTTGCACTATTAAAAAGCTACACCTTCCCCGCTATTGGCTTTGATTCATTAAGAAACCGCGGGCAGACGCTAGTATACAGTAAACGCATCTCACCTCAGTAAGTTTGAGGAAAAGTCCTCGATAGTAGCAGTCGCTGTCCTCGTCGTAGTACGCGCAGCACGTCAGTGACGTCACATTATCCACTGTCACGACCCTCTGGTGCTGATGGTAGAACTCCGACATTTCTAGCATTAGGCTAGAAGTATGAAGGAATTACGTTTAGTCCCTATGACACTTTTATCATGTTTATACAGCACACCTCACACACAAAAAAACTCATATAATTTTATGTGATTGGTTGCTCACCTCTGCACCTCATCGGGGCTGCTGGTGATGAGCCAGATGGAAGGTCCATCGATGTGCATGATAGTGGCTTCATATACATGTTCCATCTCCAATACAGTCTGTGCGGGCAAGTTGCACTCCTGAGTGGTCCAGTCTAGAGAATAAATTTTGACGGCCTGATTAGCACAGTTGGTAGTGAGCTTGCGCCTGCCGAGGGTCCCGGGTTCGAATCCTGGTAGGGACAAACTTTGTGTGATGAGCACGAATGTTTGTACCCGAGTAATGGATGTTTAATATCTATATAAGTAATATATACCAGGTTCGGCCCCAGTCAAATGTACGGTACCCATAATACAAGCGTTCTCTGTCGTCTGGCGATAATATTACTGTTTTGCATTAAGACAAAACAGGTATTATATGCTGGAGAAAACGCACAGCATAGCATTGAAGAAGAAGCAGTCTTATATTTCTTCCGGATTATTGAAATAAGTGTGTATCATACCTTTATATGTCACAATTCTGTTACCATAGAGTGGCGTGACGTCCAGTTCCCGCCATCTTAGCTGACAAGTGTCATAGTCTTCATCATCAGCAAGCTCCTTGACACTATGCTGTGCGTTTTCTCCAGCATATAATACCTGTTTTGTCTTAATGCAAAACAGTAATATTATATGTCTTCGAAAACGCACAGCATAGCATTGAAGACCTGTTTGATCTCTGCTGGTGAACAGAATTAACACAAGAAAGCTATGTGAATGTACTTAATATGGTTCATAAAATATCACAACTCCTATTAAGTACCTGTAAACACATTGTAATAAGAAAGTATATCTTGGTTATTTTAATTGGATAACAAATAAACCGAATATGAACTTCTAAAGAATCCATGAATTTAATAATAAAAGCTTCCGAGTTTTAAACAACTCTTATCACCAATTAATTAACTCATTCATAAAAGTAATAATTTGCTAAACTATAATCTAACAGTAAAATCACAACCTCAATGTGAAGAATAAACAATCTTAAAGCTGCCATATTACAACCAGTACAATAACTATTAAACCTCTGTAATATTTTGAAAAAATAAATACTACAAGTTTCTCTCTGTCCAGGACATTTCCGAGTATTTAGCTATCTGCGAGATGGTAAAGCTGACTGGACACTACTCGGGAGAGGTTCTAACATAAGCTTGTTGAGAACTGATGGCATAAATCAGTGATCACAAATCTCAAACCTGGTTTAACAACTCCTGCACTAGAAATCTGATAATCTTCCCCTGTTGCAGTTTACTTCCTATGTTTTAATAAACTCCCTTATGCATGAGTCACTAGACAAATTTCGATCCTAATGCTGTTCCTAAAGTTTGATTGTCTCTGGGTACAATCATAAAACTATTCTAACCCAATCACAAATGGTTCTCTGTACATGTGTTCAAAGTAACAAATGGGCAAGTCTATGTAATCTACAGCCATTAGCTAGCAACAGAATTTGAAGGCTGTGCTTCTACTTTTATCAATTAAATAATCTGTTAAGCTGCCCATGGTATTACACGGTTTTGATATAAAAGAATTATTTAACAATATTGTACTGAATATATGGATTTTTTATTTTTATTGTATAATTTATAATTTTAACTTGTTAACTCTAAGTTACTGAACCCATTATTTTAAAGTGGCACTACTGTTGTTTAGAGTGGAAGGGTGCCATCAGGGTATTAGAATCCTTTAGTATCCAATTCTCCTCCCCTAACTTTCAAAATCTAAAGTGACAACCTTTCTACCTGTGGTGGGTTTTATCTTATTGTTCAGTCCAGCTTAACCCTCTACAAGTTTTACATGTACTGTTAAGGGGTTGGTTGGCACTCTTACCTGGGGGTCTGAATACCAAAAACTTTGTGTTCATTAGTACCATTACTGTATTGTGGTGACACTCACACTATTTGATAATTTAATGTGTGGCTAAAGGCATTATCAAGCAGCAGTCCCATTTCTTTGTTGGCAACCCAACAATACTATTTTGTAATTATTATAAAAAATATATATGGCAACATATATGTAAATGGATGTGAACCAAACTGTGTGTTTAAGTTCTTATAATTAATAATTATTGTTATATAATAATAATAATATCGCCACACGAACACACCAAATATACGGTCCCACATTAAGCAACGCTTGTGTTATGGGTACCGTACAGTGGACTGAGGGCGAACTCAGTAGGTATATAATACTTATATACATATTAAACATCCATGACTCGGGTACAAACATTCGTGCTCATCACACAAAGCTTGTCCGTACCAGGATTCGAACCCGGGGCCCTCGGCGCAGAAAGCAGAGTCACTACCACTGCGCTAATCAGGCCGTCAATGATGTATGTATATATATATATATATTCTCAAAGTGATTCATTTATCTGATATTAAAATCTTCACCACAAAAAACCAGCTTCTCAGTCAACTACTATAGCCCTGAATAACAGACTCATTTCAACATCTGAAGTCTAGTTTACATAGGCTAGAACAGCAGCCTCTTATATTGCAAATAAGGAATCTTCTAGATTTCATATTACTATGATGATTAGTATAGAAAGTAGTACATAATTCTCTCATTGGATTGGCACATACTTAGAATCTGTGAACATGGTTGACTTACAAGCTCAGATATTTACTTAATAAATGACCCCAACTTTAAATTATTATCTCAGTGGTTCTCTGTAGCATAAAGCTGTTCTAGTATACATCTTCTTCATGAAGACCAACTGGAATTCAATTTAGATCTCTCAGTAAATAGGATGCTCATTGTTATATTCAGCATATGTCAAAGCCAGCCACCTGGTTGGGTTAACTTGGAGCCTCTGTTAGTCAGAGCAACCTTATTGACCAAACCCTGCCTCGATCCCGAGTCTGCTTGCCAGGGTCAAATTGACAGTATAAACATTCTCTGGGCACTCTACAACCGAAATTCCGTACCACTTGCGACCTGATGAGATCAGAGAGAATAAACATCACCTTACTATGAAATGCTTAAGCACTTAAAGTTGTTCACCATCTTCGTGATGGCTACTGATATAGACATGCTTACGAGCTCGCATCCGCTGCGTCTGTTTTTACTTGTCATCAGAATATCTCTCTTACTCTCATGTATTTTGTATAGGTCTCCCGGGTCACTTAATATTGTGGAGTAGGATAGCAATCTACTACCTTCAATCACCACCGCAACGCTTGTTGCACGATGGGGCACAGTTCTCTTCTCTGGCCTCTCTAGGTCAACTTTCCAGAAAGAGTTGTGCTTGACGACATTAGCCTGCCTCGAGTGACTGCATGTTTGTTCAAATACAACACCCTTAAAACCCTTTTAAGCACATCCAGTGGGGGACTTTATAGGCAAGGCTAACATCTGGCTCCGGACGGCCCTCGACAGGCCCAGGTATTCTAAATCGTGAGGAATCTTGGTTACCACCCTTGGTACATGCACTAACTCTGGGCCTCCAAGCGGGCAAGCGTTTCCGCAACCTCACCACATGCTTGGGGGGCTAGGCCACGGGGTACCAAGTACACCACCAGACCATATACGACAGTTTCAAATCGTCTCCGCAACGCAAATGAAAACACTGTCAACCGGGTGCCGAAAAAAGACCCAATGATTGGGCTGTCAAACCCAAATTAGAATATTTTGTATTCAATATTAACACCACTATATAACTTTTGATCATCAGAGCTGCCACAAAACAATATGAGTTGAATTACATCAGCCATTCAGAATGCTGTTAATTAAAGGGTCCTCTGATTATAAATGATTTATATCAAGCATGTCTCAGTGATACTCTAATAAAATGCACGGAATTTCTCTTTTGATAAGATAATCCTTGGGCTCACCCAAAGTAGGTACTACATGTACCTGGGATATACAATACAAATGTAACAACACATCTCTTAAAAACAATGTTCCAAAGAATACTAGGTCCATGAGACGGGCATGGCCTATTGTAGGTTTAAGTGAATACCACACAACAGGTGCTTTATTGAAATTATATTCTCATTATTGTTATTAAGATTGATAACCGCTATGTAAAGAATATGTGCAATTTCCTTATGATTTTTATTATTATTATTTATTTTTGTTAATTTATTATTATTATTTTTTATATATATAATAAATAAATAATGTCAGAAGATTTCTCTTGAAAAGTAATTAAGTGACTAAAGTATAATCTAATTTGACCAACTTGATCATGAACAATCATATTATGTACCATTCAACTATACATCTTATTATAATGGTCATCATCAAAATGTGGACACACTACAGGTTTGCCCCCCCCCCCCCTTTCGGAGATTGAAGGGGTGATGGTGTATATCTTATTATTATATTATTCAACTTCATCCACATTTCAATTAGAATAGGTACTGGGTGGCTGTACATTTGTCTCAATGATAAACTAAAACAGCGGACTGTCTTGTACGATATGACTATCTTGTATGTGTTGTGTATCACGGATACCAAAGGTACGAAAATGTAAGTAATATGCAAGCCCATACACAACTATGTAATCATATCAGCTGCTCAAATGCAACTGGAGGTGCCGGGGTAGTTAAACCCGCACAGCTCTCCGCTCTAGTATGTTGAATGACATACTCAAGAGGTACATACTTTACAATATTTGTCTCCTGTGTAAATTACACTCCTGTAAAAATTTGTCATGTCTAATAATATACCACTAGAATAGAAAATCCTGCTCTGATTCACTGCTACAATTACCTGTGTAATGTATTTAAGCTGTATTGGTATGAAATAATATTTTACATTCAACCACACATTTGGATTTATTTCCATGCTTATTAGGGTTCCGCACCCAAACACTGAAAACAGTGCTTCATCATGTTGCCTGTGTATTAAGGGATTCACACCCAAACACTATAAACGGGGCTTTATCATGGTGCCTATGATTTTAAGGGTTCCGCACCCATACACACCAAACAGAGCTCTATCTAGGTACATATTAACTTACAGGGCTCTACTTCTTTATGACTGAACTCGAACATTAAGTCAGACCTGAGGCCCTCAGAGGGAACATAGGCCAAAGATTAATTGCATACCAAATGGTTTTATAAGTCTTATATCTTGGTGAGCCAAGCTCACATATTTGTAAGATCTCAGTAACAGTCATATGAACCTTACTCTTATACCGAGATACATCATTTAATATTCATCTCAGCGTACAAAAACCCTAGACGCTAAGCAGACCTGTAAGGTACTTCTATACATTGAAAGAAACTTACTCTTCGAGCCGAGGTACGCTAACGCAGGGCAGGGGTGGTGCAGGCCTTCCTCACACCTCCGAGGTTGAGGTTTAGCATCCTGAAAGATACCCCTGACCTCGAAAACGACATTATTTTCCATTCCGAGCAACATCTAGCCCGGCTTACTCAGCGTCGTTACCTGCAGGCTCCACTTTTTACGACGAAAACAATGCTGTGCTTATAAAAAAACTCCACTAACACTCACACGAAACATTTAAACTATTTATAACATGGTTTAAAATGATAAAACAAAACTTTTCTGCAATTTAAAAGATGAAAGAAAAGTTTTCATGTTATTCAAACGAAATACAAGAAAGCTATGACACTTGTCAGCTAAGATGGCGGGAACTGGACGTCACGCCACTCTATGGTAACAGAATTGTGACATATAAAGGTATGATACACACTTATTTCAATAATCCGGAAGAAATATAAGACTGCTTCTTCTTCAATGCTATGCTGTGCGTTTTCGAAGACATATAATATAGATTCAAAGGAAGACAATAGAGTTGTGGACAAAATTTTCGTATCTAATTACAATACAGGTGATTCAGAAAGGGTATACATGCCATTGAAATTGTAGCGCAATTTTAATCATAATATGAATTCAGAGCTTCCATGTCAATTTTATTTGTTAAATTTGTTTGCATTGCATCAAATTTGTCATTCGAATGAGAACATTTTTTTTTAAATTGACGTATCGAAATTCTTACTCCACATTATAAATGCACTACACAAGCATTGTAGGATTTATGTTTTAAGATTGGTATTAGTGAAAATTTTTTGGAAGATTTTTTTTTTTTATTACGTTATAGGCAAGTATTTGATCTCGATCTCACCTGATGGTAAGTGACGATGAGATCTACGATGGAGCATACTTGCCTAGGTAGGAAGGCGGCAGTAGATAAGAGACGCTACATTCACTAGGCACATGCAGCGCAACTGATCTGACCCGCCATCCATGAATGGCAACACCGAACATCATGCCGGAACACGGCTAGGCCGCTCGGCGACATGGCTTTGTTCAGTGGGTGGTGACTAACCACGGCCGAAGCCTACCACCAGTAAAAGGCGCATTGTTCTAAAGGCGCATCTCGTAAAACGCTGTGCTATTGTGTAATAGTCTACTACCCAATTATATGTAGACTTTACCTTCCAATTTCACCTTCTGCATATCCTGAGCTACCTCACACTTCACCCCTTTCGTCGACATCTCATTCATCTGCTGTACTGTCTCCTCGGACGAGGACGTCGAAAATACAATTAATGTTTGATCCGTCCTTGGTACTCTGATTCTCTTGGGTTTCTCTGGGGGACAGTGGTTGGAACACGCTGTGGATGTGGAGGGCGTAGGTTCGCTTAGTGTGTCGATTATGTTGAAGGGCTGAGTGCCTTGAATTGGAAGGAGCGGTTTCGTTGACGTATCAAGTACTGGAGTATACTCTATGCTGCCGATTTCGTCTGTAATAATAAAAATATTTTCTTATTGGTAAACAAATCATATGTCAAATTATATTAGTTTTTGCGTATTTTTCTCTGCAACTCGACCCTTCAACATGGATCATAGGTATAGGGTAGTAATATGGGCCTCTTTGAGTCATACCACTAGCTAATTAAAAGTAAATACTCAGTTAATATTAGTCCAATAGTTTTGTGCAATGGATGCTCGAACAAAAAAACACAAATTCCAAAAATCTAAATAATTATTTGAAATAACCTATTTCACTTTTCTTTTCAAGTATCTTCTACACATTAACCATTAACAGTTTTATTGTATTGTTTAGATATTATACAAGTGGTATTATATTATTTTTTTAAGAGTGCTAGTGCAAAATGTATGGGTTTGAATGTGATGGATTATAATACTCAGGAGGATATGTTGGGAGGAATCCAATATAAACTTACCAATTTTACCGACAGAAAGATTGAAATCAGTTATAAGATACATGTACTCGTCAAGCTGTTTCATACATGTCAGGAAACGTTCCTTGAGCTCTGATGGTTCACAATTTAATTGTAGTACAAAGCCTTGAGTCTGGAATGACAAATAAATAAATAAGCAAACCATTACTTCCTACAGGAGTACACTGAGGAGTACTATTGAACACCTGCATAGTTGAGTTTTATTTCCATTTTGTTTTTTTCATAACAATAATAGGTAATAAACGGCAATAAAAAGTTAGATACTACACATTGAAATAAAACTAATTTTACTAATAAGTTATAAGACCCATTGTAGAAAATTGTGCACGGTGAAGATAGAAGGCAAGTGGACTTTTTTCATTTATCAGAAATCAGATTCATGAACCCCAGACACAATTGTATCTAACCGGAAAATACAAATTATTGGAAACACTTTCAGGCAGTGAGCTGTTACTTAGTCATACTAACTTATAAATACATAATATCCACCAAATGTATGATATATAACTGAGCTACACTTTTGTTGCTTGTAATATTACTGGTACAGACTGGTTAGAGTTAATAGCTACAACGGTGGCCACTATACATTACTTGCGGCCCCGATTGCATATACCAAACACAGGCCACTGCAATTTATGGACTGTTCGCACTGTAGGGGGATTATTTAAAGACTCGGACACAAAATACTTATCAAAGCCGACCCACCAGTGTCACACATAGAAGCCAGATCAGCTCATCATCAGCTTTGGGTAGAAAACCACAAGTGACTATTGCAAGTGGCTTGTGAGTGGAGCCTTATATCAATAGCATTTCACAAAAGTGCCTACTTGATACTGGCTAAATACAATCATGAATTAAAACTTGAAAATGTTGATCTAATGTAATTTGATGAGACTGTAAGTAGGTACAATGCTAATGACTCTTCAAATTCTTCTGTTTATGCAAGTTAACTGGGTCATTCACTGTATTTACCTTAGCACACAATATATGCGATTGTATAATAATTTATTTCCTAGTCATTCTGTAGGTTGGTAGTTGTGGAAAACAAATTACCTGTTACCATTTTTATTCTTAGATTTAATTGGAATTGTGGTACTAGCAAAAAACGTTATTGTTAGGTGGGACTTACCTTCGTTTTCAATTTTTTTATATCATCAATAGCACGGTCACATTTCTCGTAGAAAATATTTAATCTGCCTTCCAGTTCGCTTCGCCGATGCATGGTGAGCGTGGCAAGGTCTACGAAACTCCTACAAAGATATGATAATGTAATTAACTGTTTAATTTCAGTAAAAAGTAGAAAATAGAAAGGCATTTCGAAAGTACTTACATGTTGTCTTCGTATTACTCTCGCTTATCAGTAAATTTAACAAGGCACAAAATATTTGCACCTTTCGTTCTTCAAGCTTTTTTTTATATAGGTTATTTTGTATAGTTTGCAATTGAATTTACTAAACTTAAACGTAAAAGTTGAAGATTTTGTAAATTACTCTTCACCCGCGCGGATGAATATGACTATGAACGAAACAGACAGACGGAAACTGAACATGACAGTAATGTAAATGACAGCTAAAAGAATGAATCTTCATTTTGTTAAATGGTTTTCCAACGGTTTTCGGGGTTAAAACAGTAAACCATTGCTTTCTGCGTGGAGTAAACACCATAAAAACTGTGTTCTTGGAAAAAACATCGACGGAAAACGATGTAAGTCATAATGTTTTAAATAGTGAATTGAAGTGAACATTTTACATTTTGAGGGTCATATTATTCGTATTATTACAAAGATTTTCATCGTATTTTATTTCATCAAGGATGAAGAAGAAGTAACTAATATGTTAATGAAAGTAAATTATATATCAAAATGATTTCATTCGAATAATTTTAGGTAGAATTTCTTTAGTGCAATCAGCGCTATCTATTCTATAGTTAGTGAAACAATTTTTCGCTATTCGACACGAGTTAGCGCTTGTCAAAGTTGTTCTGCTATTCAGTACTTGATGGCGCTAGTAGTTGATAATAGTATTTAGTAAACCCGATGGAATCCATCCACAGAATTATGCCAAATTATCAATTGTGTGTGTTTAAATTCTATTTATAACGGCATTACTAAATATTTCTTAGAAAGAAAGTGCTTTCTAATCACATGTGTAAAAAGATTAAATTCTTTATGAATTTAGGGGAATGTTACAGCACTCAAAAATATTTAATAAATCAGTTATAGGTAACTAACTTAAGGGGCACAATTTTAATTGTAAAAAAATCTTATTTACGTACCAGCGTATCTAACCTAATCGGTTTGTGTATGTGATAGTAGAATAGGGAAGTAGGGTATATTTACCAAACTTAGCATTCACAGGAAAGAATTACCAAAGTAGTCGTCATAAGTTGACCGGACGCGGGTTACGCACTAAGTTTCAATTTAAAAGGCCAACAAACTAAACAAGAGCCGAGAGCCGCATAATAAATTCAGCACACCCGCGCCCGCCGCTAATTGGATTCACAGGCCCGAGCAACCAATTAGTGCGAACGAGACGGCGCACCACAGTGTGACCAGGAGCAAATGAAGGGAAACTGGGGATGCCAGTAACAAATTCCAAACACCCCCTGTGTATAGATGGAAGATTAGGAGTTGCCTGTATTCAGTCTTGCGTAGTACCTATAGGTATTAACTAATCATTTGCAAGCAGCTGTTAAAATTTATTTTATGTTTATATAGAAATCATGACAAATAATTATAGTTCTAAATAACGTGCGAACTCCGCTTACTCGCAGTGTACCAACTTAAGCGTAGATAGGTTCTATTGCCGGATCCCCTCGCGTCAGAAATTCCCAGCAGTCAACATTATTATTTAAATAAATATAAAAAGTACCTACCTTAGTCCTACGTAGTTTCAATCGACAAAATAAGCTCTGACACATGAGACGATTTAATACAATTGTTTACACTTTTTGTAGCTTTTCTATAATCATTTTAATTTATATTACTTTGTAAATACAAAAAATAATAACAGAAATTGATTTCTTATATTAACGCGAATACTTCACATTGAAATAAAACCACTTTTTCCGATTTTATGTATCCAAAACATAAAATAAACGCGCTAAAATCCGAAAAATTAGTTTTATTTCAATGACAACATGAATTTATGAAACACACATTGGTTTTTCTTCACCGCTGCCGCCTATCTAGGAGGCATGATTAATTCGACAAAACACTGACGGCTAATATCATACATGAAGTCATAGTATAGTCATAGCTAAACGCTCCCAAGTTCCACAACAATCCAGGTATCTCTTATTATTATTCACAAGTATGACATTCTTATTATAACCTCTATTATGTTCATCTATCATAATACTAGAACACGCACTTCAAAATATCAAATTCCGCTATCATTATCGCATTATTTCGCCGCTGTACTCCGGTCCCTAGTCCAATTTCGCGTGTCGCTCCCGGTCCAATCGAGGAGCTCTACTATAGTTCAACAGAACTCTATTTTCCGATAAGAAATTTCGTAGTTAGAATCAGAATCAGAATATTTTTTATTCACGTAGACCATTTACAGTACTTATGAATCGTCAAAAGTTACAAAATACTATGCTACTACTTTACCACCCGTTCGGAATGCCGTTCCTATGGAGAAGAACGGGCAAGAAACTCCATAGTTGCTCTTATTTAAAAAGATGTTTTACATTTTTGAGCAATACATTGTTATAGGTATGTGAGAACAATGTAGGAACGGCTAATCAGACTTTAGCATACTTTAGCTATCTACTACAACATTACTATAAAATAAACATACTATTGTATCTAACAGATATATATAATGTTCTTTTATTACTTCAAGTTCGAGATTTGGAAGGTTCAAGAGTTTAGTCGCCTTTTTAAAAGAAACGCACAAATAGGAGTATTGTGATGTGACCGTGGTGTCACTAGAGGACTGAGACATAATTCTGATTCTAATTGTTTTGACTAAAACATACCTACGCCATAGGAGTTCATTAAGGATCCCTTTAACTACTTAAGCTAAGCTTAAACGTTTCTCTACCCGTAACAACTACTACTACAACTACACAAAATGTATGACCTTATATATCCTTTGGAGTATTTTTGATGGAGTTTCTTGCCGCATTCTTCTCCACAGGAAAGGCATTCCGAACGGACGGTAGAATCATCATTTTGTAACAAATTTAACGATTCATATGTGCTGTTGACATTAATTCGGATTCGGAGTTTATAAGAATAACCAAAGTCATTGAAACCCGATTATAAGTACAGACAGAAATTATGACCATTTCGAAACAAAGTAGACCTCCAAAGATGGCGGCTCGCGGCGACCACTTCGCGTTGTTATGGCGGCGCTTAACTCAATTTGAGCGAATGCCCCGCACAGGTACTCCGCTTGATCGATGCTAATAGCTTTTATTGATATAGCCTATGCGTTATTAGCCCACAACTCCTTATAGTTAACGCGCGTCATTTACGCTAAATGTCGCCAATTGACGCGGTCTGGAAACTCAAATTGCAGCGTGGAACGTTCGAGTAATTTGTTGCGTTGCCATTACTTGACGCACGATGTTTTGTGGTCTCGAACTGTATATTCATTTGTGAACGGTGAGGTCCATATTAAAAGTACCATCACGCCTATATTTCTCGAAGGGGTAGCAAGAGGTATACTGCAGTGGACCCCTCACAGCCATAGTAGTTATATGGGGACCTGGAGTGGACCTCACTCAGCCATAGGTAGGTTGGAAAGTATTGGCCGTTATACCAGGCTCACCTCCCATCAATATGAGGGGGATTTTGGCCATACTCCACACCCACACAGGACCACCCTTTAACCTTAACCAAGTGATAAAAAAACTCGAGAGGTGCGTGAGTGCGTGCTACTTACCTTTGGTTTCATTGAGTTAATTGATGAAAATTGTCCCTATTGATTTATTATGTTGACGCGAATACTATAAATTGAATAAAACTAATTTCACGAACTGTATCGCGTTTATTTTATGTTTTTGCTTTATTATTTTATGTGTATTAAATCCAAAACAAAACGCACAATTGCAAGACCTCGTGACACTGTAAGCACTTTCTGCGTAGATCGGACCGCAATCAACAACTAAATATGAGGTTATCCATGTTCTAGCTATGACACTAGGACGTCTAATACCTCAGTCCTCCCGTGAACATGGTTGCTGTAAAGCAGCCGAAACGTCGAGAACGTAAAAACATAAAATAAACGCGATAAAATCGTTAAAATTCGTTTTATTGAATACTGTTCCTAGTTACATATATTAGATTGGTAAAGTCGGCCAAGAAATTCCTTTATCGCCCATTATAGAATAGCAAGGTGCTTTTTTCGTCATTTGTTATTAATTTGAACTAAGAACATTCGAAACTTCAGCCTTAGTGAAAATCTCATGAACTAGGAGTTGTTATCAAAACTGATAAACCACTTTACAGACCCTTTATTCATTAGTATCATTGAATGCTGGATGTGGTAGGTACATAATTCATATGTTCTAAACACCAATATTGACCAATCAGGTGCTTAGCATTCTAAAGTTTTAGTTTAAGGTTACATGCAAATAACACGTCCTTCCACAACCCAGTGGAGAGGATGTGTCGTTTGTATAATGATTTAATGCCTGAACATGCTGATATCCTGGATGTGTTTAACAATAATTTCCCTAAATTTAAGAGCAGCGTTGGGCGCATTGAGTCATTGTTATAGGAACATAAGTGTTGATCAATGTTACTTCAAATCAAGCTTACTGGTTTCTATTTCTATTTTTATCATGTAAAACTTAGCTGTCCAATTTATATTTTACTTTAAGTTTATAATTTTTAGCTATTGTTTTTATTTTACAACTTAGTCCTGTGAATTTCTTTTTGATCATGTTGTGTACACATATTTAGGAGCATGGTTTAGAACTAAATTTTAAAGTTGTGTCTTTTCTGAATTGTTTATTATAACTATGTTCTGTTTTGTGTGCCTTAATAATAAATAAATAAAGATTGAGACTACCCATTGATTATATGAACTCGATAATTAAAACTGTGAATTCACAGCTTCAAGAGTTTCTTAACAAATGTATCTCAGTCCAGCCCCGCCCCAAGCATCACTGATGATCGAAGTGTGTTCATTAAGTGCTTAAACTTATAACTGTAAATGAATAATCATTTCGCCCACGCGAAACTAGTAAACGTGTCATATCCAATAAAATATACTAATGTCATTATTTTTCACAGTTGCGTTCTATTTAGTCAACAGGGATACGCCATTTTCATATCATCATGCCACATTAATTATTTTGTTTATAATGTGTATTTATTGAATATTTTATTGCAATTAATTACTTGACATTGGCAAAATACCCGCTAAGTTGTGGGTGAAATAAAATGTATATGCCTCCTTTGCATATTCATTTTATTACATCGCATTTCATTTCGTAAAAAAGATTTAGTCAACACTCGTTAAGACCCCCTTGTCTTCTAGCCACCGTCTAAAATACTATGTCACTTTGAAATAAAACTAATTGTACGGATTTCATCGCGTTTATTTTATGTTTTTTACGTTCCCGACGTTTCGGCTGCTTTACAGCAACCATAGTCGCGGGAGGACTGAGGTGTTTGACGTCCTAG
The DNA here is from genome assembly GCA_905333125.1 of Pheosia tremula. Classification (NCBI taxonomy): domain Eukaryota; kingdom Metazoa; phylum Arthropoda; class Insecta; order Lepidoptera; family Notodontidae; genus Pheosia; species Pheosia tremula. Next base: position 2,459,818 of record HG995406.1, read on the forward strand.
CGCTATAGTTTGAACTGAGGTACTTACGTTCATATTTAGTTGTTGCTTGCCGTCCGATCTACGCAGAAAGTGCTCACAGTATCTTGAGGTCCTTGCAATAGTGCGCTTGGTTTTGGAATTAATTATATTTATTACTATACGTCGGCGTACTTCGGTAACGTAGAAAACATAAAATAAACGCGATACAATCCCTGAAATTAGTTTTATTTCAATATGTATTATTCGGGTAAATATAAGAAATCAATATGTGATACTATGTTACTTATTCATGTGAGTTCGGTCGTACATCAAGTACTAACCAAGACGCACGATTGATGTCTCTATACAAAAACATTAATTAGTTCGTAATCCAACGTGTTACGTTTCCCGCCGTTTAATGGCTGAAATTAAGAGGCTGGAATATAACTCCAGGGCTAATTCCGGGTCTAATTGCGATTACTACTCGGCCAGGAATCGCGGCGATGCTTCTCGGAGGCGTCAATACGCCTACAGTGCTTCGTTTAGAACAGCTAAATCACTGACTTAATTGAATGTAGTACAGTACGATACTACGTGTGTCCCCGTTTACAAGAACCGCGCTAATGTGGGAATTGGGATAGAATTTTTTAATATTGTTTTTTTTTATTTATCAACCATTTTTTATATTCCACATATTTTGTTTGAATAACTGTAATTATACAGTTTTTTTTTCAAAATGTATCGCGTCAATGTATGCAGGATTAAGTATTTTATTCGAATGCCCAAATGCCCAAACCAACCTTTGGGCATTGGATTTAAAAGTTACCATTGTTTAGCTAGTATCATAGGTATGTAATGTTTTAAATTTTAATTTCATTAATTTAATGTCAAATAGATCGTTGAGCGAATAACACGCATTTCATTTCACGAGAACACCAACAAGCTTAACTCGACCGTAGTGTAATCAACGACCATGTACTCATGCTAGTCACTCGACCTGTGGCAAACTGTCCACGACCAAACGCAGCACCGTCGGCGCGGTCCCTGTAATTATTATTAACATTCCGCCGTTTCGCCCGTAGCCCGTAATTAAAACATAGTTAGGCCGGACGAGAGGCCCGGCCGCCGAGATTAATGTGTAATAGAAATGTAACACATGATTACATTAATAAACTACAACGTATTATCGCGTTTTTTGAGCAGCGCATGAGTGATTGATGGCGATATGATGAACTCGATCTAATGTGACGCGTGTATTTACATACAGGTCGCTTGAATGTGGAGGCAAGTTTAAATTGCGTATTGAACGGAGCATAGATTAAAAATATCACATGATAATTGTTATCTAAATTAGACTTAAAATACATAGGGACAGCTTATTAAAGAGATATTAGAGTGTCTCTCAACCTACCCTGCTATAGTATTACGTACCCACTGCCTATAATAAAATGGTTGTCATAATAATTCTAAACATACAAATTACTATAATATTTACAAACTAATATAACTTAAAAAGAGTATAGAAAAGCTATAAAATGTGTAAAAAATTTGGCCCATGCGGTAGCGTGCCCAAGATGCTGGCCGCATTTTCATTTCATAATTAAAACACTTATAGAAAGTCGTCTATATATACTAGTATAATAATACCAGCCCTTTTCAATGTCCCACTGCTGAGCACGGGCCTCCCTTCAATGCGAGGGGGTCATAGTCCGCCATGCTGGCCCAGTGCGGGTTGGCGGACTTCACACGTCTTTCGAGGGGTTCTCTCAGACATGCAGGTTTCCTCGCGATGTTTTCCTTCACCGTTTAGCAAGTGATAATCATGGTTGAAAATGAGACTTCGCACATGAAATCCAGAAATCCCAGAGGTGCGAGCCGGGGCTTGAACCAGCGATCCTCGTTACCGACGCAAGCGTTCTGCCAACTTGGCTATCACACTGAAATATATTAACAATAGCATAGTTTTAACATTGCCCGCGATTCTTCCGTGTTTTCGTTCTAAAAACATATTCTTCGACGTTTAAAAATCGGAGCGCATTATTTTAAACCTTTCAAAATATTCATAACTCATAATTCACATGAAAATAAATTCACATGCACAGCGAAATTGCTCATCCATAATAGGTCGCCATAATAGGATCCTAAAGCGCCCGTAACCACAAGAAATACGCAACAGACGTGGGCGTGGCGCCGCGTCAAAGGCTTTATTAACATGTCAATGTGACAGAGATGGATATACGAACGAGCCGTGGCTGTGAAAAGGATGGATGACGCGGGTCTCGGCTGCCAAGCGCGTACGCATCATAAAGGCCCTATTGTTTTCCGTTGTTGCCTGTTAACGTCCGTTGTCTATAGTTACTGATGTTGAGGGATTTGTTTATAGTGTTATTGTCTAGGAATGCTACTGGTAACCCTTGCCTATTCAGCGGCACAATTTTTTTTGTTATGGTAAGTATTAATTATTTAGCTTAAGGGGGAAGCTCAGGGTCAGGGCGCGAAATTCACAATGTCAATGGTTTTTATTTTTTTACGAAAAATTTGGACATCTTTACGATGTAATTTAGTGTTTTGCGATATTAGCATTCTGCATTGGAAGTCTCGATGTATTAAGTTTGCTTAAAAAAGTACCTAATCCGATACAATACCATAAGGTTTGTAAAAACCGTCACTTTTACTAACTTAATGGTGTTGTATCGCTTTAGGTATTTTTTTAAGCAAACTTAATACATCGAGACATCCAATGCAGAATGTTAATATCGCAAAACACTAAATTACATCGTAAAGATGTCCAAATTTTTCGTAAAAAAATAAAAACCATTGACATTTTGAATTTCGCGCCCTGACCCTGAGCTTCCACCTTAATATGACAATATTTTGAATGGTAGGTTTACGTTTTCGCAGTTGTGTAATTCAGAAAATGGTGACGTTGTGCTGTTGTAGTTTAGTCTGATCGGACGTTTTTAAAATTCTGTATTTTTGTATCGATATTTTTTTTTACCTGTTAGTAAACGTAAGACATAAGTTCTTCTTCTTGTTAATCTTTTTAAGCCCATTTCCGGACATAGGCCTATCGCAGCTTCCTCTCCTATCCAACCTATAAATTACCCAGAAAAAAAAACAGCAACATAATTATTATTCCAATGTCAGAGTGCAATCAAAATACAGGCTAAATATTACACACAAAGTATAATAGCTACGGCCACCTCTCCTAGCCTCAGATTCCCTATTCTATACCTAAATGCCGCAGCTTTAAGAATTGCAAAGTTGAAGTGGCGGTGGCCGCGGCACATAGCTTGCAGAATCGTAGTCCATCAGCGGAGAAGGATTCTATAACACTGACCACAAGCCAGAAGGCGATTGTGGGGCAGCCCTTAGGTCCGCACACGGAGGAACGATAACATCACACGCGTCGCAGGAAACCGGTGGATGCCAGTGGCAGAGGATCGTGAGGTCATTGATGGGGGGGGGGGGGGGTCATGTCTAGCAGTGAACGTCTATCGGCTAATGGATGGACCCGATTCCAACTTTCACCTGAAAAGAACTCACACAAATTAATAGACTAGACAGCTCGGAAGATGTCTCAATATCACTTGTCAACGAACAATGGCTTGTATTAACGTCGCGCGGTGCGACAAATGGCGTCGCATTACAGCTGTCAGTCGCCACAAACTATGAATTAATATGGGAACAGGACGCGACGATTGACATACGAAGAATAAGGAGTAGGCTCTCCATTGGTTCGACTTCTGAGAGACGCTATTTAGGACTGTGTTTAAGAGCTTTGCGATCAATCATCCCTTTATAATTATATTTAAAAACTAATTAAATATTGCGTTTTTAAAGAAAGCCTCTTGATTTCAATCATTAGAAGTATCTACTTATAGAGATGACTGAAAAAACTATCCTATGCACGTTGCAATTGGTGTGAGATGGATCATTTAGGTGTTGCATAAAATATGTACCTAAGCAAAGTCGTCGATGTTCCCTATGAACTTGGCAGATGGCAAGATTCTGAGCTCATTCGTAGTGCAGCCGTCCTGAGGATGCCTCGTTTAGATGCAAAACACGTGTCGAATACTTTTTTAGATTCGCTTCGTGTCGCGTAGAATTGCATTTTATTTAGGGTCCCGTCATTTGTGATAGATATTTTCTCGACTAACATCTTAGAGGAATTCAGTGTTGCTGGCTTCTTTAATTATCGATCAAAGTTGTTTCGTTTATAATTGGAATAGTTGACAAGCCGAGGAGAGGGTCAGTGCTGGGTTCCTCTTCGCCCATTTGTTTAAGATTATTGTTGCAAATTACATCTGGAGTGGCAAATCTAGAAAAAGAAACCGCATGCAAGAACCCAAAAGCGCTAGAAAGCAGATAGATTAAAATAGATACCTGTATCCATCTATCGATATATGTACCCTATGCGACCTGTTGCATAAGGTATATTAAAATGGCTTATGAAAAGGAAGATCCTAGCATAGATGGCGTCTTACCCACCCTATTAGCAGATCGTGAGCCGACGAGCGAGGGCACCGTTCTCACGGCGGATCTACAAACAGATCTAATTCAACTTTAATGATCGGCTCGCGTGAATCAAATTGATTCTGAGTGTTGTGACTTAAGTTATTGCTCTTAACGTGATTGTCAAAGTGGGACTGGTAATCTGTGGTCAGATTTTTGACTCTTCACTTCCACGGCTTGGTACCTACTTCCTACATATAGGTACACTTCCTACAAAACATATATTTCGAAAATACTACCTTGAACCTGCGCCCTCTACTTTCCAAGGTCAGCATCTGACTAACATGGCGTCAATGTCGCCTTTATCAGAATCCCTTATTGTAAGATTTTTTCGTGCCTTATACACGCATATAGCAGCAGAAAATAATTTACAAAGAAAGTAATTTTATCAAACATTATCAATAATGTACCATTATGGTAGTATTTAAGTAAAAAGGGCTAGCGCCTGAGGTGCGACAGGGCAACTCAATCAAGCGGCGGCAGGTGGAGCGCTTGCGCAATCATGGCGCAGGCGCACGTGTGCTGTGATTAAAAACAGATTAGCACAAGAAGGTGATCATAGTGGAAGGATATTTTAAACTCCCAATGTAGAATGAAGGGTGTTATAAAGTAATTTAAGGCCTTTGTCTGTTTGTCTGTCCATGGCTTCGTAGCTTCCAAACGGAGCGATTGATTTTTTATTTATAAAAGGCTGGTTGATATTGTTAGTTTTAGCTATGTTTGATTTCGCACAGTGATCCCTATATAGCCCTTAACACAGGAAAGTTGATGAAGCAATCTCGATCATACAAAGTAGGGTTTATCCGAAACCGGTCGTGCGACTGATTAGACGCTCGTATGGAAGTATACAATTTGTTTAAATTTCTATTCAATAAAATATTTGAACAATGCTCGACACAAAAACAATTCCCGCCTTAGCGAACCCCGACGCCTTTTTTAAACTCAATAGGTAAGTACCCATTTTTTATACTTTCAAAAGTTATAAGTATATAATATAAGTTATCTCTGTCTGTCTCTTTCTCTCTGTCCGTCTGTGATGTTATTTGATTGCTTGTACTTATGGAGTTATTAAATTATTTAAAAAGAATTACCTATTTGATTTCTTATCTCATCATGTTGATTTACAAAAGTAAATCAACATATTTCTCATTTTGTTTCGTTCATTGGTTATAAAACAATAAATTAAAAATATATTTTATGTTCTATCCAAAACGGTACCTTAAATTCGTAATGGTTGTCAAGTAATAAAATTAGGATAAAAGTCATTGGTTCCAATGCGAGCTTCCAATTTTCAAATTTCGAACGAGCGCGGCCGTCTTTCTAACTGCTGCCATAAACACAATAATTGGATATGCTTACAGTAGCTAACTGAATCTGAAACAACATTTGAATAGCGTAACTTTTTTATTAATTGTGTATAATAAAAACAATGTTTATTGAGTATATATATTAGATACATATAAAAGCGATAATTAATAAGGTAATATTAATAAGTATATATAATCGCTTTGAGTAATAATTAGTAGTAAAAGTTTTTAGCAGTAAAGCAGATTTTGGTAAATTAATAACGACAATTTATTGGTAAATTAATAACGACAATTTATTCTAATACAACAAATTACATTAAAAAAAAAACGCAACACAAACTGTAGCAACGAAAAAAATCTGTTCCCGGTTTACAAATGACAATAAATTATAACACTGGCCGCGAGCTCATTCCGTTCAAAGCCAAAAAGGTTCGGAAAAAATGAAGCGTTCGAAATTTAATTTATTCAAAATTGAAACGTCACGGCAGACAAAGGCGCGGGAACACAATGGCTGACGCCTCGCGCCTCGCGCCTCGCCGGAGTGTTAACACGAAAATTAAATGCTGATATCACAATTAATCAAGGGCCCATATTAATAATTGGCTATTCACTACGCTGTGAGGTGTCAAATTATATTGCTCAATTAGCCGCTACAGTCGAATAGAATAGGGAGTGTTTGGCTGTTGGTAAAATACGGCAAAGCCCTGTGTATGGCAACGCTAACTACTATTTTTTTTATTAGACTCTTTCAAACGTGACTTATAAACGTATATGATATTTGAAATGGATCTATTCAAATAGTGTTATATCGAAAGTTGTTTGTTCCGCTAATCTCTACACCACTGCTGAAACGATTTGGAAAATTCTTAGAAATTGTTACACTTATTAATTCGTGATTAATGCGAAGTAAAATTCCTGTTGATGGCGCTATATTTTATTAAATAGCATTATTTATTGCTTCACTCCAATTTAAATTGTCTTGTTTGTGGAAAAATAAATGTGGCAAATATTAAAATTTCTACGTAAAGGATTTCTAATGGCAGCAATAGGGGAGCTTAGTTCAGATAATCCTAATAAGAATTCATACTTTCGCGATGTTTTTAAGTAAACAAATTATATTACTGTATCCTTAAACGAATCTCCGTGACACTGAATTAATTAGATCAATGCTTAGCTGTTGCCTCCTGGTTTTGTTCGCATAACTTCATTAGAATTTAGATATAATTTTTAAAACAAATCCTTTCAATAATATCGGTTTATTGATGTATGCAGACTGTACTTTGAGCTTGATTAGCGTAGTTGGTAGTGACCCTGCTTCCTGCGCTGGGGGTCCCGGGTTCGAATCCTGGTGCGGACACACTTTGTGTGATGAGCACGAATGTTTGTACCCAATTTATGGATGTTTAGTATCTATATAAGTATTATATACTGAGTACTTGTGCCAAACCGAGCGACATTTGCATGATGGGTACCATAACATACTCTGAGGACTAGATCAGTAACACCCAGACCAAGACAAATTACGAAAGCAATTATTTCCGTTTGCCTAGACGGAAATTGCAGCCACAACCACCTAGTGTAGTGACCTGAGCGGCGCACGCAAACCAGTTGACCATGCTGAAGAATTTAATCATAAGTCTTTATCTTCTTCTTCTAATTTAAGGGTTAGACACTTGTCGGTGTAGCTGATGAAGCTCTTTCCATCTGTCTCTATCTAAAGCAGCTTCTTTCACGACATGACACCGATCCTTTCTTTTATCTGACTCATGTAGCTTATTCTTGGTCTTCCTCGTCCACGCTTTCCTTCGCTTTTCCCCTCTATAAAGTTCTTTATTAATCTTTATACCTATAAAAAACAGTCATAATGAGGCCTATCTATCAATAAGGATTGGTGTGACGACACAATTCCTTAAAATAATTTAAACAAACCAACTCACATTGTTATACAATATAATGGTAAAACGAAATGAAATAGATACGTAAAGCCGTGAAATAGAACATAAAATAGTTATCAACGAGCGAGCGACCGCTGCTCAAGTCGAGATAAAAAAATAATATTTTAATAACTAGTAATATATTATTAACTGATATATTATTATAATCTATACAAAAGTCGGACGTTCTCGGCTATATGATAGGCGTGTGCTATGATATTATCGATAGTATTTGTATTATCGATATCGTGTTTATACAACTAAAGGAATGTGGTTTTCAAATAGTTCCATTAAAAAAATATATTTGTAAGTGGCCAAGTAAGTACAATTTTACATGATGGTTTTTAATCATTGTGAATCGGAGAGACTCAGGTTATACAACAAGTTATTAACTATGTGTCGATATCTATTAGTAATGTTTAATATGTTCTTCAAAGCTTTTCCTTTAATTTCATTAAGCTCCTCTTCCAGTCCACCCTGATTTGGCCTGATTACCGATTTGAATTTACATGTAGCCAACGCTATGTGGCAGCCAACACTTAAATAGTGGGATTACGGGTTACCGAAAGCAATCAAGATGTTAAAATTATATTTTTGTCACGCCCGACTATTATTAGGTATATAGGATTGAGAATCTATCGACTAGGATTTATTATTAAAACGTAACATAGTATAAATATCGATAACTCGCATCACCGCACTAGGGTTTGGACAGGCGGCAAACCGTATGATTATTTATGGCCGATATATATTTGGGATTAGTGAACAAATTATTTCATTTCTAGATCGCATTAGCGCGCCGTAAGCTTTGAGGCACGGACACATCTTGGCACCGCCATTAATATCATTTTATTTGTGTCAAACAAGTGAAGCTACCGTTAAAGGGTATTAGGACATATTTTACACATTTTACGAGTTCGACCAGTGATTTTAACGAAAATAACCTTAAGCGTTTGTATAATATTATGGGCATTTTAATTTATATCGATTAATAATTTTCACTTATGTATGTTTGTCTTTTGAACCCGAACTTATTTACTAACATCTTTGTAAAAAAATAAACGTATACGTAAACAAAAAAAAAAGATGGCTTTGAATAAAAAGGCAAAAAGAACGAGCATATTGGATCCTACCTATTCATTCAAACAGACCAAAGTTCAGTCTGATATTAATAGAGCCTGACGTTGAAAATATATTTCATATTAGGATTTTACTATTAAATTAATTTGCCTTATTATTAATTTAATTAATTATTTTTTTTGCAGCTACGAAATCAAAATCTTTTGTTGTTTTAAGACAAAGCCTTAGAAGTTAAACGCGAATATTTTTATGCTTTGAAAGTATTTCTCGAATAGATTATAGAATTTGCTTTATTGCTTGATCGCGTGTCCACAGGCCGCCTGGTTTTTTCACGCGCTTACGTGTGCCTACTTAACGTGTGGTTCCGATACCGCGATTTTTATTTACAAAATTATATTTACCATTGACGGTGTCGCTACTGTCTTCGCGAAATTGTGAAGGAGAGCTAAATTTCATTAAAACAAATTTAGTTCCAGTTTGGGCCGCTGGTATTTATAACTTTGTGTTGTAGTAAATTGATTACGTCGGTAATGATAGAGTGTGAATAGAAATGGGTTGAAAATCATAGGTGCAAGGATTAAAGAAAACATTTGGACAGTTTGCTCTGTTATTACTGTTGTAACAATTTGATTGAGATTATGTTGTTTGTTACAATGTGATTGATGGTTTGATACACTATTGCATGATGGCATATTGGCTATATTACACTTGTTATTTCGTATTTAAAGTAATGGCATAAGATTCAATAATATTAACGATTAAAAAAAACCGACAAGTCCGCTGAGTATTTTGACAGATCTTCTTAGTTATGGTCGCGTTCCAATTCAGATGTAGTTTACAGAAAGATGATTATTTGTCAGTAGGCCTATGTAAAATATATGATTTGACTTACCAGATTCGGTTAAAGAAGCGACTTCAAAGCAGAATTATTTTTGTAAATATTTTTTAAATATTGATCTGTGGTTGTAAACCTATTCATTAAGTTAAACATGCTTTGTTTAGGAACATCGATTGATATTTTATATCCTCACGATTTATTTTGTACAATACTACAAGTCAGTTTAATAGAATCATTCTTTAAACCCACTGTTGCTATTTAATTTTTTTCAATTAATTTTACATAAATATTTTAATTAGTTTGAGCGGCGCGTCTTGTTTATTGGTCACGTATTATTTTGTGCGATTTATTATATTATTAAACTGGAAAATATAACTATTTTTTTTTATTTTGCAATATATTCTAAATTTGAATATCGATGTAAGAACTCGAATAGAAAACGTAGTTTTATTGTAATAAAAATTCATTTGTAAATTACTTACCAATAATAAAAAAAAATATTCATACCTATCACCGCGCCTGTATTCTCTGAAAGAGTACACAGAAGTTCTCTATTGTCCGGCCATACGAGAAAGGTTATTGAACTCAAGGCACCAAGCTTGATAATACTCAGTTTGACAGTTCCCCTAACTTAAACGTAGTTGTGTCATTCTATGTGAGTTTTCATTGAATAAACATCCTGTATCTAGTACTTAACGGTATATACTCGTGTAGTAAATGTAATTGACTTCTTTTTCAAATCCTATCTTACTAGACGCGAGAGAGAAACCATAACAACGCCGTCTTTTTAAATTACGAATAGAATACATACACACTTCAGATCAAATTGAATAATGAACGTACCAAGTAGGTACTTCAAATAAATTTGAATCGTGACCCCATTAGGTGTACGAACTATCTGAAAGAATGTTGATTAGTGTGAATTAACATAGATTACTCTCGGTGTTGGCTGGATCCGATCCGCGGGGTGTACGCAGGGCTGTCACCATTAAAGCCGCGTGTCCCGCTAACAGTTTATTGAAACAATAATTTTCTAAACTCTTAAACAATACATACCATTGTACCTTGCTTATTACCCGCGTGGGGAAAAATGAGTAAGTAGATGTTTTTGTGTAACTTGTGGAGAAAAACACGCGCTAAAGACGCGGCTTTTACGTATTCCGATTTTTTAATAATTAGGCATGCGCAAAATCACCATTTTTCATCGTGTTGTTCTTTCTTTTGCACTTTGGAAAACACTAATTTGGGACCAGATACCTTCAGTGAATTGGGTGCACTGTACTAAAACAAGTGGGTTGAGCATTTATTGTTCGAATAAAATTAAAAAAATCTCTATAGCCCTGTAAGGAATATACGGGCTCGCTCTAAGCGCCGTGGCAGCCCTACGCGTAACGAACGTATCGATAACGTTATTAATTAATTGAATATTCGATATTCTCATTATGAATTTTAACGCGACGCGCTAATGAGCTCAACACGTAACGATTTGTCTTCGTTACTTGACAACCACGCTTAGGTGCCCACGTATTTAATTAAAATTGAATAATTTAGTGTGATTTACTGTAAATGAGGCTGGCAACACAAAAAAGTTGTCTATGGTGTTTTTTTTATGTGTTGCCGGTGCCGTGTGTCGTTAGAATTGTTTATTGATTTGTAATTAAAAGCCAACAAAGTTGTTTTGATATCGATTTGTGCTGTTGCATGGATTTTTAATTGGTAGGCATATTATTTTGGTTACTCGATACTTTTACTGAAATATTTTATAATTATGAGGCATTATAACCTTAAATCTACAAAGTTTAAAAAAATAGTAGTTTAATTATAATTGAAACAAAATTATGTAACTTGACTTTTAAAGTTCTCCCAAGATGTCCAGTAAATTTTCAGTAAAGTATCACCAGCTTTACTGATAAAACACACATGTCACAACATTATCATTATCATCAGCAAAAATGACACTATTTTGTAGCCCATTGTCAACCTAAAAAAGAAGAACAATTAGGCATATGCATTATACGGTTGGTACTACGTTCATAAGTTCACAAAGCTCTGTGACGTAATCAAGTCAGCGTAATGAATTAGGACATAACGATTAATTGTATAGAATCATTCAGATTTCCAATACTTTATCATTCTTATTTTTAACAGAATTTGTATCTGTGCAATAAATAGGGTAAGTGTACCAGTGAATGAAACCTTAAGGAAATTTTTGACTTTGAAAATTAATATAAATATGTTACCACGGGAAATTAAAGTACATGGCTATGTTTTTGTATGTGGCAATCATTCAAGATTAAGAATGTATTTAGTTATTATATAAATGAAAATAGGTTTAATAAATATTTGACGATAAAGCGAAAAATCCGGAAAATCACCAGTGAATGAACGGTATTTTCCAGTAAATAAACGAAATGAACCCAGTAAATGAACAAAAATATTATTTAATTTATTTAACTATAAAAGGCATATTTTAACGAAAATAGGTAAAAAATATATTGTTAAAGTAATACTCCTACAATGAATAAAATTAAAAAAGTGTTTCCCCTTTTTCATTCATCTTTTTATTCTTAATCTCTTCTTTGTTTTTCGTTGAAGATATATTTTTTTGTTCTTATTTTTTTAACATAATTACTTTACGCTTGCCCAAAAGCTTTTCTACTGCTTCTTCTTTTTTTTTCTTCTATTGTTTTTTATAGAATATGTTCTATGTACCGTTAGTGTAGATCCTGTCCTACAGAAAACTTAGTTCTGGGACTAGTCTCAGTGTCATCATAGGAGGCCGCTGTAGATCCTGTCCTACAGAAAACTTAGTTGTGGGACTAGTCTCAGTGTCATCATAGGAGGCCACTGTAGATCCTGTCCTACAGAAAACTTAGTTGTGGGACTAGTCTCAGTGTCATTATAGGGGGCCACTGTAGATCCTGAACTAGAGGAAACTTAGTTGTGGGACTAGTGTCAGTGTCATCATAGGAGGCCACTGTAGATCCTGTCCTACAGGAAACTTAGTTATGGGACTAGACTCAGTGTATTTATAAGAGGCCGCTGTAGATCCTGTCCTACAGAAAACTTAGTTGTGGGACTAGTCTCAGTGTCATTATAGGAGGCCACTGTAGATCCTGTCCTACAGAAAACTTAGTTGTGGGACTAGTCTCAGTGTCATTATAGGGGGCCACTGTAGATCCTGAACTAGAGGAAACTTAGTTATGGGACTAGACTCAGTGTCCTCATAGGAGGCCACTGTAGATCCTGTCCTACAGGTAACTTAGTTTTGGGACTAGTCTGAGTGTCATCCTAGGAGGCCACTGTAGATCCCGTCCTACAGGAAACTTAGTTGTGGGACTAGTCTCAGTGTCCTCATAGGAGGCCACTGTAGATCCTGTTCTACAGAAAACTTAGTTGAGGGACTAGTCTCAGTGTCATCATAGGAGGCCACTGTAGATCCCGTCCTACAGAAAACTTAGTTGTGGGACTAGTCTCAGTGTCATCATAGGAGGCCACTGTAGATCCTGTCCTACAGGAAACTTAGTTGTGGGACTAGTCTCAGTGTCATCATAGGAGGCCACTGTAGATCCTGTCCTACAAGTAACTTAGTTGTGGGACTAGTCTTAGTGTCATCCTAGGAGGCCACTGTAGATCCCGTCCTACAGGAAACTTAGTTGTGGGACTAGGTCAATGTCATCATAGGAGGCCACTGTAGATCCTGAACTACAGGAAACTTAGTTGTGGGACTAGTCTCAGTGTCCTCATAGGAGGCCGCTGTAGATCCTGTCCTACAGGATACTTAGTTGTGGGACTAGTCTCAGTGTCATCATAGGAGGCCACTGTAGATCCTGTCCTACAGGAAACTTAGTTGTGGGACTAGTCTCAGTGTCATCATAGAAGGCCACTGTAGATCCTGTCCTACAGAAAACTTAGTTGTGAGACTAGTCTCAGTGTCATCATAGAAGGCCACTGTAGATCCTGTCCTACAGAAAACTTAGTTGTGAGACTAGTCTCAGTGTCAGCATAGGAGGCCACTGTAGATCCTGTCCTACAGGGAACTTAGTTGTGGGACTAGTCTCAGTGTCATCATAGGAGGCCACTGTAGATCCTTTCCTACAGGAAACTTAGTTATGGGACTAGTCTCATTGTCATCATAGGAGGCCACTGTAGATCCTGTCCTACAGGAAACTTAGTTGTGGGGCTAGTCTCAGTGTCATCATAGGAGGCCACTGTAGATCCTGTCCTACAGGAAACTTAGTTGTTGGATTAGTCTCAGTGTTATCATAGGAGGCCACTGTAGATCCTGTCCTACAGGAAACTTAGTTGTGGGACTAGTCTCAGTGTCACCATAGGAGGCCACTGTAGATTCTGTCCTACAAGAAACTTAGTAGTGGGACTAGTCTCAGTGTCATCATAGGGGGCCACTGTAGATCCTGAACTAGAGGAAACTTAGTTGTGGGACTAGTGTCAGTGGACATAAAAAGTTACACTGTAATCTGTGACTTAAAGCTTAGGAATGAAATTGGAGTTTTATATGTGTAAATATATACAATTATTACGTTAACTCTAGTAAAAAAACGTCTTGATCATTCACTGGTTCCACATTCATAAAGTAAACCAATGATGGAACATTACTTAAATGCCTAGTTCATTAACTAGGTTTTTAAAACCAATAAATGAACACACCTGTTCCAATATTGGCCAAAAGATCGGAAATCTATTTTAAAACAATATATCAGTGGAAAAACTTTATTAACGTAATAATAAGTTATATTATTTAACAAAAACATGAAATCTGTCATGTTCCAGTAAATAAACACTCTTTCATTCACTGGATTTTTTCCGATTTCTTGTACCAATACTGGGACCCCTAATATTTTACTAAATTCACGATAAAATTGGCATAGAAACGGGTTAAAAGTAACAATTTAACCTATCTTCAGTCAAATAACTATAGTACTAATCACAATGACTACCTAAATTGATACAAAATAACATCAAAAATATTTTGACTTACCTGTGTCCTTAATTCCGGCCCATACAAATCTGGACTACAACGAAACGGAAAACTTCAAATGCTCGTCATTTTGAAATGAATCATCGATACAAGAAACAACTGCTACCACAATATTGGATAGATTGTTGTGAATACAAAAAAAAATAATGTGTATTATAGATATGTTCAGATTTCTTAGTATTTGGAAAAAAGTGGGTTTTGTCCATTCACTGGGGGGTGTTCATTCACTGGTACACTTACCCTATTACGAAGTCACGTCGTTTTAATAAAACTTAATTACCATTATTTGTCTCTCTTAAATACAACCACTTGCTGTCTCTTTTAATCTCGAAGCAGCCAGAAATAATTGTACTGACCATTACGTTTTAAAATGTATATATTCCCGAAACTTTAAATTTAATCACATCTGAACACTAAAACTATTAGGGAGGATTTATAAAATAATAAATTGCCTCAATGTTAATGGGGTCGCAACGGTAAAAACACCTGAGCGACGAAAAATATATAAAATAATAAAAAATGGCGAGGACAGCTTAAACTCTGTGAGTAATGAGGGTAATTTTTATTTCGGCATTTTTATAAGTAAGTACCGAAATATGACAATTTATATTATAGATACTTTTTGTATCCGATTAATAATTTCTGACTGGTTTTTTTATATAATCTGTATTATTAATGTCAGATTATTTAATTTTAAAATCTTAGGCTGGTATCATATCGGAGTGCTGTCCTCACATGTCCCTCGCATGTTTTATATAATCTGTATTATTAATGTCAGATTATAAAATATATATTTTTGGCTCGTATCACGTCAGAGTGCTATTCTCGTACGTTTTAACAAAAAAAAATTATGAAATTGTAAATGCGTACTTGGTAAGTAGGTTACCGTTAACAGTGCGAGTAGACTAGAATTTATGCCTCCCGTTCTAATGCATCCCGTTTGATCGAATGGTTCTAAACAGACTTCGAACTTGGTACAGACTGGACCATAGATTTAGTCAGCTCCGTACTGTTTTGTTCACCTAGAGCAGGGATTCCCAATGTGGTCTTCCCAGGGGTCGACATAAACAAAAACTGATTTTATTTTCTTAAAGCTATCTTAAGGTGAATAAATTGGGGTCCCATGTCTGCTAACACAATTGACTCATATTCGGGGCCAGTAGCAAATACACGGGCCTGTAGCAAAGGCGAGTAGCCTGTAACAAATACGCAGGACCTGTATAACTACTGAGTCATTTCATTGGTCGGTACGAAATATATCATAACTTGCATGGCATGACCAAAAATACTACAAAATCTGTCAATAGTCACAATTACAATTCCACTGTCATTCGAGTCAATTCTGTTAGTAGACTTAATGGTGCCGGCGTGTGTTGGTTTAAGGCCTCAGGCAATTGGAAGCAGGAGAACGCAGAGTAATGTATTCTCGTCTTAAGATATTCAGTGATTACGGCTTGCGTCAGACAGGCTTTGATGAAATTTGAAAAATATGTTTCAATAGGCACCTCTTAATACCGGAAGTGGTCGTTTGTTGTAGACATTTAAGCTTATTAGCGCTTCGTTGAGTTTCTAAATTATAATGTTTCTATTGCGGAGGGGTACCTCCATATATTTTTTTTAGTGAACTTAGACCAAGATTTAATGCAGATGGAGTGTCGCGAAAAACATTTTGAAATACAAAAACCTAATCCGATTTGTGTAGTACACGCGAATTGCGTCCTTATTACGGAAATTGTTTGGCGTTTTGCTGTTTCGCAAATACAACACATTGAAATAAAACTACTCTTACAGATTTTATCGCGTTTATTCTACGTTTTTTTACGTTCTCGACGTTTCGGCTGCTTTACAGCAACCATGGTCACGGAAGGACTGTAACGTCGGCAACGTAAAAAGCGTAGAATAAACGCGATAAAATCCGTAAGAGTAGTTTTATTTTATTCCGACTATATTATTTCTTCGTCTACGATTGAGACAAAATGTTCTTACTGGAGGCTATAATTTTGCCGAAAATACCCGATCAAAGACTCGCGGCTATAATCCGAAGTGTTAACTATCGTATTGGTTATTTCCACCACATATATCATGGGCCGTTCGAATAGATTTCGGTGTAAATATTAATTTGGACGGCGGCGACGGTAACAGGCGGCCCCAGTTTTGGGCCGCGGCTCGTAAATCTCCAATACTTGTCCGATGTCATTCGAAACGAGAGTATACGTTATTTAGTGTCTCTCGGATTAGCATATTTGAATATTTTAACACTTATTGATTGTAGTTTTATTTGTTTTTAGATTTACAAGAGCATGCTCGGGTTAAGTCGGGTAAAGATGTGAATTTATTGGTGGTTTTTTAAATCTTGTTTTGGTGCAAAAATATATGTGTGAAATTGAATTATGTTTTATCAAGGTAGTAAACACGAAATATAATATATATCTATATATTTTTATGGACCACAAACTGAAGGAAAAATATGCTTGCAATTTGATTTAGAATTTACGTATAACTTATACGTCAAAAGCATAATATATTATATAAATACTATCTTCTTCATATCAATTACAAAAATGCATAGTAAGGTACTATTTCTTTTTATTACAATATAGGCAAGTATTTGATCTCGATCTCACCTGATGGTAAGTGACGATGAGATCTACGATGTAGCATACTTGCCATCTTATCCAGACAAAAAGTCCCTCTTAATCAAAAAGCCACAAGAATAACTCAAACCAGCAATCTCATACGTAACGTGTGTGCCAACAAACCAATTCACACCCACAAAATCCAATTACATCCAATAAACATAATACATATCTTCAATTATCCATTCAGAATGAAGCCTCGAGGTACCAGGAGCTCATAAAACTCAAAGACTATCCGAGCTCGGGGTGATTATTCAGGGCGTTACAATACGAATAGCCAGTCGTCCGCTAGTGGCCTTTCTTGTATTTATAAAGCTGTCAATTTCCAAGTCATATCAGGTTCGGTTCGAAAGGAGCGCAGATGCGTGGAGGATCGTAACTTAGTGAAAAAACGGTTGGGCCGAGGCGAGGCGCGGGAAAGGCTGGGGCGCATTAAATTATTATGATTTATGTGTTTTAGCGAGGCCGGCTGAGTTCGACTCCTTAATTATATGTGAAGGTTTAACGAACGCGACTGGATCGTGTGGTCGAGGGTTTCGTGTGAGAAGGCTCTATTTCTTTGGTGGTGTCCTTTAAAACGCTGTACGCATGACATCTTATTTATATCTACTGGTACTATTACTTATTGTCTACTGGTACTTTCAGCGCGGAAACGCGGCCAGCCTGCTGGGCACTTTTGGCATCGACGACGATGTGGAGGCATTTCTATGTTTATAATTTAATTTGTATTAAACAATGTCTTTATTTTATTTACTTTGTTTATAATCATTTAATATACTAGATGTAGCTTCCATTTCCAAATATGATTAATTATTCCATTTACAATAATTTATAACTGATTCAAATTGTTGTATGAATTTGGGGTTAAATACTATATCGCTAAATACATAGTGTATAACCTAAGTAAAATGTGATAATAATAACCTTCTTACGTGTCAATCCAATTCGCCTCGCCACAATCACAAGGAAATTCTATGTCCACTCCGACAATTTACGATCTAACGTATTCACTACGAATATGATCTTTATACGTGGAAATCATAAAATTGAAAATTGCATGAAAATATACAGTTTCGGATGACAATGATTATGAACTTTAATACCGTATGAATAAGATTAAATTTTAACTGTTGGCCAATATTTCAGATAGAAATTTCTCGCGAGCCGGTGACCGCGCGCTATAATGACGCTGTCGGTAAAGAAGTCATTATTCATTTTTTTTAATACAGTGTTTTGTTGAAACGACATTTTCACTAGCGTAATCACGATTTGTACAGGCAATATATCAAGTGATAAAAGCCATATTACTGCTGAGTGGTAATTGTTGATGGTTTTCAATTTGATGTGTTCATTGGCTCGTTCCTTAATAAGATCGCTCAATCAGTGCATACATTAAACGCGATGTTATTACCGCGAACGTGGAATGGTGTTTTGATCGCCAGTTGTTTATTATTTGTTATTACTCTTGAACAAACCAGATGCGAAATTTTATCTGATTATAAAATATTATAATTAATTTTGTCTATTATCGATTAAATAACTTTTGGTAGAGCATTCGAATGCTGAAAAGACGAAATGAATAACCAAGACATTTAATTATAAAAGTAATTATTTCAAAAATGTCGTAAGCAGGATACATTTAAACGAAAACATTCTTACACTATCAAAACATGTTTGAAAGGCACAACACGGGAGCAATTCAAGAGACGCCCATTTCATAAAGAGTTAACAGAGAGCTTTAACTTAGAAACACAATGTAAGGGCACCGCAACAAATAATAGTTTCCGACTGTACATCGGAGTTACGACAACATACTTCAAGAATACTATACACGGATTGCGTATTTATATCATTTTCTTCATTCCATTATAAACCATATTTTATAAGGGATAAGGTGTTGACTGTTTTATTTGTGGGTTGGTAAATATAGGTTGTAAAGGTGCGTGAAGCAGCAAAAACGGCTGTTGTGATGGCTCAATCAATGGTGAACGACTGTGGGTGTTGTAGACGTGTCGTCGGTAAAACAATTTTGCTTTACAATGAACGCACGCCCTGGGTTGTGTTGCATTCCGTGTTCGCAGTATTTTATTTTGCTGACTATACTTTTTGTGTAGTGCGAACATCTTTTATCCTGGATACTTGGCTATGTATCAAAACAACAGTGCTTATGAATCGTCAAAATGGTTACAAAATGCTAAGCTGCAACTTTACCATCCGGTCGGAATGCCGTTTCTATGAGTAAAACGGGCAAGAAACTCCATGGTTGCTCTTTTTAAAAAGATCTGTTCCATTTTTGAAATGTATATTGTTATAGGTATGTGAGAATAATGTAGGAACGGCTAGGCAGACTTTAGCTGCTGGTCAAAAAAGGTATATTATTTGTAAAACGAAAAAATATGTACTTTCCGGCTTATAGTATAAGTTAGCTTTCCACTTAGTCTATTCAGTATGAAGGCATCAATCTGCCCAGTTATCACACACCTGTCTACAGATCTAGAATTCTAGCACCAACATTCTGGGATTCAGGCATTCGAATTTTGACATAAAGTATTTTTTTTAATAGTATTCTTCACAAGCAACGCTACGATTTTTTCTTAGGTGCGCTGCTAAGTAAATTGCTATTAGAAACTTAAGGATTTTTTTCGTCTGAACGGTATTGGTACCAACCGCAGCAAACCGTTGCACTAGAGCTAAGACTTGCCCTGCAAAAATGGCCTTAAGGTAGCGCAGGTAGTAAATACCCCGACAGACCACTAGAGATAATTGAAATTTTATAGTACCTGTCAAAATAAGACCTTGGCTGCATCACTTAAGTGAGGCTTAATAATAGGTTCAAGAGAATTAATTTAATAAATCAACATTGACGCGATGCCGTGTCCAGGACCAGTAATTACCGCAAGGTGAAAGCTTCCTTGTAGAGCGAGAGGACCCTGGCATATTGCCGTAACTGCATACCTGACCCTAACCGGTTAATGCAGAAACACATAGTAGGTTAAATATTAAGGGGTTTTCTACACGGTTGGATAAAACACCCAGCAGAGAGGCGAAAATAAATCCTAAGAAATAAAAAAAAGTACATGCAACTGCCGCTGTTTTCCGTGTCCAGTAGTGGGGCATTAAAAAAGGGCTGCAATTATAATGAAAGCGAGAAACGTAATGCATGGACAAAAAACATGGCTTTTGCAGCTTAAAATTGCAGTTATTGTTTACAACAAGTACCTAGTATACTTGTATAGTATGTTAAACAAAAGGAAAATGCATAGTAACAGTACATAGGTATCTCGTTAATCAAACTTCGATCCCAGCCTCGGACCTTTCGAGATATGTACCTACAACTATCACTGTACACGCGGCGCGTCGTTAATCAAGCCGCGATCCCCATCTCGCGAGTGTGAACGCCACGGATGCGCCCGCGCCGATCATATGATTATAGTTAATAGAGACCCGCCAACCAGATATCTTACTTATGTGAAGTGAAGGGTAGGGTGCACTGTTTTTGTCCGTGTAAACATTTTGTTTGTTTTTTTTTAATTCCGAGTTTAATTTGAGTCATTGTTGATGCGATTTAGTCAGTATTAATTAAAGGATCGCTGTTTACAAAATATTGTTGCAAAATATTATTGATCCATCAATATAATCTTCCTCGTTTTTTATTGAAAACACAGTTTTATTAGTTTTTTTAGTAAAGACAGTTATTTAACAAGTGCTGAACCTCATCTTCAAATAAAATTCATAGACGATCAATTGTCTTTACTTTTGATCAAATTTTACAAACGTTCGAGTATTAGCTCTCGTACCCTAGCATTCTTCTCGCAGCGGGGCGCACGCGCAGCGGGGCGCCTCGTTATTAGCACCTCGCTGTTCAAAGCGCGCCGCAAACACCCCCTCTCCCGCCTCGCCCCCCTCCCTGCACGCACCGCCCGTCAGCCCAGATTAGATAAGTGAAATTATTTTAATTCCTCATCAGTGGACCTATTGTTACGTAACGTATGTTATTTTGAAGTTAATTCGATGTGACTGTTTCGGAAGAGCACGGTGTACTGATTTGACGGATCTGAAGCAGCTCTACATTCGTGTTGGGAACTCTATACTTAAACCTTGCGCAAATTAGATCCATATTTTTTTTAAATCAGTTTACTGCGTAAATGTAGAGTCAATGTTAGGTAAGGTTAGGTGTAGTAGTATGCCAAGTGCGATCCTGTGGCGCCCCGCTCAAAGGCGGTGAAGGCGGACCGTGGAGTTTTAGTGGGTATACCGGCACTCTGCCGGGGAGTCCCACATACCCCTCTCGTCCCCCCGGGCGGAAGGGGATGCGTAACGCATTTCTCCACGTTAAAAAAAAAAAAAAAGGTGTTTTCTCCATTCATCGTGGCTTAAACCCCGACTCGCATTGGGCAGTCAAATTAATTAATTTAATGTACGTAATAACTTACCCATTTGAAAAACAATAAAATAATAGTGACCACAATGCGTGCGCGCCGCGCTACTCCATGCACCTATGCGGCCTTCTGATTGGCTGTCCGACACCGATCCCGCCCAGTTCGCAGGCACTGCCCAAGCGCACCCAAAAACAATGACCCGAGCGTCTAAACATTCGTGCTCGATAATTATCAAAAAAAGTTTCATTATACGAAATTGTAGGAATTAGAATGTAAGAGCACTCTTTTTAGTTTTAATTATGAAGTAGGTATGTTGTTAAGCATGTGCTTTCCGTATTTAAGTAATTATAGATGTCATTGTTTGAAGGGGAAATAGGGTGATAGGTACATTTCTCTGTAGATAATAATTGGGTAGGCGCCTACTATTTGTATTCAAATTACAGTAAAAAGGCATGTAATAAAGTGCTATTAATAATTTTAATATAACTAGCTGTTGCCCGCGACTTCGTCCGCGTGATATTTAACAAAGACTCAACCGTTGGCAACAGCCTGCTCGCATGTTCTGATCCCGCGGGACGCATTGCAGATTGTTGCTATCAAACTTAATCAGGCGCAGCGCTGCAACATTGGTTTTAATTTTTTTTTTTTTAAAGTAGACTAAGTTACTCCTTGTTACGTCAGCTATCTGCCAGTGAAATTCCCGTCAAAATCGGTCCAGCCATTTCAGAGATTACCCGGAACAAACAGACAGACAGACAAAAATTTTAAAAAAGGTTGTTTTGGTACCGTGTACATCCAAATGCATTTAGTTAAAAGCGGTTATTTTAGTATTTCAAACAGACACTCCAATTTTATTTATATGTATAGATAATATCTTGGTTTTCTCCAATAGATAATACGTGACCGTTAAATATGACAGATGATTAGATATTATCAACATAAATAAAATAAAATATTGTAATAATTTGTAGTACTCGCGCGTTGATGTCTTTTATTTGAAAAATAGTGTGTCTAAAAATATAAGTCTCTTTCCAAACTAACTAGATTGACTAGTTACATTTATAAGCCAACATCGAACGAGTAGTTGTCATTGCACTCGGTACTCGTGAATTGGGCAATTGCAATCGAAACGGGCGCGCATTTCGTGTCGAATCAGACAAGTGGCGCGCAATGGACGCGAATATGACTGACTATTATGGACAGGGGCGTGCAAATAAGCCTTACTAATACTCATACCAACGTCACATTGGACATACAACTTGTAACGAATAGATAAAGCGTGTTCCTGCCTTGTTCGCTACTGGTTGTGTGCGAGATTTCCTGCGTAGTTATTAGGCAAGGTGCTGGAGAAATTAAACATTTTCTTGGTTGGCCAGGGATAATCATTTTACCTTTGCATTAATATAAAATATCATATAGTTTATGTGTTCTTCTGTGAATAGTCTACAAGTCACATACAATGTAGCAAAATTTTAACGTATCATGCATTTTTGTTATCATTTATCATAAGTCACTTTATATGAATAGAGATTTTAAGCTGTCTCTCACCTTCGTAACGCAGCAAGAAAATCGATAAAATACTCCACTTTGTCTAGATAGTTTGCTTGCAGAAAAGAGGCTGTATTATTTTCAAGATAAACATATATATGTACCTATAGTATTGAATGAAAGAACTTTTTCAATAACAACGTTGAAATAACTAAAAACAACCACAATACATAATTAAAGTAACATCTGAATAGCTAACAACAAAGAAACAAGATCGAATAACATCGAAAACATAACTGTAAACACAAAACAACGTCTGGCACAGCCCTAATTAAATACACATAGACACACACATACACTGTCAATAACCCGGCCGCGTTCAACTTATATTAACCCATCAACTCGGAATAACATTAGGGGTGGCCGGTATCGATAGTCCAAGTCAAATCATTTATTTCGTATATTATTTGAACCTATTGTAATTTTATATTTTATTTCGTAACCCCACAATCGTGTGGTAACACGTCCTTATGTCTTGTGAATTTTTGGCAATTTAGCATTGAATTCCTGGCAAATATTAGTAAATTATTGATATTAAAAGATTCACGCACAATTCTAGTGTCTTTTGTGTAATACTTATATTTTCTTATAAAGAATCCAAACCAAAGAATATTTAATTAAGACAAAAAATAATAATAATCTATACTATATACTATTAATATTATAAATGTGAAAGTTTGGATGGATGGATGGATGGATGTTTGTTACTCTTTCACGCCCGAACCGCCGAACGGATCTGGATGAAATTTGGCACAGAGATAGATTATAGTCTGGAATAGCATATAGGCTACTTTTTATCCCGGTAAAATGTATGGTTCCCGTGGGATAGATGTTTTAATTTTTCATACTTTTTATCGCGGGTAACACCGCCGGGCGCAGCTAGTTAATTATAAAATTAAAAAAAAAAACGGTCTTCCATCTATCGCCTTTTTTCGATTAGCCAATTATAACTGTAATTGAATCTCGACGAATAAATTTATCGATATTGTGTTACCGATTGTATTAATATCGCCCAGCACTATGCGCGGCAACGAAATTATTATTTAGTTGGCTAATAATGGAGTCATCATTTCGCCTGTGACAGCTTCACACCTTGAGACGGGGTGAATTGACTCTCTTTATTATGCTCTCGGACATTTTGTTTCGTTTTTTCCCCGTGTTCGGTTTACGAGCGGCTTTGTGCGCCCGCGCCGCCCGCCTGCCGCGGCGGCGGCGCGCCCGACGCGCTCGTGAGAGGTGTTAAACCTTTGGGGAGACCAAATTGTGATGATTTGTTGAGACAAATCTAGGTTGTAAGATCACGCAAGCATAGGTATAATAAAATCACGATTTGTTATTTCAAATTAGATGATCATGTGACTTAATGATCTGAATGTCACATGACTTGGTTCAATTGATTGTTTTAAAGTAATTGCATCGTCTAAGCTCTAATTGGTTGTCATAGGTATCTCCTGCTATATCGATGTCTTTACAATCAGTATCAGTGTCTCTCTTTCTGCGACTCTCCCATTTAATTTACAGTTCCTCATGGTCGCCCTACACATCCAAGTCACAACTCCGACGTAAGAAGATAATCTGAATTGTTATAAATCTTTAATGAATTGAACGTGGAAATAATTAAGATAATGAACTGAATCTAACGATTTGTAAAGGATAGTCGATTATATTTCGACGAAACGACACCGCGCCATTGTTGTATTGATTTTGTTGTGAGATTTACTTATCTGTGTTAAATGGTGTTTTTATATTTCATTAAGATTACAAATCTGTGAGTTGGTTTCTTATTGGATTATTTTTATCAGCGTATTAATGTATAAGTAGTAAGTGGCTTTCTGTAAATTTTTGAATACCTTAAATGATAAATCGTGTTGCTTAATTTGTTGAGTGAGAATTATTTGCAATTATTTGAATAACAAAGTTGAATGAGGTGTACCAACATAGTTTGTAAAAGAAAAAAATTCCCGAAATGAAGTTACAACGTGCAGTCCGTGGTAAGTCATTAACACTGGATAGGTATGGTCTTACTTCTGTGAACTACTATAAGCCAGGTCTGGATAGAGTTCTAATAAAAAATCACCAAGTAGTATATATAAAATGACATATGCGTGGATAACTAAGAACATGCTTAGCTTACAAGTAAACCCACACTCGAAGATCCGGACATATATTTGATAGCATGAATTCAACAATATTATAATTTAAAATAAAGTTTATTATTAAAGTTATGTTATTAGCAAGCAAATCATTGGCTATTAAGTGGAGGAAATCGCTCGTTTTATAGCTTGTTCGATTCAACTTACATATTATGGTTCGCGGTATCGTTTGTAATATCTAGTTTAACTAAATGGTGCGCTAATCTAAAGAATCTATAATTGATTTTCTATTATTAAAATTACGTATGAACTTTATATTACGTAGTGCTAATTTATCTGAGTAGATGACTAGTTATCTGAAAGCTTTATCATAATTTTATGGGGCTACATACTAAATTGCTTTAGTCAGACTCCCTGATGCACTAAAATGCTTTAGCTAGACTTCCTGATTCACTAAAATGCTTTGGCCACACGCCCCAATGTACTAAATTGCTTTAGCTAGACTTCCTGATTCACTAAAAAGCTTTGGCCACACGCCCCAATGTACTAAATTGCTTTAGCCATACTCTCTGATGCACTAAAATGCTTTAGCCAGACTTCCTGATTCACTAAAATGCTTTACCCACACGCCCCTATGTACTAAATTGCTTTAGCCAGACTCTCTGATGCACTAAATTGCTTTAGCTAGACTTCCTGATTCATTAAAATGCTTTGGCCACACGCCCCAATGTACTAAATTGCTTTAGCCATACTCTCTGATGCACTAAATTGCTTTAGCCAGACTTCCTGATTCACTAAAATACTTTAGCCAGACGCCCTAATGTACTAAATTGCTATAACCAGACGCCATGAAGCACTAAACTATAAACCAATTTAAAAATAAATAATGATGACAATAGTAATCATTACACAAAAATTATAGAAAAGCATACGCTATTTCATCAGGACTTTGCCATAAATGCAGTGATAGCCCAGTTAGCAACACACTCGCCTCGGAAACAAGAGACGCAGGTTCAAACGCCTAATCCGGTCTAAATAACTCCTTATAACATTCCTCAACTTATTTCATAAAAAAAAAAAATCTAACTTTAGTCAAAGCCGCCGGATATGTCTATATATTATGTAGTGGCATTGCCCTAGATAATTATAATACGTCTATTTATATTAGTTGCGGAATTTAATTTACGATAACACTCCGATAATTATGTTGTTGGCGCAAAAACCTGTCGTAGGTACATTCAATAACGAGCCGCTAAACAATCTTGTAAAGTTTCACTTATCACATTTAATCGCTATACGAGTACTTAGGTATATACAAAACATATTGTCCCTACTTAACGGTCGGCTGTGTTAAAAAAATGTACTTACCGGCGCCGTCGGAAATAATTTTATTTAAAAACTAGCTGTTGCCCGCGACTTCGTCCGCGTGGTATTTAACAAAGACTCAGCCGTTGGCAACAGCCTGCTCGCGTTCTGATCCCGCGGGACGCATTGCAGATTGTTGCTATCAAACTTTAATCAGGCGCAGCGCTGCAACATTGGTTTTAATTTTTTTTCGAGAGATCCATTTTTTTTTTCTAAAATAAAAGTAGCCTATTTTACTCCATGTTACATCAGCTATCTGCCAGTGAAATTCCCGTCAAAATCGGTCCAGCCATTTCAGAGATTACCCGGAACAAACAGACAGACAGACAGACAGACAGACAGACAGACAGACAGACAGACAGACGGACAGACAGACAGACAGACAGACAAAAATTGTAAAAAATGTTGTTTCGGTATAGGTAACGTGTATACATCCAAATGCACTTAGTAAAAAGCGGTTATTTTAATATCACAAACAGACACTCCAATTTTATTTATATGTATAGATAATGTGGTGTTAAGTTAGATTAAAACGTTTGCATTACAATTCCTTTCTATTAATTTGTTATACTTATGTCATTGTTTTAGAAAAGAGAATACGAATATTACAACTAAATTGGGACATCTTTACGGTGTACTTTAGTTTTTTGCGACATTGGCATTGTGCATGAGATGTCTGTATTAAGTTTGCTTAAAAAAATATAATTGCAAAGTTTGTAAAAACCGCAATTTTTATTAGTTTTGAAGTGTTGTTGTATTTGAAATTAATTTTGAAGAAAATTTAATACATACACCATTGAATTATAATATGCCGTAGTCACAAAAAAAAAACAATTTCTTAAAAAAACCGTCGAAATTTTGTTTCGCGCTCTGACCTAGCTGTCACGTTAAAAGCTGTAAAAATGAGCACTAAGCTCCCACTACATTAAACAACCATGATAATTCCGAGCGGTTATTTAAGGAATCTTCTCAAGTCGGTCGCTTTCCGCAGGCGGAGCTGCGTTTAAAGCTAGTATATATAATAAATCAGGCAGGCTGCGAGGTCAGACACTCCCTGGTACGTATCGTGTGGTCTGCGTCAGAATTAATTAAAAATATCATATCTAGATCAACTTATTTTTAGCCTGTCATGATGTGTATACTGTGTTGCAAGCATTGGTCTGAGCAGTTCTGCTTAAAAACATTATAGCCTGTTTGTATGTGTTTGGGAAAGCGCTTAAGATTTACTCAAACGCAACTCAAGTTTGAGGGTAGCTCAATTTTAATCTAGTCTAATGAAAAATAAAATAGTTTTAAGAATGGCTTACATTTTTGAGTAGTAATTGAGTATATTTGGATGTAAGGAAGATATTATTAAATCACATTTAAATATCACAATATTAATTTAAGAAGTCATGAAGAAAGGATGGACTAAGGGTCAGAGACAAAAAAAGATGTAACAGACGGCGAACAAACGGAAATGGTAGCTACATAACTGTTTAGTTTTTATCATTTTGCGGAACCCTATAAAAAATTTAACCCTATAAAAATGATCAACATGGATTGGTTTAAATATGAAGTCCATCTGCTGGGCACAGGCCACCCCTCAATGCGAGAGGAAATTAGGCCATAGTCTAACACGCTAGCCCAGTGCGGGTCGGCCAACTTCGTACGTCTTTCAGAAACTGATTAAGTTATCTAAGGCATTCAGGATTCCTTGTGATATTTTCCTTTACCTATCGTTCAGTAAGCACAGAATCCAGTAATCCCAGAGGTGCCAGGTGGGGTTTGAACCTTCGATCCTCGTTTGCTGGGCCAGCGTTCTACCACCTTGGCTATTATAGCCTGTCCATAAGTGCAGATATACGGTATAACTTACGGTATAATAACAGCTTCGACATTGCATCATTCACGCTTCGTATTTGAACCTTAATTTATTGCTTAGCTATTTACGGAAAGTTCGATTTGATCATTTTCTATTTATAATTTCCGGAATCCAATACATTTCGAACGCGTCGACAATATTGATACAAAGCGCACCTCATTACGTGCGTCGTCAATACTCTTTTTATTACTCGCTCTCCGTAAGGTTTGTGGTTATGACATTTTTTATACTAATAGAGAAAGTGTACGGTAATGTGTCGGCGGGACCTCTGACACCGCTCAATATGTCCGGATGATTGCCGAGTGTTTTGATAAATGAAGTAACTAAATGGTTAGGTAAGTTTTGCAACGGTTTGGTGGTATACACTTTCTAATAGATATTAGCTAACTGCACTGAATTATAGAAACTGCCTTGTTTGAAGAAAGGTGTTCCCGCGACTGCGTTCGCGCATAGGCAGAAAAGGCCAAAGGAACACGTATGCCAAATGTCAACCCTGTGTCTTGTAGTATTGGTGATATCGATCAACTTGTTTGGTCAATAATTGGAAAATTTTACAAGCCGAGGGTCAGTGGTGGGTTCCTCTTCCCCCATTTGTTTCTTTCCCCATTTGTTGACAACTATAAATAGTTAAAAATTTGTGCATCGATAAATCCGAAAAGCAAAATCCTTTAACTCCCGTTTCTAAATATTATCAATCATCATTAATATAAAATGGATACATCAGTAAGGATTCCGTGTATTCACTGACACGAGTGCACATAAAAAGTACAAGTAATATGCAGTAAATAAAAAATTCAATTATAGGCTTTCTCAGAGAGAAATGTAACGTGGGTACCTCACAAACAATATTATTTTGCAACAATGTTCTTCATAACATTCAGTCAACACACAATTTTGTGCTCTAAATGAGAAGTGTTTTAAATTGAAATTTATACAAACCTGCAAAATTAGTATTTTTTTTTTTTATTTAATTACTCAATGTCTGTCTGTCTATCTGTCTGACAGTGGCGTCCGTCGCGGGGGGCGCAGTACGGCGGCGGACGGTTTCGCCTGCAATTACGCATTATTTTTGAACGTTTCGTGTTCATACCATAAAATAATGAGAAATTATGAGATTTTTATAGTATTTCTTTATGTTTTAATGACTCGAATGATATTTTAAAATCAATAAATACTAAATTTTCCAGTTATTTTATAAAAAAATTTAATAAATAATAATTAGCTACATACTATAAAATTAATCTCACTGAAAAAAAATAAAACTCAATGATTATAAAGTTTATTGTTTCGGAAAGCATTACCGGGGTAACATTTAATTAATAAGGGCGATACTAATTATAATAAAAAATGACGTATTGTACCATTTGTACCTAATTGTGGACCGGCTGGGGTACGAACCCAGCGAGCCACGTTCGATGGCAATCGTACAAAAACCGCGGTCCGCCCCGCTGGGCTGGAAACCACACTAATACTGGCCAAAAGACAATATACGTATATTTATTTTTTAAAATTTAAGAATTTGATTTGATACTTTTCTTTCGTGACATACTGAGAAAGAATTGTCGAAACAATGCATAATTCAAAAGACATTCAGTTTCGACGTTTGCTAAAAGCAAGTAGTGGGGAGAAAGTGGAACCGGGACCGGGTGCGGGTATAGTGTTGAAGTCACTAGGCATTAACTTAATTTTAATTTTAATTTTATTTTATATAGCATATATTTGCACTTTTGTATTTGTATTTGTATTGATATGGCTTTATTGGCTGAAATAAAGATTTATTATTATTATTATTATTATTGCAATGTATACTAGAGTTTTAATTCTGATCGGAAAGCTTAAGCGTCTGTATTTATTTTAAATACAAAATGGCAGAAATTTTTCCCGGTTTATTTTTCGATAATTTTGTCCAAGCCCTTGGGGCATTCGTGGCACTGTGCGTCGGCTACGTCGGCCAATTACATAAAAGCGTTTCATTTGCCGCTGCAAAGTGTTATTGTGTGACCCCGCGCGATACCATCGCGCTTTCTGGATTCATACAGGTTTGTTGCAATTGGAACCATATAAGTACTTACCATAAAAACGAAAGCCTTAATATTTAAAACTAGCTGTTGCCCGCGACTTCGTTCGCGTGGTATTTAACAAAAACACAATCGTTGGCAACAGCCTGCTCGCGGATTCTGAGCCCGCGGGACGCATTTCAGGTTGTTGCTATCAAACTTAATCAGGCGCAACGCTGCAACATTGGTTTCAATTTTTTTTCGTGAGATCCTATGTTTTTTTCTAAAATAATAGTAGCCTAAGTTACTCCTTGTTACATCAGCTATCTGCCAGTGAAAGTCCCGTCAAAATCGGTCCAGCCATTTCAGAGATTAGCCGGAACAAACAGACAGACAGACAGACAGACAGACAGACAGACGGACAGACAGACAGACAGACAGACAGACAGACAGACGGACAGACAGACAGACAGACAAAAATTGTAAAAAATGTTGTTTCGGTATAGGTAACGTGTATACATCCAAATGCACTTAGTAAAAAGCGGTTATTTTAATATTACAAACAGACACTCCAATTTTATTTATATGTATAGATTATATCGAGTCCTACCTCAGGCCTTTTTAAATTAGATTTTAGATGTTATTCTTCTGTTCCAATTTACGGCTATTTTTTGTGTAAGTAGGCGTCATCAGTATCCACCGTTTGTCCGTCTTGTGCTGCCTGTAACCATCTCTGGTTTGCAATATCAATAATTTCAAATTTGAAATTAGAACTCTGATATTTTTATTTTTCTTTATATTTGACACCCTCATCTTCTATATATCTATAGTTTTACATGCTCGGTTTACACGAGGAAAGTACCAGTATTAAGAATCTAATATTCCTATAGAAATCCATGAATGGCACCGTCAACCTATGTCCCATATACAACAATTGACAATTCCCCATATAATCCTGCAACGCGCCATGAGAGTTTTCGGAGCAAGTAACATATATACAAGATCCTGACAATATCCATTGGCGGCAAAGTGGCTGTCCCGCCAGGCATATCACCCGCCTGGCTGGAAGTTCTTCCCTTTTCAGCTAGATTAGTATATGTATATGCTAATGGTATCCCCAAACCTAAGGTAAACGTAACCCAGTCAGTTAGAAGCGCATCCTCCGGTGCAAAGTGGAACCGAACCTTGTAATTTGAGTAGGTATGCGAGGCTCTAAATAAACGTGTACGTATGTGCATTATTAATAAATGAGAGCCATTACTCTTCTCCTTATCCGGGGTATTCCTCTGAGGAGCTTCGGATATCGCGAAGGTATAAAAATCACGGTAGATGAAACTGCGCTTGTAAAGTATTCGTAAACTTACGAATATGATATGGCGTGACAACTCATTAAAATGAATAATACTAGAGTTATCGCATTAAAATAGGCTTTTATAAATATCTATATTTAATAACAAAGAACATCTAGTGTTATTATAATAAGGAATTGTTTCGAAAAATTTTTTCAGAAACCGAGTGAAAACTTTCAGAAAAAGTGTTAAATTAACATCTCATAAGTGGTAACGTTATAATGAATATAATTTAAAAAAAATGCAAATATTTTCAACTAGCTAGTTCCGGTGAAATTCGTTCCACCTCAGAATGAAACTTTGTGCCAATGAATTATCTTTAAGTATTATTATTGTTTTGTGATTTTTCCCAATGCCTAAATATATATTTTGGTTTTCGGGGCGGGGAGACGAATCCAAAAAATCAAATATCATAAAAATCACCCGACCCGTTCTTGACTTATAAATTATGTAACTAAATCGATTTAAAAAATGAGTGCAACTTAAAAATTGAATAAACAAAAAACTACATTATATTATCTTGATATATATGTCTATTGCAAATGATTGTAAACCGTTGTAGACAGTCAAATAATAAAAAAATAAGACGATTTGACAATGAGCCGGTTAAACAGTGCTTAAGATACAACGTACAGGTGACGAGATAAGCCGGATTAACGATTTGGACACAATTATGGACTCAAACGATTGTGTAATCGTGTGTACCTACTACTGTACATTAAGTGCGAGATTTTTCGTAAGCCAACCGTATACTTTATAGTCTACGTATTTAGACACTTTGTATGAAGAATTGAATAGCGCCCCTAGCGGGCAGTACTTCATACTCTCAACATGTGAATACGCAGACTATGAAGTAAACGGTTAGCTTACGAATAATCTCGCGTTTGATGCATTTGTTTTTGTTACTTTTTATTACCTGGTTAAAATGTTCTTTTTTTAAATTATTCATATTTATATTGATTTCTTATATTTACGCGAATACTACACATTAAAATAAAACTAATTTCGTCGGGAACGTAAACAACATAAAATACCTAAACGAGATAAAATCCGCGAAATTAGTTTTGTGTCAATATTCAAACTTAACTGCTTTAAGTATTTTGGAGACTAGCAGCCATATGCTGAATATTTGTTCCGGTATGAATATATCAAAATCCTTGGACCAGGCAACCTCTCCATAACTATTTCAGGTCGGAAACATTAAAGGATATCATTTATCCATTACGTATTTACATTGTTTCATTTAAAAACATTTCCCGAACCAACATCGCTATTTAACACAACAATAACACCTTAAAAGGATACTTTTAATAGTTTCTTAAGCGCTATAAAGCCGGCATAATAAGCACATAGCCAGTAATAACAGTAACAATGAAAAATAATATCCACCCGTTTTGATAGCGGAAAGTGCGGGGTTGATTGCGAAGTGATATAGCTACTAACTGCGAATGTAAATATTATAAGAGTATACAAGTAGTGTTTAACAAACGCACAGCTGTTTAAGAGCTGCATTTCTTATGTAATAACTCTGTTATGCAGTCAATTAATTCTTAGTCTAATGATGCATGTGATTTCTATTATTACCATAAATCTTGGTATTGTTGGCTATTTCAGAAGTAATTGATTGGAATAGGTTTTATGAGGGTAGGTGGTGTTTGTTGTGTATTGTGAATAACCATCCCATAGCCTTTTATCTTGATGGGTGTCCGATTTTAATAGACGCGAAGAGTTAAAAAAATATTATAAGACATTACAAAAAAATATTGTGGCGGGTTTAGGTTGATAATTTGTAAAGAAATACCTACTAGTGAATGTATTTGCTAGTTTATTTCATACTTTAGTAATCGGAGAAAAAAATTGTCGCAGTGGTAACCCTTATTCTTACCAAACTGATTTTGCTTATTTATAAAACCTATAGAACACAAGGAAGTGCATAATTTAATAAATCATCCCGTTTAACGTTGGCGCAGGCGATATTATGGGCATCGCGCTGCGTAATATAAATGGCTGGGCGGCGCTTGCGCGGCGCGCTGCGCGTGAGTCGATGCGCGATAGCGGAGCCTCGTCCACCAAGCCCGTACCAAAATACATCTTTATGGGAATGTTTTACACATTTAATTGATATATTCATTATTATTAGAAAATATTTAAATGAAAATGCCAGTGCTATTAAATGCTTCTACTCAGAATTTTAGTGGCACTAGCTCCGTCTTATTTTTAACTGACTTCAAAAAGAAGAAGGTTCTCAAATCAGATGTTTTTTTTTAATAGAACTGTGGATTTTTCTTCCACTTTTTGTCGCGGCAATCGGTTGCAGTTTCAATATTTAAATAATAATTGAAGTTGACAAATTCGAAATTCAAATCAAACCCCCAAATCGCCCGCCAGTATTTAGCATAGACAACACAAATCACGCGGCTAACCCTACGACCGCCGCGGGGGTATTTATCGGCACAATAAACTTGTGTAATTTATAACGAGCAATAACAATGTGTGGTGTATCGGAGGGGTAATTTCTCAAACGCACACCTCGCCCGTAGCCATCGGACAAATTAAATAGCGTCCGTCCGTCCGTCCGCCGCGCAATCGGTACCGTACTTATTAAATGATAAGCGCCGACGGAAATATTAACATTATCCGCTTCGCGTTTATAGCGGCAAACGGCAACGGTTTAAAAGGTACGTTCTAAATAGATTGGTTTATAATCGTGATATCTGCTGTGGTACTTACGTCATAAGGTCGGTCTATATCGACTTCCTTATGCTACGCCGCGGCCACATTTTATCTAGTTAACTGAAAAAAAAACAAGTGGCATTTTAAATGATGTTGAAAACTACTTTTTACAATTTTGATAACTCACGTTTAACGCTGCATGAATTTAACTATTTTATAAAATGGATTCCATGGACACTGTTTAAATGTACAGTGGAATAATTCATTGCTCCTGTGTCATATGGGCATAGAAATGCACAACACTTATACAAATAAAAGGGGCATGATACACAATAGATATTGATTATATATGACTAACAAAACTGAGAAGATGAGTTATAAAAATAAAGTGATAAAGCACTTATTAAAATAAAATTAACCATCGCAACACAGCGAAGCTCATTAATTGTGTTACAAAACTTGTCTAGTTATAATGCATTTACTTGGTTCTTAAGGAATCCAGGTATCGGCTTTAATCCTACCGTATGTCACTTGTTTCTGCAAGAACGATATTAATTCAAATGCAAGGAATAAACGTCGATAATTCATTACTGTTATGTATAATTTAAGTAGACCCTACCATGCACGTAGGTACCTATATGTATCACATCTGGCCGCGACACGCCAATTACCATTTGCAAGTCATTACAGATAAATAAGGCGTTTAATCTCACGGCGAGAATATTAAAGACTTAATTAAATTACGGATCAAATCAATTTGGTATCTTACGAGAACTAAATAGCAATTTAATTAGCGGTATCCAACCGGAGAAATGTCAAAATCGTATATATTATTGTGAACGGCAAAAAAAAAACAAAAAACTAAAAGGCTCGTACCTGCGAGGCGAACCCGCACCTTGTGGCAAATTGAAAAAGGACGCGCTTGCTCTCCGAGCTAATAATAAATTTCTCAAATAATAATAATTCATAAATAATAACCGTCGGAGAAGCAAAATAAAAATAATAAACTCGCTGAAATAATAAAGGATTCGCCGGGAACTGCGCGGGACACGGGTTGATAATTTTTTAAAAACGGAATGCGCGTTGCTTTTTTAAATTCGCTCCCGCATCCTAATGTAATGCCGACGGAATAATATAGTTTATTGTCGGCGAACAGAAATAATAAGAAATCTAATCGAATTGAACGAATGATACGTAGGTATGAAAATATTTAATTAATTCGGATTGTAGATCACGCATCTCGGTAAGAACTAACACCCATATCGCGCGTACGGTCACGACGGCACATATGTATTACAGTTAATAGTGCAAGTAAGTAGCAAGTTCGCTATAATCAAATATCATAAAGGCGCCTGTGTGCTCCGGCCCGGCGAACATAAAATTGTTTTTTCGTCCAACAGCTATAATTAGGCGTTATGTTACGTTTTTGTTGGCCCACATTTCCCGATCCTCTAATTTTTAAGTTTTTTGCCCCTCCTTTTGTAGTCGTTAATATGATTACACCGTTGGGATGATGGCTTCATACGTGCTTTAGTTTGTAACTTAATTTGCTCGGCTTACATGTTTGTTTTTTTATTGTTCGGCCGACTTCCTGAGAGTCTGTTGTGTTTTTTTTTTGGTTCGGGTCGTTAGATGGAGGTGATTGAATGTGATCGTGGGCAAATTGTTGGTTGCGGCGTCGCGTCGCGTCGCTGCCGCGGCCGGGTCGGCCGGAGCAGCCGGAGCGGCCGGCGTCACGTGTTTAGTTTGATTTCGATTGTTGATTCAGTGCGTGCCGACAATTGGACGGCAATCGGTTGGTGTGGACGTTTTTGTGACGACGAAGTGGGTTATCAATTCGATGTGCGTGTGTCAGGCTTTATACAAGGGGTTACAAGAATAGTGTGAAATGTTTTAAGATGAACTAGTAGGTATGTTATTACTAGTTTATCTGTTATATGTACACCTTATATATCTTTCCCGTCAAAATGTATAGGTAAATGGTTTCAATTTTGCATTTTCTTTTCATCTCGAGTGTGGCGATTCGCACTGGGACAACCAGCCTGACATCGTTTAAGACTGAGAGCTTTCAGGGCTTGCGTTCAATGTTACCTATCACCTAAACCTATCTCCTACCTGCCTGAGTCTCTTCTCTATGCACGAGCGCAATTTAATCCATACATTACAAAGAACGCGGCACGGATAACGTGAAGCACAGAACGCTGAACGGTTATATACGCTTATATGTTTGGGATTTTAATCGAATAATTACATAATATTAAGCTGAATTATATTGCCATGAACAGAGGTATACCGTTTAACTAATTTCGCAAGGGTAAATTAATTTCTAATGAGGAGGCACTGCGCGGCCGACACGTTAGGGCATGGAATGTCTTAATAACGTTAGTAATTGGCAATCCAGCGGTACAACGCTTTATACAGCGATGCACGATATACCGAGACCGTTGCTGAAACAGCTTGAAGCCTTTTTGTTATATTTTAGCAAGAAAAAAAAGCGATTTTTTTGTAAAAACAGCTACTTAACTTAAAAAAATGCTGGCCATAAAAAAAACAAAGGGAGAAATAATTAACGATGAAGAACTTTAATCTGTTGTTAGATTTTTTATTACTTTGACCACAGAATACTGTTTAAACTCCCAACTGAGCTTAGTGTAGTGACCACGATCTGATTAGCTCAGGTGGTAATGATCCTGCCTTTTGCGCCGAGGGTCCCAGGTTCAAATCCTACTAGAGACAAACTTTGTGTGATTAACATGAATGTTTGTGTCCGAGTCATGAATGTTTAATATCTATATAAGTGTATTATATACTGGGTTCACCCCCAGTCCATTGTGCGGTACCCACAATACAAGGTGTGTTCGTCTGGCGATACTATAGTTATTTATTAAAAACTTTTTAAGCGGAAAAGGGAAGATCTTCCAGCCAGGCGGGTGGTATACCTGGCGGTGCGGCCACCATACCCCGACGGTTATTGTCAGGAACTTGTATATATGTTACTAGCTCCGAAAACTCTTACAGCGCGATTCAGGATTGTGATGACAATTGTCTATTATTCTGAATACGTCTGCAGTGCCATATGTGTAGCTTGGTGTGCGGTTGTAGAGGTCGCTACATTTTCAATTATTTTGTATAAAATAATTTCTATTATAATCCTTTCATTATGCAGCGGTTGTATCCGCTATATTGTAGTATTGCCCGTGTAATGGCGCGGGGTCGGCTTGACAAGTAAATCGCCCGCGCGGCGGCGCGCGACGTGCAAATTGCACGGCCATGCCGCGGCGCACGCAACGCGCAACCACCGCACGCTGCCGTGCTCGGCTAGTGGCTGTAGGGCTCAACACAATGTAGACACAAATCGTGAATATAATAATATTTCCAGCCCTATTTTTAATGTCCCACCGCTGGGCACGGGTCTCCACCCAATGCGAGGGGGATTAGGCCATAGTCCACCACGCTGGCCTAGTGCTGGTTGGGTTATTCCCCGTTGACTTAAATCTGGGTGGTTTCAAGTCGAAAGTGAACAGGTACCTTCTAGGCATGCTCCATCGTAGATCTCATCGTCACTTACCATCAGGTGAGATCGAGATCAAATGCTTGCATATAATGTAATAAAAAGAGCTTCACACATCTTTCAAGGGGTTCTCTCAGACGTGCACGTTTCCTCGCGATCTTTTCCTTCAACGTTTAGCAAGTGATAATCATGGTTGAAAATGAGATTCGCATATGAAATCCCAAAGGTGCGAGCCAGGGTTTGAATCTGCAATCCTCGCTACCAAGGCAAGCGTTATACCAACTTGGCTATCACTACTTTGTGCAATTGTGAATATCTAGGATATTCAGGGATTTGCAAACTATTTTGGAAATGAGACCCCTTTTTCAAAATGAACTGATACCTTAAAAATCCTATCTCTAGTTTTTTTCCTATTGATACAAAATAATGATTTCATCTTGTACGAACTTGTGCACGCTTATTGACTTGTTAAGTTTTTACATACATTTTTTCTCCATACAAAATGCCTAAATACGGTAGACTATAAAGTATACGGTTAGCTTACGAATAAAATCTCGCACTTGACGTACTGAACAAAATGTCTACATACGTAAACTATGAAGTATACGGTCAGCTTACGAATAATCTCGCACTTGACGTGTTGGCGGGTATCTACTAACGCTGGTCGCTCTCCACTCGGGGCTTTGTATGATAATTTTTAAATGGACTCCGCCATTGAAAAATTGATTTCAACTGATACGTTTTTGATTATACGGTTGGCAGTCGTTAGATACAATTATTTGGATACAAGCCGGCGAGGCATCCAGCCATTATGGCAGCTATGTATCGATGGTAATAAAGCAATTTGTTTCTATTTAGTTTGTATCAATTGGTTTTTTTTTAGGGCGACGTTTTGATTTGGTGAGATTGATTTTTAGGTGTTTCGGTTATATTCGGTATTTGATTATCTAACACGAAGTTGGTACGAGCGAAGTTTCTGTGCTGGTTTTTTTTCCTGACTATTCTTGGAATAAGTAAACGTATACAGCATTTGTATGTGTTCATAACGTGTTCATACTAAGAGTATCCCACTTCCCGCTAATATTATAAATGTGAAAGTTTGGATGGATGGATGTTTGTTACTCTATCACGCCAGAACGGCTGAACGGATCTGGATGAAATTTGGCACAGATATAGATTAAAGTCTGGAATAGCACATACGCTACCTTTTATCCCGGTAAAATGTATGGTTCCCGTGGGATATATTCGTTTGATTTTTTTATAGAGCAAAGGATCGACATTTTTTTTGCATAGGTAGTAGTAATTTAGGGGTCAGAATATGACATCTTCTTCTTCTAAGTCGTGACGCTCTTGCCAGAGCGGTCGCGGTCGTCATATATTTGTTCTGGGATTGATGTTGCTCGTCTCACGATGTCTCGCCATCTATCTGTATTGGATGCCATCCTGGTGTACTCATGCAAGGAGTCGCCAATGGCAGCCTTAATCTGGTCGGTTCATCGCATAGGCGACCTTCCACGTGGTCTGGTGCCTTCCACTTGAAAAATGAAAATGACATAGGCAAATTTTTATCCTGGAAAAATGCAAAAAAGGACATACTTTTTAATCGCGGGTAACACCGCGGGGCGCAGCTAGTGTTATATAAAGCCGCACACCCCTTGTAACCATTTTCATGATGAAACTTTCATTTGAAATTAAAATAATTTCCTGCGACCGTCACTGAAAGATTAATATACTTACGGCTACACATTTAATTTCCTGTTGAAACATAATTAAGTTATGGCACGTTCGTTCCGTGTAAAACACTTTTTTCAACTCACGAAATATTATTTTCTATTACGAATACGAAACTGGGCGCCATGTAATATAGTGTGATTTTATGCAAGGTTTTACATACTTTTGTTGTTGCTGAGATTTATTTTAAAGTAGGCACAATGGTTGAGTATTGTTTGAGCGTAAGTATTACTTTGGTTCATTTAGGTTCGGGATTGTCGTGATATCAAAATAAGCTAGACAATGAGCGAGTTACTTATAATTATCTTATATTTCACAGTTATTTAAATCCTAATGTATATATTTTATGGGTATGACGACATCGATATATATATATATATATAAAAGAAAGTGGTGTTAGTTACACCTTTTATAACTCAAGAATGGGAAGCCGGATGTTTAGGTTTATGATCTTTTTTTTAATTTGTCTCCACCCCTAATAGCAGAAAAACTTAAAACAATTGTTTTACTTGTCTCATACATTTGATTGAGGTACATAAATCATTATCAAGATTATGATTTGAAAAGTACCTACCATTAAAACAATACTAAGTGTGTTCACGAAATATTCTACAGAATCGTGTCTACATAAGTGAATGCGTGTACAATCGTACATAAAAGGCATTCGTACAATATTAAAGCCACAATACAACATTGAAGTATCACGACTGAAAGCATCATTAAAAATAACTTTTAGTTCGTTCCCTAATGCGAGCAGCGTTCAGCGCTGATCAGATAAGGGCCCGTCCACATCGGCTGGAACCACCGATCCTGCAATTATAAAGGAATTAGGCCAAAACAGCGCCTTCAATGGGCACAAATTGATATAATAAAAAGTAGTGTGGTTAGCGGGTGACGCAAGACGCAGGGTTGCCACTTGTTTTAATAAAGTTGGAGTGAACTGCATTTTATGAATAATTTATTTTTTTGACATTCGATATAATTTTGGTTCCTAGGCTACGTTTGCATACAATCCTAGACCAAGGACAACGTCGAAAATAGGAGAACTCGTTTACCCCGGTGTGTACGTCGACTGCTATTAAAAAAGCAAATAATTTCATGATTTTAGAAGCGCAAATAAAATGATAATTACTAGGATAATTACTGGTTCTGATTAAGTTGGCACAAAAACTAAACTGTTTTATGTATATATAGCATATATATATATATATATGCTATATATACATAAAACAAACACGTGTTAGTTACACCATTTATAACACAAAAACGGGTGGGCCGATTTTTGTGATCTTAGATTTTTGGAATTTGTTTCCGTCCCAAATAGCAGAATAACTATTAAATCATGCAAAAAAAATCACTAAACAAATAATAATAAAGATAATTAATTTGTCATACATTTGATTCTGTGGCGGTACGAAGGTTGCCGTGACGGCTAGTATCATAATATTAATAAGCAACCATCGTAATTAGTAAATCAAATTTGTACCTCGCATAATGATGTCGGCGCAGCCCTACTGCAGGGCTGAGGTGTCGGCCAATAATTAAGTGATTACGTTAGGAACGCGTGTCGCCCCGATGCGATTTCTATCTGAATTTTGGGCGATTATTGTGGAATTGCCCTTACTCGTGTTCAGATTGTGGGCACCGAGTCTACGGTGGGTAAAATGATTTTATAGACTACTTCGTTGCGAGTTACAGACTTTTAAATTAGTTTTTTTAAAGAACGTTTCAGTACGAAAATAACGCGAACCTGAGATTTTGGATGACTTATGGTTTTGTTAAGTTAGTCAAGTATTTGTTCTTAATATTATTTTTTTTTTTCAGGAATCAAGTTACAAGAATAGGTACTGACTTCTTGATGTCGTGTAATTAAATTAGCTACTCGCACGGGGTATTCAAAAAGCATTGGTCCACTGGAACGAAGGCACAGTCAAAGCTAGTTAGGTTTAAATGTTTTTCATGTTACCACCAATCAGATAATTACAGACAAATGGCAATAAAACAGACGAGAACAAAAATAACCAAAGCATTTATCAAGCATTTCTTTTTAAAATCCTCCCCAGACGTGTATTAATGCTCACCCCGAGCTGTGAAAGATTGATGCTAAACGATAACCGTGCTAAATGAAAAGGCGACCGGTACCGAATTGAATCATTTGTGGTATGAACACCGTCATTTGCATACACTATAATTAGTCCGTGGTTCTGTGCTGGCTGTACTCTGTGAGCTGAGCTGCTTGTAATGAACACGTATGGAACAGATAATAAACTAAGTATTATATAGTACTAAGTATCAATAATTACAAAGTAAGTAATTATTGATTTAGTTTAGTTTATTTTTAATTTAGTGTAGTAAAGTAAGTGAGTAATAAAATCCGTAAAAGTAGTTTTATTTCAATGTGTAGTATTCGCGTAAATATAAGAAATCAATATGTTACATTTTTTAAACCACCAAAAGGCAGTGGGAATAACTCGAGATGTACGC
The DNA here is from genome assembly GCA_905333125.1 of Pheosia tremula. Taxonomy (NCBI): domain Eukaryota; kingdom Metazoa; phylum Arthropoda; class Insecta; order Lepidoptera; family Notodontidae; genus Pheosia; species Pheosia tremula. Next base: position 2,502,079 of record HG995406.1, read on the forward strand.
CTTTAAAGTAAATCCCGGACAATTTAACTAAACACCCAGTTATTACACGGTCCATCCTCACCGCGGGTAATAAGTTATATAAATAGGTTATAATAACAGAAATGGCTAACGATGATGCGAGCGGTGTTGCCCGCAACGACTCCATATTCATTATTCATATCAGATAGATTGCTCTCGTGAAAGTATGTAAGTAGAATCACGGGTGTTATTTATTATCTGTGCAATATATTTAACTTTGTCTATGTCTGTCTACGCTAATCTAAACTTTTGTATTAAAAAAATATGATTAGACTCAATAAAAAGGTTAATTTGTGCAGATCCAATCACAATGCAGATTTAAGTTAAAAAACACGAGTGTCATTTATTTATTTTATTTAAAAACATGAACATAATGTAGAGGGCGTCGTAGCATAGCTAGTAACATTGTAGCATTGCAGGTAACGGGATTATGCCATAGTCCACCACGCTGGCCCAGCGCGGGTTGGCAAACTTCACACAACTTTCGAGGGGTTCTCTCAGACATGTAGGTTTCCTCGCGATGTTTTCCTTCACCGTTTATCAAGTGATAATCATTGTTGAAAATGAGATTTGCACATGAAAATCCTTAAATCCCAGATGTCCGAGCCGGGGTTTGAACGAGCGATACTAGTTACCGAGGCAAGCGTTCTACCAACTTGGCTATCACTGCAGCTACTAGTACCCATATTAATTATATACCATCACTTATAGTACTTACATTTTATGCGTCGGCATGCAATTATTACCGATTATCGCCGGTATCTTGCAGCCGTTGACTATTAGAAAATAAACTTCAAATCCGGGTTTCCATCTTTAATCTGAATCTAGTGTAGATAATTTGTGCATAATTTTTTGAGACATTTAATACGATAGCAACATTGGATAGCAATTAGTATTAATATTATTGACATAATCATTAAGTTGTTTCGTCTTCTTGAGTGTCCGACATGCAAATATAAGAAGATCTACAGTTGTTTGCTCTGTTTACACGAAGTATAAGAAAGTGAAATATCCGACATTCTTATTGCAAATTTACTGGACATATTGGGGGAATTTGATAACTTCTTAATTTCACCCAATATGTCCAGTAATGTTATACTATTTTTTTTTACCCGAACATATCTCTACATATAAATAAAATTGGAGTGTCTGTTTGTAATATTAAAATAACCGCTTTTTACTAAGTGCATTTGGATGTATACACGTTACCTATACCGAAACAAAATTTTTTACAATTTTTGTCTGTCTGTCTGTCTGTCTGTCTGTCCGTCTGTCTGTCTGTCTGTCTGTCTGTCTGTCTGTCTGTCTGTCTGTCTGTTTGTTCCGGGTAATCTCTGAAATGGCTGGACCGATTTTGACGGGAATTTCACTGGCAGATAGCTGATGTAACAAGGAGTAACATAGGCTACTTTTATTTTAGAAAAAAAAAATGGATCTCTCGAAAAAAAAATAAAACCAATGTTGCAGCGCTGCGCCTGATTAAAGTTTGATAGCAACAATCTGCAATGCGTCCCGCGGGATCAGAACGCGAGCAGGCTGTTGCCAACGGCTGAGTCTTTGTTAAATACCACGCGGACGAAGTCGCGGGCAACAGCTAGTTTATGAATACAAAATAGTGGTTAATATAACACGTGAGTAATATAACTCGAAATTAAAACAAAAACGACAATTTCACTGTTCAAATTCCCGCCAAAAGTCGGAAATTCTTTTCAAATATCCTATCTATTAACTACTCAATTCAACAAAGACCACACAGTCACAGTCGTACCCAGTAGTAATATTCGTCCAATAAGACAGGCGAGGGAATTAACCCATAATGCCAAACGGCCATTCATTAAAATTCTGAGAATAGGTAGAAGTGATGACACTTTTCATTATTCCTCGATTGAAACTTGAAAAGTAAGAAAAAAAATATTAAAGAATACCAAATTATTCGGTTTATGTTCCAGTGTTATGTCGAAAACTTAATTACACGGGTGTCAGGTAACAAAGTCGGCACACATTTGCCGAATAATTTGCGGGCGTTTAAAATTATTAGCGCGGCCCGCTTCGGCATTCGTCATGGCGACGGCGGCGGCGGCAGCGGGCCGGAGGTCTCACGTATTTGTATCAATGGATTTTTTTTTAAATTTGCTGCACGGCCAGTATCCGAACAAAAAGTGAATTCGGATACCTTTTTTGATAACAAATATTTTGTAGTATTACCTACTTACTATACATTATATAATATGGAATTAATTGATTGAGCTACATTTTAGTCTGAGATAAAACTAATTTTACTAATTTTGTCGCGTTTATTTTATGTTTTTACGTTCCTGGCGTTTAGGCTGGTGTACGTACAGACTCACCGGGAACGTAATGAAATAAAACAAACGCAATAAAATCCGTAAAATACTTTTATTTCAAGGCGATGTATTCGCGTAAATTTAAGAAATCAATATAGTATAGAAGATTTACCTCCAACAGGGGGGACACAAGTATGTTTCATGTTTTTCTGTGGATAATACTATAATTATCTAAAGAAAAACATTTTCCATCATATCTATGTTCTACTTTTCGACGCGGACGAAGTCGCGGGCAACAGCTAGTAATTGATATGATAAACATCTGACGTATCATATAGCTTCTTATTCAAATAATGTTGGTGCAGGCGGGAAAGAAACCACAAGACATGTGTTTAATCGTGTTATATTTTGATTCAATAAATTACTCACATAACATACCTTTTTACATCTTACATTACAATGTGACAAACAATTTACAGTTATCCACCTGTCACGCGTCTATAAATATAAATTAAAAACTTAATCAGTAGATATATTTTGTACCTAAGATGTGTCCAACTACAAAAATGTACAGTTAGTAGTTACCTATTTGAAACGAATTGGTACCACACTGAATTCATGAATTGGTACGTATTGAATTTAATAAGTATGTATATTTATAAGTAGGTATTAGTTCGTTCATGAGAAACAGTAATTAACTTTCAAAATAGATTATTGTACATTATTTTGAAAAAAAATCTCAGGAGACAGAGCTTTGTCTCTGTCGCACTCGCGCTGATTTAGGACGGTGACGTCACGGCCTGTGTACTGTTTCGTTTTCTCCGTTCGAAAACTTCAAATGTTTCGATAATTATCAATTTTAGACTCATTTCGTTTTTTATTTGGCTGTTGATACTTAATCGTAATGCATAAAATATATAATTATGCAATAAATAAAATAAACAAAATGACAACAGAAATATGTGATACACAAAATCGATTAAGGATAACGTTGACATTATAATGGATATTGTACAATATTTTAGTTTTATCTATATCTATAAAATATAGTCGTGTTAGTTAGTCTATAACTCAAGAACGGTTGGGCCGATTATTATGATCTTTGATTTTGTGAATTCGTCTCCGCCCGGAATAGCAGAATAACTAAAACATGGCAATAATTCACTATCAAAATTTCAATTCACATACATTTGATTCTGAGGCGGTACTAAGTTCGCCGGGATAGTTAGTATACATAATAGATTTATCTCAGGCAAAATACGAGATCAGGACACTGTGTCTTTAATCACCAAGACTCTAATCGACTTTTCATTATCGGGATGATGGCAATTATAAATTGGAGTCATCAGGTCCCCCAACAACAGAGGCGCCGACGTCAAATGTTAAATATTGTAACATTACCGATGACAATTAAACAGACAATAAATGTTATTTTTTTCATACCATATCAATTGTTTTTTTTTTAATAAAAATTAATGTTATGGTTATAATATGAATTATATTGGAGTCAAGAGGTTATATCTGTGCTAATTTGTAGCCAATATCATATCAATAGGTACATTAATTTCCAAAATTACCAAAATAATGATTGCGGCACCGTTTGATCTTTAAAATACGAAAACACCGCTGACATGTTGATTTTATTTGAATTCTAATCACGTCGTAAGTGTGATAAAAGTATTATAAAAAATGAGGGCATGTCAATTTGGGTTTGAACTGTGTATGCCTAAAATCCTGTAGAGCTAATTTTGTCACTGGAGCCATTCAGACTATCAATATTTTCATAACTATCAAGGGCATTTATCAAACCATGTAATATAGTATCGCAAGAATCACGAGGTTCCTACATGTTGAATGGTCCTATGGATTATTCCAAATCCATATTGATGGTGTGAATGTCACCATTGCGTTGAGTGCGATGCAGTAACTATGACTATTTTAAATACCAACATTGAACCAAGTTGACAATTAAATTGGTAGCTAATGATGAATAATATTTTTGTAGTTCTAAACTAGAATAATTTTACGTTTCAACGACTCGAGCGAAATAATACCGTGTCCAATCAGCATGCAGTTTGTTATGTACCTATGGAGTACTGCGCAGGGTAAGTAAAAATGGCAATAAAACGCCGCGGCCATATTGTTTTGCTAATTGGCACTCTTATCGGTGGTTACGCATTATACATTCATTAATTGTTGTTATTTTACGACGCGATATTATATTTCTTTCGCCAATAATAGGTAATTGTATTTGCGCGGCCATTTTGATTTGCCAAATGGATTTCTTTTTAATTAGTTTTATTTGTGAGCAGTGTGGCAACAGCGTAGTGTAGTGACCAATCTATTTTGTTATTTAGAAGTGTTGTTATTTTTAAACGGTGTTCATGTTAACCACTCTATTTAGGTATCTATGTATTTTGAAATAAAACTAATTTAACGGATTTTATCGCGTTTATTTTATATTTTTACGTTTCCGACGTTTCGCATGCTTTACAGGAACCATGGTCACGGGAGGACTAAGGTGTTTGGCGTCCTAGGGTAATAGTTTGAACTGGGGTACCTATCATATTTAGTTGCTGTTCTAATATTAAACGCGATAAAATCCGCTTAGTTAGTTTTATTTCAATGTGTAGTATTTGCATAGATATAAGAAATCAATATAACTATATATTTGTTTGGATTGATAATTTATTTCTTTTCCTCAATTATATTTTCATATTCTTAAATATTATAAATTTCCCATGAATAAAATAAAATATATATTCGAGTTACTTTTAACAATGATCGTTTATTAAAATTTCAGCAGAGGCGTGTAATTTTTTATAAATTATATTCAAACATTCATAACTGATACTTACCGATGACAGAATTATGGCGATGCAAGTATTTAAAAAAAAACCTACACTATTGTATTAAAACATGGCGGGTTTATCGCGGTAATTGTAACAAAGTGGCAGTGTCAAGAAATTATATCGTAATGAACGGGTAATTGAGTTAATTGCGCGCCGCTCTCGCTAATGGACATAGCAAAGTTAGTGTACAGTTGTAAAATAAAAGATTGGACGGTAATAGCACTGAAACACGAGCTAAATTCGTCTGTTGTGTGAATTAGACTTCATTATCTCTAAATGCTTTTACTAAGTCGACTTTGTTAAGCTACCATCTTTTTAGAAATTAAAAAAAAACCACAACGATTGTACCAACGTCACTTAGCTGTTAAGGGGGAAGCTCAGGGTCAGGTCGCGAAATTCAAAATGTCAATGGTTTTTAATATTTTACGAAAAATTTGGACATCTTTACGATGTAATTTAGTGTTTTGCGATATTAGCATTTTGCATTGGATGTCTCGATGTATTAAGTTTGCTTAAAAAAGTATCTACTCCGATACAATACCATAAGGTTTGTAAAAACCGCTACTTTTACTAACTTTATGGTGTTGTATCGCTTTAGGTATTTTTTTAAGCAAACTTAATACATCGAGACATCCAATGCAAAATGCTAATATCGCAAAACACTAAATTACATCGTAAAGATGTCCAAATTTTTCGTAAAAAAATAAAAACCATTGACATTTTGAATTTTGCGCCCTGACCCTGAGCTTCCACCTTAAAACTATCGAAATAATAAATATCCAAAATAAAAATTAGCTAATAAAATAAAATAGCACATCGTTAACAAAAGTTATTATACGTTATTGCCCCGAAAGAATGTTTCCATTAACATTACCTATGTAACTAAAAATAAATATATAATGTTGTATGTACACTACTACCTATATATTACAACGCCTACGCCTAATATTCACACGAGATATGTAATTATATGGTGCCTATCAAGTCTTTAATGTAGCTGATTACAACTATTTATATAACAATTGTTTAACATTGAAGCTAATTAACATCTTTTAAAATGCCTGGCCGTTTAGTGCAGCGGCTAAAAACACTGAATCGATTAAATGAAAAATAAAATAAAATAAATAGTTGCCTCAGTGTCTCCAACCATGCCGTAATTACGGTATTTTTATTGTATCATTTTGGAGAAAAATAAGCAACACTGGTCTGCCGTAATTTTCCACCATCTACCGTATTTTTAGACCAGGCAACACCGTAATTTTGACAAAGAGGGTTGGAGACACTGAGTTGCCTATAAAAAATAATTTCATGGTACCAAAAATACGTTATCGATTCACTAAAATATGTTATTGTAATTGTATACACCACAAAATGTTTGAGATCTCTTAATTAATGTCTATTTCAAAATAATCGAGGAGATAGAAATACTTAATTTAAAACTGAGTTTAGTTACGGAAACGTTTATAATTCTATCACTTTGCGTTCAAGAAGACATAAATCTTATTTGTTTGTTGCCTCTGCCGCTACACTCAATACGGTCGAAAACTTCACTGGTGTACACGAAAACCGAAAGCATCTATAGTCAAAAGTCTAGTCACTTTCACGTGTTAAGCAAGGACTCTATACTGAACGGATTGTGTTTCCTTGTTCCCCCGTTTTTGGACATGTTCTGCTCAGTCGCGGTGCCCCCGCCACTTAAGTCTAAGGAGACCGCTCGACCTGAGTCGAAGTCGAACTTCTCGAAGTTCGTACTCGCCGCGCCGAAATGTTTGAAGAATGACGGCTGTGGATCCGGAATCGGACTGAAGTTCCGCGCGGAGTGTGCGTCTGATGTGGAACTATCTGAGTTGTTCATACCGTCCACGCCTGACGGAGCTCGGAGGCGTCCGGTCATTGAGAAGTCCTCAGGGCCGGAGTCGTGACAGGAGTCTCCTCCTACGACGTCGATCATGCACTCCTCTCCTTCCACATCTCCGTCGGAATCGGAGTACAGTCCTGTATTCTTGTGCTGTGCTAAGTATTCAGATTTCAAAGCCTCGAGGTCTACCGCGATGCCCTTAGCTCGGAGTTTCCTCGCCTGTCGCTCCAGCGCTTTCGCTAGCTTCTTTCTTCTTCGCGCCCTGTTGAAGAAATCAATCGGGCACAATTAGTATAGAACCTAATAGCAATAGGATAGAGGAAGATATGAACATATAGATCAGTAAATGCGAATGTTGAATCATTCCCAACCATAGAAATTGTACTGTAGATCCTGGCTAACAGTAGTAGCAGTGGTGCGAGTGTGTGGCGGGCCTAGTCCCTTAAAAAACCCATAGAAATCATACGGAGAAAACTTTGTACAGTCGAATTTAAAATACTAAGACGTAAGCGAATCGTCGGCCAAATCCGAGTGATTCAGTCTAGCTAGAAATATATTTATTATTGAACTCATAGATAGTCAGAGCAACATACAATGAAAACAGGTTATCAGTGTTATCGAAAGAAATGCTGTCACGAATAAAAACATCGATACAATGTATGTATATACTTTCATTACTGGCATTCTCAAACCGCACGAAAGTAAATACTTAGCAAAAACATTACGAGCGTTTATTTTTAAACGATTATTGCAGCTATTTATAAGTATACCTGGGGGTAATATTATACACTAAATTGAAATTAAGCACAAGTACACGTTTTCGACATGAATCCAAAGAGAAAGGAGAAAAAATGTAGAGAGTGACTGAATTAACGAATTTAATGATGGCGCATGATTAAAAAGAGACAAAATAATGTACTGTTTCATTGTTCATTTTAACTCGCTCGTAGGTTACCAAGGGAGTCGGAGACAAAAGTAATGCTGATTCTGACATATACTTACTTAGAAGCTGTGCCCCTCTTTATCAATTCATTTGAAAGAAACAAAATGACATAATCTTATTTTGTCTTATCATAGCTAGCCGTTGCTGGGCTTTAGTTTGAGTAGTTTACAACCAATTTCCTAAGGTATAAGGTTCATTATGCACATGGCTCACCTCTCGCGCGCCCTCAGCTCGTGGGGCGGGATGGGCTCCCCGGAGCAGGACTGGGGATGCGCATTGTGTGCAGGCCGCCCTGGCCCTTTCTTAGTGTGCTCCTTTTTGCGCCATTTCGCGCGGCGGTTCTGGAACCAGACCTGGTGGACAAATAAATAACATGTTGTTAGTATTGGATAGGTACTATTTATTTTATGGGACTATGCCCGCCACACACTCCCCACCACTGTAGATCCTGTAAGCCAGGATCTACAGTGGTGTCCCATGATGACACCGAGGTTTGACCCTCGGTGAGTCCCGGGATAAAGTTAATTGTCTTGGTACCCGCACGAATTTAATCGAAAGATATAAGGGGAAATAGGAGGAGTTGGAAGAAAATTATCCACTTTCCTCCATTGCAAAGCGGGAGGCAAAAAAGATCTGGTAGACAAAATTCCACGGAAGCAAGACTCTTACAGCTGGACTAAGTCCAGGTGTAAGGCACCACGGAGATTTTAAATACTAGTTGGTCCTAAACTTGTGAGGTGATTAAACTTAATATAAATAGGTACTATTTCTGTAAATAAAAAGTTTGATAGCCAATATGGTCAAACGCTCGCATCGGAAACGAATTGACTGGCGTCTATAAACTGGCGGTGTATCTGCCACGCACAAAGGTATGTAAAGTGGTTTGCCGACGTGAATTGAGACGTAAAATTTCAATGCGCCGGCGCATTTACATGGTAATGTGATGCCAGCATGCGCGCGCATGAAACTCGCCCTTTGGAAGATATCTCTTGCTGAAAACAATGCGCGGTATGATGTAATGGTAGGTGTCTATCATTTCTTGCGAGTAATGAGAACTATTAAATTATCTCTTGCTTGGCTGCGGGTGAATGGTTGCGTTCGGAAAAAATTGACACTATTTCTATTCTATCCAATTTAAATGTTAACAGTTAACAGATTCTTTCGATATTGTGTTATATACTCTGTGATATATCTGTAGTATATTTTTTTACTCGTCGGAAATGAATGGGCTACAAAATTCAGCCATGCAGTAAAGGGTTTAATTTTTAAATATAATAATAATATCTTTTGCCTGTACGTCGAGTAAAACCTTGACCGTTGTTTTAAGTATCCGTAGTTTCATGTATGAGTTTATTGTTTTTTTTCGTTTCGGCTGCTTAACAGCTACCATGGTCACGGGAGGACTGGTTGAAATCTATGAATGCAGTTTTTCTTTAATCTGGTGGTTCTTTACAATATAATATTTTTCGGAGATACTGCATTCTCACCCATCTCAATGTAACACCCTGTATATCAATGCGTGATTATCGTGAAATATTGCATGGATTAATGCTAATGCAATTGACATCAACGATGCCATTGGATTAGCAATGAATTGACGCATGTTGAAGCATATTGATCCGCCAATGATTTGAATAGCAAGCGGCCGATTGTGAATACGTGCACGGAAGCTATCGTCTTTTGTAAAAACTTTCAATATTTAATTATACTGAACGATTGCTACCACCGACTTGGGATCCAGTTTTTAATATTATGAAATCCAAAATCAAGCGCACGACCTCAAGACACCGTGATTACTTTCTGCGTAGATCGGACCACAAGCAACAACTAAATATGAGGGTACCCCGGTTCGAACTATGACACTAGGACGTCAACCACCTCAGCCCTCCCGCGACCATGATTGCTGTAAAGCAGACGAAACGTCGGGAACGTAAAAGACTAATAATAAACGCAATAAAATCCGTAAGATTAGTTTTATTTCAATATACTACGGTTGAAAATCTGCATATTTTTCAATTAACATGTACAACTTTTACAGGAGCACACTACGTTTTGCTTGCGGCGTTGCTTGCATGGATTTGTTTACTAATTGATCAGATAAACAAAAAACCAGCCAGTATAGGCAGGGTTTATTTCTTTCTTCGTCGTGTAAGATAACTATAAGATTTTTTATAGTGGCGTAGCATTGTGATCTTGTATAGTGTATAGGGCATAGCAGGAAGACCATATTATGTGAATGTGTGTGTGATCAGAATTACCGTGATATGTGAATGACAGGGTCCACACCTTCCGATCCTATTCTAATTATCGGATAATGCGTACACATTATAGGATTTCATCCGATAATTAAGATCGGATAGGAAGACGTGCAGCCTATCAAATAAGAAAGTGAGACTTCTGCTAATGTGTAATAGATTAGTTCACCCCTTAGAGAACTAAGAATAAATTAGGAAATTTCGAATTGTTTCGTGACCTAATTGGGTAACAAAGATCTAACCCAACCTTTCGCTATTATTCATACAGATTTACAGAGAGGCTATTGATTTCTTATATTTACACGGACAACACATTGAAATAAAACTATTTTTAACTTAAATAAACGCGATAAAATCCTTAAAAATAGTTTGATTGCAAAGATAAAACTTTTGAATCAGGGAAGCGAAAAGAAATATACGACAGCGTCAACAGCGCTCGGCCGGTGAAATGTATAGGTCATTTTACGAGCAACCCATCGCATTTTATTGCAAAAGATGTATTTAACGAGCCCAAGTCCTGGATTCATTTGGATTAATTTAATAATATTCGACGACCCGCCGGGGCGGCGCGCGAATGGCCCGACCATGCGTTAATTACATAGATAAATATGTCCCAGCACTTTATAATGTCGATACAATTATCGCGATCCTTTTATTTATAGCTTGTGAATTAATATCGTCGGTTGAATGGGTAAGCAAGTGAAATCAGTGATAGCCAAGTTAGTTGAACGCTTGCGTCGGTAACGAGGATCGCAGGTTTAAACCCTACTCAACGAATTCTGGATTTCATGTGCGATTATCATTTGGTGAAGGAAGACATCGCAAGGAAACCTGCATGTCTGAGAGAACGAGACGTGTGAAGTCCGCCAACCCATCCGGGTTGGCGGACTCGGTTGGATGGACGCGGTTGGATCAGCGTGGTGGACTATGGCCCAATCCCCCTCGCATTGAGAGGAGGCCCATGCCCAACAGTGGGACATTAAAAGGGCTGGTATTATTATATAATGGGTTAGTTACTTAGTTGACGCTTTTATATGAAACGTCTACGTTTTAATGAAATAATTACTGTTATTAAACCATCTAAAAGTTACAGGACTATGAGCGAGTTAAGAAGCATTATAATAATTAACAGCTTTATTGAAATGTTGATCCGGTAGCTTAGAATGTTTACATTACATAAAAACTAGCAAGGAATACATTTATTTTGTGACGAAGCGAACAAGAAGTGAAATAAAAAATGTAGTTCTGAAGATTTTTGATGACCCATTGGCACAGTTGGTAGACCCTGCCCTTCTGCTGTACCTATCGTCCCGGGTTTACATCCCGGTAGTGGTAAACAATACAATATTCCGAATTATATGTTGGGTTTACCACCAGTCCATTGTACGGTAGCCATAATACAAGCGTTACTGGAGTTGAAGAAGCCTAACTGATTGTAATGTTTTAATTTTGTTCTGTTCCCTGACATTAAATAGTTTTAAAGGTCTTGTCCAATACAAACTTGTGGGATTATTGTAAAGTTCAACGCCTTAGTAGTAAGTAGCTGTAAGTAAGTACTTGATAGACGATAATTACTACTTAATGCAGTGAGGATTAAAAATTACCTTCTGAATTGGGAAACTAATGATCCAAAATTGGCAATGTAAAAAGGTGTGGAAGATTATAAGTTCAAGACTTAATTGTTGGTAGTATCGCATATAGAAGTAAACTACTATCACGCCTGTTATCCCCGCAGGGTAGGCAAAGGTGTATTGCGCTCAAATTTCGTCATGGTATAGAGCAGGGCCAAACTTTGTATGTCTACTGCCCACTTTGAGAATGAATAATTTTTGGCGCCCCCATTTTTCACCTACTTAAAAACAACTATAACTTAAGCCTCTACACAAAGCCCCCATTTTTTTCTGGGTCTCTTACCGCCCCTCTTTAGGCCTGCAGCGCCCACAAGAGGGCGTTATCGCCCACTTTGGGAAAGGCTGGTATAGAGGATCACTGCGAAATTTGGTGGGATCTGTACCCCCTCTAAAAGAACACTCGAGTGAAGACCGTTTGTATAATACAAGTTCAAATTACTAACCGAATCGGTCGATACAAAATTTGTCGTAAAGTTGTGAATCTGCGCCCTGACCCGAATGATCAAACCCCATTGTAAGACGAGTAACACCACAGCAAATAAGCATGTATAATAATATAATCATAATACCAGCCCTTTTAATGTCCCACTGCTGGGCACGGGCCTCCCCTCAATGCGAGGGGGATTAGGCCATAGTCCACCACGCTGGCCCAGTGCGGGTTGGCGGACTTCACACTTCTTTCGAGGGGTTCCCACAGACATGCAGGTTTCCTCGCGATGTTTTCCTTCAACGTTTAGCAAGGGATAATCTTGGTTGAAAATGAGATTCGCACATGAAATACAGAAATCCCAGAGGTGCGAACCAGGGTTTGAACCTGCTAACTTCGTTACCGAGGCAAGCGTTCTACCCACTTGGCTATCACTGCTTTCCAAGCATGTATGCCCAGCAATTACTACTCGTGCATTAAAATCACACGTCCGTATAATTTAAAACAAATCATTTAGTTGGGCTCACTACTCGGTGCATTTAAAACAATGGACTCCCTAATTAGTTTCAATACATTTACTCGTTCAACTTACACGCTAAAACAATCCTTAATGTGCATAAAATTCAGTATATTTTACGAGCTTCGAATAAATGATTAAGAAATGTTTGGAACAGAAATGGAATTTACTTAATAATTTTTGTCGCAATTGTATTTTATATAGTCAGGACCAATAAAAACTATCCCAGGAAATGGATAGGTTGAGTAAAAAAAAACTAAACTAATAAACTAATTTTTCAAAACACATTGGGTGGAGCATTATAAAACATAGCATAGTGATAACATATACCAAGATACATATCTTGGATAATTTTGTCCCGGGAAATGAAAAGCGTCCCCGGGATAAGATGTTATATCTCAAAATTCATTATAAGCGCATTTTACTTAAACTTAAAATGCTAACATTGTTTACATACCGGGTTAATTTATTCCATATTTTTTTACTCTGGAAGTGGCAGGACTACCCAGGCTAGTCAAAAAACTATCCCAGAAAATTACGCGAGTACAAAGTCGCGCGCACTGCAGGTTAGTATATACATACAAACCAATGTTTTAATTTAGGCGCTACCCCTCTTCTAATCGAAACACATTGATAACGGGAATCGCAGTAATGGCCATCGGTGGGCAGTGCCCTCTGCTAATGAGCCACGCACACCCCACCCCCCTGTAGGGGAGGGTTGCACCCTCGGGGGGTGTTGTTAATAAACGAATCTTGCGGAATTGATCTGTTTATTTGTTTCCATTTATATTCTGAGGTGGAGAACCTTGATGGGGATGTAATAAAATGTATTTGTTTTGTTCTTGTGGATACTATAGGTTGTACTACAGGGAGGAGATCAGAATCAGGATATCTTTAGTCCTGTGAACTATTACAATCACTAGTCACAGACCACGCGGCAGGTCACCCATGCGATGGATAGCTTGCTTGGACCTTGGATCCTTGCATAAGTGGATCAGGAGAACCACCAAAAAGGACAAATGGTTTTTTCAGGTTGGCAATCAGCTACAAAATAGTGCCATTTTGCCAGTGTCGAGTAATTCTTGATAATTGTCATTGATTTATATGTACGCCTGATGATAGTAGTAATGCTGATGACGATGATAATGATGAAATGAATCCCCTACCCCTATCAGTAAAGCTGTGGATACTTTACTGAACATTTACCCGACATTTTGGCAGAACGTAAAGAAGCAAGTTATACTATTTTATTTCAATATCCTTCACTCGTGCACGTTTATGAACATACTATGGTTAATATCCCACTAATATTACATTTGTAAATTTGTAAATTTACTGGTGGTAGGCTTCGGCCGTGGTTAGTCACCACCCACTGAACAAAGCCATGTCGCCAAGCGGTCTAGCCGTGTTCCGGCATGATGTTTGGTGTTGCCATTCATGGATGGCGGGTCAGATCAGCTGCGCTGCATGTGCCTAGTGAATGTAGCGTCTCGATCTACTGCCGCCTTTCTACCTAGGCAAGTATGCTCCATCGTAGATCTCATCATCACTTACCATCAGGTGAGATCGAGATCAAATACTTGCCTATAATGTAATAAAAAAATTAAAAAAACAAAATTGACAACTTCACAGTTCAACTTTCCGCCAAAAAGACCTTATGTGACAGTTAATGATCGTCAAAGATGCAGCCAGTCAGAACCCTGAAAACTATCTGACACAATTTCTTAGGTTACCGAAAGTCCAACTAGTTGGGTCACCGAGGGCAGATGGCAATCGATCAGCTAAATCAGGTTAGACTGGTTACCAACACCAATACCAAATCAGAAATAAAATAAGGCTGAGATGAAGATGATAAAACTACAAATCGGTATAGAACGACCATAGTCAACTCATGTGTATTTTAAACCCTTAGCCTTAGTCCTACTCTGCAATCTACTATCGTAAATTATAATCTATGTTTCTGTAATACATCTATCATATGGATTAACGATTTCACAAATAAAAAGTATGTCTATGACACCTGATTGTCAACTTTAACCATTTATTATTAAAGTCATAATTTATTTCCACCAATTCGTCCCCAAATTCCCCACAGAATAGGCCACTTAAAACTCAAAAGAAATTCGGCCGAAACCATTTGCGTGGCATCAAATTGTCGCGTCTCCCCTACGGGTCGTGTAAATAAGATCGGCCGTGTAAATAAGACGATGTGCCGATACATTGACTTCTATTAGGTACCTCCACTGGGGTAAGAAGTTTCCCTTTGCGGTTTCAATGTGTTGGTGAGTTGTTTTTGGAAAGAGGGTGCGGGAAAGTTTTTTTTTTCGTCAAAGACTAATACGAAGACGAGTGTGCACTATGATGCTCTTCTTTTATAGGCTAAAAAAAAGGGCCAATTTCGCCAGTGTCGAGTAAACATTTGAGATAGTTTTTTTTTAATATGATAGAGCTGATCACGATGATGATGGATAATGAAATGGATCTCCTATCGATATCAGTAAAACTGTGGATACTTAACTGAAATTGGGATGTTATATGTACTATACACGTTCACAGGCTATATTAATGTTGGTCTAAGCTTTAGCCTTTTTGCATCCTCTGAATATGAAAGCTCGCGCTCATGTTGTGCCTGCAATATTATAATTTCAGGGTGCGATCTCTCTATCCCTTTTTAGCTGTACACAAATTGATATTGTAGCGCTCGTGTGACAGAGACAAGTATAATTTTCTCGTGCCTGTAACGATTTGCTAGCTAAGCGTTTTCTAATAGGGTTGCCACTACATTTTTTGTTTATTTATGTTGGATACGATTGAAGTTAAATTTGAGAATAAGAAGATTACCTTAATATTAATTTATAATTACGTCGTGTAATCATCATTTCTTACCATTTTATACGCATTCTGTAGATATCAACAAGGTACTTGATAAAAGTCTACTTCTGTATTTAATGGGTTTAACATGTGTCATTATCATAATATTTGTACAAGAATATGACTTAAGTACTATTTATACTCAGCACAGAAGCAGCAATAACAAATTAAAAGTACCTAGTGTATATCTTAAGTATAAAATAAAGAGCTACCGCGCACAATTTTAATGAATAATTGTATATGACAAGTTACTTTTAAACGTGTTTATAATGTTTAAATTATACAGTCTATCCGTACCTGAAGCACCGCATTTCATTAGACCCTATAATTACGTTAAAAGACTTTAATACGAAGCAAATCTTGTTTGCAAGTGAGAAAATTATTCATGCACGATAGATAATTCACGGCCTCAGGAGCAGCCCTGCATTAGAACCTCATGTCTATCTTTTACCGCCAAGCCTACGGCGGTAAAGTTGGCTCATGTTTGATAGCGATTCTGTGAAAGAAACAACATAGTGCGGTTCCTTCGGGAACGACAGGGATGGAGGTGACTCTTTAAATTTTATATTCTATCCGCATTTTGTCGCCTAAGCGTTCCATTTAGTGTTCCATATTTAAACTTCGCGCCATTCTTCTACCCTCCCAGTCGAGCGGAGAATGTAAGATTTTCTTTTTTTTTTGTTTTAGGGTGTACCCAGCCAGCCAGGGCTGAATGTGTGCGGAATATTGATGTGTGCGTGCGACCGCCGACGCCCTGTTAGGGAATGAAATTGGCATATAAATGTAAATTTTATGCCATGAATTTTAAAATGAAGTCGATACTTCCGTGCTTACGGCGGAGCAAGTGAGCCGTTTTCGTAACTTTATGTCAGAAAGGGATAAAATTAGAGATTAGATTATGCCATTTTCGGTAAAGAATTGGTTTTAAAAAGCCTTGTCAGAACCCTCAAGTTAGATGAGATTATGACTATTATTATTTTGAATTTATTTTATTAAATACTCACTCAGAATTATTTGGTAATTTAAATTAGGTCGGTAGACATCAATAAATTTCGGCATAAATAAGTAAAATGCTACTTATTAAGACACTAGATACCTTCATTATTTAATGGTGTTAGATAAATCGATACACCACATTACAAACTGAAAATCGATTAAGAATCGTGGCTCAAAAACAAAACATTAGCGAACGAAAGAGAATATAAAGAAATCAAAGAGGAGGAAAAAATCCACTTTACAGACGCAAACAAGTCACTTTAACTTTATTGAGCTGTAATCGAATTGTGACGTCCCTACGAGCAACGGCGTGTTCGAGGTCGGAGCGGCGCGATCTGCAGCCATCCTTATCTGACCCAGCCATTTAAATCTATGCGATTCAATCGTGCTGTCTCGCTCGTGTCCCAGGGGTGCCGCCGAGATTGCAATCTTTTGATTTATACCAACTATTAGGAGTGGTGCGGGATAGTCTGTCTCTCGGAGCGAGATCCGCCGCGATAAATGTCGGATACGATCGCCGTTAGTATACTGATTATAGAAATGGATTTACTGATACATTGTACACAGAAAACATATCGGACTAGTGAATTTTTGTTGAATTATATTTTTGTGATTTTATCTATGTTTGCATAAAATGTGAAATTACATCATTACTTAAAAAGATATTAAAGTTAATGATGCAATTATTGACATAGAATTATTATCAACAAGCAATTATCTTCTGAAAAACAAAGGCATATTAAAAATATATTTTTTAGGTTATTACAACATTCCGTTTTAAAATTAACAAACTATTGGCTACCTATACTTTATATACTTACTTATATATATAAAGTCTTTTAGTAAACTATATATATATATAGTTATATATATATATTAATAATACCAGCCCTTTTAATGTCCCACTGTTGGGTACGGGCCTCCTATCAATGCGAGAGGCAATAGGCCATAGTCCATCACGTTAGCCCAGTGCGGGTTGGCGGAATTCACACGTCTTTTGAGGGGTTCTCTCAGACATACAGGTTTCTACACGATGTTTTCCTTCACCGTTTAGCAAGTTATAATCTTGATTGAAAATAAGATTCACTGCATGAAATCCATAAATCCCAGAGATGCAATGGTTTGAACCTGCGATCCTCATTGCCGAGGCAAGCGTTCTACCAATTTGGCTATCACCTGAACTATACATTCATAAACTCTAGTTAATTCTAAATATTATATCATGAAACAAGGGTTTCAAATTTGTTAAAGGAAACCACGTACAAATTCAAATTGTACGCACGCAATTCTAGTTCGTACACATTTTAAAACCTACTTTATCAGTCACTATTTAATCACCAACTCCTCATATATAGATCACAGGATACAAGAGGATATATACAAAATTGAACTCTATTACAAAACGCAAAGAGTTCCATCATTCCTTCGCTTAAGGGTTCACCGCAAAGTAGCGTCCATTCAAAACTGTATTATCTTAAGTCGAACGTTATTTTGGCTCCTAAAGCGGCTTATATAAGAAGCGGCTCGGCCACGCGGTCCCCGGCGGCCGCTTAGCCGGAAGGTCCGGGGAAAATAGGGGAAATTGTCCCTCATTTATATTGAACGGAAACCTTCAGCTTTTTACCCCTGTACGTAAACCTACAAGATACTCGTGCTACCTACGCTGGATCAATTTACAGGAGAGTTCGAGAGTTTTCATGAACTTATTTAGGTGTAGAGCCGTTGATGAGAGTCGTGTTTTGGGACATTCTGACGCTTTCGAGCCTCTATAATTAATTATTTTTAGTTAATGTAACGACCGGGAATCTAAAAAAAAATGTCCAAGAAGAACGTTAGATCTATATTGTCAAAATTGACGATGAGATATTCTTCTCACAAAATTTAAACTTTTTTTATCTTCAATTAGGTCATAGCTACAATTTTTTTAACCAACCATCACCAACGTCTGGCTAATATGGCATTATTAAGTGGCCGTTGGAGTAAGATGACCAAAAGGTAGTAATATATTATATTTAGAACGTGACTAAAGCCCTCCGGTTTCACGGGTAACGTCTTAATCTCATTGGACGGTTTACGAGCCGCGCTGCACAAGAGTCGATAGCGATGTAGCCGTTACCGTAGCGAAATTGCTTAATTTTATGCAGCCCATCTGTTCAGACGTATAAACTAAAATTAGACACAACCCATAGAGAAATTGTACAATTCTTTACACGTAAATTTAATTTCCCATTTATTATGCTAACATATCTTCCCAAGAATAGTCCTGTCTCTTATTGCAGTAGAAAAAACAAATAAATGTGTCATCTACAAAAAACTGTGTCGAAAAACATTATATCAAACAACATAGAGTTCAATTTTGATAATCCCAAAATCATCAGCCGTATAAGTATTTCAAATTATTAGTATCAGTTAAATTAGTCGACCAATATAGTTTATCCAAGACTAAATTGGAAGGATGGGCGGTCATGTGTATCGACTATAAAATCTGACGACAACGTCAAAGGGGTTTATACACCGTTGCTAATGGCAAGTCGTCAATATGTGGCAATGTGACCAATTTTCTGTATTTTGATACCCATTTCCCGTCGTTTCTCGGATGTTCTAAATGAAGATATTATCGTCGTATTAAAATGTAAAATATATTTAAAAAAAAAGAGCAACGATGGAGTTTCTTGCCCGTTCTTCTCCATAGGAACGGCATTCCGAACGGGTGGTAAAGTTGTAGCATAGTATTTTGTAACTTTTGACGATTCATAAGTACTGTACTTAATGGTCTACGTGAATAAAAAATATTTGGATTCAGATTGTGATTCTGTTTTACTCTGCTTAATATTACATTTTGTTCGCATTGTGAGAAACAGTTAAATATTTTAAAATCCAACTATGATCGGGCTACTCAACCAAAATGTATCAGGTGTAAGTTTAATAGTGTAAAATAATTTATCAGTACGTTATAAAGACGACATTGCCAAAGAAATTCGCCTGCATAAAAAAAAATACACATTTCTTTTATACATAAACGTGATCAGTATGACATACTTCTTAACATGCTAGAATATTTTACACTATTTTGTTATGCCTTATATAACACCAGTTTCTGACCGTAGCTCCTCCCGCTGTACCGCGATGTGCGAAAAACCTATAGCACTCAGGATTCATTTAGCTTACCATTATTGAAAGGATTTTCAGAAACGGATCACTAAATCTGCATATTAGCCCCTACATCCATACTTACAAACTAATATACTTTACCTGTTATACTATTAACTATAAACACAGGGCCTGTTTTATAATGTGCCGATGAGATATGAGATAATCTTCATACGTTTGGAATACAGTAATTATTGAAATCCTCGCCAAGTTTGCTAACACTATGGCATCATAATTGAATGGAAATTTGTTAGTAAATGTCACTATTACAGTTCTTCCATAAAAGCCGTTACCAATGACGCTTAAAACATTACGATTGAGCCCCGAGTGCGAGTTCATTCGTAAGCTTAACGTACACTTTAAGGTCCTCCATTTGTTACGTCGTCACCACGTCTGCAAGAGTCGCTTTTCCCATTTGCTATAAAAAAAATACACTCATACTATGTAGCACACGCTTCGCTTACGAAAAAATACTCGCGATCGAAGTTCTGAACTGAGAGGTAAAGCTTGTATATCTAAGTAGGTACTGACCGCAACTCTGCTCTCTTTGAGGTCGAGTCGCATCGCTAGAGCTTCCCTCATGAACACATCGGGGTAGTGCGACGCCATGAACGCTCGCTCCAGCTCCTCCAGTTGCCAGGAGTTGAAGTTGGTCCTCGAGCGCCGTCGCTTGCCACTGTCACCGTCGTCGTCACAAACACCACCTGCAGATGAAAAGATTCAGAATTGAGTTATCAAGTATTTTTAAGTACTGCGAGGCACGGGCCTCCTCTCAATTATGAGGGGGATTAGGCCGAAGTCCACCAAACGGGTACCTACATTTTCCAAAGCAGTGATATCGCAAGTTCAAACCCCGCTTACACATCTGGGATTTCTGGATTTCATATGCGAATCTCATTTTCAACCACGATTATCACTTGCTAAACGGTAAAGAAAAACATCGTGAGGAAACCTGCATGTCTGAGAGAAGCCCTAGAAAGACGTGTGAAGTCCGCTAACCCAGCACTAGGCCAGCGTGGTGGTCTATGGCCTAATTCCCCTCGTATTGAGGGGAGGCCCGTGCCCAGCAGTGGGACATGAAAACGGTCTGGTATTATTATTATATATTATTACAAATTTGCCAAGTTATGAGCAATTTGGAGCCGTACGTAGAACTTTTAGGATTGCAGTACAGGTTTTATATATATGATAGCTAATGACAGCGTCTTTATGGATGACGTTTCGATTGCAGTAAGAGTTACTACTGACCTCATCGATCTCCAAATGAGTTAGATAGCAACATACAGACCTGTGTATGTACTTATGTTGCCTATCTAAACTATGTTTGACACCGCCATTTTTTTTTTTTTTTATTACATTATAGGCAAGTATTTGATCTCGATCTCACCTGATGGTAAGTGACGATGAGATCTACGATGGAGCATACTTGCCTAGGCAGGAAGGCGGCAGTAGATAGAGACGTTACATTCACTAGGCACATGCAGCGCAACTGATCTGACCCGCCATCCATGATTTTTGCTTTGCCTTTCATTTTTTGATGTAGGTACTAAGATAGCTGAGCTATCGGACCATCCATTTACCAACGATTAGGGTGTTCTTTTATTCATTTATAATTAGATTCAATTAAAAAAAGAGGTGTAGGTAAGTGCAATATAATATTTTCTATAAATTTTAATAAACATCAGAACGTAAAGTGATGTTGCAATCAAAATATAACGATCCAAGTTAAAACATTTCCAATCATCAGTGCGGCGGCAGGATTGAAATGAACAAGACATAATCGTAAAAGACTCAGCCAACGAACAAAGTCCATTGAGCCAATTCCTCCGCAGTTAGTATAAACCCGCGACCGGGGGCTCATAAAAAAGAGATAATCTCTAACAAAGCGTCAGAGCAAGTTTTTGAAAATAGAATATAATTTCTAATTTTCTCGCGGTGATTTTAATTAAAAATGGTCCCGGGAGAACGGGACGGCTAACGCGCGTCGCCCGGGGTTGGAGAGGGATGGCTATAAATTACGCGCTCGGTCCTCGGAGGGGCTAAATAAATTAGAAGTGATTAAGAGGAACGCGCTTCTGTTGTGCGTTGAACGTATCGTTGTTTTGTTACTTTGATAATTTGTTAAAAGAGATTTTTACCTTAATTGAGTTATAAAAAGTATAACGATATTTCTTTTTTTATGGCGACTTAAGAGATTTTTATTAAAAAGGCATAGATTGAGGTAAAAAAGATTGTGAAATTATTTTAATTGAAATGATTTTGAATTGAACTCCATTGATAAGATGTTTAATTTTATAGCTAGCTACCTGCTTTAGTGTTATGTTGAGACCTGCTCAGACCACAGATGTCATAAATAATAATAATAGTGACGATGTCGATACGATTACGTTTACGTAAGTGATTAAAACGATGTGATGATAGTACAGGTTATTGAATAAGGTTTAATTCAAACGTCATGACAAGTAACATAGTGTTTTCAATTATAACGAAAATCACTTGCCATTATTGAACGCGTTGTTTTAGGATGACCGATACATTACTCTGTCGCCTTAAGAGAAATGTCTCAATTGCACGTGGGTGAGCGAGACAGAAGTGTGTACCTAATGAGAGGAGGGAGGGAGACGTGGACAGTTATTGTATTAAAACAAACGACCGCCTTGGGCCCGCAGACAACAGTTTTGGCGCGCTTTAATTTAGTCTGTTCAATGTTTTAATGTCGCAGGGGAGAGGTGGCGGGCGCGATGGGGGGGGGGACTTACTAAGTATCTATTTGGGGGTTGTATGCCGTGGTTAATAAATTTAATTCAGTTAATAATTCTGATTCATTCTCTTGTTTCCAGCGAAGCTGAATAATTAGTTTTTCATTGTCAAGTTATAAGAGTTGTCAAATAAATACTTATCCAAAGCTTTAGTACGACTCGTCAATAGCACAGTGGTTGGAGGGGTCGCGCTCGTAACCTGGAGGCTGCAGATTCAACGCCCACCCTAACCATAACAACAAACATTTGTTCGCAACAAATATTTTATCACATTTTTCAGAATAAAGTACTTAGTAGAAACACCGTTTTATTTTTACATAAGTACGGACCTTAACACCATTACGATAAGAGAGGATCTTAATTTTATTTATTACCTACTGTATTTCCTTTTAGCCTTCGAAAATCATAGACAAAGAAAACTATTTCCATTTCTCTTCCCGTACCTAGCGAGAGACCAAAGACAATATTTTTATTTTATTCATAGAGAGACTATCGCGCAACGACATCGGGAGAATTAAATGCTTCTATTCAATAAATGCGATTTTATTTGTGATGCCTTTTATATTTCTATTACCAGAGACAATACTGTAGTAGGGGAATTGATAGTTAGAGGCCTTCCTTGTGTACCTATTAAATATAATTTATGGTTGATATTTGGCGAGATTCTATCTATATCTGTTTGTTGGCTGATTGCTTTTGCTGTGGGGAATGTTTGGCTGTATGAGACAAAATATTAATTTATTTTGATATATAATATTGAGCATAGACATCAAAATACTACGGCTCACCAATAATCAATATAGTTAAGCATTATATTACACAAAAAAATCCGTGATTCGGGGAAAATTGCCTAAGTACACTGAAATATTAATAAACATGAAAATACTGCGATGTCATAACAAGAAAAAAAAGTCAACTTAATCTATACCTATAAGTACAAGCAGTAACGTAAAAAGTGATCGATGCTAAACCATAAAGTACCACAACTCTCTCAGACGGAGACTTGATATAGTAATAAATGGATGGCGGGTCAGATCAGTTGCGCTGCATGTGCCTAGTGAATGTAGCGTCTCTATCTACTGCCGCCTTCCTACCTAGGCAAGTATGCTCCATCGTAGATCTCATCGTCACTTACCATCAGGTGAGATCGAGATCAAATACTTGCCTATAAAGTAATAAAAAAAAAAAAAAAAAAATTGGAGGCGCGCATCAAAATATTGGATGCATTGCTTTATAATTTCGTTATTCCGAGAATCAATGAATCGCGAACGGAAGGCGGGCTCGGATGTAAGATTCGGTAAATTTCGCCGGCCATAATATACCGTTGTAACGACCTAATGGCATCTCCACAGATAACGCACAACCCGATAATTTCTCGCCTCAATGTTCACACTAGCTGCCATCTCTTCCGGGAACCATTGAAATAGTCGCAGCGATTTTTTTCACGAAAGTGTAATGCGATTGCAATTGGTAATTGGTTGATTGCAGACAAATCGCTGGTTGGCGAGCGAATGTTACCGAATATGGCTGCGGTTATTGCTATGTGATCGGTAAATTGATGGCCACTCACATTTCGAGGTGTAATGATAGAGTTATTATTGAATCGCGCTTACTCCGAACTCGCTTTTTTTTTGTAAAACAAATACATTTATCTGCGTTCATAAAATGTTGTTTGTGGTTTATAACTTAAATGCGTGAACTTCACAAATTATCGAATAATGTGAAATTCATATTTAACTTTGTTGAATGACTTCCAAAAGGATCTTTTGGCGAGAAGTGGGGTTGTGTCACCTTCGTCCGTAGGAGAATTAAGTTCCCTCGAGATACCCTACACGTGACCCTGGGTGGTACCACCCAGGTGACAACTCTACTGGTGGTAGGCTTCGGCCGTGGTTAGTCACCACCCACTGAACAAAGCCATGTCGCCAAGCGGCCTAGCCGTGTTCCGGTATGATGTTCGGTGTTGCCATTCATGGATGGCGGGTCAGATCAGTTGCGCTGCATGTGCCTAGTGAATGTAACGTCTCGATCTACTGCCGCCTTCCTACCTAGGCAAGTATGCTCCATCGTAGATCTCATCGTCACTTACCATCAGGTGAAATCGATATCAAATACTTGCCTATAATGTATAAAAAAAAAAAAAAAGTTGAACCGAGAAGTTCTACATTTTGATTTATTTTCCAAAAAATATGTTTCTCTGATAAATAATGTGTAATATTAGTGGAATATTAACTATTGTGTGTTCATAAACGTGCACCAGTGAAGGAAATTGAAATAAAATAGTATAACTTGACTTTTCAAGTTCTCCCAAGATGTCCGGTAAATTTTCAGTAAATTATCCACAGTTTTACTAATAGGTAGGGGATTCATTTCATAATCATCACCGTCATCATCATCATTATAATCATCAGGGTTACTTAATGCAATAAAAAATATCAACAAATACCAGATACTGGCAAATATGACACTATTTTGTAGCCGATTGCCAACCTAAATAAAGAAGAAGACCTCCAAAACAGTGTGACTTTTTTTATAAATGCTAAAACCTAAACATTTTGACTACTGTTACTCCGACTCCAAACCCTACTACCCAAATCAAACTTTTTGCCGCAAGATTTTTTTCTTTGAATAATAGGTACCTATGCGGCTACAGCAGACTCAGTTACGTCTTCATCGCCTGGAGTGGGCCATCCCGCGCCGAGCTCACTGTAATTTAACATCGATCCCGGGAAATTAATATCCGAAATCACCGGCAATAATAAAGTTATAATTTTGGGACCAAATAGGTGGGTACCAGTCGGTGTGGACAGGCACTTACAGGGACGGACTTGACGTTTTGACACATTCGAATTTTGAAATTCTAAGAATACTTCTTGTTCTTGTTTTATAATATAATTTTGTGTTTAGAGATGTCATTGAATAGTCTGGTCTTACAAATTATTACTAGGTAATACGTTGTTGTTTTTTAACTTTTTGTCTTGAGATATTATAAACGAAATTAATGGGAAGTAATCGAATATTGAGTGTATCATGAAGAAGGTGCATAATGAAGATACTAATCTCATCCAGAAATTTTCACATATACCTATTACCAGTCTACAAATTTAAAAAAATAACAAACAACAACTCACACGACGGCTTAGTATCAATTTAATATAGGTGCAAAGGTAATTTGTAATTAATAGGTAGGTATTTATACCTAGTACCCAACAAATAATACATCCTATAATAATTCTCGATTCCTAGTAAACATTTTGTCCTAAAACTAACACTTAAAAATAAATTCAACTATTATATTTTAAAACCGCTAAGTATTGATTCAAAACGAATCAGAATCCGTCTCTGGGTTCCCGATGAAGACATCGGTTATGAAAAGTGGGTTCATTAACAGGGTCCGCAGACGGTTCCGGGAACAGGCCGTATCGGCGCGGTGTAATTGAATTTATAAACGGCCAGTAACTAGTGTCACGTACCAACATAATAATAGGGTAAATTTTTCACAATCAAAAGTTTCAATCCGAATATAATATTGAATAAATATGTATGTGTATTCCACAAACCGATTATGTAAGTTGGCCTCAACGAACGGCATAACTTGGCACCCAATAAGTCAGGCCGATTTGTATGGTTCCTACAAGTATGTATGTCTTTAACTTGACACTGGCAATATACACAAACGTGTGATGCCAATAAAAATAATAAGTCAATATCGGTGATGATGGTGATATGAGGTCCCAGCACCTTTCAGTAAAGCCGTACTGAAAAATTACCCGACACCGTGGGAGCACTTAAAAAGTCAAAGTTTGTATTGTATTTATAGGTCGGTACATAAAATTTAATCTGAAGGACTAGACATATAGTAAATAGGTATTTACCTGAGTACTTCAAATTAAATCATCAATTATATTTTAACATTTAGCACATTTATTTGCAAGAAAACATTTGCTAGTTGAGTACATATTTGTCAAATGATAAGTGTGTGGAATACAAGGTTTATCAACATAATTGATTTCGATCTTTTTGTTTTTGGAACATTTGTTATATTTACGCGAATATTACACATTGATATAAAACTTATTTGAAAGATTTTATAGCGTTTATTTTATGTATATATGTTCCCAACGTTTTTATGTTCCCGATGTTTTATGTTCATGTGTCAAATGTTTTTATGAAGCAATAGAGAACCCTACTTTTCACGTAGATACATATGTACAGCGTGTAATAGTTCGTCGGGCATGTAGAGCCGCCATCGTTCGCGGCGCCCGCGGCTCTCGCGTCAGATTGAAAAGTGATAAATCGATACTACTATATTAAAATACATATTTATGATAGGTAAAAACCAGGCGTTATACGTTTTAATATAGTGACTGATTACCGTAGTTGGTAGAGACCAGGGTTCGAATTATGGTAGGGCTATACTTTGTGTAATGCGCACGAATGTTTGTACCCGATTCATGGATGATTAATATCAATTTTGTATACTGATTTCGCCCACAGTCTATTGTATGGTACTGAATATACAAGCGTTGCTTAGTGTGAGACCGTAGAGTTGCTGTATTCGTCTGTCAATATATTACTATTTTTTTAATCATCACTGAGCACGTTGATTGTTGTGATATGAGGTGAGACTGACTATAACGCCAATATACCTAGTCGAATTCTGATTCTGAATTGATTTCGAATTCTGAATTCGTACCGCGCGTAGAAACGTTATCATTGGTACTTTGTCTTTAACACCAAACGTAAATAAGAGACCGTGAACAGTACATCAAGTGCGAGATTATTCGTAAGCTAACCGTATACTTTATAGTCTACCGTATTTAGACATTTTGTATGGAGAATTGAATGTTTTAAATACCGTCCGCTAGAGGCCCTGTTCAATTCTCCATACGAAATGTGTAAATACGGTAGACTATAAAGTATACGGTTAGCTTACGAATAATCTCGCACTTGATGTACTGTAATGAAAGAAAAACTCGAAAAAAAATAGTCAAATTTTAAATCTAAGTTATCATGAGTGGTTCATCAGAAAAAGCAGCAGTAGTGGTATTGTAAAACAAAAATATTTGTATACGTGACGAATAAATAAAATAATCAACATAATAATACATAATTTACCTACTGAATTCTACATTTTTATTAAAATCATTGGCAATATTATTTTATACAGCAATCAAGCAATAATTTTTTTCTTCAAGTCATAACGAAATACGCGATGAAATTGTTTTATCCGTCAGTTTTATCTTTGTTCTAAGTTCAAATTATTCAACGTTCGCTGACGTCATACGGCACTAATGTGACATTGATCATGCAAATGAAAAAATATAATGGACACGCCATTTTCATATCACCATGTCACATCCATTATTTTATTCATAATGTGTATATATTGAATGTTTTATTGCTATTAATTACTTGACATTGGCAAAATACCCGCTATGTTGTGGGTGAGGCCATTATCATATCCATTTTATTTCATCGCATTTCATTTCGTAAAGAAAGAAGAAGAAAAAAAAATATTATGCTGCATAATGTGCAAATGATATATAATCTTAGGTGATAAAGGATTTTCTTGGCGGACTCTACATTATGTTGAAAATAATAGAGCCATTGTCGCCAATGAGCACAAGTAATAACTTAGCGTTTCCCGCGGTAAGCAAACCTTGGCGAATGCTTATTGGTTGCGGTCTCCGCACAAATTGATGACACATTGTGTTCATAGTTACTACGCAGATAAATATTGCTGAAAAAAAACGACTATTATTATTACTTTGCAATGTAGTTGCTGAATTTTCGTTGGAGAAATATACTTGCTGCTACCGAGCAGTGTATGGTGTCTCTACGAAAAAGCATACACAATAGTTATTTGTGTATGCAAGGTTGTAAAGTTGTTATTTGGTGCGAGTGCTTGTATTAAATACCAAGCTAGCGAAGGATATTAGATTGACTCACGAGCATAGCGAGGGATTCAAAGATTGACTCACGAGCGTAGCGAAGCATTCACAGATTGACTCACGAGTGTATATATCCCGAGCATTTTTGCAAGCAGACATCGAACTTTAAAGGCTGCATCTTTTTTTTTAATTACTGCTTGTGTAGGTTCAAACTCTAGCTCGCATCATTATCGGATTTCGCGTGTGAATCTGATATCTATTTAAGTTTTCAATAGTTGTTTCGTCATTGTCAAGACCCTTAACGGAACGACATTATAGTGCGCACACAACATACACTACGCCATTATTATTAGGGGATTAATCTCTAGAGAGTTATCCTATTGTCTAAGTCTAAGGATTATCTGTTGCGGATTAGGGATGGGATTTTATTATTGCGATGTTTACAAATATCGATAAAATATTTTGTTTGTTTCACTAATTATACCCGTTTTGAATTTTTAGTCTGAGAAATTATGGATCTTCGCGGATCGAATTGATAAAAACGGACTTGTATAATAGTAAACCACGCTATAAATTGAATATTCATGGTTCCTCGGATTTAAATATTAGGTTGTTACGCCTAAACCCTGCCAAGTTATGCTAAGTAGCTAACATCATCATAAAGGTTAAGATAAAAGGAACTTGTTTTTTTTTTTCAATGTTAACATCGCGGCATCGTCGCTAAATTAGTGAGATGTACAATATTATTATTATTGTACCTATTTTCCTACATTGATTGAGATGTGTTAATGCATATATTCTATTAATTTATAGGGCTGTCGTTATCTTATTAAAGTCAAATAAACTCGTGTATAAGTGTAATATATTTTTTTACTAAGAAATATTGGAATAAAAAAAAAACAAATCGTGTAGGTATAAGTAATCGTCGCACATAAAACATTACTTCTTAAGTATTATTAGTTATCAACACACACACACACACGATAAAAATGACATCACTATTTTCGCGTAGAAAGTTTCGATAACTTTGTCCGTATATTATCTGCTGTTTCCCGCGGGTATGATAATTCACTGCCGCCGCCTGTTTGCTGCGGATCATAGACCAAGTGCGGGTGCGATCCACGCAAACAAAATAATCTATACATACTAGAAAAAAATAAAATTGGAGTGTCTCTTTGTAATATTAAAATAACCGCTTTTTACTGTGTGCATTTGGATTTATGCACGGTGCATATACCAAAACAACATTGTTTACCATTTTTGTCTGTCTGTCTTTCTGTCTGTCTGTCTGTTTGTTCCGGCTAATCTCTGAAATGGCTGGACCGATTTTGACGGCACTTTCACTGTCAGATAGCTGATGAAACAAGGAGTAACTTAGGCTACTCTTATTTTAGACTAGATGTTACCAGGGACTTCGTCAGCTATTTGTTAAATACCACGCGGACGAAGTCGTGGGTAACAACTAGTTATATATATAAACATTAGTGATCCTGCTTATCATTACTGTTTGGAAAATATTTTTCTTTGATGTCGTTCATATGCTTTGTTTCGGGAGTTTGATGGTATGTGATAATCATTCTTAACTTTATTATATTGTTATGGTATCATAGAGGGCTTATAATGGCTTAACAATGAGGTAGGCTATAAAGGTAACATATAAAAAATCTAATTATTTGTTTTTTTTTAATAACAGTAAGTGCGCGGTGAAACCGTTGCTTGCTCACAGATAAATCAAACACTGTGTATACATTTATTTTATACATAAACGTGATCGTTGTCACCTTCTTGTTGTCCCCTTAAAATATTTTACACTATTTTTTGTTAAGCCCCATATGTAGGGTAGTTTTTATAGATCTCAAACACTAAAACATGAGTATCACTTCAGTACCGATCCTACTACAGATGTCATAAATAAGAATGATAGTGATAGCATTCTTTATCGTTGACGATACGATTACGACAAGTGTTCCTGTTAACGCAAACTGAGTCCAAATTGTTAAATAGTACAATCATTCGTCCGATAATTCTTCAATTACTGGCCACAATCATTTGTTACGTAACTGAGTCATGGGTTGTATGGCGGTGCATATTGCGAGACATTGCGGGTCCCCAGGGTGCTGTAGATCAGCCCGCCATCGGCTGTTCCATCTGACGTCACAAGAGCTGGGCTCCTGGTTGAGACCAAACAATTTGTTTGGTATTTCATTATACACATAATTACAATTAATTATAATTATATCTACTGATTATGATTTTATACCTACTGATTTATTTTTTAAATAAAAAATGATTATACTATATAGAAAAGGTTATACCATATTATTATAATAATAATTATATAAATATTAAACACCATAACTCGGCTACGGTTTGTAACTACCAGGATTCGAACCCCCGACCTTCTGTGTCACTACCCGCGGAGCTAATCGGTGATTATTATTATTTATTAAATAATATAAATAGTAATTATTGCAGTTAAAAATATGTATATTTAGTAGTAGAAAAAAAACAGCTTGCGATTTTTTTTTGGTGTAACTAGGAATCCAAATTGACATCTATCTCAGAACACGATTAATTTTAGGTAACCTAAATACATTCTAAATAATACGAAAATGTTGCATGTTAGGCTACATTTTACTTGTGCACTGACACAACAAAAACGCGTATCCGAAAACAATCTTGGAAAAAATATAGAAAATACAGTATGAATTTTTTACAGATCTACGCTACTGTACAAGGTAATAATTGAATTACTGGCAGCAGGCACGGCCTGACACCGTTATTGATTTAAAAAACCAGCAAATAGATATTTGCAAATTTTTTGTTACAGCTACCCCAAAAAAAAAGAATGAAATTAATCAATCGTTTAATTCAATGAAAAATGAATGTATTATTGCCAAATCTAGTCTTTTATAGTTAATCCAACCGTAAAGTTTTGTGTGACTGAAATATTTTTCGGTCATAAGTCATGAATCGTTCGACTCAATTTTAGTCACAATAGTAAGTTTCAAGTTACCCCCCTTGAGATTTCGACACGGGTCTAGATGGGAATATCTGACCTATGAAATCACCCTATTCTGTGACCTGTACGCCAAGTGCGAGATTATTGGTAACATATAATGTTTTGAATACTGACCGCTAGAGGCGCTGTTCAATTTGCCATAGAATGTGTCTGAATAGGTTAACTATAAACTATACAGTTAGCTTGCGAATAATGTACAACTTCACCAATGTCGTTAAGACTTTTGTGAGAAAAAATATTTAAAACAACGATGTGTCGTACAAGGAAAATATAAAACAGCAAAGCTTAAATAATTATAAACAATATATATATCGCCAGACGAACACGCCAACTATACGGTCCCACACTAAGCAACGCTTGTATTATGGGTACCGTACAATGGACTGAGGGCGAACTCAGTATATTATACTTATATAGATAATAAACATCCATGACTCGGGTACAAACATTCGTGCTAATCACACAAAGTGTGTCCCTACCATTTTCGAACCCTGAACCCGCAACACATAAAGCAGGTTAACTCTCCACTGAGCTAATAAGGTTGAGCTTATAATAATAACTAGTTTTAAATTATAACACATGTTTACTAAAATACTTTATTTAGTAAATAACGACTATGGTACTCAGTACTAATGGTGTTAACTTAAGCTTGTTTTAGAGCAACAAACTGTTAGATAGTAAAATCCTCTATGTACAGAAAAGCAAAACTGTCACTTGCTTGTCAGTATCTCTACGACATGTCCGTGTGTAATCTTACAAATTAAATCCATTTCTATTTTTCTACATTGTTTACTTTGCTGCCCATAACCCATCACAAACTGTATCTTTTACTTCATAATATAAACTGGAAAAGTCTAAAGGTCTAAAGGTCTAAAAGTCTAAAAGTCCTAACGGTCCTTTAGACCTCATGCAGTAATTTCGTACTTAAACACTGCACGCACCGGGCGTGACGCTCGGGTTAATTTTATGCTACATTAATGCAACCGAGGGTTGGAGCCACTTTTTAATAGGGTTAGTTATGGTGCGGGTCTCTAACACCCCGCGCGCGTTCTCAGGGCTAGCAATATGTTACGGGTTTGCTCAATAGGATTATTTGCTTGTGTTGTGATAAGCTCGGCTTAGTTTTGATATTGGATGACGTTGGAGGGCTTTATTTGGTGGATTTTGTTGATCCTTGTTTGATAATAGGATAACTAGAGGAAGGTCATTATTTACAAAAAAGGACAATTAGGGAGTTTTTGGCGGGAATTTGAACCGTGAGGTTGATAATTTTGCTTTATTTCCCAAAAAAATGTGTTTTTTCGATAAATAATGTGTAATGTTAGTGGGATATTAGCAATTATGTGTTCATAAACATGCACGAGTGAAAGAAATTGCAATAAAATAGTATAACTTGACGTTTCAAGTTCTTCCAAGATGCCCGGTAAATTTTCAGTAAAGTATCCACAACTTGTCTGACAGATTAAAATTATCATTATCATCATGGGGTAAATATAGTTCAATAACAATTATCAAGAACTACTCGACACTGGCAAAATGGCCCTATTTTGTAGCTGATTGCCAACCTAAAAAAGAAGAACAATTTAATTCAAAGTATAAGTATACTGCAACCATGTATACTAATGCTTACTAAGTAAGGTTATCCAATAGGTACCTACCACAAGCCAGCCAATTTCATGGGAACATAAATTATATCCATGCAAAAATTATAAAAAAAAACAATACCCCCGCGCTTAAACAAAAAAAAAACATGCATATGAGACAAATTAGACGTGTCGCAAACAAAAAAAACAAATTAATTTATTCATGGCACATATTGGACCGGAAAATTTTATGTTTTTTTTTAAGCAAACAAAACAATCGCGGGTGACTTTTTTTTTTAAAGTCTCACGCACAGGCCGTTTTTTTACGACGGCCGAAATCAATTAGTTACAATC
Organism: Pheosia tremula; assembly: GCA_905333125.1. Classification (NCBI taxonomy): domain Eukaryota; kingdom Metazoa; phylum Arthropoda; class Insecta; order Lepidoptera; family Notodontidae; genus Pheosia; species Pheosia tremula. The sequence continues at coordinate 2,535,494 of HG995406.1, forward strand.
GCAATGGAAAACAATAGAGTTGTGACCACAGATATATGAGAGGAGATATGTTATGAAAGCGGTGGGCTTGCGCTCACATTTAGCCAAAATTACGCTAACATAGAGTTTTCGCCGTCAGTCGACTGCAACTGCACGTCGGTATCGGAGCTCTAACTTTTTTTTTAAATGCCGTGTTATTCCGTGGTTGTGTGCAAAAATACTAGCAGCAAAGTGAACTACGCGAAAGATGGAATCTCATTTCACCAGCCAGTATTAAGTATTTTATTTATTCGTCTTTAAAATCATTGAAAACAACAAATCAAAAAATATTTAATGCCTTTATTATGTTATTTAAGTTTTCATGTAGCACAACGACTTTTTTATTTTTGTACAAAATACATGGCTCTTTAAGTACCACCTATGTTCGCTACTGAGTGAATGTACGAGGCAATGTATAGATCGCCTAACGATACTTTGAATAAACTGGTGCGTCGCGTGGTACGGCCGCTGTATACGGCGGCGACGCAGCACGCACCGAAGAGACTTCGTATTGGTTGGTTTTAGAGAGTGGTGGGGAACAAAGCGGAGGCAGCGAGTTCCTATACATTTTGAACCGCAAGGCATATCTCTCGTGATCTGTGGTTGTGACAGAAATATACATTGCAATTATAAACGTTCTATATTGAACGTTTACTAGTGCAAAAGATATACTTTATATGATATAGATATACTCATCTACTTTTTTAAACTATCTCTTCCCACTGCTGGGTAAAGGTTTCCCCATAATCCTCCATGATTTGATAGTTATGGTTATACCTACTATTTCTTATTTTTTTTTGTTTTTTTTTTGGTAGGTTGACAATCGGCTACAAAATAGTGCTATTGTGCCAGTATCGAGTAAAACATGTTCAGCGTCGTTTTAAAAATAAGTACCCCTGATGATGATGATGATGATGACGAAATGAATCTCTATCCCTATCCCCAATGGAACACATTTTTTTTTTAAATAAAACAATGTTGACAACTTCAAGGTTGAACTTCCCGCCAATATACCTACTTGTTTGTAGAAAAAAAAATGTTTGGCAAAAACACCATAAACAAAGAGGAGCTCATAAAAAAAACTTATTTAAATGTAATCCCTTAGGACTGACCTAAACTATGCTTCTGCTGAACGATGCTTCAAAGTATATCTGTAACTTAAATCTAACATTGTAACAATCCTGCTAGCAATGGATTCAAAGAAACTTGGGGCATAAATCATTCAAGCGTTTCTTTTGACATAAGTGACTTCCCACCTCTATAGATACTTACATACATTGTAAAATGAAGTATCCACTGAGTAAGTTCATAGAACAATGTAATTTTTTAATTCACCGACTCTATAACTTCTCTACATAATTTCACTGTCTACCTATCCATGGTATAATTATATGCCTCGGCTGGTCTCTTCCGACGCAAAGACTTAAGTCTTCTTCTTCTTTCTTTACGAAATGAAATGCGATGAAATAAAATGGATATGAAAATGGCCTCACCCACAATTTAGCGGGTATATTACCAATGTCAAGTAATTAATAGCAATAAAACATTCAATAAATACACATTATAAATAAAGTAATAGATGTGACATCAAGACTTCTTGTTTCTTTTTTTCTTTATGAAATAAAATGCGATGAAATAATTATATCACTATCAGTTTTGTACCATTATTTGACATCTTTATTGACATCACGAATATATATGGCGGAGCGTATTATTATACCATGTATCCTTTACCACACTTAGCAGGTGTGCACTGTTATCATAAACATCTTATTTAAAATTAATAATCTTAAACGTTCCATTAACGGCTATTGAAACACCATCACCTGTTTCTGCATGGAGCAATGAAAACACAGTGCCTAGCAATTTCAACGCTCGAGGGACTAATTCCGTAGAACCGATAAACCACTAAACTACAGGACATATTGGCACGAAATCACACTAGTCTCCCGTGACCAATATCTGGAAGGGGTGAACGGGGCCAAAGTAGCGCACTATGGAAAAAGTAAATAGTAAAAAAAGCGCGTCGAATTTGACAAATGCGTGTTTTGGGGCACGCGACACGCGATTCGTCGCACGCCGCGCCGCGCGCGCCGCAAGATGCAGTGACGCCGATCTATTTTCGGCTGCAATCAAATTTTAATGGGCCTTTGTCACATGTGCCGCCTGTTATCGAGTTGCCTTTTGAACTGGATCCGCCCGAAGTACTTATTAAAAGTTGCCCTTAATAACAAAATGTGTGATAGTATTGACCTAGTTAAATTTGAACTTTAATTACAGTAGAAAATGGTAACAATTTGTAGGTCCTGATTTGGAGAGCCTCCTCGAGCGTCTCCGCAACCAATTTTGACATAAAGGTTTGTTTGTTACGATATAAAATAATCAATTTTATTGAACGTTTGTCGACAAACTTGACACTTGTCCCATCTCTAGCACTAGCTCCGTGGATACTTGCTATATGCTTTCAGCGGCAAAATGGTATGCCTCAAATAGGCAGAAAGCGATGATGTTTATCTCCAGTTCAGTAATAGTAGAGGTCAGTATACGTATAAAAACGAGTCCAGCAAGTAATTTCATAAGTTTTTACAACACACTTTTTTAAAATGCATATTACTTTTTTTTATTATGTACGTCTTACGCGTCCAAATACGCTTTCGCGGCGTGTAAGTGCAAGTTATTCACTATAATATCAATTTCAATAACAGCTGTGTAGTGTAGGATAATATAAAATTGAAGTCGAAAAAAAAACATGACATCTTTGGTTTTATTTTTAACACGAAGTCGTCACTCCCTCGCTGGGTGTGTGAGGAAATGACCCTTGAAATTGGCTCCCCCCTCCTCGGTTACATTTCGCACACCTTGCGACTGCCCGACAACTTGACTAATAGGCCTTATTACCAACATTTCTGGGCTTTTGTCACTTGTTTTGTGTAATGAAGTTGTTTTTTGTAATGTTTAAATAAAACTCGATACATTACATTTCCCCTCGTGCTCTATACTATTTTTTTATAACTTTAGCGTTAACTTCAAGAACATATATAATTCGAATTTGTAAATATTGTTTGATTGAGCTCTACCGGGCGATGAACCTGCGCTTCTTTGACGCACTGATAATATGTGAAATCAGAATTTATATACGTCGATTAAAAAAAATTTATTATTAATAAAGTTTACAGTTAGCTCGCCCTTGGCGTTCTGAACTAGATGTCGCTGTACGTAAATTAGAAGGCGGTGTTAAGGTTTTTTATCATTTTTATATAGGTGATTGTGCTTTATTAAATAAAAGTTGGATGGTTCATACATCGCTTCACACGAAGTTTCATTTATATATAGAACCCTAGCAGCAGATTTTTTACTAATAATCTCGCACATTACGTAAATACGTACTGTTTGTTTAGGTTTTAGATGTATTACAAATTACAACCTCAATATCTACTTTACAAACTCTTGATTTTAAATCATAGGGGAGCTATAATTTATGCGGTGTTCCATTCCAGCCGCCTCTCCCCTAGCCCTTAGCCCCTTATTGATGCACTTTTGACTAGTTGTGATTTCTCTTTATTGCACCATTTAGCTTGTTATTATTGCCGTTTGCTTTTACAATTTAAGCCTTTGTTTTTATAGAACTATACTTGTTATTGGATTGTCGATTTATTGCGCTGAATAATAAAACTGTAAATAATTAGCTATTGATAATGTTTTTTTTATTGTTGTTTATTACATTTGTGTTGGTGTGGAGGACGATCTGTGAGGAGACATATTTATGTGACAATGTAGCCAATCACTTTTCAACCTTTGAGCCTACGGTACCTAAGCTATGACATATATAAGTGCAACAATAATATTGTAAAATATTTTAACACGGCTATAACAGGAGGTTATGAATATAACATTCCAAAATAAATAAATCAAATTATTAGACACTATGCTGTTCCGGCGAATTTCGTACCGCCTCAGAATCAAATGTATGAGAAAATGAATTTATTGGTACTCTGTGAAAAATTAAAAAAAAAAACTATCCAACGGGAACCATACATACCTACCAGACTATAATCTATGTCTGTTCCAAATTTCATCCAGATCCGTTCAGACGTTCTGGCGTTATTGAGTAATAAACATCCATCCATCCAAACTATTGCATTTATAATATTAGTATAGATTTCAAAAATAGCATCTTGTACTGAACGCATGGCCAAACGCTACCGGGTTGCCTTGTCCAATGGGCTTAAAAATTTCCAGAATAAAAAAAATATTGCATCAACAGAGACAAGTAGAGCATCGTGGAAAGAGCTACTTCTCCTCTTGACGGCTCCAGATATTACCACGACCACTCACCTAACGATTAAAATAATACAAAGTAGTTCAGAAAGGATATATAAAAGGATATATGTATACGCATTTTTGATCATAATGTGAAGTCAGAATTTCGATGTCAATATTAAAAAATAATTTTTGTTCTTAAAAAAATACAATTGTGATTTGGTGTGAGATTTTTTTTTTAATTGGCGTCGCTAAATTATGCCCCACCTAATAATTACAATTTGCGTAAGAAGGCTTTCTGAATCACATTGTATGTAATAAATAAGAGAGACTAAGATTACAGTTACCTACAACCTTTATACAGATAAAATTATTTGGTTAAAAATAATTAATCACATTTTATGGAAATACCCACACTCAATATAGTTAATTATGTAATTATAACGACATGCGTTTTGTTTGTGACTATCAATCTAATTTATCTATATAACTAAGCTGTATACATATATTCCATACTAGCTGTTACCCGCAACTTCGTCGGCGTGGTATTTAACAAATTATTAAATTTTTCATTGGTTTTAAGTTTTTTTCGTGAGATCCTATGTTTTTTTTTCTAAATAAAAGAAGCCTAAGTTACTCCTTGTTACATCAGCTATCTGCCAGTGAGAGTCCCGTCAAAATCGGTCCAGCCATTTCAGAGATTAGCCGAAGCAAACAGAGACAGACAAAAATTATAAAAAATGTTGTTTTGGTATAAGTAGCTACCGTGTGATGTATACACGGTACCTATACTACGGTACAAATGCACTTAGTAAAAAGCGGTTATTTTAATATTACAAACAGACACTCCAATTTTATTTATTTGTATGTATAGATAAATATCAAAGTACAAAGATAATGTCGCTTTTCAAAATTCTAATTTACCTACTGAATTTATTTTTTCATTGGACCAATTAAAAAAACAAATTGATTATCTACGCTTCACAGCAGAGCGCGTTCCGAATGTCCGTTCGGAGTAGATAATACCGATTGTTTTTGCTCAACACTATTTAAAAAAAGCATTTGAATGCTTGCGTTTGCCTTCACTCTGCTACTTTCTTGAGAAAACAAAACGTGACTACTATTGAATGGATTAGAAATCTACTGTCAAAGCATTGCCTAATGTATCTATCTATTCACAGGGTTATGCACAATATGTGTTATATACAAAAAACTAGCTTCACATATTGATTTCTTATATTTACGCGAATACTACATATTGACCCTACACGTGACCCTGGGTGGTGCGAACCAGGTGACAACTCTACTGGTGGTACGCTTCGGCCGTGGCTAGTCACCACCCACTGAACAAAGCCATGTCGTCAAGCAGCCTAGCCGTGTTCCGGCATGATGTTCGGTGTTGCCATTCATGGATGGCGGGTCAGATCAGTTGCGCTGCATGTGCCTAGTGAATGTAGCGTCTCTATCTACTGCCGCCTTCCTACCTAGGCAAGTATGCACCATCGTAGATCTCATCGTCACTTACCATCAGGTGAGGTCGAGATCAAATACTTGCCTATAATGTAATAAAAAAAATTGGAATAAAAACAATTTTACGGATTTTATTGCGTTTATTTTACGTTGCCGACGTTTCGGCTGCTTTACAGCAACCATGGTTACGGGACGACGAATATATAAATAGCTATATACGTATGTGTTAATAAGATTTAATACCTAAAATGTTAATTACCTATCATACTTATTTCGTTACCTACCCATTGTATTCTTTGTGTTATGATTAAAAAACTAAAGCATGTCTTATTAACCGAGTACACCATAATTAGTTATGGCACCTACTTATTCACTCACAAGTCACTCTCATAGTACAATATCAAAATAGCCCGATGTGTCCTGAGAGTCTTTTAAATTCATCTTCATCTGTAGGTAAAGTAACATACCCACTCAAACGTTTTTATTGCATACATATGAATTTACTAAAGTGTGTGAAATAATAGATTACATTAATTCTAATTATAACTCTTGTTTTGTGCCATCTTTGTTCGATCAAAATCTCATCTCGGGTGTTGAGTAACACTCCATTGTGAGCACCGAACCGATCGCCGCAGCCTCGTCTCATTACATATCAATTCATACTCCACGCTCCGTCTGCAGCATCCAAATCTTTGTACTCAAACAATTTCACACGTGATCATCTCTATAATTTATAACACAAAAAACCCTATTGATATTTCTATTACCCAATAGAGCGGGAGAAAAAATCCACCGATGGCATACACAAAGCGCTCGAACTATGCGTCATCCACAAAACATTTAACATCCTAATTTTGTGAGTAACACCTCAGCGCTAGTGCCGACAAAAGAATCGATAAAAATCTCGGTATCGAGTCGGACGCGCGCGCAGCAGGCGGCCTCGCCGCGCGACTAATAACTTACATTTGGATTACTCTCGTTAGCCTCTTAGCACCTTACCCGACGTTTATTTTTTATTAATACAAAATTTATTCAAACGAGCCCCGAGAATATTTCGGGAATAATGCTTTAATATTATTAAAGCAATATGTTATGCCTAGAAGGATAAGTGTATCGTGCGCGACGAACCATACGATCATTATTTATACCATTATTCGTATGTTTAATAATATCGTAAGGTCACATTTCGATTTTGGAATAAACACGCGTGTTTAATCTAGGTATAACATCATTCGATTATTATAATCGATATTTTAAAATGAATAATCGGTCTTGTCGCTTGATTGGGCCTGTACTTAAGAGTAGGTAATGCGCATAGTGCATTGGTTATTAATTCAGCATCGATTTGGTCATGATCTGTAAAACGTCGATTGCAAAGTTCGGTATCAATTCGTGTAATAATGACGGCACGATAATTATATATGTTGAAATATCTAAACTAAAACACTGAACAAAAACTGGTATATACATAGACCATATACCTTTTTATACTTAGAAGATCATTTATGCAGAATATCCAGAACTACTGAAGCTACACCGGAATTTGGGTTTTAATGATATAAATAATAATAATTATAATATTGATATTATTCTTTTTTTATAATATAGATGTGTGTCTCTCTCCATTCGGGTATACCCGGATCTTTGGAAGGCTTGCGCGGGGACAAGGGTCCAACACGTAGAGGCACTTTTTGAGATTTTGTATGTTATGTTGGCCACCTGCTGGGGTCAACTGCTGAAAATGATAATGAATGACTAAACAGCGAATTGACCTCAGCAGACGGAGGAACTATTGCAGGAATATGGAATGGTAATTGGGCTATGGATTGAGGTTTGGATGGACATGAGATAGGACAATTGGAAGGGTTGCGGACACCTGCCATAATCAGATTTTAATATAGAATGATTATTATTACTAATAGTTCTGTAGCATTTACTAATATTTCTTGCTGCTGTCTCTTTGCATATATGTGTGGATAACTAAGAAACCACTAATGCATCGGCCTATTTAGAAAGCAGTGGAAATAAGTGTACTCAGGTAGAGCCACGGTTAAGTGAAAATTTTGATGAAAACTAACTAATTTCACAATGAATAAATACATTTAAATGGTGTGTCTTTTACATATAAGAAATTAATTAATTGAATAAAATATCTTAACAATGTCGGTATAAAGCTGATGAATAGAAAAAATAACTCTTAAACTTTGTAGAGTTATTACAAAATACTGAAATATTTTTTTAAATGCATATCTCTTAGCATTTCTGAACCTCTATTAACTTGTTTTGGTGTTAAATAAATTATAAACGAACTAAATTATTGTTCTATAATTATAAAGCTGATTAATTCGAAAACTCCTCGGTTGACGCACACAGATAGAGTTGAGGTTATCTCGTGTTACTCTCCTTCGCAGTATGGATTTATATCGCAGAGGTGACTGAATGTATTAATTAAAATGTATAAATTAATATACAAGTACTTACATACCTATTCAATCGGTCTTGTAAAGTAACTGATTCTTATATGAATTTGGAATTGTTAAGTAAATTGATATTTAAAAAAGAAGTTGTTGGTAGAGTTCCTGTAAGCTATTTTTACCGCCGACGCACGCGTCTACGGTGTTATAAGTTTCAGGCCTATGTCTGCCTGTACTCTATTTCTCTATGTCTCTGTTTGTCTGTCCGTAGGATCATAGCTTCCAAACGCTTGAAGCGATTTCAAGGAGTATTTTTATTAGAAAACCTGCTTATAACGTTATTTTTTCTAATTCATTAGTTGTTTTTCGTTAACTTCATTATCAAAACCAATATTAAAGGATTATACATAGGTAGTAATTACCAGAGTTATAAACAATTACTCTCCTAAACTCTACTTACTAGATGTGTAGGTTTCAAAAGTACCTGTAGGTATATTTTGTAAAAAATCTAGGTAGACCATTATAGCGATCTACAATTTAAGATATAACTAATCAATAGTTTAAGTATTTAAGTTTGTTTAGGTGGACCCTAAGCTATCATGAAAAAGACATTGTAGATTTCCCGACTTATAGGTACATAATTTTATCTAAGTAGATATGTAGAGATATTTAATAGCCAGTCGTAAAGCTCTACACAATAGTCCCTACCTTTACTACTTCCACCATCTTCATTGGAATCTTCACTCGGCGGTCCGTGAGGTGCCCTCGCGGGCAACGGGTGCGGCAGCCGCGGCCTAGTCAGGAACGGCGGGGGCACGCCGAAGAAGGGCAGGAACGGGGGCCACGGTGGCCGTGGGGCCAGATGCGCGGCCGCCGCCGCGTACAGCTGCAGCGGCGGCGGCAGCCCGCCCTCCAGCACCATGCCGCCGCCGCCGCCCGCACGAGCCCCACCCGATATCTTGCCGCCCGACACCGCTCACCGACGGCACCCACAAACATCGTCAAAACGCATTTTTTTTAATTATAGGTACACGAACTCTATCAAGTCACCGTACAATCACCGACCAAACTGTTTCGAATTGTCACTTTTTTTGTTGTTTATTTTTTTTTCGCCAACACACCGATGTATTTTGCGGGGGACACTCCGACGGTAGAGCCTCGGGTTCGGACGCGCGGTGTCAGAACTGTTCGCTCGCGGCACGCTGCGCCCGGCACTGAGATGGCGCGCCCGGCGCTGGGCGGGGCGTCGGCCCCCCTACCCCCCCACCCACGCACAAATTAATTCTCCGCCTCCTTCATATTATAGATTTATTCCTCGACCGTACATCAGGCCCTCCTGCTAAACGCTTTCCAACCTTATGCCGTGAAGTTACAGATCTGTATTGAATAACAGGCAATAAATTAAGGGCCCGGTATACATTGAATTAACGGTAACGTAGGCGACGGCCGTTTGTAAGTTGAAATAAACCTTATTTATATGGCGATAAAGCTTGTTATCGCTCAGTAGGTTAACGGATATGGGATTTATAGGGTCGCTGTTAGTTTGCGCGAGCTTGTGGGGTTGTCATAATCTTTTTCAGCCGCATGGCGCGCCGCTACAAAGTGACATGTAGAGAACCGCCGCGGAGTTATGTTATTGTATGTTTCCATAAAAGTTGGCGTTCTGTGAATATATTCTAGATATCTCGGCATATACAGATTTTAAACACCGCTCCAGTGGTTGATAGGTGGAAAGTCAAGTGATAAATGGGTGTTTTATTTTAGCGGTTACAAGCTTTAGGTACTCAATATGAGTTCTTGCAATGATTAAACTCTACCTAAATGTTAAAAGTGTACGGAATATGATTAATGTTTCGTCGGCAAACATTAAAAGATGCTTTTACCAATAATGAGGAGTGAGAAAAAAATACAGGTGTCTACAAAAATAACTCGGTGGGAGATAATTTAAGATTTCACCCATTCTTTTAATTTGACAGTTGATCGGTTGATGGGTGAATAATCATAGTAGCGCTCATCCGTAGAGTAGGAGCATCGAGAGCATACAATAGCGTTGCGTAAAACTAGATTACAACGCTTCGGTATCCGCCCAATCGCTCTAATGACGGACGAACTATCAATCAAACAAAATTAACACATTTCAGATTATATTTCTGACAGTGATGAATCATAAGCGACCGAAAGGCAATCAATTTCACAACCAATTCCTTATTCCATTAAACAAAAAAGGTAATAACGTAATTGACATAAATAATAATAAAATATGTCAAGACAGCGCAGCGTAACGACCGCTCGGACGCGACATGACAGCTCTATCAGGCATCTCGCACTGACTGTACCCGCCACCCCGCCCCCAGACGGTGGCGGACCCGCCGCGCATGCCGATTGGCCGCCGGTGCGCGGTGGGGGCAGGGGGCGGGGCTCGGTACAGGGGTGTTCGGAAAGCTTAGTGTTGCATGAATTTAATTAGTGTGAGGAGCACCTCGGGCGCATTAGGAGCCGCGATGGGCGAAGCAATAAAAGATATAAAGGAATGAGTATAAATTAAAAGTTAAATAGAGAGTGCGGTGCGGGGGAGTGCGAGCGCCGGCTCTACGTATCTCCGTCCCGCTCTCGCGCTACGGATGAGCCGCTTGTAATTGTTTGACGATCTTATTAGTATCAGTTAAATGTCGTTCTCTCTTTTTCTCGCGCGAATTTAATTAGTTTTTAATTAAAGCTCGGTTAATGAGACTTTTGCAGGATCCGCTTCGGGCGTTCTGTTCTTTTTCAGCTTTTTAATTTTTGCGGGCTAGGATAATTTGGCTATCGATTTAATTTCTTTTAAACTCAATTACTCTACATTAAATATTTTAGTTATTTCAACTACTTTTTAATCTGAACCTAAGAGTTATTGAATTTACTACCGTATATTAGCATTTTTTATTTATGGCACCGGTACGATATTTTTCAGGATATGATGAGGTAAAGACCATAGAGGCCGTTTGGTTTCGTGATTAGGTGCTCTATTAAGACCAATTAACAAAAATAGCTGAAAGACAAAGTACCTTGTTTGGTTTCATGAGCAATGTAGGGGTTTCAGTTGTTCTGTTGAAGACTGAACTTTGACTGAAAAATAAGAGTTACCAAGAATAGTTGTCAGGACTACGTAGAGACCACGAGTGGAGTGGATTGATTTATTACTGGAATGACCAAAAGATCTGTAACATTGTCATTCCGGGAGTTCTTATAATCTATATGAATTACACCATATAGGGTTCCAATTTTATCATTTAGGTACGGAACCGTGAAAATTAAATGCTGTTATTTGAGAACAGCTGAACCGATTTGGATTTTTTTCTAATATACTTAATAGATTATTTTTTTTTGAATTACGTTTGTAGAGAAAGAGAAATATAAAAACTTGTCCGGAAAGCAGGAAAATTTGGGGAAATGCTGGAAGTGCTTTCTTGACAGCTTTAAGTTTGCAGGAACACCTATTAGGTACTCAAATAAATATATGAATTAACGAGATGGCCTACCAAAAGGGAAAACAGTAGTGTGAGGTAAGATTTTCTAAGAGATAAATGGTATATAAATCATAACCAAAAATAGAGTCAAATATATTGACCTAGTTATATGGATTACGTTGATGTACAAAATAATTGTGTAAATTGTATTTGTTTTTTTTTAAACAAGAGGCAACAGTAGAATTTGGCCATACGCTCAGTACAGAGTATATAATTCCAGCCCTTTTTTATGTCCCACTGCTGGGCACGGGGCTCCCCTCAATGCGAGGGGGGATTAGGCCATAGTCCACCACGCTGGCCCAGTGCGGGTTGGCAGACTTCACACATCTTTCGAGGGGTTCTCTCAGACATGCAGGTTTCCTCACCATGTTTTCCTTCACCGTTTAGCAAGTGATAATCTTGGTTGAAAATGAGATTCGCACGTGAATAATTCCAGAGGTGCGAGCCGGGGTTTGAACCTGCAATCCTCGTTACCGAGGTAAGCGTTCTACCAACTTGGCTATACAGTACAGAGTATCGTTTTTTAAATGTCTAGTAATGTTATTTATTTCTTTGGGAATATTATCTTTATAACCTACTAATGACCCTGTGAAAATATTTTATACTATATTTGTTACACCTTGCATTTCCATTCAGCCTCGGAACATGAAAAAAGCTATACACACAAATAAACTGTGTCGGTATGTTACGTATGCGAGTTGACTTCCCAACATTTATCACCAATTTCAGTTTAGATATGAACATCGCGGACATACCTCTGTCTCCCTCTACCGCGAGCTACAACCCGATACTGCATCTCATTTTTCAGCATTAAGCGGGCCATGCACGCGCGCGCCGTTACTCCTCATTATGTCCGGCGGGCTTATGTTCGCTCGCGTTATGTATTGTCTGCCGAGAATGGGACGCTTTAGTTGTTTTATTGATGCCACCCCGCATTGGCGGATACTGAATTCAGCAAACATAATGTCAATGCTACGATAAAGAAAATAGAATTTAGAAGTTCAAGTTTTCATCCCACTTATAAATGTGATAGTTTTGCATAGGTAGTGGTAGTTTAGGGGTCAGAAAATGACATCGGCTTATTTTTATCCAGGAAAAATGCACGGTTCCTATGGGATAGACATACTTTTTAATCGCGGGGCGCAGCTAGTTAATAATATGGTGGAAGTAACCATAAATAGCTGTTGCCCGCGACTTCGTCTGCGTAGAGAAGTAATACATTAGCCACATTTTTATATACATTTTGACAATCTTTGTAGCACCTTAGGAGTTGAATATCCCAAAATCCTTTCTAAGCGAGCACTTAGGGACTCACAGGAACTCGTGTGCCAAATATCAAGTCCTCATAGTTTCGGAGATTTCGTGATGAGTGAGTGAGTCAGTCAGCCAGTCAGTCTATTCTATTCTATCATCCGAGAGACGTCCACTGCTGGACATAAGCCTTCCCCAATGATTACCACACATCACGGTCCTCCACCACTCGCACCCACCGGCTTGCTGCGACGCGTGTGATATCATCGGTCCACCGTGTGGGGGGCCGTCCACTACGTCTTCCGGTTCGTGGTCGTCATTCTTAAACCTTTCTGCCCCAACGGCCATCGGTTCTTCGAGATATGTTGGTTACTTTAGGTCGTCTACGGATCTCCTCATTACTGATTCTATTGCGTAACCCCGATATAATAAAACAGATATTAAGCATCCACGAGCTATGTTTTGATTTTTTTTCCTACCCGGATCCCAATCCGGGACCTCCGTGTGTACAGAGCAAGTCACTACCAACTGTGCCGGTCGGATCAACGATTATACCTACAACCTGATGGCTAGCTATTAGTAGATATATACGATTATACCTACTTAGGTAGGTCCAGGTAAAAGCAATTACTTCACAGGAGGGCAAGAGGTGGGGTACGGAAGGCCGGGGAGCGGGGGTGTTTGATTGATGATGCAGAGTCGCCGTGGCTCTACAGTCAACGCGCTCTCTTGTTTCAATAGCGCGGATTAGAACATTCCGTATAGCCATCCATGCTGTATAGACAGTACTTATGAATTGTCAAAATTGTTACGAAATGCTAAGCTTCAACTTTACCACCCGTTCTGAATGCCGTTCCTATGGAGGAGAACGGGCGAGAAACTCCATCGTTACTTTTTTTAAAGTTTTTTTTCTTTCCTTTTTTGATCACAAATATAATATGTGCAAATATTAGTACCTAGTAGTAACGGATATATTTGTAATACTTTAAAATAGTACAGTCTTAACAATTGCATTGGAATGTCAACAGTCTTCTAAACTTTTTCCTGTTTACCAAAGCTGTTCGATTTTTTTGCATTTTTTTCAACAAGTTTTTGTTTAGCTAAGAATGGTTTGTAAGTAAAAACGGCGTTTACATTGATTTGTAATAGAAATAGCTATTTGATGTAAGCAGTAGACCAATGAACTTTGAATGGATAAGTAGACACGTGTAGATTTTCTCCATTTTTTTTTTGGACTTCGTAAGTTTTTGTCTTTAATTTAATAGTATTTATACATTCGTTTTATCAAATTGTAAAGTGTCTACTGCGATTTGCTTTTAAGAAATTTTGGAGCAAAAGCAAGTTTAAATATATTTATTGAAATTTACGCGAATACTGCACATTGAAATAAAACTAATTTTACAGATTTTATCGCGTGTATATTATGTTTTTACGTTCCCGACGTTTCGGCTGCTTTACAGCAACGATGGGCACGGGAGGAATGAGGTGTTTGACGTCCTGGTGTCATAGTTTGAACTCGGGTACCCTCATATTTTTGGTAGTTGTTTGCGGTCCGATCTACGCAGATCGTGCTCACGATGTCTTAAGATCTTGCAATGATGCTGTAAAGCAGCCGAAACGTTTTACTTCAATGTTAAATATATATTTTTTTAGTTGAGGTTATTTTTATGCCTAATAAGCTTCATGACATAAAGGACATTTCGCTTTGATCGCGTGAGTCTAGAACTTTAGAGCAAATATAAGGTCTTCTTTATTTGTATACAGAAGAAGAAGTAAGGCTTATTTGTACCCTTCTATCAAAACTGCGCGACACTTCCCTCGACGCTTCCATTTCCTGACGTCACAGCCCGTCAACGCTAATGTTTTATAAATATTGATAACGCAAGATGGATGTGGGCCACGCGCTCTGCCAATTGATTTAAAATTAAATAGAGAACGTTTGCCAGTGATTGATGTGGTCCTTCACGCCCCGCGATGGTGAGAAACGGGTTAAACGAAATTCGGCGAATGGATTTTTTGCACTTTCATCTCGGTCCAGCGCGCGCGATCATTAGCGCGCTGGGAGAGGGTTGGAAACTTAAATAACTTTGAGACCATGGGATTTTTTTTAATCTCAAAAATAAATTGTTGTTATCAGAGCATTAGATAATACCTACTTACTTTACTTTTTACAAAGTATGGAAGTAAAATACAGAGTTTATAAAGTCAAAGTCAAATCGATTTATTCGTATAGGCAGGCCTATGGGGGCACTTACAAATTGTCATTAAATATTTTTTTCTTAACTCTACATCCGGATCGGAACGCGACCTCAACTGAGAAGATCCGGCGGGAAACTCAATGGTCTTGCCATTTTTTTTAAAGCCATAATTTTTACAGAATGAATCAATAAAAAAGTAAGCCCCAGTGTGTTGCCATGCGAGGCGCACACACGCTACACTTTGACATCATAAATCTTGATATTTGACCGATAAGTCCCAGGCTGGTTTATCATCCAAATAATCCAAGATTCTGTAATATTAGAATAAACATAAGTAAACATCTGAAAAACTTAAGTAAATTCTCATTTCAGCCGACAATTAAAGCAGTTCCAACAGAATTACAGAAATAAAACAAAAATTGGTTCTATCAAAATACCCCCAGCAGTACAGCCACAAACAAAAGTGTAAGCAACGGAATTGCTCAAGTTATAACACCCCTAATAATATGTAGACACGGCCACTTAACTTACACTCCTTAAGTGTAGGCACGATCTCAAAAAGCGGGCAGATTCATAATCTTGTTAGCACTCAAATTTGCATTAATTAAGGCGTCGAGGGTTCCGCAGTTGTGTCTAAACTCAGTGTCGGGTGGGGGGAGCGGGTACCCACCCCACTAGATAATATTCAAATGGTACATGTAACAACGCGCCCAGCAGCCTGAGCGCGCCGCCCGCAAGCAATATAGATGGGGTGCTCGCGAGGAACAGTGTTTAGATATTTATTTTGTGTATTTTTTAATGTAATTCCATAGTTGAACCCTTAGTAGCCTGATTTACGAAAGTGATTTATTTTTAATATTACTGTGTTTAATAATAATGATATTTGATTTTTTTTTAATTTCGTTGGAAAGAATATTATACAACAGTAAAATACGTACAGCCAACCTATAAAAAAAAATAGTAATGTGAACATTCGGTTTAAAAGATTGGTATCAAAATTGAAACTCTAGGCTATTAAGGGTTAAGACCTATTTATATAGTTGTTTATTAAATCAATTTACAATAAGTCGTAATAATTGTGAGAGGTGGGCGCTGACACTGCGACACAGTTTGATAACTTTGCAGATGTCAACGTTTTTTTGATAATGTTCAGTAGCTTTGTTTGTTATAAATTTATTATTATTATTATTTTTAAGTTGGTAAAGGATGGTGTATTAGGATTATTTTATACTTTAAAACAAAAATATATGTCGAATTGAGAACCTCCTCCTTTATTTCGTCGTCCAAACAATTACTAGTGTCTTTATTTAATAATTACTAAATTAATGCATCTAATTTATTTAGTAATTACGAAATACCATCTGCGAAAGATGGATGCACTGCTAGCAACTGTGCGCACATTACAGACGTAATGTTTTTTATTATTATTTATTATGTTATAAATAATAAACAAAATAAAAAAAGATCTCAACTCTGTTCCCGAAAAAAAAAATCGGTAACGTTGCCTGTCTTCGATTTTTGTATTTCACGTTCACGTTACATTACTATCCACTATACAATCACAAACTGAAATATTATTATAAACTTAACTGCTTTAAAAATTTGTCAACAATAAATCAACAGATATATAATCCGACTTAAGCACTTTTGTTGGTATCAGTACCTCTCTGAGAGCATCGAGGGTACGCTCGACAATTTCCTCCTCGAGTAATTCACTAGGATTTAATTTAAATTAGTTTTGGCTTGGCTTAATAGCTTCCCCCACCAACGGGTGGGGCGTTGGAGGTGGAGGCGACGTGCCTGGCTACACTCCAACAGATGTATTCTGGATGCTATTGAACTGCTCTCGTAGATTTGTGTCGTGCGTACTGTACAAACTAAACATTTTCTTTTAAATAGATTAAAAAGTTTTAGTATCGATTTCTTATTTACGCGTATACACATATTACATAATACACATTGAAATAAAATTAATTTGTCGGTTTTTTTAGCGTTTATTTTATGTTTTTAAGTTCCCGACGTTTCGGTAATATTAATTTGGATTTAAATTAAAAAAAAACATCTTAATTTCAATAGGGAAGATGGCTGGATGCTACCAATGACTTGGGATCCAGTAATTAATATAATTAAAGTAATTCCAAAACCAAGCGCACTATTGCATGAACTCAAAACACTGTGAGCACTTTCTGCGTAGATCGGACCGCAAGCAACAACTAAATGTGAGGGTACCCCGGTTCAAATTATGACACTAGGACGTTAACTACCTCAGTCCTCCCGTGACCATGGTTGCTATAACAGCCGAAACGTTGGGAACGTAGAAAACTGTTTTATTTCAATAGAAGTATTAGCTTTAATCGTATTTTCATATATTTTATTATAACTTAGTCACAACAATTTAGTAATTACAATATTTTATTCAAGCATACAATAGTAAGTGGATCTGTAGCTAGCTACATATAAACCGCCGAAAACTCTAACGCACTAAAGCTACCTACACCTAACACAAATAATAATAGGTATACCTAACAGATATATTATACAAATTATTCAATGACTCAGAATAGTGCTGCGAGGAACTCATTGGTGTTGGTTAATATACGGACACATCGTTATTTATACTTTCAACTATGACCCTTATGAGTATTAGCCATAAAATCACTTCTATTTTGGTAACTAAATTCTGACCGGCTCTCGAAGAACGTTGAAATTACAAAATAATGTTTGGACTCAATTACAACGTAAACTTGTAAAGAAGTAACGTTTGTTAGTTTGTGAATTTGGATGTAGGAGGTTTGGATGTTTGGATGTTTGGATGAAGGACGTTTGGATGTCTGGATGAAAGAGGTTTGGATGTTCGGATGAAGGAGATTTGGAAGATTAGATGAAGGAGGTTTGGATGTTTGGATGAAGGACGTTTGGATGTCTGGATGAAAGAGGTTTGGATGTTCGGATGAAAGAGGTTTGGATGATTAGATGAAGGAGGTTTGGATGTCTGGATGAAAGAGGTCATTTCTTGGCACTACTGATCCGATTTCGAAAAGAAACTGTGTCTAGTTGGAATCTACATTATTCACGAGTGCTATAGGCTATGCTATGTACAAATTTGTTAAAATTTAATTGGACGGATTTAAGTGAAACTGGACATTGTGATAGCTTATACAAAGATCACATTTACAGGGAAAAGGATGAACCTACCACATACTAAACTTGATGGTCGCTGGCGCTGGTATAATGTATGAAATGTCGAGAAAAAAAAAGACAAGTCCGCTGAATTTCTCGCCGGATCTTCTCAGTTGAGGTGTTCCGATCCGGTAGTAGATTAAAAAAAAAAAATTGTAAGTGCCCCCGTAGGCCTATACGAAATAAACAATTTGTCTTGACTTGACTTGAATGTAATAAGTAAATATGGATTAAAATACATTGTTATATATCGCACTCCCGAATACGCGCAAGAGTTTGGCACGGGTAACCCTGCGCTCGCCGCGTTGGACGCGAAGTGTCCAACAGATGCGCCAGTTAAAGATTATGGCACGTTTGGGAAGCTCGCCCCCGGAGACACGCCATCGGTGCGGTGGCGTCCCCCGGCGGCGGACGGTGGCATCGTTATCATTGCGCGCTGTGATTACATTTTCTGAATCTGTTTCAATGATAGTACGTAACAATTCGGTTATTTAGTAGACGGTTGTCTTGATCTGTTATTCTTACGTGAGTTCACAATGAAATATTCTTTTTTAATTTTTAACTATTTTTTTTGTAAATTTAATGAAAGTTCAGTTTATTTTAACAAAATTTAAGTTATTTTGGAAATAACCTAAAAGTTCGACTAATTAGTTTTTTCAGAGTACATTGGGGAATCTGGAATAAACGAGTGATCAAAGATCTTTCGAGATAAGCATAGTGCTCATGATTTAACTTATATAAAAAAATATCACATAACAAACAAGCCATTCCGTCCAATATCGTTAAGCTCAAGAGTGGCAGTACAAAAATGGCAGCGGAACTTAATTAAGGAAATGAACTCACAATCAGCCAATATATTTTTATGAGCCATCCATCAACGTTTATCGTCACATCATTGAGCCACGCTCCGTCGCACGTAACCCTAAAACGCTAAAGACATGTTGTAAAAACGCTACCAAGGACGTAGAGAGTATCCGAACGGTTTGATTTTTTTTATCATAAATTTTATACATATGTGTAATAAAAAAAAATGTGGGTTTGTGTGTTGGTATTTCTTCGTATAACGCATTATCCTACGGAGGTATAAATTTAATTGCATAGGTAGGTACCAAGACCAAGAATAAGCTACATGGAGTTAGATAAAAGAAAGGATCGGTGTCATGTCATATAGGGAGGTGAAAGAAGCTGCTCTAGATAGAGACAGATGGAATGAGCTTCATCAGCTACACCGACAAGGGTCTAACCCTTAAATTAGAAGAAGGTAGGTACCAACAATGAGTTATTCATATGATTGTAGTAAGCCCTAGTACATTGTAGTATCCCGATATTCCGATATAACATTGCGTCAGCGAATTTTGTTTTTTTAAGGTTATAACGTCTAAAATGCACAACGTCTGCAGACTAGAAAGCATTATTTACTACTAGCTGCGCCCCGCGGTGTTACCCGCGAATAAAAAGTATGAAAAATTAAAACAAATCTATCCCACGGGAACCATACATTTTACCGGGATAAAATGTAGCCTATATGCTATTCCTGACTATAATCTATCTCTGTGCCAAATTTCATCCAGATCCGTTCAGCCGTTCTGGTGTGATTGAGTAACAAACATCCATCCATCCAAACTTTCGCATTTATAATATTAGTGGGAAGTGGGATTGCTTTATACTTTTATGTATTAAGCTTTTTATTGTCCATTCAAGTGACGCTTCGATAACCGAATATCATGAATGACAGGTGTAGAGTTAACAGCTTTTATTATGCTAAATAAAGATAAAGATAACGATTCGGTAACTGTTAAAAGAGGCATTGAATAATGGCGGCGTCTGTCAAAACGACACCACGACACATGTTTCAATTATTCTTATCAGTTATCTCTTTGCCGACACATTTAGCCCGTCTCTATTTACAAATATTGTTTCGAATCCATCACCGCGTGTTGCTGTACTTATTTGATTTACCTCCTCGGTCTAGCCAGCGATGGACAACAATTAATGGAGGGTCGTTGTACGAATTACAATAGGTACCGTTTAAAAGATTATCTGTTTGTATTCAGCCGCAATCGAAACCGACTTTTGTTGTAATTGTCCCATCTGCCAAAACACTCAATCCCCATATAGTGGGCCCCATATTCCTGAGTGGGGTGCGTCGGGCCGACCGGCCGGCAGTCAAGGGTTATAAACTGGTAATATTTGTTATTGTCACCGACGAATTAAAAATGTAATAAGAATCGAACATTAATGAATATTTTTTTTTATTAAAATATGCTTATAATTTGGTCACTATTTTGACAATCTTTTTTATGCAAAGTCGACCACTCCGAGCTGCTTGAATAGGCGCCAACAAAGTTTATTGCTGGTGAGTTTGAACCTCCAGCAATTTCCTTTGAAATCCATTAGAGTTTTGTTTCAAAAATAGTCACGTGCAAAAACGATTTTAATCAGAATATGGTTGTATAGGTATAGGCCTGGTAATTTTGCCGCTGTTTGCCATATTTTAGTTAGAAATTGGAAGAGCAAACTATCACACATTAATATTAAAATGGATGTCAAAAACCGTTAAATTCAAAATGTTAATAAAAAAATATTTCACAACTGAATCTTTATAACACAAATACACAAAGTCAAGAACAAATCTTTGTTTTAAATAATAATATCCGTTTCATCATAGCAAGTCCATCCATTCTAGTTACGAGTTAAATTCATATTCAAAACATGAGTCTGTCTTGAGAGCAGCGGCGAGCTGGCGGAGTAAAAAATAATATATTGCCGGGAAAGCGCGGGAAATCATGAAATATGGCCGCCGCAGACGATTCGCCGGTCGTCCGCGAGATGTCATTAGCGCTCGTAAATTTTATCTCTGAGGGAAAAAGAATGTCGGTAAAAATTGCCAAGTTTCTTGTGGAATATATAGATTAAAAGGCGTAATCAGAATAAACTCATACGTAAGATGTAAATAAAAAGTATAAACAATATATACTTGCTTTCAAATTGACTGATATTATAGCTAAATAAAAAATACTTCAGGTTGTATATCAAAACTATTTAGGACTTATCTTTTTTACAAAGAAAAAAACGCTATTCAGCACAGTCTAACTAGTACTCCTTCCTCTTAGGCAATTTGCTTATATACATACTACATTAAAAAAAAAACTTGGCGTGAAAACTTCTTTGTGGATAAGATTTAAATTAAGTAAAACGCCGCTCTGATTGTTATTTATGTTCAATTCGGACGAAATTCGTTACAAACAATGTCGTAAGTACTCTACACAAAATGTATCACGATGAATAATAAAAAAAAAGATGTCTATTGCCTTGTTCAAACTAGTCCACCATTCTGGCTTCAAGCGTGTTGGTAGATATGTGACTTTTTTCGGGAACTGATTAAAGTTTCTGTTTGATTGAAATAACACTTATTTTACAGATTTTATCGCGTTTGTTTTATGTTGTTACGTTCCCGGCTGCTTTACAGCAACCATGGTCACGGGAGTACTTTTCTTATTGATGTAGCTGTTTACCTTCCACTCACTCTTTAGAATGATGCCTTCAAGAACCATTTACGATGATTTAGAAAATTACTTATAAATATGATTTTCACATCATTTGTTTTTGTATCTGTGACTCGTTTAACTCAAAGTAGTCACTGTTTGTAAACACACCTATCATAATTATAATACTCTACTAGCCCTTTTTTGAATGCCCCACTATTGGGCACGAAGCTCCCCTCAATGCGAGAAGGGATTAGGCCATAGTCAACCACGCTGTCCCACTACGGGTTGGCAAACACGGTATTTACCAAACAGTTTGTATTAACAAAAAAAATACCTATACATAATACGAAGCGGTTTATCAGAAAATCCCTCAATTGCCACTCCGGAGGGGAGAGGGAGGCTAAGTGGCTTTTCATTT